>JAIVEN010000019.1:31373571-32033928 GCA_026686845.1 Adenanthera pavonina
AATAGGGGCATTTTGGTCAAAGCGCACTTGATCTTTCCACCACTCCCGCAGGCTGTCGGAGGAACCCGTGACCGGTTTTCTTTGTCGGGGACAATTCCGTAAACGAAACATTGACCGTTGCAGACTTCCATGATCTTCACCATGTACTTGAGGATTGAATGTTGTGCTCTCGCCAGTTTCCTTCGCCTGGATGCTTCTTGTTTAGCGTTTTGGTCCGGTTCATCTCTGAGACGTTTTTCCTTGAGCTTCTGTAGCAGCATCCGGTCCTTCCACATGCGCTTCTTGAGGTGCTCGAAATCGATATCTTCTTCGGCTTCTTCATCTTCTTCAGTAGTTTCTGCACGACTAATCAATGAGTCATTCTCATCCTGGATCTCCACCATGACCGGTGCAAAGGATTTAGTGACTTGTAGCTGAGATCTCACGATGGAGTTACAGAAAATTTAATGCTATGAAATAGAAGGCAATAATAATGCTGAGTATAAATATATACATTGAGAGAAGGATGAAGGCGGTTGGGGGAAGAGGACAGGGACGGGAAGGTTGTGGAAGAGAAGGGGGAAACGATGGAGGAAATGGTGGAAAGAGAGGCGCATGTGAGTCGTTTTCGTCAGGGGTGACGCAAATATTAATTGCGTTGCAAATGATGTTATGTTACCAGTACCACGCTCTGCATGTCATGCCTCCAGCGCTCCACTATATATAAATGCATGTTATTATGTTAGACAACAAATTGGCACTTTTGAACGTACTCGACAAAAATATATATGAAATACAACGTAGTATAAGATTTCATAAAGGTGATAAGCAAGCATTACATGCATGGTGCGCAGTGCAATCCCGAGTGTAAAAGACAAGATCTTCAGTTCTTTTCCGCCCATTCTACGGAGGAAGGGTTTTCCTGAGAGAAAACAAGTCAAATGCTCCGATCGATCCGTGTCAGTGATAAGGATTGAGGAGGCGTAATTGCCACACGTCAACTGCCAACAATGCCACACTCTTTTTTTTTTTTTCATTTAATGGCTGATTGACTAGTAGTAATTAACTAATATTTTAAAAAGACGCAATGGCTTGCAGAAGCCCACTTTCTTGGTCCGTAGAATAAATATATAGGTCGGTGCTGCTGCCTGCTAGGTGTATATTTCTGGAGGGAATGGGGGAGTATATGAATATGATGTATCATTCGAAATTCTGACGGTGGTTCTGTAGGTAAGAGGGAAATGGGATAACTAGCCATTTATTGCAAATTAATTCGGGGTTAAGCTTTTCGCAAGTACAGAAAGAATTGACACTTACGAACCCCTTCAAGAGCTACACAAATATATGTCAATCGAGTTTGTCGTTAAAATTTTAGGAGAAGCCATCCATGTCCAAATGAACTGTCTAACTATAGTGAGATTTTTAACTTTTAAAACTCTCATATTTTTAGTTTTTACTAATTTCTTCTTCTTTTCTTCTTGTTTTTTGTTTTAAAATTTTTTCTCTATTTTATAGTGTTTGTTTTGTTTCCCTTTTAATCAAGAGTTTTCCACCCTTTCCTATTACAGTTTATTGAGATTTGATAGTTTCTAATAAATACCGTATGATATTTCAAATAAACTCATCATCAATAAAAGAATTATCCAGCATCAATATTTCTCATTTTCTGGTAGTATTTTACATGTATGCCAACGTTTTACTCATTTTCCGCGTGCTACACCTAATCGTATATTTAGCAAATATAAGTTGCACAATTTTCTTTTATATATATATATATATGACCCAATTAATTAATTATTTAAATTTCTTATATACATTGTTGCATATATATATATATATGTGTATATTAGAATGATTATCTTATCTCTGAAATGAACTGAGACTTATTTTAAACGTGTAAAATTTTTGAAAGTTATTTTTTTGGATTTTCAATACTTAATAAACTTTCTTCCATTGAACTAATATAATAAAATTCAAAGATGCTTTTGCATTTTCTTCAATTGAGCTTCCCCTAAGGAAGATCTACACAATTCAATAGAGACCATTCAGTTATGTGAAGTAATGTGCTTTCATCATATAAGATGACGAGTTTGGTTGCTTAGAGGAGCTTCACTTAAGTGAAGATGATCACCTCAATTACTAGAAAGAAAATTACACCAATTTTACTATGTGAGAGGGATTATAATGCTATGAAGGGATGTCAAATAATTTTAATACCCTCTCAAAAAATAGAAATGACATGCCCTTTCTTCTCCTTCCACCTTCGACCAACATACCTTCTTTTCCTCCCTCCACCTTCGACTTGTCCATTGTCGTCTTCTCCACCATCAACAGTGCTATCATTGTTGTCATCTCCAATGCCACCTTCAACCACGTTGTCCGCCATCAACCCCTCTTCCTCCCTCTTCATGCTGTCTGTTGCACCGTTATCTTCTCATTCTCCATCATTATCGTTCCATATTTGAACAACCACCACTGTCTTCCTTCAGCACTCCTCTCACTATCTTCCTTCCCTCCCACCGATCGGTGTTCCTTTGTCTTCTAGATCTTGAACCCACATTTCTAGCTTTATGCAACCCAGATCTATTTCGAACCCACTATGTGGAGGTCCATTTCTTCCATTGCTCACTTCATTTTTCTCCCACTATTCACCAAATCCCAAGACTATGTGTTGTATTGTGTGTTAATCTATTGATATGTTGATTTGCATTGTTGACCGGTGATGGTGATACCGTCACCGAGGAAGGAGAATGACGGAGGAGGAATTTTTTTCTAAACTAAGGATACTTTGATCTTTTACAATTTCATAATAATTAATTAAATATAAAAAATAAATTTATCTCTTATATTTCTAATATGATGTCATACAAACTCACATGTAATTATTTTCTTATCACATCTTTCTTATTATATTATCTAACTCTTTAGATAATTGAATCAAATGTGTTTTTTCTGTGAGGTGTTTCAATGTTGTAATGTAAGGACAGTCCATCGTTCAACTTTGATAAAAAATTATAAATGCCCCCACTATGAAATCATCGAGTACGAACCTTTAGATTCGCATGCAGAGAATGTATTCAAAACGAAATTGGAATAATAATAATAAATTACTATAATTAGGGGTGTTCACAGGTCGAGCCGGGCCGGGCATCACCTTAGCCCGGTGTCCGGCCCGGAACACCCCCGGGCCGAGAAAATCGGCCCGCGGCCCGGCCCGGCCTGGCCCGATAAGGCCCGGTCCTTCACCGGGCCAGGACCGGGCCGGTTTTAAAAAATAAATAAAAAATAAGTAAATTTAATTTTTTAATAAAAATATAATTAGTTTAATTTAAAATATATTCTTATAGGAAATAATATTAGGTTAAAAAGTAACATTTATCAAAATTATAAATACTCAACAATTATACATTATTTATTTTATATAATATTAAGTCATGAAATAAATTTAAAATTTAAAATAAAATTAAAAATTAGAATAATAAAATGTATTTATTATAATTATAAAATTAATTTATTATATGAGGCATATGAAGGAAAAATAATTATATAAAATTATTCAATATTTTTAACAAATGAAGAAAAATAAGAAAATTGAAAATATATATATATATACCGGGCCGGGCCGGGACGGGCATGTGACTTGCCCGAGGCCCGGCCCGGTGATCTTTTTGGCCCGGTCCCCTCCCACTTTGCGGTTTCTACTTTTTGGCCCGGCCCGGCCCGGCCCGAAATGACCGGGCCACTCCGGACCAACCGGGCCTCCGGGCCCAATGCACAGCCCTAACTATAATCATAAAATATGAATTCCATTAGCTCTGGCCCAAAAAAAAAATCCATTTAAAGTCACATTTATCCAAATAAATATATCAATTAATGAAGAGGCGTCAAACCATAGTAAGTATGACTGTAGACTGTTGAGCCTTTTTTTTTTTTTATAACCAATGCAGGCTACACTGATATAGAGCAAAACACATTGTATCTGCTAGTATTGTCCACTTTCAACTATCACACTTTTTCAATCTAAACTTTCATGTTCCTCTATCTGGACTTAACATTAATATTAATAAAATCTCTTATAATTTAAATTTAAATTGATCCAATTTCAACGAGTTTCCTTTGCAGGGGTTTATTAGAATCCCACAAATTGAGTATACTCCGAGTAAGCCGACGACTGCATGGCAATAGGGGCCCTTGTAACATGATCTGGGAGATCAAATGCATTCACAAGTTCCTTTGCAATATTCCTCACTTGGAAGCTTAGATACTGTGTCAGTTTTTGGATTGCCTGCCAAATCAAACCACTTCATCAATCAACATCAACACCAATGTTCAAACATATTCATTATTATCTTAGATAAAACATATTCTGAAAATTTAGTAGTCCACCACTCCAAAATCATCATAAAATTTAGATCACATTTACCCCAATTTCAACAAACTTCAAAACCTCTGTGGCTGTGAATCAGTACATACTCCGAGATGCAATGGTTTTTATACATTATATATTTTGACTTTGGAATGGTATCATCAATTAAGGTATTTGCATACCTTCGCTTTGTTGGGTGCCACATAATCAACATTACGGTAGGTTCCTATGTCGTTCCAAATTCTATCCAGCGCATAAAGATCACAGACGAGCTTTAGAGCTGCTTTAGAACTTGGATCGGAACACCTGATACAGAAACAACGTGAGTTCAGCACAACGCCTTAAACTATGATGATAACAAAGGAGAACATAATGCAAATAGTAGGAACTACAAAGCACCTCTGCACAGATTCAATAAATTTAGCAAGGATGACTGACTCAATATGTGACTCAGCTAGTGTCAAAAGGTGATTTAAGCATCTATTCCATGCACCGAAGCTCCCAAGAGATTTAGAATGCTTGCGAAGTCGTACAGCAACACTTTGAAGCAATCTCGATGTGCGGTACTGTAATGTACAAAATTACATATATCTGATCTATTTCATTCAATATAATAGTAAATTGCAGACAGGGAACGAAGATAACACTCACTCTGAAAGCATCCAACTGGAACTGAGGATTTCTTAAATGTTCTTTACCTTCCCACCGAGCAGTTACTGGATTTGGCTGAGAGAGATATGTGTTCATGGATTCTTTCAAGTAGTTCCACGTCACTGCGAAAGTCCCACCTTGAAACTTCTGCTTGTATTGTTTCAACAAATCAGCTGCAACCTGCATTTGCAATAGGAAAGTTCAGAACTGCCATACACTGCTTGTAAGAACAAGAACCAAGGTTTTACCAACAATGTGGAAAACAGATGCAGCCTAAAGCAGCAAAACTATATTTTTCATTTAACCAGAAGGATATGCTTTCCCATGCTTCCACACGGCTAGATATGTACAAAAAAAGAAAGAAGGTATTCAAGCCACAGGAACAAACCAATAAGTGAATTGATTTTGACAGACTAATTAGTTTTCATTATTTAGCATAGTATTTGGAGACTAAAGAAAGCAAGATGCAGTTATACTGAACCATTAAAAAAAAAAAAGTAACCCCAGCCTCTGGCTGACAGGAGGTAGGTAATAAGTAAGACTGTGTGATAAATCAAGGATTCATGGCTAGAGTAAAATTTTAGAACCAAATGCAGCTTTCCAATTTAGAAATGTCGTTATGAATGAAAATGTAAACTGTCACTGCTTAAAATCCTGACGGGTAGAAAATTGCAAAGGGGATAAAAATATAGAAATCAACCTGCAAAATCACATAGATGAATGAATTCATAGACCCATCTTTCCTATATCTTGTTGGTTCTCAGATAAAGCATATTTAAGGTCTGCTTCATTATTGTTTCAATAGCAAATGATATAAGCCAGTACCTGTTGAAGAAGAACTGTGTTGTCCCCTTCAAATGTCTGAAAAATGTCATGATCATTCCTCAAAGTACCAAATTGGTTTACTGCAGCATAACCATGGCCTCCACAGGCTTCCCTGCAGGTGCTCAGTGACTTTGCAGTATATGCTGTCACGTAAGCCTTAAGACCTGCTGAAAGAGCATGGACATCTCCAACTAATGCCTCATCATGGGATTTCTTCATTTCTGAATATTTCTCAACTAAATATGCAGTGGCAAAATGAAATGCATAAGTTGAAGCCAGCATTGGCATAAGCTTGTGTTGTTGAGATTGGTAATCAAGAATACTAACTTCAGGTTGGTTTGGAGGTCCAAATTGCTGACGGAGTAGAGAATATCTAATGGCAATTGTGGCAGCAACTTTCAGAACACTAACAGAAGAATATGCAAGCCCCACCCTACCACCTACAAGCTCCCCTAGTGTTGCAGCAAACCGTTTATTTACAGAAGGAAAGCTACTAGTGTACTTCCCATCACGAGAGACATCTCCAAACCTGTTTAGAAGATTATCACGAGGTATTCTTACAGAACTAAATCTCAAGGCTCCATTATCTACACCATTTAATCCAATTTTATAACCACAATCATGTATCTCAATTCCTGGAAGTGTTCTATGGGTCTTCATATCCCTTATTGGAACTATAAAGGCATGGACACCCATATCAGGAACACCTTTTGAATCATAAGTTGGTAATACCAGCCGAGCAAAAACAGTGGCAAATTTTCCATGAACTGCAGCATTGCCAATCCACCATTTGATGGCACCATCAGTAGGTGTATTGATGATAAATTCATCTGTGATTGGATCAAAAGTGGCAACTGTCTGGAGGCCCTGCACATTTGAACCTTTTAAGGACAAAAATAGCAGTTTAGAAATTGTTTTATAGAGCCACATGATAAAACTTTTTGGTTATATAATATAATATAAACCTAAAAAGAAGTAACCGAATGCCTTGAACAGAAAACACTCTGATAACAAAAGGAAAACAATAAAGAACTACATGAACAAAGTCCCAACGACTTGAACATTTATCAACTAGCTATCTCTTCCACTCTATATATTACGTGAAGGAGAGTGGTAGAACTAGAGTCTTTTGTTGGATGAATGTAAAGTGAATTTCACCAATATCCCATCAGAAATCAAATTACGAAGAAACTATTGCGCCAAGTCTTCAAGATATACGTTGGACACACGTATGAATTGTTCAGAATGCCCGATATGGGAAATACGTAGTTAAAATTTTAATAGTAGGTTGTATTAATCCAATATTTTTTTTTAAACTCAGGGTAACAGAACTTCGAAAGTTTAAATTTATCTTTGTTTGGAAGAGAATCAAGCAGTTACAAGTATCCAAGCAATCTACGGATGATAAAGAAATAAAGAGAAATGCAAGCATCAAAATTTACCGTGATGCAGTTCGGTCATAGCAAAACAACCCGGGTAGTCCAAATTATCAATAGCGTCAAAGTATTTATCCTCATGCTTCTTAGTTCCCAAATTGAGAACAGAACCTCCCCAAAGACTGCAAGCAAAAGGTAGATCATGAAATTCAGAACAGGATATATAAACTAGTCATGCATTCGTACAATATTTAGTTTGAAAATTGCGGGGGTCTGATTTCTAGCGGCCGTAAAATAAAGGACCGAAAATTCATATAATATCCAAAAGCAATCTCAGGCCGCTGAACAAAGAAAAAGGGATCGAAGACATAAAGGTAAAAGCGGGATCACCTATACTGCACACCCATCTTAATCCCGAGAGACATATCGACGCAACCGACAGCTTCGAGAATGGCAAAGTACTTAGAGGGATCTTCAACTACGTATCTGAAGGGCCTAATTCCAGCCTCCCTGACCAAGCCAAGAAGTTGCCTCATACAGAGCTCACGATGGGCATCTTTAGAAATCTCCAAGGGGGTCTGGAGGTCGGGCCTAGAGTTGAAGTATTCCAACACCCTCTCCTGAATATCTCTGTGCTTACCCCTCAAGTATTGGGATAGAACAGTGGGATTGATGTCAATCTTGGCCCTTGCGCAGGTTAGAATTTGCAGGTAGGGCTGGGGATCAGGGAGTGGTCGAGGTACAGGGGTCAGGTGCAGAGATAGCGTAAGGATACGCCGGGACAGCGCATGAGAATCATCATCGCTCTGCATTTGCGGGTCTGTAGTGTCGGGAGAGCCAATGGGCGATGAGTAGAAGGAGAGAGAGCGATTTGATTTGATTGAGTCCGCAAAGCTTCAGTTTGGGGGGGAATGATTTAATAGTTTCTTTCACGCCACATTGATGACGTGACGGATACATATAGCGTCAAAAGTTGGCGGATGATGTTTCTTGGCGCGCCTTCCAACGTCATGGCCGTCAACGGATAAGGATCTCAGCACAAGCTGATCTCTATTCGTTAGCCCAAATCTGAATTTTTTAGATCTGGTAGAGAAAGCTAATATTTTTTAAAAATTTTCACAAAACATGTAATTAATTTTGTTCAACTAAACTAGATAATGCAGGAACGGATGATAAGTAAACAAAGTTTTAAAATATAAAAGAAACGAAACAATTGGAAGAGAAAGTATTAAAAATATACTTAATATATTATATAGAAAATAAAAATAATAACTATGAACAAAATTATAACAAAACATGTATAAACAAAGGCACAGAACCAAAAAAAGCCAAATAAACATTTAATTGTTTATAAGCCATAACTTCTTAGAAATTTATTAGGTATATATAATAAAATTTTATTTTTATTTTCTATTTTGTTTTTCAATAAAAACAAAATATTTAAATTAAAAAAATAAATATTAAAATAGATAGATCTTTCTGAAAGTTACAAATTTGGACCATCATGCGGCGCAACCAACAGTTCTCATTGGCATTGGGCAACGTTTGTTCGACGGCCCCGTTTGGATAAAGACAAACCAAACCGTCGGGTCCCTTTTTCCCCCAATTAGTGTTACCGTAAATGTAAATTTAATTTATTTTTAAAATTTATGCAATTTGAATTTCAATTATGATTAGTGATTCTTAAATTTTAAGTGAGAATTATATAATTGTAAATATATTAATTTTTTTCTTATTTTATCATGAATTTAGATTTTTTCTTACCAACAGATAAGTTAAATTTTAGGGGCTCATAAAGTTAGGGTAATCTTTTCAATTTATATAGCTCTTACATAAATATTTATATAGATTACAAACCGCACATTGATAATTAAATTGAAACTAACGTATGAAACATATGAGAAGTCTACTTTGTTTTTTTATTAAAAATATAAAAAATTAATATTTAATAACATTAAATAGATGTGTAGCATAAGCGATGAAAAACGAACAAGTAAAATGCCCACAGGTTGACCCTTATAATAAGTGGATTAGGAGAATTTAGCCAAAAAAAAAATATTGTACCAGATAGCTTCTCTGAATAAACAGCTGATGCAAGACAGCAACGGGCAACACTGTCAACATACAGCAACTTTTCCCTTTAAGGGGAGCCAGCAGCAAATTTGGTCATTGTAAGAGTATGAACGTTTTTTCTTTTTCAGTGTAAACAAGAATAAAACTTGGGTCATTACGTGGGGATAAGAACGTCTGGGTTGGAACGGGCCGGATTCGTATGGAATAGGTTCAGTTAGTTGGTATAGGCCCAATAAATGGTCAGCTCCTAAAAAACACAAACGCAAGAGAGAGAATTTAGTTTACAATGGCGCGTGCTCATTTCAAGAATGTACAATTCAAAGTTGAAATCGCGGTCATTTGCAAGGCGTTTCCTTCCCTTTTTCCCCGCTTGAGCAAAATCAAGTGACTTTCAGTCGGCGCTCTTGATTGGAGTTTTGGATGAATGAACACCTCTCGCTCCCCTTGATGCTCCTTCTCCTTCTTGCCCACATCCACCATTTCACATAGCAAGGTTCGTATTTCTTCACTGAACCCCCTTGGGGTTTTATTCTCCCCCTTCTTTTTAGGTATCGTTATAGACAATTTAAATAGGGTTTATAGGTATATCTACATTCTACACGAAGCATTTGTCCACAGGGAATATCGAAAGAGGATGGTTCCAAATTTTAATTGATTTACTTTAAACTGGCGTCGCGGATTTGCTGTTAACCCCTCTCCTCCAAGTGACTCATGGGGAGTGGAGATAATTTCGGCGATGGGATTGTCGAGATCCGTCCTGCTCTGGCTGATTGCACGAATCGGCCACAGAAGAGGGCTTTTTCATCGATTTCGGGTGATTCGGCCCCTACTTCTGGACATGGATATCGTAAGATCGATAACATTAGTGGGGATTTACGTTTCGCAAAGAAAGCTTGTTTTGAAGGCAGACTCGCTGCTGGCGTTTCACAGGGATTGGCAAATCATGCCTCTCAAAATGATGACAGGGACTTAGGTCTTCACAAATTGACATCCTCCAAATGTGGGGCAACTCAATGGTCAACAATCGCTGGTTCACAGGATTCTAAATTTCCTGGGCTCGAAAGATGTGCGGGACTTAAGGTTGACGGTGCTGACAATTCAATTGAAGACGGGGATCCTCTTAAAGCCTGCTCTTGTTTTTTCTGCTCCACTGGTACTTTCCATTTTCTCTTTATGGTTTGTGATCGATCTGCTACAACTTGGATTGTATTTAATTTTAGTACCTAAAAATGCGCGTTTTATATTGATAAATAGCTGCTTATATATGGTCGGATCTCCATTACCAAGATATCAAGGGTAGACTAAGCGGTGAGTGCTTCTGGAAATTTTAACTTCTGTGTCTGGGCAACTTGCTCTGCCACACTCAATAGCATAATCCATTTCACCACCATGTAGTTTCCTTAATTCTTTTTTTCCTAAAAGAAATTCGTTTGGGTTAGCTTTGAGGAAGAGTCAGAAAGAAGCAGCCAAGCTAGTTCAGAAAATTTCTGAATCAAAGGATAGTGCAGTACACAACCAACGAAATCCTACGGAGTCATTAAAATTAGAATTGAACCTAATGGATCAGTGGAGGTCACTGTTCGTTCATATGGAGAATACCCTGGCTCACGAAAGTAGCCAGCTTGTAAGTACCATAATTTTTGCCTGATTTAAGTTTCGTATGGTTTACAATGTTTAATTTTTAGTCTGGACTGCGTATTCGCCCTTCTTTAGTTCACTATGCTACAAGAAAATACTGAATTCGTTTTTTTGGCCAAGGGCAAGAAGTGTATCAAATGGTGGCTCTGTTCTGCCCGAGCCATGGTTTAATTTTAATGGCTGCAGATTTGGAAATTGGCATATAGTTTTGTCTGTAGATGTTCTGCTTTTTTCGCGATACTTGACTTCTGTTATCTGCTTCATAATTTCTGAACCTTATCTTCTTTCCCTTAATGTTTGAATAGTATCCTTATGCATTTCAGGAATCAAGTTTCGAAAAACTTAAGGATTTGAGGGAGAGCTTCAAGAATGACCAAGAGATTATTGAGAAGGGGCGTTTTCACAGCCATTAGTGATAAAATGTTTCTTCTTATGGTTGTAAGATTGATATGTCCATCTGTTAGTTTCCATGTAGTCACCTATAATGGACATGGTATCTGTGGAGTACTTGAAAATTATGGATAGAAATTCTCCAGTTCCTTCGATTCAATCATGAAAAGAATCTGCTTCCTTTGGGATTACTTAAACTTTGATACATCTGAACTCTGAATTCGTCTATGGTACTGGAGGATGATCAATAATTCTGCTTCCCGTTGAGATAATAATGACACTCGGCTCAGACCCAAGTAGTTAGGACGGCCCTCGCCCGGTTCAATTTTGTTTCAATAGCTCAATATGACCAATCGGTTGTTTTTTTTTTTTTCTGGAGAGGGCTGTTTGATGGTTTTTAACTTTTTATCGCGGAAGTTATAGGCGTTGAGTTAGTTAGGAAGTGATTGATCCACTCGAGCTTGCTTGATATGTGAAATTGTTTTTTTCCTAAATCCTTGATCTATGAAAATTAGGCACACATTCGTGCAAATTTATGGACCTTCCATCTGTGGCCTTGCAAAGATACTTACTTGCCCGGCCCAAAAGTGTAATGAGACTTGAATTTGAAGGTCCAAAGTTTATGCCTACGTCAACAACTACAGGTACATTCCCACTTTCGGAGAGAATTCTCATACATTTGGGGGGCACCATTGTATGTTTGGTCAACGCATTTCCTGTCCAACATGGATAGTTTTTTCCAACTTAGGAAATTTAATTTGATTGGGGAATTATAGAAGAGGTTAAAGGTGCACATGGCAGCACATGGATCAAAAGATGCCGCATGAGCCTGGCATTATTATAATGCTCTCAGATTAAAGTATGTGAATTGCTGAGTTTGGATTAGTTTAGGTAAGGTGTTAACTGGGTCTTCCAAGAACCACTTCCCCTCTTTTTTTTTTTTTATTAGAAAATATATATAAGTAATTAATAATTAATAGGGGGAATACTTCCAAGGATAGGATTGATGGAACACCCCCATGCGATTGAATCCAACGTTAGCAAAGCTTATCATGAGCAGGTAAGGAGGAATTTCAGCCACTCAATGCCCCCATAATGATGGCTGCAAATGCAATGGTTGACAATTTTCAAGGTCTTCCACATAGATAATTCACTTGTGTCCCCAGACACCATTATTCATTTGTCATCCTTTTGGAATTTAATTGATCCATTGAGACTTTGTTTTTTAGGAAAAATAAAAATTGGGATGAATAATTCTTTCAGAAGCAATATCGGTCTGAGTGGTGATGGTAGTGCTGTAAGATATATAAAAGTCAAAACCTAAATTTGGATTGTGAATTAGCAAAATGTGAGAGTATGATGATGTTTACTTTATTTTATTTTATGGGAAGTGTATTTGAATCAGAAACCAAAAAAAAAAAATTAAAAAAAGGAAAGAAATTCAAAAGTCTGAATGGGGTTTGCGTGGCTTGAAAGTGATGCGAGGTCCCACCTTTGAGTTGAGAGAAGGAATCTCGTCCAATGAACGCGCACCCTTTTGTCCCACGTTTCTTCCACCCTACGCTTCCCTTTGTCAACTTTTGACTTTGCCTTCCCCTTCTTTATTTACTCCCTCTATTTTTTTTAACAAGACACTCCCATGTTGCGAAAGTTTGTTGTATTTTTAATTTTTTTAAAAAAAATAAATATATTTTTATTTTTAGTTATTTTAATAAGACATTTATTATTAAATAAGAATTTCAATCATTATTAAATAAAAAATGTGAAATCAACTAAAATAAAGTTAAAAATATTACTGTATACCAATCATACAAAAACTCTAATGGCAATTTATAACATCAAAAAATAAATAATAAAGCCAAATAGGATAATATTACTTAATATTACAAGGTATCTAATAAAAAATCATGAAAAATTTATGGAAGGTACCTTATAAAAAAGAATCAAGGAAATATCTTATTTTAATAAAAAAAATTTAATATTACAAATATAAAAAATTTACACATAACTTTTTCATTGGAAAAATGCCATTTAAATACCCCAAAAATTAAATATTTCCAACAATATCCCTAAAACTTGCCTAATTACCATAAAATAAGTAGGTTTTTATTTAGAATTTTTTTGGGCGTGAAGTTCCCATTTTCCCTTTGATTAAATTTACTGAATATATTACTTATAAATATATAAGGATTAGTTGTAGATCTATGAAGATTATTTGAAAATGGAATATCTAACTATACTTCATTTGTTCCAAGTTGACTTGTAATTGGTTTTTATTGATTTTCAAGTGATCATCATATATTTATATTTGATTGTCATATATTTTCATATAAGGTTTTCATGGGCAACAAGGGAATTTCATGACAAAAAAACATTTCTATTTAGGTATTCAGGTATATTACGGTAATTAGGTAAGTTTTAAGTATATTTTTAAAAATCTTAAACTTTTGAATTACTTAAATGGAATTTTTCCTTTTTCACTTTAAAAAAATTCGAGTTTTCATTAACATCTATTCTTGGCCAAAAAATTTACAACTATTTGAAAATATTTTGAATATTTGCACATATTTTTTTTTATTATACAAACAAAAAGTTAAACTAATTTGACGATGCAAACCTTAATTTGTTAAAAGATCCCCATCAAACATTTTTATAAAATACAAAATTAATGGGAATGTATTCGTTCATGTTTTTTTATGAGTATTCGTTCATTGTTTTTGTTTCCCTTATTTAGATGTCATCCACCCTTTTGAGATACCATTCGAGTATTTATAGATTTGCGTGACCAACTTGTCCTGCCCATTCGTCCAACCCTAGGAAGCCCTATTTGATTGGGGTACCTTTTTATTATTTTTTTTCCAAATGATGAATCTTTATTTTTATTCAACTGAGTCTAATTTTATTTTTTTTAAAAAAAGCACGGAAAGCTTGATAAAAATCCCTTGTCATAAAAATGTGAAGAAAATTGTACCCAAACAACAAGTGAAAAAAATTAGGGAAAATGTGTAATTATAAAAATGATTATGTATTTAAAGCAAAACTATGTGTAAATCTCTACTTTACACATAGTCTAAAGTAAAATATTTTTTAAAAGAATAACTCCACTCCATTTGTTCTTTACTATAAATAATATTTTATAAGGATGTAAGGATACATAATATAAATTAATTTATGATTTGGATCCTCTCCATACTCTTTCTTCATATATCTCTTCATACAAAATCTCGTATATTCATTTAATTTCAATAGTCAAATGGAGATAAGTATTAGGAAAAAATTTGGAAAAAATCCAAATCTATCAATTTGTTAGCATTAAATGAATATTTTCATCTTTGTCCCTTATTAAACACATGTAATTGAGAGAGATTAAAAATGATAATATAATTTAGATAAATTATAATCTAATGAGAGTAATAATAGAAAGTTTTGATAAATCCTATAAAATTTAAGAAATTTTATTACTTTTAACAATTTTTTTCATATGTGTAAGGATTAAAATGTAGTGAGTTATATTATAAAGAATGAGTACTATTTATGATATATGAATTATACAGTAATTTCTAATTTTTAATATTGGTATTCCTTATTGTTCCCTCTATTTCAATAACTATCTCAATTTCCTTAAAAAAAGTAATTAAAATTAGTTACATATTTTAATTTTTTTAAAAAATATCATAATTTAAAAAATATTTTTATTAAATTATTTTATCTTAATTACTACTATTTCTTTTAATTTCTCTTCACCATACAAAAAGTTAAATACTCACGTTAATTGAATTTTATCATAAATAAGATAAAAATGAAAAAATTAAATAGTAAATAATTTTCATAAAGTTAGTTATATTTCAAAATATTCGTTATATTTTAAAACTAATGAAATATTCACTTATGGTCGGGTCATATTTTAGCTTCTCGCGCGATGTGTGGTTACCGGTTTCCTTCACTTTCGTCGTCCTCTTCAATTCACTCACCATCGAACTCGAACTCGAACTCGAACTCGAACTCAATCAAAAGCCCCCATATATCATCAAAGGTTTTCATTTTCTCTGCTCTGACAGAAAATGATTTCACAAGCTTTCCATCTATAAATAAATATAAATGATCAATAATTCATACCTCTCCACGTCATTCTTTTTCTTTTCTTTTCTTTTTTTTTTTCTGAACAAGTAGATTGAATTATTTTAATGCATATTTAAGAAATAATTTTTCATTCGACTGAGGTCTCAGCCACATATTTAGCAAGCAATTATGAAAAATTTATTTAACTTGTGTCTATAAAATTTATATATACACAAATAAAAATTAAAGTGGCACGGAAGGTAAGACAAAAACGCATTAAACACCAAAAGTTGACAATTACCAAGGGTGCACACAGCGTATGTTGTCAGCAGTATTTAAGCCAATTCAACGACGACACGTGTAACCCAAGCTTTGGGTAAGGCACCTGCCAGTTACCATGCGGGGCACCATCACGCGTGGCGTTTTCCTATAGGATGTCCCCCATCGCATAAAAGTATCAGTATCGTTGAAGTCGACGAGGCAACAGATTAAAATTATTTTAATAAAAAATAACTTGATCAAAGTAAACAAGTTCGAGTTTTACCCTCTCATAGGCACCAGACTATATAAATTGAGGAATGGTCACCATGAAAATGCAAGAGTGGAGCTACCAAAGTGAGGCCACCAAAAATTAAAAACAGAAGCGGTACGATATCTACTACTTCCGTCTCCCGTCTCCCGTCTCTCACATCTCCTTCGTTTCTCTCACCCCGTCCCCTCCTCTGATTCCCCGCTTCTTGGATCCCTCTCCATCATCGTCTGTCCTCGAAATTAAAATCTCAAGTTTTTGTAAACCAACACATACACACACAGTTTTCAAAGTCAGGCGATTCAGGTAGGGATTCAGGTTTTCGAAGAAGTTTCATTTTTTTTTTGTCCCCTTCAAGTTTCAGGTTTCTTCAACCTGTTCTCTCTGGTTTTGAAATTGAGGCACGTCGTCTTCTTACATTTGGTTTTAGTTTCCAGTTTTCTCCGTGAATTTCCTTGTGTTGTGTAACATGGCGACAACTGTAGGTGTGTACAATAATAATAGTAGCAGTAACCTGGCATCGGATTTCTTAGATCCGTGTAGTGAAGAACTGATGAAAGCACTCGAGCCTTTTATGAAAATGGATTCATCATCGTCTTCTCTCCCTCTCCCATCTTTACCTTCCTGCTTTTACACTTCACCCACTTCTTTGGCCGGTTATTATCCCAATCTCCGCACAGCATCGAGCTCCCACTTATTTTCTCCGGGTTTCTCGAGCAGCATAGGGCTTAACCAGCTCACCCCATCTCAGATTCTTCAGATTCAAGCTCAATTCCAGGTCCGACAACAGCAATCCCTCAACGTCCTCAGCCCAAAACCCCTCCCCATGAAACATGTCCGTAATGCTCCGAAACCCACGAAACTATACCGAGGAGTGAGGCAGAGGCATTGGGGAAAATGGGTGGCTGAGATCAGACTCCCAAAGAATCGAACCCGTCTCTGGCTCGGCACTTTCGATACTGCCGAAGAGGCTGCTTTGGCATATGACAACGCTGCTTATAAGCTTAGGGGTGAGTGTGCTCGCCTAAATTTCCCTCATCTGCGACACCAAGGAGCTCACGTGTGTGGTGAATTTGGGAATTACAAGCCTCTCCATTCCTCCGTCGATGCCAGGCTTCAAGCTATTTGTGAAAGCTTGGCCAATTCCCAGAAACAGGGGAGTGCAGGGGAGCCTTGTTCCGTCGCCGATTCAAAGCCTGAGGTGGTGTCGAAAAGTGATGTGGAGGATATCAAGGTGGAGAACACGGCATCGTCGCCCTTGTCTGATGAATCCTGGGCTGGTTCGTCTTCCCCTGAATCAGAGATCACTTTCTTGGATTTCTCGGACTGCAAGGATGAAACCATCGACTTTGGGTTGGAGAAGTTTCCTTCCGTGGAGATTGATTGGTCTGCTATTTGAGATATCATCAATCTTCCTTGTTATGTGGCGTTGACTTGCTCTAGATTGAGTATGTACTTGTATTTTGTAGCTTTGGGTGTCCTGAGCAGCAACCTGCAATGAAATTTTTAAAATTTGCAGAGGTGTTGCGGTGACAGTTTGCAAAATTAGGGTAGAAAATAATGGGTTCAGGAGCTCGTCTTCCTTGGTGTGTCGGTATTTTTTATTCCACGCACACGAACAAGGGAGCTTCCTGTTAGATCTAGGTCTAGATCTAGGTCGTACTTGTACTTGAATCAATGTAATTAAAGCACTTTCCAGTATATGAATATGAATATTGTGTAAGTTTGTGTGAAAATAGATAAGCATGTAGTCGTGTTTGATTCTATTCTCTTTATCACAAGCAGCAGTTTCTGTTTTCCCTGTTGCCATGTTCTTAAGAGGTCAGTAATCACCGATGACCCCGACTTTATAATTTGTCATTCCTTTTTTTTTTTTTTGGCGAAGAAATCATGCTCAATAACTTTTATGGATGGAGGACGGAAACAAAGAAAAGAATAAAAATTCAGTTGAAGTCGCAAATCAAAAGATGACTTCAATAACGCCTCTCTCCAAGTCATTTCAATTAAATTGATCCCCACGCCACCACTGAGTAACTTGGCCTATTCAGGTAATTACGAAAGAAAAGGTATCGAACATGCAAGACGTATAGCTCACATATGAGTATATGGCATATATATTGAAAAAACCAATGAAATGGATTAAATATTGGGTCACGCTCTTTGTATAAAGAGATTCAGTAATTTTAAAAAAATTCAGAAACATAAAAGTATCATTCATATGTGGTCTCAAATAATAAAAAAATAAATAATATTGTCGCACCCGAAAAAATGCGATGGAAGGAAAAAAAAAGAGAACAAATCGAGTTTTCTCGCGAAAACTAACTGGTAAGGAGTCGTCACCAAAATTTTAAGGAAAAATCGTGGGAAACCGAATTGAAGAGAAAAAAGATGGTCTGCGTAATTAGAGTTGGATTCGGGAGTCGATTGTGTGTGGGAAAGGTGTTAGGCACCCCACAACACCCGTTCATAGGAATAATTAACTTACATTGATTATGTAAATTAATATGGCTTAAAAATATATTTTGATTTTTCTTTTATCGTTCACATTCGAAAAAAAGGGTAGAGAAAAAGGAAATTAAGAAAATTTCGAAAACAAAATAGAGAAAATAAATTAAATTAAAATTAAGGATATTTAAGCAAAATGAGAAAAATGAATTAAGAAGATAAATTGGGAAATATTTATTAAATTAAAGGAAAACACCAAATAAATGTAAAATGTTTATTTATTTACAAAGGCGTACTTGACCTAGGATCAGAGCTTGGAACCTATGTACCCTGCGATAGGGATCAAAATCCACGTAGTTCGGGTCTAGAAATACGTGTCAGTTGGTTGATATTTTTTTAATTTTAATTTTTTTTGTATAATTTTGGTAATAAGAAAAATTTAATGAAAAATAATTTTTTTGCAAATAAAATAATTTTCTGAGATTGAGTTGGTGTGTTTTAATTTGCAAAAAATCGATCCCGCTTACTTGATCTTATTTTATTTTGTTTTGAAAATATTCTTTTTATTTTTTTTGGATTTTGAAAATGCTTTTATTTGATTTTTGACTTTTAAAATAACATGTTTTTGTATTTTGGAAATTTTCTTTTAAAAAGAAAACCGATTCATCTATTGCAGACTCGCACCCATGCCCGATAGTTCGATTCCTTAATTACCTGCAGAAGTTCTAAATCTCGCGATATAAAGGTTTTATTGTACATTTAAAGTAAAAATTTGGAAAACACCATCGTTCTTCCATTTTCAAATGATGATTTTATTATATATTTTTAAGTAAAATTGGAAAAAAAAATTGGTATGTTATCACAATTTATTTTTTGAAGTATAATTATTTTTTTAAAAGTAAATTATTTAACTGATATATCTACGTGGATTCGCAACTTCACGCGACAAGTTAATGAATCCAAATACCTACATGGATTTCAAAAATCTCATGTGGCGTGGTTATTGAGCTAATCATTTATATAGTAACACTATTATCTCTGCTAATATTATTTATTCCCGTATATTTTATTAGAAAATTAATGTTCTGCCTCATTTAATCTTTAAGCTTGTTATATCAATTTAATACCAGAGGGTGAATTAGTAAGCAAAAAGGCATAACATCCATTGGTTCAAGACTTTGTCAAAAGAGCTTTTTATTTTGTTTTATTTATTCATTTTTTTAACAAAAAAGGAAAGTTCAATCCCAGAAGCCAACTCATAACTAGATTTTAGGATTCACATCATAAAGGTATTTTCTTACAAGTTACGCAAATTTCAAAATAAAATAGTTAATAAGCATCCATCCGGAAATCATTATCGCTAGAGGAAATCACAACTCCACCTGCATGGACATCAAAAAAACATCTCCTAGACTAACCACCACTCATTTGCAACGAAAGAGAGTTCACTATAGAAGGAAAAAAATTATAAGGATTAATCTCTCAAACTCCTATAAGAGCATTCTAAACTCAAGAGCACCGTTTTAATCCTGAGGAATTTCAGAACCATTTCAAAGGCAAGTAGTAGACATGAACAAACCTCAACATTTACTCAAGTAACTATGATTCCTGATGTAA
The DNA here is from genome assembly GCA_026686845.1 of Adenanthera pavonina. Classification (NCBI taxonomy): domain Eukaryota; kingdom Viridiplantae; phylum Streptophyta; class Magnoliopsida; order Fabales; family Fabaceae; genus Adenanthera; species Adenanthera pavonina. The sequence continues at coordinate 31,393,520 of JAIVEN010000019.1, forward strand.
CTCTTTTAAAAGAAACCCGGCCTATAAACTGGAAAAATTTCTTGTATCACGTTTGAGCAAGAAAGAAATATGCCAAAGGAACATCTTCACATCTCAGTACAGGACCTATAAAGATTGTTCCCCGACCGAAGCACAGTTCTACCATTCATAGACACACTCCCTGCACTACCTTAGTTTTCCTAAGAGACCATAACACAATCATGAAAACTCAATGAAGGCCATAAACCAAACTAAAGTCCACAAGCCATTTGAGAAGTACAAACCACCGGCAGACAGAGTGATACCACTCAGAGTTATCAATCAGACCGAAAGTAGGCCTTCAGTCCATGGCTTTTCGAAAATTTTTCAGAACATTATTGTTAACAAAGCATTATCCTTTAATTACCCAAAAACATTGCACAAACCCAAAATAACCCGAGATTCAAACAGCCACGAATGAATGTATACAGAATCAACTAACAAGGCGATGTTTGGAAGGGATGGTGAGATTCAAGATTTGGGAAAGGGAATTTTACTGAACCAGAATCCTATTGCCTCCAGTCCGGTTGCCCCCTATGTCTTCAGTGGTCACAGCTACATAGAGAAACCAGAACCTCGAGGCTATCTCAGGCTTCTTCTTCGCCTCTACTCAAGCCCTCCTCACCGTCTCTTGAATTTTCAATCCCCAAATTTCTAGGGCTTCCTCGCGGCTCAAAAAAAAAATCCCTCTCAGATTTTCTGCCCCCAAATTTCTAGGGCTTCTTTTTCATGATCCCCCCTGCAATTGCTCCTCTCGGCCCTTTTATAGAGTTCCCCGCGGCTGAGTGGAGAAGAAATCCTGAGTGTGTGGTCCTCTCCTTTTCTCTTTCGTGCACATCTCCCTCTGTTCCCATCTGTTTTCATGGCTGCTCCCTCTGTTCCCGTCTGTTTTCACGGCAGCTTTCTGCGTTCTTCTTTTTCGATTTTCCTGTGGCTCCTTCGGTTTGCTCTTCCCGTGGATCTGGCTTCCTCTGTTTTTCAGACTGCTCCTTCTTCCTCTTCCTTTCCTTCTACTTTTCAGTTTTCCTGCAGTCGCCTCTGTTTTCTGTGCAGACTGCTTTCAGCCTCTGGCTCCTCTGTCTTCGTTCGGTTTCATGCACGCCTCGGTCTCTTGGCTTCTGGTCTTCTATGCTCTGGCTGCTCTGCTTCTTTGTCTCTCAGTTGCCTGCTTTTCAGTTCTGCAGCTTCAGTCCTGTGGCTCCCTCTGTTTGCTTTTCTTCTGGTGCCTGTGCCCTAATTGTTTAGGGCATGGCCCTTTGGGGTCCAAGTCCACGAGCCCTCAATTTGGCTCATGGAATCTTGGGCCCGAAATTACCCCCTCCCCCCCCCCTTTTTTTTTAAGTTTTTTTTAGTTTTTTCAATTAGTTTTTTTATTTATTTTTATTTTGTTTTCATTCTTCCCTTTTTTTTTATTATTATTATTTTGTTGTTGTTGTTTTTTCCTTTATATATCATTATTTATTATTTATTTTATTTTATTTTATTTTTGTTCCTTGTTGCTTTTGCTTTTTTTTTTGTAAAATGTCCGGACAAAATGGGGTGTTCATAAATGTTATTATTATCGTTAATTTTAAATAATGACAACAAATATGTAAATAGTAAATATTATATTGTTTTCTATATGTATGCAATAAAATAGAAATACTTCTTTTTTTTTGTATGCATACCAAACGAGAGTGAAAGACGGAGGATTTTGATCCTTCATTCTTGAACTGAATTGAGAGTAATGATGGATGTGTAATTAAGGCGTTAGCAATTTTGAAAATAAGATTTAATTTGATGAGCAACGTTAGCTAGCTTACATGGGAAAGGAGGAGTGGGGCATGGGTATAATAATCAATGGTTTAAACATTTTTTGTGATGAGGAGAAAAATAAGAAAAGTAAGCGTACATGTGAAGGGAAGGAAATGAGAAGAAGAAGTAAAGCAGTGGGTGGGGAGTCCCCCATGATGAGCATGTTATATATGTTGTAAGGATAAAGATAAGGCCGTCCATTCCATCTCAAAAGCATAATCTTATAGTAACAACATTCTCTCATTCATCTATATATATCTTCCAATTCAAATATACTGCTTATTACTTAATTACCCCCTCTCTAATCTTAATCTATGTGCCTCGATCGCCCTTTTGTTTTTAATTTCATGCATAGTACTTAATAATTAACTATATATATATATATCTATATGTTAGCCTCAAATCAAATTGCATCTAATTAAAGTGATTGATTAGAGCAAAAAATTCAAAGGAATTGATGTGAACGAAACAAGATCCACACACGCATGCACTTTACATTTTAACAGCTGCAAAAAAAAAGGTGGGATCGATGTAGGTGCTGGGGGGAATCAAAACAACTCACCATCCAAGTTGTTCCTTCTCACTTTATAGGTTCTGATGATGTGGCTACCCAGTGACCCTTACAATATTAATAATGCTTACATCCAAAGTCAAGAATCATATATATATAAATGCATGCATGTATATATATATATATATATATATACTGTTGAGTGTTGAGGTTCTGAAGATCTTTCTGAAAGAGGGGACGCCAAAGCCCCGCGTATGAAGAGGTTGTGCGTTGTGGAAAGTGGAAAGATGACATCTTTATATATATTTCTTTGATCTTTACCATAAATTGAGAATCTTAGCAGACGGTCCCCCTTTCTATCTATTCCCTGCGTCTCATCCTCTCTCTCTCTCTCACAACCTCTCAATTAATATCACAATTCATGCCTTTAACTAATCTCTCTCTCCAAATTTCCTTTGCCTTATTCATATTCATACTCATGTTTATATTCATAGAAAGTCACACCATTTATTAGACATAAATAATATAGTTTATTTCTCAAACTTTATGTAATATATGGACTCACATATACATATGGTATACTTGTGTATAAAACAACCATTTTACAAAGTCAACCAAAATTTCAGAATTATAGTAAATTTTTCCCTTTTACATCAACAATGGGCCTAACTATATTTACGCATAGTCATATGTACTTAGGCCTGTTGTTGAATTGGACTTAGTTCTCACCTTTCAATTCATCTTTTGTTTGTTCATTTCTCGCCTCTTATCCCTCAACTTCTTATCCATTTTTATCTTACTCAATTTTTCTTATTTCTCTTATCTTAATTATCGAATATTAAAAATTAAATTACATAACTTTAATTTATTTATTTATTGCGGATATATAACTTAAGTGACGAGTAAGGGGCATTTTTTTTCATTAAAAAGGATGATTTTGTTATGAAAATTTTGGATACCTATCCAGAATATTTTTTATCTTAGGGTTGGGTTATCTTTTTTTATTTATGTTATTTAATTAATTATAGGATTAGGGCTTTACTTAGGGTGTATAAAAACCGAGTAAGACCAGGTTGATAATTAACCCGATGTTCGGTCTTTGTGAAGGTAGGCAAGATTGAGTAAACTCGGCATACGAGACTAGTGTTGACCTAGTTTAAAAAAGTATTTAAAAATAAAAAAACCACTTAATTTTATTTATTTACAAAAATATAATTACATTCATTCAAAATATATTTCCTTAAAAATAATATTATAATCAAAAGTAACATTTATTAAAATTATAAATACTCAATAATAATGCATTATTTTTACACAATATTAAGAAATCAATTTCAAATTTTAAATAAAACTAAAAGATTAAATTCTTAAAAATATTAACAATAATGATATAACTGATTTATTTCATATGTTGTATTAAGAAAAATATTATATAAAATTTTTAAAAAATATACAAAATTATATATATACCGGGACCGGGCGAGACCAGGCTCGTCCTCAACCTGGTTGAAAACCCCTAACTTTACTATTGTATAAATTCCCTATTGGTGGATGAATAAAACACACTTGCTTTTGATTCCTCATATTTTCTTCTCTCTCTTCTTCTCTCTCGAATTCTCTCTTTTCTTTATTTCATTGTGTTTATTTTTTATTTTATTTCACAACACGTTATTAGCATGATTTCACTTAAAGATCTAAGGTATATTCATATTCTCTTCGCTTACTATATCATATCTATTATTAAATTTTTCTCTTTCTTTTTCTTTTTCTTCTAGATTAATTATTTTTAGTTATTTTGAGTTAACTTTTGAGTAAATAAAAAGTATACTACATCATGAAGTATGAAACAATTTAAATGAGATGTCACATCTAAAAGTATTGGCACAATTCAATTTCTTTATTAAGTGGATTTTGAAGTTATCCTCACAAAATATAAAATGAATTATGAAGTTATTAACATGAAGTATAAAATAGATCCTGAAGTTATCTACACTTAAAGTAATTTAATTGAAATGTCACATTCAGAACTATAGGTTATGATTTAATTTATCTACAAAGTGGATCTTAAAGTAATCTACATAAAATACAAAGTGGATTATGAAGTAATCCATATAGAATACCAAGAGAATCATGAAGTTATTCTATATAAAACAGATCTTAAAGACATTCACATATAATATAAAACGGATCTTGAAGCCATTCTCATGAAGTATAAAATAAATCATGAAGTTATTCACAATTTAATCTATTCTTTATATTCATTACCTTTATTTCTCTATTCAAAGTCATGTGTGTATGTATACAAAATTGATGGTTGAAAAGTATGTATCATTGTTTGGTTTATATGTGCTTGTGATTTATATTCTTCTTGATTTTATTCACACATTCACACACATATATATGATTTAGAACCTTGATTTTAAAAAAACATTAACTGAAAAGAAAATTCAAGAATTCCATATAATTCATGAGATTCAAGCATATTGTTGGCTAATTGCTATATGCAAATTAATGCTCTTCTCTTCTTATATGAGTCGCTGTTCAAGAGGCTATTAAAGTTGCTTATTTATGGATTGAAGAAGTTTGATTTTACGATTTAGGGCCTGTTTGGTTTATCTTTTGGTAAACCAAATCATGGTTTGTAACCATTATTTTTTCCAAAATTATCTAAACAGGTTTGTAGTAAACTTCTATATTTTTATTTAAACTTTATTTTTTTAAATTATGGTTATTTTAAAAGACCTTTTATAAAAAGATAAATCAAACGAGCACTAAGAGATTAAGAAAAATGAACAAAAACCCAGAAAAGGGGCATATGGCTGCTGGTGATGGAAGACGGCGCGGCAACATGGGAGTCTTTCGAATTTGAGGGCTGACGTCATGTGACATCATCAAGGGTGTGTTTTATTAAGATTTGAAAGTTTTACCCATATGCCTTTTGGAATTATATTGGACCCTTCAAGTTTTGTTATTTATACTTATTACCCAGCACTTTCAAAAATTTTATTTTAGCACTTGTTAGCTTCCTAAAAAAAAATTAGTCTATGGGACTTTTTCAATTATGAAAAATAATTTTTGAAAACTTTAGTGTATTAGAAATTTTATAAATAATATTTTTTGGCACTATTTATTAAAATTATTGGAAGTATAACTTTAAACACATATAACATGTTTTAGCATTGAAAAAATCATTTTGAAGTCTAACTTTACCAAAGCTCATAAAAAGTTATATTAAACCAAATTTACAAAATTAAATAAATAATAGAGAGTTCTATTTTAATCCCTCAATCACATATATTTAATTTGATTTACTAGTTAAATAAATTATCATTAAGATAAAATTATTTAGTACATATAAAATTGTCTATATTGTAAAAGGTTATCTATGATATGATTATTAATTTACCTATCTTATGAGATTTTATTTTAGACAAATTCTAATAGATAAAGATATAAGCAAATTATTTTTCGATAGTATTTAATTTGTATGATTCATTGGAAAATTGTTTGGAATTTAGCACATAAAAGACTTGATAGGAAATATTTGAGGTTGTCTAATTTCATTTGAAATTATAAAAAAATTATATCATTTTAATTCCAAAATTTTACTTTGACAATTATTTATACTTAATTTACTGCTTCAATAATGCATGACAACGGGAAGTTTGATGCTTTTTGTTATAGAGATTATGTCCTTTTTTATTAATATTGTCAATTAAATTCTCATTACCATGAAATTCTCTCGTTTGGTATTATTTTTGCTATAACATAATGACATATTAAGTGGTTTTTTTATGTTAATTTCCTTTGATTATAATTATAAAAGTGAGAAAAATTGAGCTTAATTAAATTAATCAAGATCTCTATGTGGAAATATAGAATTATTATTTCAATTATTGATTAAGTGGATACATTTAGATTTTAGTGTTGTGAAACTTTTATATTTATTTAGTTTCACATTAAGTTATTATTTTATTGCTTATAATAATTTTAATTCTATAAATGATAAGTATTAAGCCATTATACATTGTCTGACTCATACCCTTATTCGTAAGTTTTATAATATCTTGATGATTGATAGAATTTTTATCATGTAATTGATTTACTTTGAAAATATAAATTACTCGACATGTTGCTTAACATGTGACACTAGTTATATTATTATCTTTTCACTTATTTAAAGGTTTTATGCACCCTATAAAAAATTTTAATTATGTGTCTTATTTAATTTGACATATTTTACTCGGTAGTATACAATTGTAATAGTATTATATCTAGTAGTACAAAAATAATTGAAAATTGCTTCAAAAGAGCCATTATAATGTTACTAAAGGGAAAAAATTGCAAATTGACAATGCATTATATTTTTATAAGTCTCAGAAACTTATAAGGTTTCAAAGATACTCACATAAATGAATATCATATCGAGACAGCAAATGAAAGAAATGTTGAATATATTTATATTACAAAGATTATCTTGAATAAAAATGTGCATTGGAAAAATTACATGCATTTTCCTCTAGTTTGTATTGCACATATATTAATATAATTGAATCATATGCCATTGTAAACCAGAAGTTTATAAATCATAATATATTTGTTGTTTGACATGACAGATTGGGTCATTCTGGATAAATTATGATGCAAAAAATAATTAAAAATTTTTGTGGATTTGAATTAAAGATTCAGCAAATTCTTCAATCTAATAGTTTTTCATGTGCTGCTTTTTCTCAAAAGAAATTGATTGTTTGATCATCATCAACAAAAAGTTGAAAGCAAACTAATAATCACTACAACATTTTTGCCTTCCTGGAACATTTAAAAAATGTTGCCATAGATATGAAAATTGTTGTCTAAAATTAGAAGTAACAGTTTTCAAGTGTTACTTGTGTGTTACCTATCTCAGCGTTACCTATTCCTCTAGATAATAAATTTACGAACTCCATGACAACAATGGTGAAAACTATTGCCCATACCATGGAATATGCAACAATTCTAAGGTGAAGCTATTACAACAGTTTTTAAATGTTGTCAAGAAAAATAGTACTCCCTCCGGTCCAAAATATAAAAAATTTTCAACTACTTTACGCATATTAAGAAAAGTTAGTTACATTCTTAAACTTTTCAAAAAAAACCCAACATCCCATTTTTACCCTTATTAATTACTAATAATTAAAGTTATTTCCACTATTTTTCATTACAAATTATGAGACTAGTCATTAATGAATAGGGACAAAAAGGTAAACTACTACTAATTATTACATAACACCTTATATTATGGATCAAAAAAAGGTCCTAGAAAATCCCTTATATTTTGGACCGGAGGGAGTAGTTAACAAGTATTGTCTAACCTTTTAGCAGGCAATAATTTTTAACTATTAGCATAGAGTATAGATAACAATTTTAATTGTAAATATTTATCCTCATTTTAAGTACATTTGACAAGAGTTGCTAGAGGCAACATTCTTTAATTGAAAGCTTAATTCTATTTTGAGTATAATTAACACTTCAAAAAATTAGAATTAAAAAAATTGATACTTCATTCCTTTTAAAAGGTACAATACATAATATCCTTTCAATTCAGTTCTATACATTACACCATCAAGCACATTATCCCCTTTATATCAGGGAGGGTTGTGACAATATAGTTCAATCCCTAATTCACCAATACTAATTCCTAATTCAATTCTTCCTGCATCTTCCTATTTCTTGCTCTTGTGAGCTCTCTAAGCATTTCAATAATTATTAATAGATTTTTGCTCAGGGTTGCCTCCAAGAAGAATTGCATTCTTTATTAGCTTGATCATCTATAGCATCCTCCTCAAGTAATTCCTTCACTACATTAATTCAAATTATATCAACTTATATAAATATATATTGCTTGAACTGATAGACACAAACTTGCAGTAAATGTGAGAGCATCCATTAATCCTTATGTTTAACTACTAACCAGAATGGAAAAGATGTAAGGACAAAAGAGATTATGTATATATGCAACAATAGATTTGATCTAGTTTGTGTTCAAGCCTATGTATGAGCACATGCCTATTTACTTAAGTATATATTTGCATCATGACCAAGCTCTTTTATTTACTTATTTTGCAGCCTCTATCTGGAGGACAGAAAAAAATTATGAATTATATTTGGGAAGCAATATGTAATATAAAAAACATAATCCTGATAGTAATAATGATAAAATTCAATTGTAATAAAGGAAAGTTTAAGTTGTGATTTTCAAATTGTAGCTTATGCATGCAAGTCATATCCAATTAATTTAAATTTTCACTCACCCACGACAAAAAAATAGGTCTTGTATACCTTTTAAGAAATTTAAATTTTCAAGATCTATAGATTTAACAAACTTATTGTCCTTGAATATAATTTTCCCAGGTCTACATTTGATTCCTTTGAAACCTAAAAGGCTAAAACACAGTTGAGAAAATAGAGACTTGATTATACATAGACCAATTACCACATATTAATATATACATCGCTTAATAAGACTTGAAGAAGATGACAAAGGCAAAGAGGGAAACTTCATATTATACAGAAATGAATTGTCTATAATTGCTCCAAAAAAAATGGAAATAATGGTTAAAAAATCTATCATTTTTTCCCGACCTTCAGAACACTATAAACTGAAGTTTGAATTAGTTATGTTCCTAAAAAATTTCAATCTCCTAGCTCCTAGGTAAAAAAACATGTTGCTACATGCTGTAAATGGGCACTAAAAAGCTTGAATACAAACCACCATAGTATGAAATATATTGTAACATAGTAAGATATTATATGAAAGAAGGAAAAGAAGTGGACTTGCCTTCTTATCAACTAGCGCCTATTCAGCCATATCCAAGTTGTGGATAGACTCCTAGATAAAACTGTATGCATCAAACACATACATTAGAAGATAATATACACATTTAAATAACAATATATTTCTTTTATTGAACAAAATTAAAGCAAATAAGCCAGAAATCAGAGTTAAATGCCTAGAATTAAATAGACATGCTTACTTGAAAAATAAACTCTCCATCTTGAAGTCTTTGAAAAGCACCTACCTTAATAAAATCAGACACATTATCCTATTAGGGGACAAAGAAATAACAATAAAGCACAGTCAATTAATCCACTGAATGACAGAAGACTTCCATTTTATAAATAATTCTTAGTTATGTCATACCTCATTATATACAAGGCCATAAAGAGCAAAAGCATACCAAAAGATCGGATTTTAGTAACAAGAAACTCACCATTATTCCAAGTTTGGTCATCCCATTACTCTTTGATTCTAAAGAGACCAATACAACTATGAGTCAGAATTGAATTATTAAATGTGTATTTTTTTTTTTTTTACCATGAGAGCATACCCAAATAGATCAAACAGGAAGCACAAAAAACCATGGTTAAATTGCATTGAACCTCAAAATTGAACCTTGTAAAAAAAAACAAAAAAGTAATGGTAACACAATACTCAGGGACCATATTCAACATAATTGGATAAGCTTAAGAGTTGAGCAACCAAGTCCACTAGAAGCCTCGGTAGATCAACCAATGAGGGGTACTCAACTTGGCTAACAACTCTGCAACAAGAGTTCATTGAATTTAATTGATAAGGTTATATAATAAACAAATTGTTCCAAAAGTTTCAACAAACACTTTAGTTAGAGCCAAAAGAACAGAGTTGCAATGATGAAAAAAATTAAAAAAGAAAAGAATAAATTTGTAGACTTGCAGTGATAAAGAAAAGAATTTACAAGCCAGAGGTAGCAATAAAGAACAAGCAAGTGGAAAAGTCACAAGAAAACTATCTTCACAAGTAAAGTCACTAACACGAAAAGAACATAATCCCAACAAAAATGACTTTAAGTCACAACCAAAAGTAGAGAATGGAGTTGCAGGTTGCAACAATATAAAAGAAAAATTAGAGAGAGAAAAATTACAGTGCTAGCAAGCTAAAAATGGAGAAGAGGAGAACTCACATGACGATCACAGTGGATGGCTTCAGTGATGGTGGATTAGGGAGATCTAGAGAGTTGCCGTGAGCTGCCGAGAAACAAAGTGGAGCCGTGAAATCTTAGTGACACGGACGAGACCGATGAAATAGAAGAGTGAAGAAGCGGAAAATGGCGAAGGACAACTCACCAGGTCGATTACGATGGAGGATGATGTTGTTGGAGCTCTGCATGCAACAGAGAAATGTGATGAGAGGATTAGTTATGATGTGCAATTGTGAATTATGAGACAAAACTACTATGCCGATGGTGAGACGAAGCTATGACACTGACGGTGAGACTGTGATGTCGATGGTAAGAGTGAGAAATCAGAGGTATAGACAATTTGGGGCTTAGTGTTGGAACTCAATGAAAAGAAATAACATTTATTATTAAAGAAATAAAATAGCATTGTCTTTAATTTTTTTTTAAAAAGAAGTTGTAATACATTAAACATCGTCATTCAGTCAAACTACTAGTTTTAAAATTACACAAATTCTTTATAAATAAATAAATAAATAAATAAATATATTGGTGGAGTAAAGCCCCTTTTTTATTTTTTTAAATTACAAAATTTATATGAATAAATAATAGATTATTACACAAATTTTAAGAATAAAAATATATTTGTGTAATTTCAATAAAATTTAAGAAAGATTTGCATATATATATATATATATTTGCTTTGATGAATGTTTTTAGTGAAATTAGAAATAAAAAGCTTTGGAAAATACTAAAAACAATAAGATATTTGTGTTAATAGCTAAAATAAGCAAATGCTTGTAATAGTTAAAATAAGCAAATGCCTATATAACTTTATCAAATTAAAAAATATGTAATTTATTATAATTTTTTAACAATTATATGATATGTACAATTTTTTTTTACAGCAGCTCTTTTTGGGCCATTAAAATTTCTTTTATAGATTAATATCATGTAATTAGATGCAACAGTTGCTAAATGTTGCATTAAGAGTGTTTTATGGGCAATATTTTTTATTTGTTACCTATTCTAAAACTATAATGCAACACCAAAAAATATTGTCTACTTTGGTATAGGTAACATTTTTCAAGAATTGATCAGTTTTTGTTGCTTAAATTGCCTAACAATAGGTAACACTAAGAAAAATGTTGCCTATACATAGATTAAGCAACATTTTTATAACTATTGTAAAGAAAAGTATTGCCATAAGTGAAAAATGTTGTAGTAAATCTTTGTGGAATATATACAAAGTAATATTTGTGGGTTAATCCACCAACTATATGAACTATTTAGGTATTTTCTGATTTTAATCGATACAGCAATTTTATTTATTGTCAACTTGTAATCAAATATTTCTGAGATTGCTTGCTCAATTCATTCAATTTTAATAGCACATTTTCTTGAATATTCAATTAAGAAAATACACCTTGACAATGTTTATAAGTTTACATCTCAAGCTTTCAATGATTAATGTATGTTCGTTGGGATTGAGGTTGAACATCCAGTAGCATATATTCATTTACAAAATAGACTTGTAGAATTATTTATCAAATGTTTAAAATTCATTGCAAGATTATTATTTATGAGATCAAAACACTCAATCTTCACTTGGGACACATAATCCTACATATTGCAGTATTGATTAGCATCAGGTCAACAAAATATCATAAATACTCCAATTTGGAAATGGTTTTTGGTCAAGAACCTAATACTTCTGATCTAAGAATTTTTAGATATGCAATTTATATTCCAATTGCTCTACTACAATGCACTAAGATGGGAACTCAAAGAATGTTCAAAATATATGTTGGATATGAATCCCCATTAATAATAAGATATCTTGAACTATTAACAGGAGATTTATTTACATCATGATTTGCAAATTGTCATTGTGACGAATCAATTTTTCCAACATTGGGGGAGAGAAGAAGTAGTTGAAAGAGGAAATTACTTGGAATGAATTATCATATCCTATCTTAATCCTCATACAAAATGATGTGAACAACAAGTTTAAAGGATAATTCAATTACAAAATTTAGCAAGTCAATTACTAGACACATTTACTAGACCCAAGAAGAGTGATTAAATCATATGTAACGGCTACTATGTCCCTCTCAGACAATCAAAGTCTGAAGCATACATAAAGCGTGATAGATCCATTGGTTTCGAAAATAAAAATCCTTGAAAACAAAAGGAGTTAAAAATCAAGATGACCCAATAAAAAATTTGGAAACTCTAGAAGAGTGTCTAAAGATAACTTCAGAATAACCCTAAGACAATTAAAATTTCTACTTTAAAAGAAACTTAGATACTTAATATTCTTAAAAATAATGAGATTTCAATAAATTATGCTATGAATAGAATACGATGGAATTGAAATGAAGTTAATGATAATTTTACATATAATGTAGCGGATAATGTTACATATGACAACGGGGATCATGAACCAAAATTTGTTAAAAAATGTAGACTAAGAGATGATTGACCAAAATTGAAAGACATTTGTAAAACGAAAGATTTTTGGACTTGTAGTCCGCATACCTGAAGATGTGGAGCCAGTTGAAGATAAATGAGTTTTTGTGCTAAAACAAAATAAAGATAGTGAAATAGTGGATACAAAGTATGACTTGTAGCATAAAGGTTTTCCTAAAGATTTAATATTGATTATAAAGAGACACATTATCCTATGGTGGATATAATCACTTTTTAATATCTAATTTGTTTGGTAGTACATAACAAGCTTAAAATGCGTGTAATGGATGTTATTACAATCTATCTATATGATTCATTAGATAGTGAAATTTATATGAAAATCCCAGAAGGATTTGCAATGCCTGAAACAAGTAAGCAATATAATTGTTTCAGTGAATTTTTGTTGAAAGGAAGTTATAAGAATGACCCAATTTGCTCATCTGTATTTATAATAGGAAATAGATTAGAGTTTGCTATAAGTACTGTTTGTGTCAATGATTTAAATATTATTGAAACACCGAAAGAGTTCAAAAAGCATTTGATTGCTTAAAGAAAGAATTTGAAATGAAAGATCATGGAAAAATCAAATCTTATCTTGGCTTACAAATTGAGTATCTAAATAATGGGATTTTTGTGCATGACGAAGCCTATATAACAAAAGTGCTAAAATGTTTTTATATGGATAAGTTAAATTCATTATACACCCCATTGATTGTAAGGCCACTATATGTAAACAACAACCCTTTTAGACCTCAAGAAAATGATGAAGAATTACTTGGTCTTAAAATACCATATCTCAGTGCAATCAGAGTATTACTATATCTTGCTAGTTATACATAACTAGATATATCATTTGCTGTTAACTTATTGTTAAGGTATAGTTCTTCACCTATACGAAGACATTGGACTGGAGTTAAGCTAATACTTTGCTACTTTAAATATACCATGAATATGTGTTTATTTTATTCAAATGAACCAAAGTCAAACTTTATTAATTATGTAGATGCAGGATATTTGTGTGACTCTCATAATGGTCAATCATAAACTGGCTATGTATTTACATTTAGTGGCACAACCATTTCATGAAGATCTATAATACAGATCATCTCAGCTACATTACCTATTCATACTGAAATTTTGGCATTGCATGAGACAAGTTGATAATATATTTGGTTGAAAGCTTTGATTCAACACATAGAAAAGACTTGTGGTTTATCTTCAGGAAAAATGATTCCGACAATCTTATATGAAGATAACACTGCATATATTGTCTAAGTAAAGAAGGGGTACATTAAATGAGACAATAAAACATATTTCACCAAAATTCTTCTTCATTCATGATCTTTAAATAATGGTGACATAGACATTCAGTAAATCTATTCATGAGATAACCTAGCAAACTTATTTTTCAAGGTGCTTCCTACTACGTTCTTTTAGAAGTTAGTGTATAATATTGGATTTCGTCAATTCAAGAATCTTAATTGATATACGCATTGTACTCCTTTTTTCTTAATCATAATTTTTGCTCATTGGATTTTCCTAGTAAGGTTTTTAATGAGGAAGTATTTAATATCGTAGACAAAGAATGATGCACTCTTTTTTTTTCACTAAGTTTTTATCCCACAGAGTTTTTCTCAATAAATTTTCTAACAAGACACATTCTTTGATAATAGATATCCAAGGGTGATTATTATGTAGACTTCAGATGTCTATCCAGATTATTCTTTACCATAAGGTTGGGTCATTTTTTCTATTTATGTTATTTAATTAATCTAGGATTAGGACTTTACTCTTATATAAATATCCTTTGATGAATGAATAAAATACACTTGCTTTTGGCCCTTCATATTTTATTCTCTCTCAAATTCTCTATATTCTTTGTCCCTATTCTTTACTTTATTTTACAACACATTTATTGATTAATAGACATATTTAAATTCCTATAGTCATGAGTGTTTGACTACTGGCCTGTTTGGTTTCCCATTAAAAACAATATTTTAGAGAAGAGGGCTACTTCCCTCAAGATGTGGTTTCCAACAAGAAACTAAATGAGTCATAAGGCACAATAAATACTTACACTACATTTTTTTATTAGAACCTTTCATCAATCAAATATGATAGCAGGCTTATGAATGTGATGGGACCATTGGGTTTTTTTTGTGATATTTTTTTTTTCTAAAAACGAAGGCGTCGTAATCGTTGGCTCACAACTAGTGAAGCAAGATATAATATCAATTCCGTTTTGGGCCTTTTGGAAAAAATAAGCCCAATTTTACGAAGGGTCTATTATGGGCCTTAATTTTGGATTACTGGATTACAGTCGAGCCCATTGTAATGTCAAAAAATATTCCTATAAGTAACACCACAGGCCATGGGAGAAACTGACATCGTAGTTCCAATAATTGTGATTTGTGAACTTTTTTTATTCGAAGTTTAGATGACACTTAAATTTAAAATATATTAATTAGGCCATTGCTTAGAAATAAAACGAAATACATTAGACTTGTCACCTCAAGCACATGCCAGTCGTTGCCCAATGCCCAGTTAAAAAGAGCACGCGAGAAAAGGCGAATTGTCTCGGCAAGATTTGAAAATGATGAATTTACCTAAATAAACCAATTTTGTCAATCATTATGTTTCTTTCCTTTTTATAAAGTTTTTGACCGAACAATATTTACATTAGTTAATTAGCTAGGTAATGTCCTTTATCATTTTCAATAATTTGAAGTACTGACATATCATTTCGAATATATATATAACTTGAGATATAACTAGCAACTTATAAATCTTTCGTGTCACAGTGAATGCATTTTTTTAATTCCACTTTTAAAATTTTCTTGAAAGCATTCCTTTTGAACCTATCAACATATGCTCTTAACAGCGAATATTAGTATTACACTTTAAAACTGAAATTTAGATGTATATGCTCAAATATTGGGTTGGGATGGTAATAATGCCTAAAGCAGGTGGTGAATATCCTGTTCAGAGATAAGATTTTATACCCCAAGGATCCCTAATATATAATTTTAAAAAGAGAAAAGAAAATCCTTGTAAAGGTGATATGAGTGATTTTCCGGAGGAAAAAAAGGTGTGTGTGTGTGTGTGCGTGTGTGTGTGTGTGTATTGAGAATCCTGGCGCTTATAAAATAAATAAAAGAAGATACTAAATTACCAATCAACTTGAAGAGTGATGGAGGTTGAGTAAATTAATTACGGAACAGAATGAGCATCGTGTGCGATATTATATGAATGATCTACAAAACGAGGAATCCTTGATCTCTCCAAACTCTAACATCATCAAATCGTTGGAACAGTGAATCTCTCCTAATCTTTTTCAGCACGCGGACTGGCCATTGTGGCGTTATATATATATATATATATATATCTCTCTCTCTCTCTCTTGCGGTACCAGATTTTGAATGGTTTGGAATAGAATATAAATGTAAACTGTGAGAACCTTGGACTCTGAAGAATAATACAGTGCACCTAACCTAGCTCCTCCTTAACTTGGCTTTTTACGAAGAAAGAGAAAAGGACAAGAAAATCAAAAGGAAATGAAGGTGGCGATCCAATTAAGATGTATATGTGTCAATATTAATTTGGGTAATTAAGTTACGTGGGTTATTAATTTGCAGCTAACTCTGGTCAAATAATTAATAGGAGATGCTGGCCTGGCTACGTACACAATCAAGGAAATATCTTTTGAAATTGGAAAGATGAGAATCGCCACTTGTATAATTTTTTTGGGTTCCAAACACTTGTGTGGTTAGGAAAAATATGAACATGCATGAATGTTAATTAGTTAGGAGTATATATGAAGCTGGAAATGATATGATTCGGATTCAAAGGAAGAAATTGGAGAGTTCATCAAACAGATTTGGACCATCCCATTTGGAATTGGAATCTGGAAAGCACGCTAATAGAGTGATACACTTTTTGAAATTAATGGAATAGTGGCCCTCGCTGCTTTCACCAAACAACATGCCTATTTATGTAATTTCACTGGGTCTTAGTTTACCCCTTGTATTCCTAGTTAATTATATGATTTTATAGTTTTTAATTTTATTTTAAACTCATCTTTATTTTTATCTTTTAATAGAGTAGTAATCATTTTTTTCATAATTTTGTCTGCTTTTCTTTTTTTCATTTGATAAAAAAAATAATATGTAATAAATAATTCTTGAGTCATCATTCTTAAGAAATAGCTTATATTCTCTACTACACTCTTTACTTACATCAATAACTATACTCAGTAACCAATAAGATGAGAGCTTAAACAATTTGTCTAATTTGCCAATTAATTTTAATTATCTTTCTTAATTTATGTGATTCGATTAAAGATATCTTATAAATTATAGAGTATCTTTAGTCACACAACTCAAAAGTCATTCTTTTTTACTTAATTTATTTCACCACATCAGTTTTGAGATTCTATAATGTGAAACCCAACTGATAGAGCAGTTGATGGCGAAATAGCTCACAGAGCACCTAAACTTAGTGCCAAAATGTAATTACTAATTATATGTCATTTGCACTTTCAGATTAACTTAATTGTGTGCCTAATTGATTTGTCTTACTCTGATGGATCGGTATATATATAGTCTCTTAATAATTTCTTAGAAGAAATAATAACTGAATATTTGAATTAAGTGGTTAACAACTCTGAAAAAGGCGGATTGGAAGAGTCATTTGGATATATATATCAATTAATCCCTTTTCCATTATCGTGTGTTTCTAAGGTTTAAAGTTTCTAGTTGAAAATGAAAAACATAAACCAATATAAATAATATCAAAAAGAGGAGGTAAGGGAGAGAAAATGGCACGTGGATTGCCCATATATAACAAATATGTACTTCATACTCTAAAAAGAGCGGGGGAGGCATAAATCTTTATCCCCTGGTTTTAGCTTTATAATCCCCAATCATTTTTTACAAGGAAATGCAGTGATTTGATATTGTTTAAATATTTTTTTTTCTTAAAGAAAAGAGAAAAAAGAAGAATGGAGTGGATAGATTGGTAGAGTGAGATGAAGGGTCAAGTGGGAAGTCCACCATGCCGACCTTGGGCATCGTAGGAAGGTACCTTTCTGTCACATCCTCCAACTGTTTCAGTTGCGAAACAGTTGATCATATCAAAGTGATCAACCAAAAGCTAATTAATTACATATAAAAGCAACGAATGAAAAAGAAAGATAATAAAATTAATTAAAGTGGGGATTTTTATCTCTTATCCTCTCTCATTGTCTCAACCCTTTCCTTCTATTTCGACTGGATCCTCTTTACTGTCAAGTCTAAGCCTAAAGATAACGAGTGAATTACTGCATCAGCCAAAACGATTTAACCCAGAAGCTTCTAGACTCATCTAGTTAATTAATCCTAATTTACGTTTCTCAGACATGACACTGTGTTATATGCGGTGGGTGACAATAAAAATTGGACACATTAATGATTTGACATATAATTAGGCAGGCGTTAATGATGAATTCCATGTCGGTATATCGATGCTATTATTGATTTGGCAATGAATGTTGTGATAACAACTTACTATTAAAATGGTGATAAGAAAGAGCCAAGTTTTTTGTTTTAATTGTCCCAAAAAAAAACATAGCAGAGGCTTTTTAGGCTAGCTAATTAATTAAGGATGGGATGAGGATGAGGATGAGGATGAGGATGATGGATCAATGCATCAAATAAAAAATAGGAAGGATGTCGAGGGGGCTACATCCTTTTGCATGAGGGAAAATATTTTGTCTATATATCCATTCATAATGAACTCATGCAAATGTTTTCCCATTCATTATTAAAGTGTGGGTCAGAAGTTAAAAGAAGGAATCCCAGATTCATGTGATAACAAAACCACTCTTTCCCTGTAAATAATATCTTGGGGATTAATTAAACATCATTAATGCCATTCCTTTCTAAGCAAAAAGCGTTTTCCCTTCACTCCCCAAATTTCTTTTTCTTTTTTGGGCCAAACTATTTAGTATTCACTCCTCAAATTAAAATCCCCTTCCGACAGTCATCACCAACCGCCTTTCATTCTAATGGAAGGGGACGGCTAGAATCCGCTTATATAATGCTTCTTTCAGTTTTATATATATGATCTTTTATCCTGATCCTAAATATAAGATTCTTTATAATATATGAGATAGTATTTATTATACATTTTTAAAAAAATGTCCTTATTTAATGTATCTAAAGAGAAAAAGAAAGAGATTAAATAAAAGTAATTTTAAAAAAATATTGAGATTTTTTCAAAAGTCAAAATAGTTAATTAGTTTTAATTCTAATTCTTAATCTGCATGATTCAATTAAAATGATCACATCTTAAGTAGAAGAAAAAATATTTTAGACTTGAGATCGAATATGTGTGGAAAATATCTTCTTAGATTTGGGGACCAACGTGACTTGATATACAGCTCCAGGTACTCAATGACTTACAAAAAAAAAAAACGTACTAGCTATCAAACTCTAAAACAGTTTTATTACCTGTATGTCCAATAAATACAAGAAAAAATACTGTCTCCCTCTCGATAAATTTCTACGTTCATGTACAGTATTTTGCTAGGCAGTGAAATTAAGTTACTTAAAAATATGAAACCTCTCAATGAATTAATTAGGATGGTTTTTAAGAAAATTACAAGCTCTTCCACGTGTATATATGCGGATAAAACTAGCTAGCTAGCTAGTTCAAATTTCCAGCTATAATGATTCAGATTATTTCGTTTGCTGTAAGTGCTAGTCAATTCACCACTATATATAATTGCCGATATTAATCATATACATGAAAAGATGCAAAAGTATGATAGCGTAAAGTATCAATACAATACTCATTTTTATCCTTAATATAAGACCCTTTTAACCGAATTACATGAATTAAGAATTAAAATTAAAATTAATTAATTATCTCAATTTTTCTGAAAATCTCAATATTTTTTTAAAATTACCCTTATTTAATCTCTCTCTCTTTCTCTTTGGATACATTAAATAGAGATATTTTTCTAAAAATATATAATAATTATTACCTCGTATATTGTACATGATCTTATATTTAGAATCAAGATAAAAAATCCTATATATAGGACCGGAGGGATTATGTTCATGCCTTTTTTTTTTTTATCCCCCACAAGAAAAAAAAACCATAAAATTCAAATCATGGAAATGATCTTATTGGGAAAAAAAATATACCGTATAATAGTTTTGTATATATTGAGTAAATAGGTTTCTACCCCAATATTTTCCAATCATTGAAGCCTGGAAAAAAAAATGGTTCGAAAGATAAAACCAGCTATAAAGCGAAAGAGTGTGAAGACAAAAGGGTGGGCACACATCAAATTAATGGCTAGCGCCACATTACAAAGAAAAAGGAGAGAAAACAATATATAGATAAAGCATGTTTTATGCCAAGAAAAGGATTCTAATTAAAGAAAAAATCTATTATATCTTTCTCGTTAGAGGCATAAGAATTAATGTGAGACGACAACATATTTTAAAAATTAATAAAATGAAAATATATGTAAAATTTTAACAAAATTAATAAAAATTGTACAATTTATTCAAAATTTAATTTTTTTATGAATATGCATGAAAATGATGTTTGGAGGTTGAACAAATAGATGCAAACTCGAGAATACTATTGTATACTCACTCAATCAGTTGTAATTAATTGATTGCTGGACAAGAAATTAAAAATTCCAGAAGCAAAATGTCATCAAAGCTACATGCTCTGAGCAATCGGTGTCCAATGCGGGAGCTACAATGTAACATAAGTACTACTAGAGCAACATTTGGCACCAAATATAAGCAAATTTTAGAAAAAAGGTTGGTCCAAAATATAAGAGAGAAAAATATAAATTTTTATAGCAAAAAATGTGGCATTTCCAATATCTTCATCAAATCAATAAGCATTAATTAATCCAGTATAAAGGAAAATACCATTAATTGATGGCAATTTAAAAAAATATATATTTCACTATAAATTGAATCATCTTAACTAATTTTGTTGGTTGTAAAATAATTTTCTCTCTATTATATTTGATACGAAGGGAATATAATTGAATAAAGCTTCCTCCAAAGCAAGCGCGGATTTAACTTAGTCTGATCTAATTTTATTGGATTAGCTAATCTAGGTGGAACAAGCAAAAATTTAAATATTGGAAGTTGGACTAGTTTTGGCACTTAATTGGCTAGTTTTGTCAACTCAGTATCTATTCTGTAAAAATATTATCTTTTTTTTTTCTTTTTAATAGAATGAGTCTGGTTATATCGAATAAATTAAATTTATGGAGTGAATAGGATTTAGAACTGGGTTAACTCTCTTGGCTAGTTTAGTTCTCTTTTTTAGTTTGATCCGATCCACTCAGTCTCTGTTAATAAAAAATAAAATGACTGCTTCATTAGAAACTTATATAAAAATTTTATTTCATAGGAAGAAATCATGGAAACATATTTTTAAATAATTTACATGAATTTTATGTTTTTGAGGTCACATTATAATTTTTATGAAAAAATTAACAAAAGAAACCAATCGAAAGTATGAATAAAATCCAAGTCCATATTGTAAACTTCAAATTTAGCATCCAACACTAAATTAGTCATCAAAATAAGTTTATGTGCAATTAGATGAAAGCTCTTAAATTTGCATCAATGGGAAGTGAATATGTGTGGGGTATACAAGTTAGGAGGCAGGACTTCGGATTACTATTCATGTTAGATGATTTTGTCCAATCACATAAATATAATTGACAAAAAAAAAAGTCATCAAAACAAACATTTGTGCATTTAAGGTCCTTTCAAAAGACTTAGAGTGCTATGAGTTTTTTTTTTAACTTTTTTTTTCTGTTTCCTAGCTAGTTAAAAAAAGCTCTAAATATAACTCAATATTAATGCAATATTAGAGGTTATAGGAAATGTGATAATTATGAGGGAAATTAAGGTGAGGTAGGAAGATATATGTCTTGAATAATATTTACAAAAAAAAAAAGCAAGCTATTTAGTTTTAGTTAAGTAATCAACAATAAGATACATTGTGAAATTTTTCATGGTCTTTATACAAAACATGTGGTATTTATATATATATTTTTTTTGATATGCCTTTCATTAGTTAAAGTGGGTGGAGAAACTAAAAGTGACATATAATTAAGATGGATATAAGATTTAATAATTTTAATTATGGGTAATTTTGGAGTCTTGTGCTAATTTTTTAGAAAAAATAAGTCCAACTAATTTTAATCACTTTTCTTAATCTATATAAAATCTAATTAAAAGTATATTTTAAATAGAACCAGGGACATTATTTCGTTTGTGATTTCAGTAAGGATGATAAAACCTAATTGATGATGCCTGGCTAGGGTTCAAAATTTTTTTTACTAAATAAAAATTTAAATAAGTTGAGTCTCAATAACTCATCAAGATTAGGCCAAACCTTATAAATGAGAAAACGTTTATAAATGCATTTATAGATTATCATACTTATATTGGTAAAGAGATTTCCAATCATATACATGTATTTATGGAACATGAACCAATTCCATATCGACTGGACCAATTTTTGTCCGCGAATCAATTTAATCAGACAACAACATTGATGTCGTTTGTCTGTTTGTGTGAGAGCATTTTGAAATTAAGTGTCCGTTTTTTTCTCTAAATTTGTAGTAAGTTTGTAACTGAAAGCGATGCTGTGTAGCGCTGGACTCCTCTGGACCGACACTCCCAAGTGCGGGCATACCCCCACTCCCTCTTTCCTTTATTATTCCAGCTGTTGCCACCAACATCCCTCCCTATCTCAAGTACCCCACTTCTCCTCCTCCTTTCATCTAAAATTAAATTAACTGCCGGCCCCAATTTCGTAAGACACATTCATAAAAGATTTAAGATAAACATAAATTTAATAATGTAAACGTTTGACCTTCTTTTTCCCTTAAAAAAATTAACAAAATTATTAATAGAATTGTCAAAGTTAAAATTATATCCTCCTTCTAATCTTTAATGTAAGACTCTTTTAACCAAGTCACGTGAATTAAGAATATGAGTTAAAATTAGTTAATTATCTTCATTTCTTTAAAAATTACAATATTTTTTCAAAACTACCATTATTTAATCCCTTTCTCTCTCTCTCTTTGGAATACATTAAATTAAATAGATACTTTTTTTAAAATGCATAATAAATACTATCTCATATACTGTAAAGAGCCATATATTTAAGATCAGGATAAAATACCCTATATTTAGAACGGAGGGAGTAATATGTTTTACTACTATCCAACATTCTCATTGGGGATCTCAATTACTTGTGTCCTAATTACTCTCTTCCATCATATTTGTAAGGGCAAAATTTTCCCTTTTGATAGTCCTATTTATAAGGGAAAAAAAAGAGAGTTAATATTGCATTAATTTCTTTTTGTCACAATTATCCTCATTCATTAACACTATTGAGAGTCAGAGATATATTTTTAGAAGAAATTGAGAGAGAGATTAATAAAATAGGGATAATTTTGGAAGGAAAATGTGAAATAAATTAATTATTTTTAACTAACTTCAACTCCTTTTTTAATACTTGTGAAGTATTTTTTTTTCTTTATAAATGAAAACTGAAGGAGTAATTGATATATATATACACGTCGGAGCCCCAAGAAAAATAATAAGAATTCAAACACATCAAAGTATGACTTGTATGATGGTTATGGATGTTGATATTTTATCTTAACTAATGGTTATGGATGTTGATATTTTATCTTAACTAACACGTGAGCAGATTATGTTACCGACTTCAGTTCGCAGTTAGTGTTTTTATTAATCGATTTAGAAAGTTACCTAATTAATGTCATATATATTATTAATTAGAGGATCACTATCAGGAAATTGAGAAAAGTCTCCACACACACACACACATATATATATATATATATTATAAAAGCAGTGTTTATGCAAGTCGTTGCAGAGTTGGGTATATGCTCCACTACATGCAGATGAGTAGATGTTGTGTCAACAAATGCCTAACTATGAAGATGCTTTTGTTGGTACTCATTCGCTAAAAGAAGAAAAAAAAAATTAAAGAGCTAGATGAAAGTAACAGGGGGTATGTGAATAGACAAGAATACACACACGCACACACACATATATAGAGACTAGAGAGAGAGGGGGGGCCTTTTAGAAAATATGAGCAAAGCCTTCTTTTTTTGGTTTTGTTTTCTGGCGCAGACACATAATGGAGACCCATGCAGGTTCGACTCATGTGCTAAGAAAAGAATCAAATTAATGCTTTGCTCTCCAGAAATTCATATTATTAATTATAAAATATCCAACTAGGTATTGGATTTGTATACTTAGTTATATACTGCTCCTCTCCTACCTTTAATAAATAGAATTTGGACCCAAGTAAATGATGAGCCTTTTTATTCAAGGGAAAAAAAACACACACACACATATATAAATGAAATATATATATATATATATGTGCGTATTAGGAATAAATAGGAATCTAACGTAAATACAAACTGAACATAAACACGAGGATACAACATGGGTGGTCTGGTTGGTATGTGGTGTCCAATAATAGTGAAAGTCCACGTCAAGCATCATGTGAATTTGGACTTCTTATATATTCACCTAACAGAATCCGAACCCGCCGACCACCACACTCCATGGGCTCTGTTCTTCAAACCTTTTGGCCGAATTTGTGTATGTCCTTTTCTGAACAAAAAAAAAATCTTGTTAATTTTGATTTCAAAAGAAAATAAAAACCGGATTACACTCAGTATTCAAAGGGGGTGTACACATTTGAATGAATTCTATATATTTTGTATCTGTCGCTTAATAAAATTGACAAAAAAAAGAGATTTAAAATTCATTTATAACATATGTTTTTGGTGGTAAATAAATAAGTAAATAGAAACGTTTGATTAGTGATAAATCAGGAGAAATTAAAACAATGAGAAAGGTATATATGCTCTGAAACACACGTGTGGTGTACGGGATGAGGCACAACAACGTGCGTGGCTGTTGTCCCTAACCCTCCTAAGCCAGAGCGGTAGAGGGCAAAGGTCAGAGCCTATAATGACTTTTGACTGGGTGACTCGTTGACCACATCTCGCTTATCGTACACTTGGGGTCCCCGCCAGTTTCTTGTTGCGAAGGCACCGACCTACGGGCCCCAACTCATTTGTTGCTCCTTTTATATTTGACTTTCTGAGTCATTTGAAATTTCATAATGTGAGTTAATTTTTACTTATACGTACATGACTTCATAAAAAAAATATTTACTTTGCACACATATGGATGAAATATTTTCTTTCTTTTTTTATAAAGTGCATGAAATATTTTCTCGTAAATTGTAATTTAGAGAGCGTGAATTTTGCCCACACAATGCAAGATCAAATCAATTAATTTTGATTCTAGTGATTTTTTTTAACTTAAGTGGTATTAAAGAGACTTGTTACATAGGAATTTAATTTGTAATGCTTCCTTTTTCATTCTTAATTGGCCTCAGGTGCATGAATTATTCAATATTCTACAGAAAATGTAAAATTTATATTAAATTGTAATATTTTTAAATTATGAATAATATAATTCATTTCTCAAACACCATGTCATATATAAAAGAAAAACATATCTAATCAATATAAAATATGTAAAATAAAGTGTAAAAAGCTACTTAATTTGTTCATAAATTGTAAACTATATGACTCTTCTTAGGTTTCGTGCTAACGCATAGGTCAACGCACTCTAATTATATAAAATATGATAACTAATTGATTATTCTGTTCAAAGTTTATAATTGATTTGTTATAAATTGTCATATTTAATTAGAAATAGATCCCATTTGTTAAACAAAATTTTTTTAATAAATAGTGTGACTCTCTATAGATTTTATTATCTATTAATTATATATATTGTTGATACATTGATTAATACTCTCTCCATTCTCTTTCGATTGATTTTAAGCTTTCGACACATGGATTAAAAAAAGACTATAAATAAGTTGATGAATGATGCAATTTTACTACTCCCTCCACTTCTATGTAAGATACAAACGAAGTTTTTTTTTCTAAATATAAGATGTAAAAATATGTTGTTTAATGTATTTATTTATTTTCAATTTTATATTATTCATTAAATAAGTTGATATAATTAATTTTTATTAATTATAAGACAGAATTACTAAACATTAAATGGGAACATTTTAAAAAACTATTTTGAATTTATGACAAATTTAATGCTTTCAATTATCTTTTTTAATCTATATGAATTAATTATTTCTATCTTATATACAGAGAGTGAATCATTATCTTCATTGTATTTTCTCTCTCTTTCATTTAATAATAATATTAATTACTTATTAAGGGTAAAATTGAAAAAATAGTATTTAATTGTGCATTAATATTATTAGTAAACTACTCTGCAATTATAGAGAAATGAAAATTTACGCTAAAATGTCAATCAACAAGGAATGAAGGGGGTATTAGTTTCACCCCTTTGTCTTTGATATGACAAGAAGAGAAATGGGAAGACGGTTTTATAGCAAAGAGACTTGGATGTTCATGTATAAATCGTAGACTCAACTCCAGCGTGGCATATGGATGTATGTTACGTGGGCTTGGATTCCTTGCCGTATCTATTTCTCTTAATTGCTCAAATATAGTGTACTAAATAAACATAAAATTATTATATATAAAATAAAAATATAAAAATAACATAAATATTTTAATTTTTACATTACACTTAAACAATAATTGAAAAAAATTGGCATGGCAGGGCATCCATGTCCATGTTACGTTTGTATGCATGCGCACGCGTCCGTTAACAGCGCGCCTAACCTACTGTGGTCCCTTGATTTATTTGTAGTTTCTTTTTTTTTTTTGGTAGAAATTTGTAGTTTCTACTTTCCCAGAGTCAGACCAGTGAAAATATTTATTCATGATAGGGGTCAAAAGTTGCAAAGAACAAAAGAAAATCAGACATAAGAAGATCCAGTTTACACGTATCAATTGCTTTTGTTTATTTGTCATGAAGAATAAATCGGATAATTCAGATGTTTTAAATAGTATGATTTAATATTAATTTAATTAGTTCTAAATATATATATTCTGCATTGATTAACGCCATAGATTTGTCACTTTCCAACTCAAGTGCACAAGTACCAGACAGTAAAAGTGAGGTTCGTACTTTCTTTTTCTTGTTTTTTTTGGCTGGGTTTACCCAAAGCCAACTTAAATTATTCATATAATATACTTCGATGCCAAAATAATATTCAAATTAAAGATTTGATTCAAGTAAGAGGAAATAAAGCACACTTACTTTTGGATTAAGAAAGGGTATCTTGTGCCCACTTAATTTAATTTGGTCATATATATAATGCAAATGAATTTAAAGCGAAAAAAGGTCATTAATTAATCACATCATTCTTATGTAATAGGGGAATCTTAATCTATTATTTCAGAGGAAGGAAAGGAAGCGTTTTCGATTTATTACTTATTATTTTAATCTGTGATTTTGATGAACGAATTAATATTTCAACCTTGTGGTTTTTAGTAGTAACAACTTTACATCTTTAAATGATGTACAGTCCACAGGTTGATCTAGAAGTCTCAGGCCTCCTGTTTTGACATGACAAGAAAAAACTATTTTGGAGTGAAGAAGATATGGCCAACACATGCGAATGTAATAGTTAGGATCTAAAAAGAAAGAATGCTAAAAGAAAGGAAAGATGTGCCCAAAGAGTGCATATAGTAACATGTGAATACATCTGAACCCGACGACCATTTGGTAACAGAATCTCGTGCTTCATTATTATTTAACCAGATTTTAAATCGCTAATTGCTTCTGCTTAAGCCAGTCAAACTGTCAGATAACGCCTCTCTCTCTTCTCTCCTTCTCCTGCTTCATAATAATATTTTATCAGATTGGGAAACTTGCGTGGGAGGCAAGTAATACAGTTCCATTTGTCAACAACTTCTGTGGGCTTTTCTGATACTGGTTGACAAAATAATTAAGCATCACATATAGAGTGCCCTTTTAGTTTTTGGAACCTTGCTGAATTAGCTTCGCTGTCTCTCTCTGACTCTTTGAATTTCGTCGCCCTGAACAAACTTAGAACACGCAAGAATGACAAAGATCTAAAATACAAGTTATATAATATTCAGTTGCTTTTTGACGAAAATGTTAATTACAAAAATGTCTAAATGTTAGTGACAAAGATCTAAAATACAATTTCGTATCTTTAACGGCTATTCTTTTTATTTTCTTAATTACAAAAATGTTATTGGTCATTTGATCAGTAGGTGGTTCGGATGGGAATTAAAAAAAGTAGGACATATATACATGAAAATGAGGGAATATTATTGGAAAGCAAAAGAAAAAAATATGCTTCCTTTTTTAGTAAGTTAATTTAAGAGGGCAAGAAAAGGAGTATGCTGATGGATATAATATATCACTAGTTGCTTATGTTCTGGTTAAGCAATACTGCAGAAGTTGAGGAAATAGAAAGCGGTGGTGTGACCTCTTAAAGACTTAAACGGAAGACCAACTTTTTTTTTCTTAATTCAAAATTTAATTTATTTGAAGTTTTTAACTTGTGCAGCATTGCACAAATGAGCATATGTGTATCCCTGGTGAGAATTTAAAATCGTCACAAGTAACTTGTAAATTGCAACCTTGCATTAGGAGAGAGATGTGTTAGTATTGACAACTAAAGTCCGCTTCCTTTATATTTTCCTTGTCTCCTTGGAATCTATCATACCAAATGAAACATATACTCCTTTTTATTCATATTATAATGTATTCTATATTAATTATATATATATATATTAAAAAAATTATTTTTTCATCTAAAATCAAAACAAAAAGTACTTACATTTATTATTTTATTCTTATTAAATATTTTATTCTATTATCATTATAGGATTATAAATGAAAAGTAAAAAAAATTAAAAATATAGATAAAATGAGAAGAAAAATATCCAATACTCTATATTTTATGTCAGAAACTTATTATATAAAATATTTTATAATCAGAGGAGGAAGTATATATATATATATATATATTATATTTATGGTTTACAGTAGAGATGGGTTTCACGGGGGTTTGGTTGCGCAATAAGATATTTCTCCAATTTAGTTTTATGTTTTCTATGAGGAACAACTTCTCCATATTATAAAAGATCTTTTAAAATTTTTAATTAATTCAAAATATAAAATATTGTGTTAATTTTTTTTAATAATTTATTTTTTTTACCTATATTGATTTATTACCTATTTCGTAATTTGAACAAAAGAGATAAATGAAACTTGATAATTCAAAAGGGTAAAAGTGGGAATGTTGAGATTTTATTTTAAAATTAAAAGTTTCTAGCTAACTTTTCTTAAAAAAAATGTTAGTTAAAAATTTCTTATAAAATATGAATAAGAAGGAGTTTTAATTAATATTAGAGCATTTAGGTGTTTCACTTGGAGAATTTCTTACCTGCATTAAATAATCAATCATAAGCGCAAACTTTTTTTTTGGCCAAGAAGAGATAATTTTAATAATCACCAAACGAAAAAAAAAAACACCGACTATTATTACTATTCATTAAATGTTAACAATTATATTATAATTTTAATTAATGTTCGAACGAATATGTAGGGTTATCATGAATATGAGTGAGCGAGCTGGGAAGCATATATAAATCACAAAAAGGCCTATATTTATAATGAAGGCCCAATTGAGATCCAATTATGAAAATACTCTTGTCCCTCGCACAAGAGAGGGAGAATACTACAAAAAAAAAACACAAAAGAGGGAGAATAAAGAGAAGAAATTAGTGAGAAAAAAAAAAGAGGGTGGATGAATGGGAAAGAGTAAAATGGGAGGAGGCCACCCCCAAGAAGAAGAGTCGGCTAAGAGATGTCGGGCACGAGCGGTAGTTATGATGAGTTGACCACTACTCCTCACTCTCACTCCTTCCTCTCCTTTCTTCTTTGTCAATCAGAATTCAGAAGACGGCGGGCGGAGAACTTATGATATAGGGAGGGGGTCCAAAGTCCCATCTCCATCCAATTTCAGAACAAGACCTTGACCCAACCACCTGGCCCCCCCTTCCCCTTCCCCTTCGGCACCCAACTCGTGGGTCCCATCCTCCAACCTCTTCCTATAAATCCACCCCTTCACTTCTCCCTTCTCTCCCACAGCTTCCTCCTCCTCCTCTCTCCAGCTTTCTTCCCTCTCATTCACTAATATTCTTGCAACTCCTCTCTCATTCCTTACACTTACCGGTTCATATTGTTTCTATACCCATTCCCTTTCTACATCCCCACCTCTCACGTTCTTCCATTCCTTCCCTTTGTGCGGCCAAATATACGTGCTCTGTCTCTTCACCCCTTTGGTTCTGTATTTGCACTTGCAGTCATCATGACGCAGCAGAATGTGATAGTTTCGGATGCAAATCCTGGACTCAACATGCCTATTAACGTTGCTGTTTCAGACTCCTCCATTTTCACGGCCACTTCGCACAAACCCCCAGCCGTCCCGACTGGGTATATTTCCATTCCCAGGAGGAAGGTGCTCAAGAACCTTGAAATCAATGCTTGGGTTGACTCCATGAGAGCCTCTTCTCCTACCCATGCCAAATCCACTCCTTCTCTTGCCGAAGATAAAAGCTCTTGGATTGTCAGTATCGCTTTCCACTCTCATCCCCTCCCTTTAATTGTTAATTTGAATCTTAGATTGACATTCGATTGTTTATGAAACAGCTTCACCACCCGTCCGCATTAGACATGTTTGAGCAAATCATCGATGCCTCAAGAGGCAAGCAAATTGTCATGTTTCTGGACTACGACGGCACGCTCTCACCTATCGTCGACGACCCTGACCGTGCTTTCATGTCTGACGCAGTATGTTCTTAGCCCAAAACTACCTTGTCCTATTCCTTTTCTCGTTTCTCTCTTGGCTTTCCTGCTAATATCAGATTTCATGATGTATATATCAGATGAGAAAAACAGTGAGAAAACTCGCCAAGTGTTTTCCAACTGCCATAGTAAGCGGCAGATGCAGAGACAAGGTACCCTGTCTCTCACGAAGTTGCTTATTATAATTTAACGGTTTCCATCTCTTTTATGTCTTCACCCTCCATTAACTTCCTTTTTGCTTTGGCAACAATAGGTGTACAACTTTGTTCGCTTGGCAGAGCTATATTATGCCGGAAGCCATGGCATGGATATCAAGGGCCCAACAAGATGCTCCAAATACAATAAAGTGAGCAACCTCTAAAATACCGCTTTGTGTAGTATTCTAGGTAAGGAAACTTGTAACTTACATTAATTATCCCCGACAGGAAAGCAAACCAGAGCCAATTCTTTTTCAACCTGCGAGTGAGTTTCTTCCCATGATAGACGAGGTTCGTCTTTTCTCTCGTCTTCCCTCTTATTCTGCTTGGTTCTATGCCAATTTACAAAGTTCATTAATGAAATTGCTTATGGTGTCAACTTTCAGGTGTACCAAGCGTTAGTTGAAATAACTAAATCAACACCAGGAGCGATGGTGGAGAACAAGAAGTTCTGCGTCTCTGTTCATTATCGTTGTGTTGATGAGAAGGTATAGTTGTAAACCCATACATGGTGTAAATTCTCATGTGGGTATCGCTCTGCTCTAGAAAAAATCTAAACTTGTGCATGATACACAGAAATGGAGTGAACTAGCACTCCAAGTGAGATCGGTGCTAAAGGAGTACTCGAAGCTTCGTCTTACCCAAGGAAGGAAGGTGGATCATAATTCTGTTTTACTCATCTACTTTTTGTGGGGTATTTCATTTATTTTAAAGCTTCCTATCAAAGCAAAAAAAAAATTAACAAATGTGTCACTTTCACTTTTGGTTTGTTTAATACAGGTATTTGAAATTCGTCCCACCATTAAATGGGACAAAGGGAAAGCCCTGGAATTTCTGCTAGAGTCACTTGGTGAGTTCAGAATTGCTTGCAACAATGAGCACTATATATAAGTTGTACATCAATTAATGAATTATTTTCAGCAGGATTTGCCAAGTGTGATGATGTCTTCCCTGTCTACATTGGGGATGATCGAACCGATGAGGATGCCTTTAAGGTATCCAAGACATATTAATTTGTTTTCCAAGAGGCCTTTAAAAACTACTAAGAATTGCCTAAATTTGGGAAAATCCACACTAAATTGTTTATACATTTAATGGTGAACAGAAACTGAGAGACAGAGGACAAGGTTTGGGTATTCTTGTGTCAAAATTTCCAAGGGACACAAGTGCATCTTACTCTTTACAGGAACCTGAGGAGGCAAGTACAACTTATCATTTATCATGTCATATGCCCCGAGGCATGCCTAAAATATTGCTATTTTTTTGTTTCAAAATTCTGGTTTATTGAGAATTATTAATATGCATGCAGGTGAAAGACTTTCTTCAACGTTTAGCGGAGTGGAAACAAACATCTCTGCATGCACATTCCAAAGCATAAATGATTCTCGAGATGAGATGTGCATCCAGACCCTGCCAATTATACTATGTTCGGGGGTCGATATATAGGGCCTCTTGTAGTTTTTGCTCAATTTCAGAAGGAAAACACAAAATTGTGAGGAAAAGGAATGGCAAAAGTGTCGTTCCTAGTTCCAAACTCGTCTACATTGATGTAACCAGTTGACTACAAAGCAAATTTCTGTGGCTTCTCAAGCTCATGTAAATGCATTCAATCATTGCTGTTTTCCCTATCTTATGACTAATTCCAAATTATTTTCTTAATAATAATTATATAGTTTTTGAGCCCCAAGCTATGTACAAATTCATTATTATATTGTATAAAATTGAATATCTTCGCATACAATTAATTCCAAAAGCACAGCAGGTTGAATTATGAGTTGAATATAATCTAATTAACAACATTAGCCTATGAACTTCTTAAAGGTGCGGAGCAACTCCGAGATGCTACTATCACATATACCAGTGCCAAAAATTATTTAGCCTCCGCTGGTTCTTGGACTTGAAGTTCTAAATTAATCGTCAATTATTGGTGACAATGGAAAAGTAAGAGAACATAATATCAAGTCACTGACAAAAAAAAAAAGAAGATTTTGGTGACAGTTCGAGAACACAATAGTTTAATTATGGATTCAAAATTATGTTGACATATAATGAATTGAATACATGCATTAAGTTTGTGTGGTACCGGAACCACGTTTTGCTTCATTACTGCCTGCCATGTAGAACCATGTCCGGTTGAAAAGCCCTGTAAATCCACAATCCAAAGACGGTGTCACTGCTTAGGACCACCAGAAAGTAAGGACACGTGCATTAACCGGAAGTTATATGAAGCAGCAGGATAGTTTCCCAACTCAGTAAGATATCCTTACATGTATATATATATATGTATGTATGTATGTATGTATAAATATAAGGTAGAGATTAGACAATCATAACCATTAATTAATGATTGGATTTTTGGAGATTCAAGTAATGAGAGGGGCCCCTCAAAATAAGGTTTTCAATCGTGTATATGTAAATGACTCGAAAAGTGGCAGTTGTTACTTGATAGCCAAGACTTTTGGTGCTCTAACAATATTGTACTATATGCCTCATTATTCAATGTTTGTATTATTGTACCTTTGTCTCTGCTTTGACACACTGCCATATATGGTTCTCTCTCTCTCTCTCTCTCTCTCTCTCTCTCTCTTTTTCCAGCAATCGATGGCATTCCAGTTAGATTTTCGAACCACATTTTATCCTCCCTATGTAGGCTTTTTTCACCTCTTGTTATCACGACCAAAATATCTGTATTTTTTTTGTTTCCAAGCACCAAAATCTCTGTATACTATCTTCATGGTATATGGTAAGATAAGATGCTGTTGAGTTCTCGGTGGATCAATTATTGGTGTCCAAGAAAGAAGTATATTTAAATAATAATTGTTTTATCAGAGCATTTGAAGTCTTGATCTTTTCTTTTAAAATCAAATACCGGTCAACATGAAAGCTGCTTTTGTCTGTTATTAAAATTAAGCATATATTTGTGTGTGTGTGTGTGTGTGTGTGTGTGTGTGTGTGTGTGAACATTCTTGAATTATTTAGAGATACTGGTTTAAGTTGGATTCATATTTAGGTTGTGTAATCACATGCAGATAGGTTGGCCACCAAATTATAAAAGGGGAAATTTTCATGTCCCATTGAAAAGGCACATCGTTTTTCATATTTATAACAGATCCAATGGATAATCTTCATCGGGGAAAAGCATAAAGGTCGGGTATAATTGCAATATATAGGTTGTTGCTTTGTTGTCAGACTTGCATACGAATCAAAGGCATGCTTTATTTGTTTATGTAGAAGCCGTCTTAGATAACTCACGATTAATCTTCCTGGTCATTTAAAAAAAAAATCTTCCTCATTTACTGAGTCAATATATTTGTGCAAAAGCGTAGGCTTCCATTTGTAATTTACGTTGAAATTTTGTACAGTTGGTAATTCTTGAATAACTCGTGATTCTTTCCTGTAAAATTTATCTACTTGAGCGAAAATTATGGTCTTAATAATTTATCAAATTTTAGATGAAAAATGATGGAGAACCTTAAGGTAACTCGTGATTCTTTTGTGTCTATAATGTGTATTCAAGGGGAAATTGTGATCAACTCTCTCTTAGGCTGTGTGTTAGAGGGTTGCGTTGCTGGCATTCGTTTAAATATTGCAATTTTTCCTCCTTTTTTTTGTGAATATTTTAAGGAAGAAATTATAACCACTAGTTGTCTGCCAATTTTTACGTTGGGTTTTGCATGATTGACAGCTATACAACAATACCTAGGTGCCATCATTTGAGGCTCTATAATTTAATACTCTCACTCGGCTACTTTCTCTTCCAAACTATACTCCTGTATCTTGAGTTCTCTCCCTTTTTTTTTTTTCCCCCTTTCGACAAAGCTACTTTTTTGTTTTATTTTTCTTGCCGAAAGCCGTGCCCGTGTGACCATGTAGTCGAATCATGAAATTAACATCCATAAAATTAATCATCATTGGCACAATAAGGGTTTCTGAAGGGAAAGTTGCCACGTCCGGGAGCTTTCATTTTATGTATAATGAGATGTAATGAATCATGCATATGGGGAATGCAGAGAAGTAAATTAAGAGGTAGCCGATAAGATGCTTAGGAGGGAAGGAATTAAGGGAATGTGATAAAAGGAGGAGAATTGATAGTTAGAGTTTGTCAGGTAGGGAAGGAGGAGGGTTAAAGTTGAAAGGTTAGGTTAGTGAAAGTGAAACAGAAGAGAAGGGGTGGGGGAATGAGGGAATCTATGGTTGAAAGAGGAGTTGGAATCCACCTAAAAGGAGAGGTTTGATTTTGATGTGAAGAGTGAAGAATATAGCATAGATACTTGGACAAGACACTAACATGGATCCAGCCCTCTGCTACTGTGTGTGGGACGTGGAAAGATGGTGACCGCTTGATTCATCCCCATCAACAGATGCCTCTGTTGAATTAAACTAAAGCCTCTTTGAGTTTCAATTATTGGCCAAATGGAAAAGTTGAATCCCCCCACTTCTCTGCTTCTCTCTGTCAACTACCTTTTATATTTGTAATATCCATGTTCTTCGCTCTTAGTTGACCTCTAGTATAGCATTTCATATATGGAGTATAGTATATAAGAGAAGGACAGTAACTAAACAAATGAGAATGAGAAAAGGAAAGAGGAACAGGGTATGATAGGCCATAATTAAGGAGGAGGAGGAACCTAGCTTGCCCCCAAGGCAAATAGCGGGTGTCAGAATCTGTGTGATCTGGGTTTAGGGATGGTCCTTAAAGTACACGTGTTCGAAGAGAGGGATGATTGGGACACGTGTAACTGGCATAGGGAATCGGTCCCCGCATTGAGGGTCGAGCCGCGGAAGGGATTTGTGTAGAAGAAAATATATACCATAAAATGCAGGCCCATACATATAATAATAATAATAATAATAATGCAGCTTCAGTGTGAGTGTTTTTTTTTTTATTTGGCCTCAATTTAAGGTGTGAATTAGAGTAACAACAACACTAAGGAAGTATGTATGATATCCAGTGGTGGGGCGGGGGTCACATGTGGCAGTATAGTATATGTATGTGTATGCATCTCACATCTGCTCTCTCTTATACATATTGCTTGTTGGACTACTGCATGATCGTGTGTGTCGCTTCCGCATTGGTTTTCTCTCACTTACTTTTTATGCATTTTCATTCTTCATTGCCTATCACTTACTTTTATATTATATAACCCACATACATTTATGTATATGTATATTATATATATATATATTCTTTCGTTTATTTTCTCAAATGCAGCAAGACACCTAATACCCAACATCAAACAAAGTCATTAATAAATATTTCTCTCTCTTTTTCTTAGTTTTAAAAATATATAATTGGGTTTTCAAAATTTGACTCAACAAACATATATATTTATCTTTTGCCCAGCTAATGAAAAATTCAACTATATATGTTTTTGAAACTTAAAAAAAATGAAATAATTCGAATGAAAAAGTTAATTTTATTATGAAGAAAATATTTTTTTCAACAGAGTAGTGTGAAGTGATGGTGATATTAATTAGTGGTATAAAGCGAAAATGAAGCATAAGGCATCCAACATGACATGTGTCGTCTTTCGGTGATGGAGAAATTTTGGGGTTCTGGGCTTATGAAATATGAATACAATAATTAGTTAGTTAATTAAATTAACTAATGTACCATAATAACCAATAAAGAAAAGAAGCGGACAATAATCAGGAAAGGCAAAATAATAGGAAAGAACCGATATGGACAGAGGGACATGAGTGAACCCCGAAAAGAGGGCGAGACAGTGAGACTGATGGAGTCAGGGGGTTAAAAGGAATTTTATTTTTTTATTTAAGAAAAAAAAATTGTTTGTGGTAATAAGGAGATGTGATGTGAGGGAGGAAGCATGAAGAGAAAAAGAAAAAGGACAGTGACTATTCCCAACCAAGCATGTGCTAAGTAGCTTAGGGTGTAGCTCTAGTTCATATATGATAAAAGTCAAGAGAGCAGTGGGAAGGGGAAGCCGCTTTGCCCAGAAGAAAGTAGAGAGCTGCACCTGTTTAAAAGTTCGAATCCTCCAAAACTTCAAAATAATGCCCACTAATTAAAGCTTTACTGCGTTAATTCCAACATTCTTTTGTTGTGCTTAATTTCCTCTCCTAAAGCATATTGCATTCTTTTTTAAACAATAAAAATAACACACTCCACATACAAAGCTTTAGACTTGGCCTCTCTCTTCCTCTTTCCCTCTTTGCTCCATGACTTTTTCGTAAATTTGCATTTAGGTGTATACACTTGATGATATATAGTATATTTGCTCCATTACTTTTAATCATAAATTGGTTTGACGACACGGTAGAAATAAGCATGTATTTACCTTCTGTTTTAAAACTTATCGCCCTATTTATGTTATTTGCATTGTCTTGTAACATAATTTCATTTATCTAGAAAAATTAACAATAAATTCTAAGATGAAACTCATGCTATCTGAACAAAGAATGTATATATATATATATAGAAAGTCTTGAAAAAATAATTATTGAAGCAGTATTCTTTTTTTTTCTAAAAATATTTAATTATGTTCATAAATGTTATAGTTAAAAAATGAGGGATACGTTTTGCAATTTCTTAACAATCAACATTGGACACAGGGTGATGTGAAAATTAAAACAGGTTATGGCCATATATATTTAATTGAAGTGAGGTCACAGGATCAGCAATCATTTTATGTGCATGTAGGGAAAATGTTCATTCCACGCAATATGGATATTGACCTTCCAACGTATGGAGAAATGTTCATCAAAATTCAAATTTAAATTTATACCGAATCTTGGACAATGTTAATGGAGTCGTTGGTTCAAATGTGCTGTGTGTTATCTATGTACGATATTTTGTACTGTGCTGAGGAGGTTCATTATTTCTTTTCTTCTTGTTGTTTGTTGAAATGGTACGTGGTTAATATTGAAAGTCGCATTGTTCATAAAAAAAAATTTATATATATATATATATATATTGAAAGTTGCATTGGGATACTGAACTTCCTTTGTTTTTCAGGCCATGATAGTGAACTTTAATTTCGGTACGGTGTAAAAGAGGTTCATTATATACCAATTAATTGATACAGGTGGCCTCCTATCAATTTTGCGACCAAGTTCTTTGAACACTTTCAGTTACGAAGAAATTGTCCTGCTTCGCAAACACGCTTTAATTAAGAATAAGTTCTGCAAAAGTAACACATTTGCTTTCTGTCATTTTACACAAATAAAGTTCTATATTCACATTTGTAAAGGCTATCAAGTGCTCGTGCTTAACAAAAGGGGGAAAAGAAAAGAAAAGAAACAACAGATCTGGGGTTAGTGACATTCTGAATCGAAGGGGTCCATCACAGAGGTGTTTGATTAAATTAATTAACAAAGGAATTAATTAGTAGATCTAGCTTTTGATGATTTGGATTATTGTTCAGAAAGGACAAAGTTTGCCACATCAGAATGTGTTCGTAGCCTATGGCCATCTTGGCCCACCTTTTTTAAAATTATTTTTAGTCAACTTCAGTCAATTATCTTGACAGCTATGTTTGGACAATTAAATTCAGTCTCAGACAGACGGGCATCCATATTTATTTTTGTAATTAAGGACTATGACTAATCAAAATAATCTCTGAGTAGAAGTAGTACAATGTCCTCCTCCTATCTAATCTAACTTTGTGGAATCTTCGTCAAAGAAGATAGTCATTTTCTGATAGAACTAAACAATTATTCTGCGGATACGTCCTACTATATAATCAAATAAACAAACATGCTACGTAAGGAGCATGAAATCCTCCGCAATCTTCTTAATGATGATAGATGGCATTTACCCAAGTATAAAATTGGCATTTGGTTACCAAAAAAAAAATTTGGCATTTGAACATTAGGTTAGAATATAAATTCATGCCCATAAACCTTTTGGATTCAGATTTAATTAATCATCAATGGAGCATCTAGAGTTACGTTGGTGTGGCAAGCAGTGGCCATGTCTCTCAATTTAAAAGAAACAAAAAATGGAGAGAAGGAACGTATGAGCAAAAAGTTTAATAAATTGGAAGGGACATGTGTGCAAATTTCTGCAACTCGCTATTACTTAGCGATATATTGAAAAAGGAATATACTCTAAGTTTATACCTAATCCTTAACATTGCACGTTCGGAACTTCGGAAGCCATTATAATGCTTTGTCAGTATTTTATGTTGGGCTAAGATCATGCGACGGAGATATCAATTAATAATTTTTTTAATGGCTTCTTGTATTTAATACTGTCCACTAATCCATATTTGAGATTGTTATGCTCAACTGGAAATAATTTCTTTAATGTAATTTTTTTATTAACAAGGTACAAATTCTCAATATTGCTTTAGGGATATATAATTCTTTTATACCCGACGAAATTACCATCGATTCAATTAATCAATTTTAATGCTCACCCTATCCTTACCCTCCACCATGAAGGGGAAAAAAAAAACCCACCATTTATGCTAGAACACTTCTTTTTTATTTTTTGACCAAATGCTAGAACACTTCCATGTTTTGATATTGTCATAAATTGGCATTTCATTTATTGATATCATGTCGTTAAAACAACTCAATAAGATGGTTCGATAACAAATTGACTTTCGATTTAGAACACGGATTGACTTAAGAAATACTTTATATATAAAAAAAGCCTCGCTTTCAACCTGGGTGACTGACAATTGGCTAAAACAGAAAGAGGTCATGAAAATGGAGCCCAACTATTTATAATTGGG
The DNA here is from genome assembly GCA_026686845.1 of Adenanthera pavonina. NCBI lineage: Eukaryota > Viridiplantae > Streptophyta > Magnoliopsida > Fabales > Fabaceae > Adenanthera > Adenanthera pavonina. The sequence continues at coordinate 31,433,069 of JAIVEN010000019.1, forward strand.
CTATAATTGAAGTCCATAGATTGGGCCATGGTGAAAAGAGATTTGGCCCAAATGAAAATAAGGTCCACTTTAACCTCAACTTTGGCCCAAAAAAACCTCACCTTTTCATCAACACAAACAACGTAGAAAGTGTAAAATAACCCCACCAAAGCATGGGATCACCGCCACGATTATATATAATTTATTAGGAGCTCCCTTTTTAATTTCATGCTTATAGGCAGCATCATGCTTGATTTTTAAAACTAGGGGTTGAGCCTTTTAAAACTGTGTTTTAATTCTTCAAAAAAAAAAATGTTCATCTAATGAAGGCGAAGGCATAAAAAATTTGTCATCTGTACATAAGCGAAAAAACCTTTCTGAAGACTAACTCATATTGTTCAATATATGTCAGCAAAGTGTACATGTATAGATATGCACTTGGAAGGGTCACAAATTCGACCAGAAGAATAAAGAAACAAGTGCAACTTTTTTTTTTTGGGTATGCGAAAGAAGTGCAATTTTTATTAAACCTGAAAAAATGTCTGTTCTAAGTCAATCCTTTTGGAAGAAGATGAATGAATCCGTGAGAAATGAGAATCTAAATATAAGTTCTTATTAATTATGACCGTCAATATTGTGAGAAAATTAAACCAGAGCCACGAGATCATCTGATGCATGTTTCGAAGTACTCTTGGTCCATAGTCTCGTCGAAACAAGGACTCGATGATTCATCAAGCATTCAGAGACAATTCATCCTTCCGGCACCCACAGAATGAAAATACATAGTGAAATCTAACACAGGAAGCCATTTTTGTTTTTTAATAAACATCAGAATAATGTAAGTGTATATATAGGATATAGCATTATATGTGGTGGACTTGGAGGAATTCATAAGGGAGACATGCATGGAATTAAGCAATTGAATGGCTATATACCATTATATGTCATGCGAATCTTTTCATTAAGTAGTGCTAGGAATTGGTATTGCATTGTTGGGACAAAATTCTGGTATCATTCCCGAGTTTGGTCACCTTAAACTTACAGACCACATTGCATTCCATACTCCAAAACGTAAGCCCCACGGCTTTGTTCTTCACGCCAATTCTCATCTCCAGATCATAACTCATGGCTCTTTCTGTCTCGTTCTTCCCATTCACAGTACTCTCCCCCTGCCCCATTAGTTCAACCTTCACCTTCGTTGAAGCTTCTGGATCTTGCTCTAACCCTGGAAACTTTCCCGTAGCCACCGTGGTGTTGTTCAAAATAAGGGACACGCTGGAGTCGCCGTCGTATCTAAGCCCTGTTCTTGCGTTAGGATTGTTGGCCGTGAATGAGATTTCATAGAGAAGAGAGCGTGAAGAGTTCTTGACGTGGACCATGAAGGTGGAGACGGAAAAGGAAGGCTGAATGGGTTTGTAGAGGAAGCACAAGGTGGTGATGGCGACGCCGAGTATAGCCACGATGGAAAGAAGGATGAGACCGAAGATGAAGGAGAGAGGGCAGCATCTGTGGTGGGATGATGATTCGGGAGAATCCCGGTGACGTTGGAGGAAAACAGCGTTTTCAGGGGGTGGAACGTAATAAACTTGTTCTCTGGGGAATTGAACGATGTAGGTGTCTTGTTGCATGGGAGGTGGAGGTGGGGGTCCCTCTCCCTCTTGCATTTGAATTTGAATACCCAAACAAAAGGAATGGAAGAACCCTAACAAGCGCCAGAATTGAAAGGGAATAGGACAAAATGTACGTTGAGACCCACAAACATGCTAGGCTGGTTGGTATTGGCGGTTACCTTGTTACACAGATGGGAAGGCACAAGCAGCTGACAACGCACACATATACGCCATCACACCTCTCATTCCCTATATTTAAAACGAACAATGTTTTTTTTAGTATTTGTAATGTATCAACGACTTTTTTTCTTCAATTTTGAGCTTGTGTTTTTTTTTTTTTGGCTACTACGCTTGTTAACTCCACACGGTCTTCTTGCTCCTCATGACTCATCTTAAAGAGCACACTACTATGATGGGTCATTTCCTCCTCTTTCCAATTATAATGAGATCGCTGCATATTCATGAGGGTTTGAAATTATTAAGTCAAACTCATCATGGTTTGTAAGAAAATGCAGCTTATTATATTTTTATATTTTATATTGATTAATCCACATCCTTATTTTGCCATCAATTATATTCTTTGCTGATCACGTTGTTAAAAATATATATTTTTTAATTAAAAATGACATAGTGCAAAAAATATAATCTTAAATCATTAAGATAAACATTTTAATTAATATGCATCTTGCATCACGCAAAATCAATCCAATCATAGTGACCGAATAAATAGTACAAGATAAAAAAGAAAAATGGTGCATGCCTTTGTTCACCCAAAAAAATAAAAGAAAGAAAGAAAATTGCTGCATTAGGATAACATTCAAATTAGTTCAACGATATGAGCCCAATGGTTAGAAAACTATCTGAAAAGGGCCAAAACTACAATGGAACATTAATTACTCATTCGGTTCACTGCAATAGCTAGCAAGAAATGGAAATGGGAAAGGCAAAGGTTATTTCTTGTGCAATATTATCTCTATTTTACAAAATAAGAAATAAAAATTGAAAATAGTCAAGCATTTTAAATATGTTACAAAAAATTTTTATTTCATAAAGACCCTTATTTAATGTTCTCACTTAATTCTCATTGACATCATACCTCGTAATAATAAGTTTACTTGATTTAAAAGTAAAATAAAAAAAACATTACTTTTTTAGATAAAAGTTATTTGTCTCTATATTTTAGAACAAAACTTATTTAAAAATATTTCCTACATTTTGAAACGGAAAAAGTATATTTAATTTAATATGAAGTATTGCAATCTTAATTTTAAATAATGATCTATTCCTTGTGGTAAGGTGGATTACATCAACTTTTTTTGGTAAATGGAGGAGCATTCTTGGAATAGTATGTAAATTTGCATTGATACCTTAGCTTTTATATCCATTATTTTGTGTTTCTTTTTGAAGAATAAAAAATTAATATTATAAGAATATTAAAATATTTGAAAAAATTTTATTTTTTACATTAAGATCCTTTTTATAAAAGTACCACAAATAACAAAAATATTTGAATTATCACTTTATTATTGGCAATTCAAAAAAATAAAAAATAATTATTTCAATATTTTATTGTATATATATTACGGAATTATTATTTAACCAAATACAAATGTCCATTTCTTTTCCTTTGTTCCAAATGTACTTATTTCATTTCATCCATTCTTATTCTCATTTCCATTTTTATTCTTATTCCCATTCTCATAAAAATATTTATCTCACCAAATGACGGACAGAAGGAGTTACGAAAAATAAAATAATTAGCACGGAAAACTGAGTCTCTTTTCTCACCCTTATTCATGGAAACATAAGCTAACTTTTTGTTATGCCAGAATAAAAAGTTACTCGCTCTGCTTCTTTTTATAAATCAAAGTTTTGAAGCAAATTTTTGTCATTTATATAAGATATTTTAGAAGTTTGATGAAGTGTTTATTAAAAAAAAGTTTGATGAAGTATTCATGAAATTTTTTTCAAAAATTACCCTTTATACAAATATTTTTTTTTATTTTAAAACGTTCAATGAATAATTAATATAATGATAAATTTGAAAAGTTATGTTAAATTTAATGGTGTCACCAATTTTAATCATATTTTTTAATATGTATGAAATTAGTTAAAATTACCTTATAAACATAATGAAAAGGATTATATCATATGGGTCAATAATATTAAAAGAGTTATGCTAACTTCATTGCCTTTTACTAGATTGAGCCCCACTAAATATTAACAGTGTAGTTGATATATACATTTTTACATAAAATAGTCAATGGGGATTTACATAAGTAGTTAAGGAACTGGACAAAGACTTTCACCTTCTCTTGGGTGATGAAATTGAATTACACTTAGTTGCTCAAATTTTACTTTAGTGGTAACTCCATTATAGGGAGTGCCCCATCATATAGGGGCAATGTTAATGGATCCTCTAGATATCCGTGGCTAGCCTATTTATAGGGTCCAAAAGTCACTAGCTAAGTAGATAGAGACTACTAAAGATATAAGGTGGATTTCATTTTGCTAGAACTTAGTGCCTAGAGTCAATTAATAAGAGTACCTTCCTTAACAATTATTCTTGTTTACCCAAATTAAAAATAAATAATTTAATGAAAATATTTCATATTCCACTATGAAATCAAAATAGAAATATGTTTAGCTGGTGAAACACTGGAAAATGTGAAATGAAATAAACAAATTTGGGACAAATCAATCAATATAAAATAGAAAATCTATAAAAGAGTCACATAATAATATAATTTTCCCTGGACTTGGCATAATTTTTTATTCTTTTAATAAATTTCTCACAGTGAAAGGAATTATTTGGCTACGATTGCCATCTTTTCTTTTTTTTTTTCTTGGCCTGGGTTGAGTACTATGCATCTAAACCATCCTGTTTTGCTTTTTTTCTTTTGTAGTCCCTATGATTTTTAATATAAAATTTTTTTAACCGAATCACGTAGATTAAAAATTAGAATTAAAACTAATTAACTATCTCGATTTCTCTAAAAATTTTAATATTTTTTCAAACTACCCTTATTTAATCTCTTTCTTTCTCTTTATATATATTAAATAGGGATATTTTTCTAAAAATATATAATAAATATTACTTCATATATTATAAAAAATTTTATATTTATTTATGACTAATATAAAAGAATTTATATATGGGATGGGAGCTAATACCTTCTTGGGATCACTAATGAAAGTATTGTCATTGCGGTTCAACTTTCCAATTCCACATGATAAAAGCATTTATTAGGGACGCGAGAATGGATCAATCATCTTGGGTAGGGAAGAGTGACACTCAATTTTCACCACGTGCCGCTCTTTATTATAAAAGGCATGTTGTTCCCTCACTGCAGACTTATCAGTGGCCATCACCCTCACCACCACCGAAAAATAATGGCTCTCAGAATTGCGCTTTCTTCTCTTCTTTTTCTACTTTCTCTCAGCTTCGCCGCAGTCTTTACATCCGTAAGTTGCTCTCTTCCTCTCTTGATCCATTATTTTTAACCTGTCCCTTTCTTCTACTTAGCTGCACGCACGACTACTGAAATGAGACTAAACGCATATGCAGGACGACTACGAGGGCGTGTACACGGTGTACATTAAGACAGACTCCAACATCAGCCTCAAGTTATACGACTCTTACGGCAATGGCATTGACATCAAGAACCTCTAAGCTTGGGGTGGCTCAATGGGTTCCAATCACGACTACTTCGAGTGGGACAACCTTGACATCTTCAGCGGCAGGGGTCCTTGCCTCACCGCCCCGGCTTGCGCCGCCAATGCCACCTCCGATAGGACCGGTGCCTATCATGAGTGGTATTGCGACTACCTGGAGGTCACCACCACCGGGCACAGCATGTCCTGCGCCAAGAAGCGGTTCACAGTGAAGCAATGGCTAGCTCAGAACAAATCGCGCTATATGCTCTGGGCCCCCATGAACTATTGCTCCAAGAAGCTCGATCAAAACAACGACATGGCGTCACATCTAGATTCTCCATGATCATGAGGCAGTATCTCAATACTACTGTGTGATCATGCTTGGCAGATTAGTATTTTATTTGGCTTTTGTACCGAATTTTGCAGTGAACTATATACACTTGTATTTGTATAGATCATACTGCGTTGCCGCTAAGTCGACGGCAGGTTTGGCCACCAGGTTGTAATCCTCATATCAATAATGCCCTCTCTAATAAAAAATATGCCCTTTGTGGTTTGTACGGGACCAGCCTACTTGGCCTTTGTCAATCAGACGGCGACACATTTTCCTTATGTTTAAGAACTGGCATAAAAAATGCTATAAAACAAAATACATCATTGTCTAAATATGGGATGCAGCTTGCAGACATGTTATTGTAGAGTCTGATGCTTATCGAGGTTATTATTCAAACTATCAAGCAGGAAAGAAGGGCTTCTAATGTTATGGAAACCCTTAATCATCATGGAAATTAAAAGGATTCTATCTTGGGAGTGGCAAGTGTCTTTTTATCATGTACCGCGGAGTGCTAATAAAATCTGCGGATTAACTTAGAGCCAATTCTGCTGTGATTCTCTGCGTTATGAATTCTGCTCCAATGTGCTTTCTGAGTCTCTAGGAATGTAACCTCCCCTTGTTTCTCTCTTGTAATACTTGTTCTCTTGATTATAAAATAAATAAAAAATGGTTTTGAAACCTCATCAATTGTATCTCTGTTACGTATGCCTGATAGGTAAGAGAATGGTTTTGAAACCTCGTTAATACGATATTGGCTGTGGTGAACAACTTGGAGAAGGCTCATGAATTGATTGATATGGTAAAAGGGCAGCACCGTTTTGTGGGGTGATTCGCGACTTGGAGAAAACCTTTTTCAAGGGGTGGAACGTAATAGTTAATACACATGCTTGGCTCGGAATGCTCAACCTGACAACACACACGTCTGCTTATTTTGGGGCTTCCCAAAATGGACAGGTTTTATTTTTTCAAGAAAAAAAAAATTATACTCGACCGTGCCAATTTATAATGCACCTTTAAGTATCACACATATACCAAGACAATAATTAATAATCAAAATTTTTTTCCATTATTTCTCAAATTACCCTAATTTAATAATATTTCCTACATTAATAAATTGCAGTCATTCTCTTGTTTATTATTTTTTCCGAGTTCCCATAAGTTATTGGCCATCGTGAAGAGTGAGACTTTTGGGAGAAATTCTCCTTCATTCATTTATGGTTTGACCGAATCATTAAAGAATGTTTATTAAATACATTGATAACCATAGAATATATGGGCTTACTTATTATGGGCAATACTGGAAAGATAATAAAAAAGCACAATGTAATCCGTGTGATGCACTATATTTTGAAATATGAATTTCTCAGTGTACTATATAGCATAACGAGCTTGTGAAGTTTTGTCTTCTCAAACGTGGAGAGACTCAACTACGATTACGTGACACCACTCATCATCATGAAGATCTCACTAATGGGTCATTCGCTCTTCTCTTTAATTATTCCATATCATTATTTTGCCCTCAATTGGTTGGTCACTATTTATTACAAGTGTTGGGTGTGAGCTCTCTTTCTAGGTGGAGAAAGACTCAAATTTAAATGCTCATTTTGTATCTCATTTATTTAAATGGAAAGGGTTCATATTAGGATATGAAAATAAAGTCATATTCAAGATAGAATAGCTGCTTTTGAAAAAGGAGAAGAGGAAAAGGTTGTTTTCCCATATTCACATAGTAGTCACGAGAAAAATTTATTTGCAGATTCGTTAACCATTAGATCAAGTTGCAATTTTGTTAACAGGTTCAAGACATCTAGTTCTTTATTTTCAACGATTGGATCATTGTTTCATGTCCAGATGTGAGAGAAATTCAGTATGCATCGAAATAGTAATTTTTTTGTTTTTCAATTTTTTGATTCTCTATTGTAAGTTTGTTGCTTTGACTGATTATGAGGGCTATTATTACTGATTGTACACTTCATTGAGACTATTGTACTTCTATTTTAATCATAGTAAAACTATTTTCATTAATCTGGATGACTCATGGTTTTTACCATTACTTTAAGGGGTTTTCCACATTAAAAATCTTTGTGTCTCTTGATGTGTTTGTGATATTTATTTTTTGTCATATGTTTATTTGATTGCTCCTTATAGATTCTTGCAAGTAAAATAGATTTATTTTTGCTATATATTCGTTACTCTGTTACTATTAGATTAGTGGTGAAAGACCTTAGTCAGAAAAAGGGAGTTGATTTTAATGAAATTTTCTCTCATGTGGTGAAAATGTCATCCATTAAAACTATGTTTTGATTTAGAGGTTGAGTAGATGAATATGAAGACTAGTTTTCTCCATAGTGATTTGGAACAAGAGATTTATATGAAGTAACCCAATGACTGTGAGAAAATTTTCAAAATAAAAAGGTGTCTCTTAAAGGATTAATGAACTAATGATAACTCTTGAGATGGTTCATGAAAAATTACAAGATTCATGAAATATGAAAGGATGTGACTTCTACCTAGATTCATGAATCATTACAATGTATATACATTAATCATATGAAAGAAAGTGACTTTTACCAGATTCATGAATCATTACAATGTATATATATTAATCATATGAAAGGATGTGACTTTTGTCTAAATTCATGAATCATTACAATGTACATACATGATTAATGTATGTGTCCTTTTATTGAAAGAGTTATGTTGCTTCAAGAGGTACCTTCTCATTCCCTATAAATAGTCCACAATCTTTCATCATTTGAGGATTCAAATTTATTTTTATCCACACTTGTTTCAACATACACAAACTCACTTGCTTTTATCTTTAGTGCACAAAGGATAAAAAGCAAATTACCACTTTGTAAAAGCCATTGTTGTCTAGGCTTGAGTTTTGGAAGTACAGCACCTACTCAAGGGTCTTCATTGTATCCTGCAGGAAATTCGTCACTAACCCAAGTTGTACCCAAGATTTGGAAATTGGTGGGGGCGAATTAAGCCTAAATAAAAAGTGTTGCCCACGCCTTGAAGACTTGTGCATAACTTTTTCTCCAATCTCTTTTTCTTCTACACTTCAAAGTTCCATCCAATGTAACAATCTTTAGGCTTAATTTCTGTTGAATTCAAATGGCTTCTTTGAAGGATTTGACTACAAATTTTGTGAAATTGGAGAGGTTCGAAGGAGGCAATTTTCTGAGATGGCAGAAGAAGATGAAGTTTCTACTCACTACTTTAAAGGTGGCCTATGTTCTTACTACTCCCAAGCCCGAAGAAAGAGAAGGAGAAACTATGACTGATGTTAGAGAAAGGCAAAAATGGGAGAATGATGATTACATCTGCACTGGGCACATTCTTAATGGACTTGGTGATTCTCTTTTCGATGTTTATCAAGAATACTCAACCTCTGCAAAGGAACTATGGGAGAAACTAGAGGCAAGGTACATGCAAGAGGATGCAACAAGTAAGAAATTTCTTGTTACTCGTTTCAATAATTATAAAATGATTGATGGAAAATCTGTTATGGAACAATTGCATGAAATTGAACATATTTTGAATAATTTCAAACAATATAACATGCATATGGATGAAAGCATCATTGTCTCCTCAATCATAGACAAACTTCCTTCTTCATGGAAAGACTTTAAAAAGAGTCTTAAGCATAAAAAAGAAGATATTTCTCTTGAGCAACTGGGGAATCATCTTCGTATAGAAGAGGAGTATCGTAAACAAGATGATACTAAAGACATCAATGCTCATGAGAAAGAACATGTGGTAGAGGAAGGACAGTCAACCAAGACTTCTAAGAAAAGAGGGAAGGAAAAGGATGAATTCCATGGACAAAATGGCCATAAGAACAAGAAAAAGAAGGGTAAATGTTTCTTTTGTGGAAAGATTGGTCATTACAAGAAAGAATGTCGTTTCTTCAAAAAGAAGAAAGAAAGCAATTCTTCATCAAAAGACAATCTTGTGGCTGTTATTTCTGAAATCAACATGGTTGAAAATAATGAATCATGGTGGGTGGATTCTGGAGCAACTTGTCATGTGTGCAAGAACAAAGATCTCTTCAAGTCATTCAAGGAAGAGGATGAAAATGTGCTCTACATGGGAAATGCATCAAGTGTTCAAGTTAAAGGCAAAGGAACTGTGGAAATTGAGTTCACTTCTGGGAAAACTCTTACTTTAACAGATGTATACTATGTACCAGATGTTAGAAAGAATTTAATTTCTGTACCCTTACTTAATAAGTTTGGGTTTAAGTCTGTTTTTGAGGGAGATAAGTTTATTCTATCTAAGGGAGGAATCTTTGTGGGTAAGGGTTATTTATGTGGGAACATGTTCAGATGTAATGTTGCTAAAGTTAATAGTAATGTTTTCAATTGTGCTTATATCGTTGACTCTTGTGATTTGTGGCATTATCGTTTAGGTCATGTTAATTTTGATAAATTAAATAACATGATGAATCTTGACTTAATTCCAAAATCTACTAGAAATCATGACTCTTGCACCACTTGTATGTTGACAAAAATCACTAGAAAACCTTTTCCTATAATAGAAAGAAGTTCCAAAGTGTTAGATTTGATTCATTCTGATGTTTGTGATTTACATGGTTGGCCCACTATGAGTGGTAAAAAGTTTTTTGTGACTTTTATTGATGATTGTACTAGATATTGTTATGTATATTTAATGCATTCAAAGGATGAAGTCTTAGAAAAAATTTAAGATTTTTAAAACTGAAGTAAAATTGCAATGTGAAACTTTTATTAAATGTTTAAGAACCGATAGAGGAGGAGAATACTATAATCCAAAATATTTTGAGTCTATTGGTATAGTACATCAAGTAACTGCTCCGTATTCCCCACAACAAAATGGAATAGCCGAAAGGAAGAATAGGGTTCTAGTAGAAATGGTAAATGCCATGTTATCTTACTCTGGTCTGGCCAGTGGGTATTGGGGTGAAGCAATGTTAACTGCTTGCTATATATTAAATAGGATTCCTAATAAAAGGAATAAGATAACCCCATATGAACTTTGGAAGAAAAGGAAACCCGATCTTAATTACTTTAAGGTTTGGGGTTGCAGGGCAATAGTTAAAGTTCCAAAACCTAAAGGGAAGAAATTGGGTGAAAGAGGAGTTGAATGTATCTTCTTGGGATATGCTGAAAATAGTAAGGCATATCGATTCTTGGTGATTGAACCAAGTGATTCATATCCCATAAATAAAGTCATTGAATCAAGGGATGTGATTTTTCAAGAAGATAGGTTTAACTCAGTTACAAGACCCAAGGAAATTTCTCAAACTAATGAGAAATTTATTCCAGAGGATGAAATTTCTAATGATAATTCATTGGAACAAAATGAATATAGAAGGAGTAAAAGGGTTAGGAAGGCAAAAACCTATGGTCCAGACTTCTTCATGTTCCTTGTTGAGGGAATAAGAGAAGGGATTGAAAGTCATATTCATATTTGTTTTAATATGGAAGGAGACCCTGAAACATTTGAAGAGGCTATGAAGTCTCAAGATGCAATATTTTGGAAAGAAGCTATACAAGATGAAATGGACTCAATTATGGGAAATAAAACTTGGAAATTAGTAGACCTCCCACCTGGTTCTAAACCCATTGGTTGTAAGTGGATTTTCAAAAAGAAATTAAAAGTAGATGGATCCATAGATAAATTTAAAGCAAGGTTAGTTGCTAAAGGATTTACACAAAAAGAAGGGATAGACTATTTTGACACATATGCACCAGTTGCAAGAATTTCTTCTATTAGAGTGCTTATTGCACTTGCTTCAATATACAATCTTGTAATCCATCAAATGGATGTTAAAACAGCTTTCCTTAATGGAGAATTGGAAGAAGAGGTGTATATGACACAACCTGAAGGGTTTGTGGTTCTTGGTCAAGAACACAAAGTGTGTAAATTAATAAAATCTCTTTATGGACTTAAGCAAGCTCCTAAGCAATGGCATAAAAAATTTGATGAAGTAGTTTTAACTAATGGGTTTAAAATCAATGCATCTGACAAGTGTGTTTATAGTAGATTTAATAATGGAAAAGGTGTCATTATTTGTTTGTATGTAGATGATATGTTAATCTTCGGTACTAGTTTAGATGAGGTAGAAAATACAAAGAAATTCTTACATGATAACTTTGATATGAAAGATATGGGAGAGGCAGATGTCATTCTAGGAATTAGAATCATACGGAATAACAATTGTATTTGTTTGTCTCAATCACATTACACTGAGACAATATTGAAGAAATTTAATTATTTTAATTGTTGTCCTGTATCTACACCATTTGATTCTAATTTGAAGTTAAAACCAAATCAAAATTGTCCAGTGAGACAACTTGATTATGCAAAAGCAATTGGATGCCTGATGTATGCTATGACATGTACAAGACCAGATATAGCTTATGCTGTGGGAAGGTTAAGTAGATACACAAGCAATCCAAGTAAAGAACATTGGCATGCTCTTCATAGAGTACTGAAGTACTTGAAAGGAACAATTCACTATAGTTTAACCTATAGTGGTGATCCTTCAATTTTAGAAGGATACACATATGCTAGTTGGGTCAGTTACTCAGAGGACTATGCTTCCACAAGTGGATGGGTCTATACTCTTGGTGGGGGTGCTGTTTCTTGGGGATCAAAGAAACAGACATGTATTGCAGATTTCACCATGGCATCTGAATTCATAGCATTAGCTACAAGTAGTAAGGAAGCAGATTGGCTTAGAAACTTATTACTTGAAATTCCTATATGGCCCAAGCCAATGGCACCAATATCTATCCATTGTGATAGTCAATCTACTCTTTCAAAGGCTTATAACCAAGTTTATAATGGAAAGTCGCGACATATTGGAATAAGACATAGCTATGTGAAAGATTTGATTGTGAATGGAGTAATCTCTATTAGTTATATAAGGTCTGAGTTAAATCTTGCAGATCCTTTGACGAAAGGGCTGACAAGGCATATGGTGTTGAAAACATCAATGGGGATGGGATTGAAGCCCATTAAATCATAATCACCAAAGGTGGAAACCCTACTCACACTTGATTAATGTTAAGTCTTGAGTTCAAAGGTGAGAGTACACTATTAGAGTGATTGCAAGTACGTAAAATGTTATCTATTCATCCCAAGGTTGAAAAGTACTTGGTTACCATGGATTTAAAGGAAGGCTGAGCTTTAGCTCTTAATAGATCTGTAAGCATATATTTGCTGGAGTACATATCATGGTGTTACTCTTGACAGAGTCTACCTATATCTGAGTGAAGTGGGGCCGCTTCAGGGAGTCCAAGGGCTTGACTCTCAAACTCTCATGAAAAGGATATAAGACACAAGGCCATATTAAAAGTGTCTACTAAAAATGGCATACAATGGTCCGAGATCTTATGCGTAATTCATGCACGCCTGTTCAAATGGATTAATTGGTTCAAAGCTTGTCTACCATATTAATTCGGATGGGTGAAACCATGTCTTACTAAGTAAAGGTTCAAGTCTTTAAGACACCTTTACCGAAAACATGAGATTTCCGAAGTGATAAGAGTTTGTTATTTAAAAATATATTTATTATTATTATTTATTTTGAAAATGGTGGGGGATTGTGAGAAAATTTTCAAAATAAAAAGGTGTCTCTTAAAGGATTAATGAACTAATGATAACTCTTGAGATGGTTCATGGAAAATTACAAGATTCATGAAATATGAAAGGATGTGACTTCTACCTAGATTCATGAATCATTACAATGTATATACATTAATCATATGAAAGGAAGTGACTTTTACCAGATTCATGAATCATTACAATGTATATATATTAATCATATGAAAGGATGTGACTTTTGTCTAAATTCATGAATCATTACAATGTACATACATGATTAATGTATGTGTCCTTTTATTGAAAGAGTTATGTTGCTTCAAGAGGTACCTTCTCATTCCCTATAAATAGTCCACAATCTTTCATCATTTGAGGATTCAAATTTATTTTTATCCACACTTGTTTCAACATACACAAACTCACTTGCTTTTATCTTTAGTGCACAAAGGATAAAAAGTAAATTACCACTTTGTAAAAGCCATTGTTGTCTAGGCTTGAGTTTTGGAAGTACAGCACTTACTCAAGGGTCTTCATTGTATCCTGCAGGAAATTCGTCACTAACCCAAGTTGTACCCAAGATTTGGAAATTGGTGGGGGCGAATTAAGCCTAAATAAAAAGTGTTGCCCACGCCTTGAAGACTTGTGCATAACTTTTTCTCCAATCTCTTTTTCTTCTACACTTCAAAGTTCCATCTGGTGTAACAATGACTTTCATGTTATAAGTAAAGAAGACTGTGTATAGGTTGAGAAAGAGCATGGTTCGAAGCAAGCTCCAAGGCATTGGTATAAGAAATTTGAGTTTGTTATGTATGAGCAAGGCTGCAAGAAGACTACTTCTAGTCACTATGTCTTTGTTAAAAATTTTTCTGTTGATGACTTTATTATTCTATTTTTGTATGTTGATGACATATTTATTGTTGAAACAATGTTTTCAAGATTGACAGGTTGAAAAAGCAATTGGGTGAGTAATTTGCCATGAAAGAAATGGGAGCTATTAATAAAATTCTTGGCATAAGAATTTTGCATGACAGAAAGAAAAAGAAATTTTGACTATTTCACGAACACTATATTGAAAAAATGCTGTAGAGATTTCGAATAAAAATGTTAAGGCGATAAGTACTCATCTTATTACTCATTTTAAATTAAGTGCTAAATAAAGTCCTTTAAGTAAAACCGAAAGTTAGATATGGAAAGGATTCTCTATGCATTTGAAGTGTGTAGTTTGATGTATATAATGGTGTGCATAAGGCCAGATATAGTGCATGCTGCTAGTACAGCCAGTAGATTTTTATCAAACCTAGATAGGGAGCATAAGCATGCTATGAAATGGATTTTGAGGCATGTTTGTGATACTGTTGGTATGATGTTTGCTTTGGAGGTGATAAGTCTACCCTTGAAAGATACATAGACTTAGATATGGTTAGAGATATTGATTTTAGAAAATCCACTCTAGGCTATTTAATTAAATTTGTAGGGGAAGCTGTGGCTTGGCAATCTATGTTGCAGAATGTATAACTTGGTCTACAACAGAGGCAGAGTTCATTGTCATTACCAAAGCATGCAAGGAGTTGTTACAGTTAAAAAATACATGCTGGAGCTCGATTTTATAGAAAACAAATATTTTTTATTTTGTGATAGTCAAATTGCTATTCATCTTGGTAAGAATCCAACTTTCCATTCAAAATCCAAACATATTGATATAAGGTATCATTGGATACATGATGTTTTGGATGCTAAGATGTTTGAGTTAGTAAAAATTCATATTGATAATAATGGTGCTAATATGATGATTAAGGCTCTACCAAGATGAAAGTTCATAGTTTGTTTTGAGATTGCCAGATTGATGGTCATCTCCACATAGTATTGGGGGAGAGATATGTTGGGTGTGGGCTCCCTTCTTATATGGAGAAAGCCCCAAACTTAAAAATCCATTATATGTCTCACTTATCCAAATTAAAAGGGGTCATATTAGGATATGAGAATAAAATTGTATTCATGTTAGAGTAGTTGCCTTTGAGAGGGGAGAAAAGAAAAACATTATTTTCATAGATTCACAGAGCAATCACGGGAAAAATTCGTTAACCAATTCATTAACCGTTGGATCGGGTTGAAATTTTGTCAGCATGTTTAAGACATCTGATTCTTCATTTGTAAGGTTGGATCATCATTTCATGACCTGGTGTGAGAGAAATTCTGTACACACTGAAATAGTAATTTTTGTATTTTTCATCTTCTTAATTCTCTATTATAAGCTTGTTACTTTGGTTGATTGGGAGAGCTATTAGCACTGATTTGTGCACTTGATTGAGACTCTATTGTACTCCTATTTTGACCATAGTAAAACTATTTTTATTAGTTTGGACGATATGTGATTTTTACCCTTATCTAGAGGAATTTTTCATGTTAAAAATCTTAAAGTCTCTTAATGTGTTTACGATGTTTATTTTTTACCATATGTTTATTTGATTGCTCCTCATATATTTTTGTGAGTTGGAGAGATTTATTTTCGTTACATATTTGTTATTCTGTTACTAGTCTTATAAAAAAAGTAGGTAATACATCGAAACTTTTAATTAAAATATGATATAGTGCAAATAGTATAGTCTAAAATCAATATAAATTGTTTACCAAAAAAAAAATTAATATAAATCAATCCAATCTATAGAGACCAAATAAACATTATAGATAGAAAAAAAATGGATGTATTAGTAGTGCCATTGAAATTAGTTTAACAAACCCAACCGGAAGAACATGGAGTAACTGAAAAATGGAATGGGGAATTGAGAGTAATGAAAAGTTAAGTAAAATTCAATATCACATGATCCCTCACCATGATGATAAAACTGAAAAAGACTGCACATAAACATGGAGAGCTGAAAATCACTTCTCTTGCTTTTATTCAAAAGAAAATTAAATTATACTGTACTAGACTTGTTATTATGAGTTGTCGGTTGCTATGCCAGAATATAAAACCATATCATATGGGTTAACAATATTATTGAAACTATTTATGCTAAAAATTCTTTGCTTTTTCCTAGACTGAGCCTATAGTTCATAGAAACTGTTCAGTGGGAATGGTATGTAGTACGGTGAAATCAAAATAGAAATTGTTTTAACGGTGAAATCAAATTAATGAAGACAGGACAAATGTCTCGCAGAGCGAATGGATGAGACTTGATAATGACAGCGAGGGGGCCAAAAAAGGAGAATGGGGGTCAAATAAATAATCGAGGAGAGAGTGGAGGCCGTGGGGCATTATCATAACTTGTCGTTCGTGGACCATGTGTTCTACGGCTGATGAAGCCCCAGCCCATCGAAGATGGGCAGCAGACTACTCATATCTTAATAACATTCGTCAGATGGATCCGTCTACTCACAATGTGCCATGTCATCAAGAATCTGAAGCAAATCCTGTCCGTTAATTCCTAATTAGCATCTCCCTATACTATCGTGTCAGGACAGCTTTGCCAATCGTTGTCGCATCCTTCATCGGCTATCTCCTCTTCAGCCGTGGTTGGAAATCCGAGCGTCCTAATCTTGCAAGCAAGAATGACTGGACTGTGTGGTGACCAATCAGTATAATATTCCTTTGCTTAATAAGTAATCTCTGTGTGTCCATTGTAAACAGTGAAGTTCCCAATCTTTCTGGCAATGAGAGTGATTGGCATCTTTGCTACGCTTCTTCTCGAACTTGGATCACCTCAAGTGCGGTTCCCTCAATTGCCCCTCAATTGCGTTAGTAGTGACTATCAGATTGATCTAATGGTGTAAAGTTGAGCTTATTTTTGTTTTTTTTTTTTGTAAAAAAATACACATTAGGGATTGAAGTCTTCTATTATTGGACTGGGTCTTGCCCAAGACAGACCATTTCGCTCATCCTCCAGCTCGATCGTGATTTCCTGGCATCGATGTAGAAGACAACGAATTGGGTTGCTAAAGAAAGCTCACTGCTCCCCCTTCAATGGCCTCTGGATGGGAGGGTGGCGGGATGGACGCGAGACTTCAGGGGTTGAAGGAAGCTCGTCCCTCCCCCTTCAATCGAAGCTTTCCGCAAATTTACCAGGACTCAAAGTTGCTCAACTCTTCGATGTCCTCTAGATGTGACGGTCACCAAAGGAAGCTAGCCCCTCCACCTTCTTCCAGGTCTGCATCCAAATTCGCCTCCCTCTCCTTTGTCTCCTTCTTCATGGTTAGTCAAGGGCATGGGTAGCCATGGTTTATGAAATTCGTAAGCAGTTGAAATTGCCGTGAAATCGCTTTTGAGGGTTCAAGTATGAAATGGTGATTAGTTGAAAAAACAAATATTGAAGGTAAGTATGTAATTTGTTGCTGTGAAAAAGAAAAAGAAAATACTGAAATTGTGTTTATAGAGATTGATGGGTTACGGAATTGCTGGAAAGTGTTTTTATGAAGCTTTATAAGAAACCTGGCATTAGAGGTTCAGCATGGCATCTTTTCACCAAGTTTGGTAACTTCACCAACAACCGTTCAAATGAGATACGTGCAAATTTAAAGACACTCACAAAATCATGCTCTACTATTCACGTTTAAAGACACATCTTAATGCAACAAAATCCTCTGTTTTGATAGTGGGAGACGGACAAATGATAAGTTTATTTGCAATAGTTTCTAAATCTCAAGGATGGCTTACCATTAATAACTTGTTAATATTGTAACCTGAAAGATAATTGCGGGCTCTTTTGAAGTAGTGCAGCAGCTTTGTAAATGAAATATTGATTCATAAAATGAGGAAGACAGGATATGAAAGATGAATAGATGGGGAGGAGGAAATGGCGCTGATGATGAAATAAAGGCTAACCTTTTACACTGTTTTAATTATTATATAATTTCCACCGTCAGATTAATCTGACAATGAAAATTAACGCAATTGAGGGAACTGCACTTGAGGTGATCCAAGTTCTCACCTGAGCTCTGCATTTCAGAAGACGCTTCATCCTCGTTTCCCTTAAAACAAAGATCTCACTTTCAAAGGATACATGTGTGTGTGTGTGTGTATCTTCTTGTCATGAAAAATAATTAGTGTTTTGGTGGTCTCGATGGAATCAGGATGCTTTTGAGGAGATTGCCTTTTAACAAGTGAGCTAACTCCGTGGGATTAAAAATTGATTTTGGACGGAATAGTAGTGATGACCGATGAAATAACGGAAAATAAAAATTTGAGACTCTTGGGGTGAATATTTCAACAATGACTATTCCTATTGGAATTGCAATGCAATGCAATGAATGGGGTTTCCAATTTGCCTTGCAGAGATTGTATTGGATTCTGCGTGTGAGATCTTATATTTGAGTTCTTTGATTCTACCGCAATGACATTCCTTACAATCTCTTTTTGCTGTCTTTAGTCTTCTGTCTTTTTTTTCTCATTGCTTTCAAACGCTTCAATTCAAGGAATCATTCATTTTGACATAGATTGGTGAGGTAGACTGAAAAAGTACGTCTCTATTTTCTGCCCATGCATGAACCGTCAGATACATCTAACGGTTGCTATTCAAGGCTGTGCAGCCTGCGCATCTTTTATTTGAGATGGGCTGGGAATCCAAACTCGTGTTCCGCGTGGGACTACTTTTTTTTTTTTCCTATTAAAAAACATAATAAAAGGAGCTGCCAAAGAGGATCTTTTTTGGCAACCACCTGAATATGCTTTGTGTGGTCATAAGAAGTACTAGATTGTTTATGTTTAATCAAATATTTTACTTTTTTTTTTTCCAGTATGTTATGATCTAGTACCATCGCTTGTCACTCAAACTATAATTCTTAATTACGTTCAACAATTTAATGCTTGTTTGGGTTAGATTTTGCAAAATTGGTTTTAAGAATAATTAATTTTATCAAAAATAATTTATGTTTACATTTTTTTACCTTAAAAATAAATTTGTGAAAATAAAATATGTTTGGATGATTATTATCATTTTTTAGGGCTTAAATGAGGCCAACCGTCTAATAAATGATTAATAAGGATGAAAAGTGAAAATTTTTCACTATAAAAATAAGTAATTTTAAGGATTGATATGATTATTGAGCAGAATAATGTATTTTACAATACCCAATAAATAAGCCCTCATGAAACTCATAATTGCTATCCAAACAACCCTTATACCCTTATACTATGTTTGGTAGAAAGGAAATTTGTTCAAAATAAAGTAAAAAAAAAAATGATTTTAATGTGTTTGATTTCCAATATAATAATTATTATTACTTAAAAAAATTGAGATTTCTAATAAAAAATTATAATTAATTATTAAATATATTATGATAGATTTCATTTTTCCTTTATTAAAGGAAACTTTGTCAGTGCTAACCATAACATTGGCTATTACCAAAAAGATTAGTCCTCCTTTAGTTTATCAATTGTTCAGTTTTTTTTTTAACCAACAGATACTTGATTTCATAGGAAAATAAATACAAAGTCCAGATTTAACTAACATACAGACACTAGAAGCCCAGTGAAAGAAAAACTGAAAAGAAACTAAGAACCGAAGAGAAATTGTTCATAGTATTATTACTTGAATATCATTAAGGAATGAGTTGGAAATGGTTTTGCGTGTAACTCTCAATCTGAAGCGATCTCTGTCGTGGGGCTGTTGACTTTGTGTAAGATGCTAAAGGTGAATCCAGACAGGGGAACCCCCTTCTGATTTCTCTCCATGTGTCCATTCTAAATAGCTACGGGTTTCCAAATTGACCCATCATTTTAAATTTTGACAAAAGCTTTAAAAAAGAAGAAGCTTTAAAAATGGAATAATCAACGATCCAATTGAGTTGATTACGACGCCTACTTCTTGATAGGATATAATACCAATATTGATGCACTGTATGGCTCTACTTACGATGGCCTTTCCCTACTCGCATTGAATTAAATCAGCAAGAGATGCTTCTCAAAATCCTTTTCCTCTCTCTCCTTCTCCCACCCACTTCGCTACCACTGTGAGATCGGCAAGATACTCTCTCTCTCAAACTGCCCTTGTCGTATTTCTTTTTTTCCGGCAATAGAATTACTGAATAAGAATAATAATTATTATGGGTGTGGAGCAGGAGGATGATTGCGTGTACGCTGTATATTTAAGGACGGGGTCGATCTTCACGGGTGGCCTGCAACTACGTGGAGGTCACTACCACCGGGGCCCACACACCGTGCGCTCAGCAGCTCTTTACGGTGGAGCAATGGTTGGCGCTGGACGCGTGGCCGTATAAACTGTGGGCTGACAGGGATCTCTGCCCCAATAATAAAGGTCACGATGGCATCATCGGATCTGGCTTGTCTGCTTGATTAGGTGGATGACTATATATAATAAAAATAATTTGGCCTTGTTTACTTGGATTTACTGCCCTTTTTTTTTTTTTGTTGGTGTGTTCCATTCCAAGCTCATTTGTTCATGTGGTGTTGTTCTTATCGGGAATAATTAATATCTTTACAAACATTTTACTGATGTAGTAAAAAATATATGCGGTAATTACTCACATCATTTGCTTTTTTGGCCATCTGAAAACACAATAATAATTTTTTTGTTACATAAAACACTATAATAATTAACCCAATAAAGAAATGGTTTGGTTGGGAATGCATCTCACTATCACCCATCTTTTTTTTCTTCTTTATTTTAGTAATTAGAAAATATGCAGTAATTACTAATTACCCACAGCATTTGGTTTTGGCAATGTGCAAACTCAACAAGAAAATTGTTAGGTTGAGAATGCACCTCACACATCTTGTTCTTTTCCCCTTTATTTCTCGGGGAATCACGGTGTTTCGGGTTCCTGCACGTCCTTTTCACATCATACATGGGACGCGGTAATCCATTACCTTGGATACGGAAAAGTGAGACTGTCTTTTTAGAAAAATAGATGGTTTCTGTGCATGATACCAAATCAATAATAATAATTATTCTTATTATTATAAATTTAATAATTTATCTTAAATATTAAATATTTTATATTTTTCATGTAATTATTAATGACCCTTCACAGACTGACTAACTTTAATTTTTAGTCATTAACTAGAGAAACCATCTGTAAATGTAGGGATAATCTAATTTTTTTAAAAAAACATAAAAAATTGAAATTAAAAATTAAAAAAAGATAACACGTCAAAATTTACAAATCCAGTTATTCTGATTTTTATATAATATAACGATAAGTACAATTATAATAATTATTAATAATAAGTTCATTAAAATATACAAAATATTACTTAGTAAACTTCAATAATATTGTTATGTTATAAATAACAGTATAACGTTTTCCAAAAAAAAAACGATAACTTTATCACGATTTAAGAAAAATATATATAAAAAGCTATAGACGATAATCATTTGTCCGGTTTCTTTTAACCATAATTATTTGTGCCTTTATAACATGACAAAAATGAAAATAGATAAATAAAATTATAAATAAAAAGTCAATAAGAAAAATTAACTTTAATTTAAATTACAAATAAATCCCTTATCCTACACACTCAAAGCGTAAATCAGGAATCATCCCCCCTTCACCACGTGCCGCTCCATATTATATAGGGGCGTTCTGTTCCCTCACTACTCACCACCAGTCACCACCACCACCACAAAAGAATGGCTCACAGAATTGGGCTGTCTGCTTTTCTTTTTCTACTCTCACTCTGCTTCGCCGCAATCGTTAGATCTGTAAGTTGATCTCTTTCTTTCTCCATACATTTATTTTTATGGTAACCCTCACATCCTTCTACCTGAATATTGAAAAAATGGGGACTTAAATGCAGGACGACTACGATTGCGTGTACACGGTGTACGTTAGGACTGGATCCATCTTCAAGGGAGGAACGGACTCCACCATCGGCCTCAAACTATACGACTCTTACGGCAATGGCATTTACATCAGGAACCTCGAAGCTTGGGGCGGCCTAATGGGTCCCGATTACAACTACTACGAGCGGGGCAACCTTGACATCTTCAGTGGCCGGGGTCCTTGCCTCAACGGCCCCGTTTGCGCCGTCAACGTCACCTCCGACGGTACCGGTTCGCATCATGGATGGTACTGCAACTACGTCGAGGTCACCACCACCGGGCCCCACATGTCCTGCGCCCAGAAGCAGTTCACGGTGGAGCAGTGGCTAGCTCTCGACACATCGCCCTATGAGCTCTGGGCCGTCAGGAACTATTGCTCCAACAAGATTGATGAAGATCGCGCTACTCCTGTGGACGGTGTCAGATCTGGATTCTCCATTTTGAGGCCAACTCTCACGACTGTCTAACCCCGCTTAGCAGATTACTAGTGTTTGTTGGTGTCTTGTGTATTATACATGGAATGGGGGTAAGATCCTATAAGGCCTTTGTACCGAATATGGTAATGATCTCTACTTGTATTTGCATTTGCATAGATCATACTGCGTCGCTGCTAAGTCGGCGAAGCAGAATTGGTCACCGGGTTGTAATCTTCAAATGAGTAATAATACCCTTTATCGTATGGGACCTACCCACTTGGCCTACGGCAATCACACGGCGACACGTTCTCTTTATGTCTAGCAACCGGCATCACAAATGCCAATAAAACCAAATCATCATTTCTCCGATGTTAATATCTTATGTTCACGAATCAACTTCTGCACACTTGTCCCTTTAATTTCATTCTATTTGTCTTTTTCACACTAAATAGAAGTCCTTTTAGTTGTTTTCACATGATAATAGTGATAGATCATTCTGATCTCTTGAGCCATTAGCAACTTGGAAGACAAGGGAAAACAGCATTTTGGACGCGCGATAAAAGGGTCTTTTTGTGTGTGTAAAGGAAAACATTTTCTATTTTCTAGCAAGCACGTCGGAAAGTTGAATTAAATATTACACTCCGTTTTTGCCTGCACATATTCAACAAAGTGTCATCATTGCTAGACTTCTTTTCCTCTTTATCTTGCTGTATTGCATAATGTCAACGAAACCTAAAAGAAGACGAGACACACTGCACTTAAATCAAACGGAAAAAATTAGTCCTCGAGTTTCCCCCCCAAAAATCCTCGTAAATTTACTTTACCACCAATCTATCCAGCTGCGTTGTTAGCGCTTCACTTGCTAAGGGCTCGTCGCTTTTAAGTTCCCAATAATTTAAACTGCATATTAGTAATTCATGCGTGATTGCCTCATTAAGTCCGCACGCAGAGACATTAAACATTGACAAGGCCATACACAAGCATGCACGTGCGGCCGTCACAAATTTTCACTCACGATACACAAAGCTTTTGATAAAAACTGACATGGCTACAATGCACTCGAAGAAATAAACGCCACCTCGCCAAATTCAAAAACCCATAGTAACTTCTCTAACTAACGAAATTTTCACTCACTTTATCTGAGCTATTCACTTTACATCGCCAGCAACATAAAAATGAAGCGCATTTTCACGAATTTAGTTTTCCTCTCACATAGAAAAATGCTTGAAGAGAAAAACAGAGAAAAATCAATTCAATCAGATGAGATGGAAGAAGAAACTACTCGACCAAAAGGCCATTGGCATCACCATCAACCCTCCATCAGAAGCATCAAGATGTGTTTCTGTTCAGTTCCTTCAATATCTCTTTCGACAAATCATCCGCGTTATACTCAACTCCAAAGCTTATCACAACCTCCATTTTAGGGTTTAACAAATACCTGATAGTTTTTGCACAATCAAAGTCCATGTGAAGTCAATGCATACAAAATTACAAAAGACCGTAGAACAGAGACTTACATGTTATGGGAAGAATCAACAAGATAATCACCACCCTCCTCCTCTACCTTCCTAAAATAAACACGATATTCTTGGGCCATCTGCCTGATAGCTGTAACAGGTCCGGTTAGCCCTATAATTCTTGAGTCAAACTCTGCAGTTTCTCAGAGACAGGAAAGCTTAGGGGGGAAAATGTACATAGCAGAATTGTTCTCAGCAAAAAATTGCAGAAACTAAAGACTATGATACTTTAGGGTGTCTGGTAATCTAACCTTTAAGGTATTCACGAAGTTGTAAGGGAGTATCCCGCTGAGGATCGATTGTAACAAATACTGGTAGAATCTTAAGATTCTGTTTCGATTCTTCATGCAAATAAAATACATTATGCAAAGGCTAATCAGAGAAAAACAACATACTACAGTTGTACTACAATAAGGTGAGAGAGAAGTGCTGAACCTAATATATCAATTGCCTTGGCCATAATGTTGACTTGGTCTGGCCCAAGGTCAGGGGACGAGGTATAGCCAAAGTAGAGAAGAACCCAATTCCCAAGAAAATTACGTTCTGTAACCGTTCTCTTCTCTGTATCAATTAGAGTAAATGGACCCCCAATTATGGGTCCACTGGTAGTATTGCCACAACGGTGATCAGCCTGACCTGATCCAACATACAAAGGAAACAAGACAATGGACATTGAACTTACTTCCATTTTTTAGTTCAAAAACTCTCTTTTGATATTACTGAAGTGCCTAGTCCAATAACTGACATATGTCACTATGCTTTGATGCCTTAAACTAGAATGAGAGGACTTCAGCATAAGAACATGTACTTCCACCAAACATCACAAGTGATTCGTCAAAAATTATTAAAATACAAAAGAGAGAGAGAGAGAGAGATGATTGCGTGGTTCTTTCTGGCTCTTTATCACCTCAACTACTTTTTATTTTCTTTTGCAGATAGTGCATCTATTTTGACACAATAGTTCCAATGAAGTCAGAAATCAATGGAACTCAGACCTATCCCTAGCTCCTGTCCTAGACAAGTCTCGGGTGCCAAATTTGCAAAATGACTCAACCCATAAAATGGAAATTATACAAATTCCTATAAATAGAACTAGTTGAGGAACAATCAGATCATGATATACCATAGAAAAGTATGGACATAGTTTCAACCTATGGTAAATCAATGGGTCTTCACTAACAAGCAGCAACCTAACATTCACTAAACATATATATACAATTTTGTTGCAAGCCATAATCTACAGTAATCAGATGGCATCATTTTAAGACATGCATCTAAACTAGAACACTATGGTTTTTTTCTGACAGTAGATATTGTCAGGAAAGCAACTCTAGCTCACTATAAATGGCTGATTTGCAGTCAAGGAAAAGAATTACTGCCAACATTGTTTATGATGTAGAAGAACAAGGAGGACGGCAGTAGAATTTGAAAAAGAAGTAGAGTGAGAAAATCTCATTAATTGAGATAGAGAGAAAACTTGACAATAGAAGTACCTTTAGGAACAGCTCTTCTCTCATCGTTATAGTGGAAAAATGCTACTATCCCCGCAAACCCTAGCATAGCAGCCGGCTGCAGAGAATCAAGTGATTGTGAATGGTACACGAAAAACTAATGAACTCGAAACAATATAGATAATTATGCAACTGTTGTATGAGAACAAAAATTCACTGAATCAAATGGTGCATAGCGATGTAAAAAAGGTAGCAGGGCAGCATACAATAACATAAGGAGCCGATGAGCGAGAAGCTTGTGATTCTACAGACATTACAGGATGAGCATCCGGTTCTGCTTTATTGTGTCCTGATGATTTTGAATAGCTAAAAGATTGAACTCTCCTCGAGGGGCTAGACCTGATATAAAGTGATTAAAGAACAGAGTAAAAAATAATTGGTCGAGTACCAGTTGGCCAAAAGCAACCATATTGATTGTTCCAGGATCGCAGTTTAGATTATGACTTAAGTTGGGAAACAGCCAAATTTTGCTCCAATCATTACTATCAATCACACCACATATCAACCGGGACTTAAAATGCCTGTTATAAAATAAAGTTCAGGAAGCCCAGATAATCCGACGGTTCGAAGTTTGAAGCAATTGCCAAAAGTAAAAGACCATTGCAAAGGTCAGATACCAAATTACCGGAAATGCTCAGGCAGATTCCAAGAAAGAAAGTTATCTTCTGAAGATTTAAAATAATGGAATAAGCAACTCATATTTGTTGGTTTCATTTCACGGCGCAAGTGAATGAGATAATTAGAAGTCCAAATACCAAAGTGCGCAAGTGAATAAGCGAGACGAAAGAAGGGATACAGAAAATGACCTCGGAAGAAGACGGAAAACCTCCCTCGTAGAGCGACGCTTGGATAAAAAGAAAATAAACCTAGAAACGGGCATGCTTGGCGATTTCGGATCAAACTAACTACTAGCAATGGATTTGTGGAGGGTGAATTGACTTCTTTCCCGAGCAACAACAACTGACGAGCATCATCAGTTCTTTTCGTGCTGTCCAAGCTCAGGATTTCCCCGGTTTCCCAAACCCCACTGGTTTTTTTTTTGGTGGAGAGCATCCGATTTTTTTTTCTGAGATTAACAGCAATACTCAAACTTCTGTTTTGGATGAAACCTAAGTCTAAAGGTGGTCCAGTAAGGAACTTGAGGCCCAGAAATTTGAGTGGTCCAACTCTACGCAATGTTAATGTTGGCACAAGAAAAACACTGTTAGAAGTCTAGCCGAAAAAACTCACCAAAAAAAAACACCGTTTTTTTTACCAAGCAAAAAAAAAAAAACACCGTTAGAAACTGAAAAAATGTACTAACCATGGCGCTATTATTTCTGTTTGTTATGTGAGATGCGAATAAAATAAACGACTCTTTTTTATAGACAAAATAGGAGTAAACGACTCTCATTCACTATTGGTTTTTTTGTTTTTGATGGAACATTCACTATTGGTTTTGTGACGCTAATTAATGGAAGATGGAGGAAAATGTTTAATTCGGGTTGTTCCGTACGATTCTGACTTGTTTTTGGGCTATGTCTGAGGGTTGCTAGTAGCTTTGGGCTCGGAGCTTGTGTCCATATGCTTAATTATTCACAAGATATATCAATTTTAAACCTTAAGGCTTAGACATAGTTTTTGAATAACAAGAGTAAAGTAAATGCATTGATCCAAGAGTGAGAAATGAAGATAGAGGAAACAAGGGAATGGTCAAATCCCACAAGAAGGTAGTTTCTTGCTTGTTGGGCACCCTTTGCTTCTACGGAGCACACCTTGTATTCTTGTACAAATTGCTTGACCCCATCATCAGTCCTCACCCACTACGCAGACTTATGTTGTTCTATTCTATCTATGCCTTCCTCACATTCTTCACTTTTCGTCCGCCACTTCTTTTCATATATATATATATAAACATATACATTAGATTTATTAACTTTGATTGGCTAAATTACAAGAAGCAAAAATAAAATCACTGATTAATAAAGGAACAAGGAATGGCTTAAAATGCAAACAAAATACCAATAATGATGATAACAATAATAGCGGAGTTTTTTAATTAATTAATTAATGAGAAAAAAAAAGGAAAAAAGAGAGAGGGGGGGGGGAGAGGGAATTGGTAGAACAGTTAGGTAGCATTAGACTTGTCAAAATAGGGACTGGAATCGACTATTTGAAAATTGGGTCACATTAGATTCCGACTTGAAAACTATGTTTGTCTATTCACATCACTTTCTCCAAATCGAACCTATTCATCAATCTCTCAAATCAGCTTCAAGAAAGATGATGTTGCTGCCTCCTTCCCCATCTCTCTTCTATCCTCCACGCCATTTCCCACACCAAAACATTTGGCTTTACCATCAACCGCCATCTCTTTTTCCTTTCAATAATTTACCTCCTCCAAACAAACAAACAAAAAAAGAAGGATCAAAAGTTGAAGGCCTTTTTTAAAACTTAATTTTTATCCTTTTACATCAATTTTTTTTCTTATGAAAAGCCATTATTCTGGGGATCTTAATTCTTTCAATTTTCATCTAAAATGTAGTAGATTGTTACTTTGATGTGCATCCATAAGTATCACAAAAATTCAATGGCTCTGAAGCATTACTATAATTGATAAGATATGAGAAGACTGAAAACTAGCATTCTTTGAACTTTGAATATTCAATACAGTGCTTCTTTCTATTCCCGAGCAGTACTCATTTCGTCAAAACTAATTCTCTACATATTCCTCTCCATTCACCAAACTTACTTGTATAACTCTCGTACATTTCATAACCTGAATTCCGTGAACTTGGAACAAAAATATATTTGTCAAACAGCGCTGATCTACATCTGTTCGTTACATCTTTTTTGTTAGAGGCATCCTACGACTCTGCAATTTTATTTATATATTTCATAGATTGATTTGTAGTGTTGACACTTTGCTTGACCTCCGCGATTTCGTTTTAATAATCTTAATTTGATCATGCTACCTGTGAACCTACAACTTGTTTGACCTAGCTGAATAGAATATTAGTACAATAGAGTTAATTGACTTGGCATGTAATTCATTTTTTCCTCCTCGGAAAATAAAGTTAAAATAATCAGAAAAAGTTAATTAGTGGTGTCTAATCATACGTTTAAGAATCAATTTATATCTTCAAATTGTTGGCCCGGTTAGGTAAAAGCATCATTAAGAAAATTCAGCCTGATCCCCAGTCTCTTTCTGTTCTGCACTGCACTGCACATATGATAGGTCTAGATACAAAATATCCGTTCTGGTCAGAAAATATAAACTAATTAAAGAAGGAGGGATTTACAAATGACTGTCTTCTAACAGCTTAAATTATTAAATTTTAAATAATAACAATAAGTGCTTCGAAGAACATATAGTTTTGTTATGCTTTTGTACACTCTTCCAAATATTATAAAAAACTCTACTTGGGCTGTAGCAGTACAGCTTGATCGCACATCATCGATCAGAGGAAAACAGGGAAAATATTATTAAGAAAAAAAAAGCTGTATATTTCTTTGACTAGATATTTTTTTTTTTAGCGTTAGATATTTATATTTTTCATGGTTGTCTGGGTACTCTTGTCTGTCAATCTATTAGTATTATATGGAAGCTATTAGGGTATCCATCTTTTTAGTTGTGTTTGATTCTTGATGGATGGTGCAGAATAATGGCAGAGAGGAAAACACAGAAAAAGATAAAATTAAAAAGGCAAGGCAAGAAATATTCGTATAAGTGGTGCTCATTGCTGAATACTGAAGAGGCATTTCGATTTGGAGAATATATTGAGGGGAATTGGAATGTATTTTGCCCCCCCTTTAATCATTTATTAATTCACTATCATACGCCTAAATTTTAAAAAAATAACTATATATATATATATATTATAAACCACTATATAAGCTTCTGTCAAGATAATTCATTTTTCACACAATAAAAAAGCACTTTTAGTTCTGAGTTGGGGGGAAACAAGCATATGATTCTTTTCTTGCGCATGAGTGAAGAAAACTTCAAAGTTTGTGAAGGACTGTGGAAAAAAGAACGAACAACTTTGATGACAGATAAAGACTAGCTAGATATGCATACACATACTTGATAACTATTTTTTCCAACAACACTAAATAAGAAAACCATTTAATGCTGTATGGCAGTGAAATATATTACTTATGTACTATACACGAAAATATATTACTAATCATGTACTAGCACTCCCACACTGGTTTATTTATTTGGCCTGAACACTGGTTTAATTTTGAAAACTATGTATATATATAAATATATGTAAGCATTTTTTTTCTTCCTAATGACAAAATTTAATAGTTATTATTCGTCCTTCTGTTTCATTCTCTGATGAAATTTTGACATATATTTTATTTTATGAGACAGAAATGAGCTTTATCCGTATGAAAGGCGCGCGGATACAAAGTTATGAAGATTTGTGTGTTTGCTAAACGTCACTTTCCCAGTGCATTTATTTTGGTTTTAAATCCGTTGTCAAAATATAAATAATTGAATAGCTGATTTTAAGGCAAAATCAAACAAAGCGGTTCCTTTCAGCTACCTGTCCGTAAAGAATACTTATAACTCGATTCCATTAATTAATTATGATTGTATGAGTCAATAAATTAAGCGCATGCAAGCGGCTTCTTCTCCGTGGTTCATGTATCATACATACCGCATAAATCCAATCTCTCTGCCCATATAACATAACCCTTTCGGAAACAAAAAAAGGTGTGTGTGTGTGTGTGTGTGTGGAATTGTGGATATATCATTATTTTATTCTCTATCTACCATTAATTTACGTGACATGCAGGTTACCCCTTTTCCCTTCCACGACGCGCCGTTTAATAAATTATATTTAATGGCCTCCTATTTGTCACATATAATATAATTAAGCATATATATATATAATCCATTTTGTGGAATCACATGTTGTGAAACTATTTAACCCCCTTTTTAAAATTTTCCCTGGATATGATCAGGTTCACATGCGAAAATAGCATTAAGGTAGACAGAGGGAAAAGTAGGGGTCCCTGTGTCACTGAATTTTGGACCTCTTTAATTTCCCTCCGATTCGATAAATATGTATTATTGAGGGAGGGATATATAAAAGACGATGATATGATCTATCATCAAATCAAACGAGCTAGCTAGCAGGCAACAGATCATACTGTTAATGATAAATTGATGGATTGGAGGGTGTAATGTGTATGTTGTGGGATTAGCGGAGGTCCCATCATCATTTCCTAATTAATCTTTTGATTTGTGTATATATATATATCTCTCTCTTTTTAGGTGGAGGGAAGGTGAACACATCCTCCTCACACACACACACACACACACTAATTAAACTAGTTTTACTCCTTCAAGTAACTTCATGGACACATCATTAGTTCATCAGTTTTGGCCACATTAACTCTTCCCCACGTGTCCTTATTCCTTTAGTTCACTTGTGAAGCAAAGTCCCCTCCCTCCGCAACTTTTGCCCACGACATCTCCATCAATAATAATTATGGATATTCTCAATTAATAAAATCACTCATATATATTAATATTACTTCGTCTTACATAAAAATCTCACATCTCTATTTTTTTTTCCTTCTCTTGAGAACAGATATGGATTATTAATGAAGCCGAGAAGACTAATAAAAAAAATTTCTGCATGACTAATAATATTGAGTTATCTAACACGCTGTTGGTTATACCAATTTTTTGTATTCGTTTTTTGTTTTATATTTATCGTCACTTTTCCAGAAATAAAAAAGGAAATTAACTACGTAACTCTTGACTTGTGGTGTGTGTGTATATATATATATGCAGTATACTTCCCATTGACCACGCGTTTAGTACTTGATAGGGTTAATTTGTGCAAATAAAAGGATGTGAAATACAGTAATTATTAATAAAAAAATTGATAATTTAGATTTTAGAAAAAGAACAATTTGAGGACCATGATGTTGCACGTTAAAGGATGAGTTAAATGGTTGACCAGTGGTTAGAGCCGCGCAGAAGAAAGAGAATAGTCTGAGGGGAATCAATTTGTCTAATAAAATATAAATTACGGGTAAACTAAGGAGACGTGAGATATGGTTGGGACAAATACAAACCCACACTTAGGTACCCCTAAAAAAATTATAAGGAAAGCTACATTTCATGAAACAAGTTGACTACTAGTATTTTGAAGAATGTTAAATTAATAACGTACGTACGTTTATTACCACGAGGGGAAAAGGGGTTTTTGGTGTCGATGGTTGCAGCGAACTCATCTGATGTGGTTCAACTGATTCATCCGTCTAGCATGCCAGCATCTGGTAATTATAAATAATAATACAATTGGACCTTTTTATTGTTCCTTCCCTTAATTTGTTTCTAAAACTCAGTATATTACCACATCACAGAATAATACGCACCAATAAAGACATATCCTCAGCTAAAGGTAGAAAATCCTCCATCAAATCCTTACGTGATAATTAAACTTATCATCACTTTTCTTCTTCCTCTTCTGCAGAGAGTAGTGACACTGTAAAAGATTCTCTGATCGAGCTTTTTATAAACCCTGGTGGTCTCTAAGACATTTTAAATTTTGTCCGTGAAATTTTAATAATCAATGCTGACTGGGTCAAAGATATCGGACAAGAAGCTTCATTTATGCATTTCTTTAATTAATTTTTTTCGTACATGTTGACAGATATTTAATTTGTTGGGTTAACCTTTAAAAGAAATTACTTAATAGATTTCTTTTATAATATATATATATTTCCTATAAATTAATATACTCTCCCCTATCTTTAATAATATGGAACACTTTTAATCAGATAATGTGAATTAAAAATGAGAATTAAAGTTAATTAATTATTTTAATTTTTTTAAAAATTATAATATTTTTTAAAACTACTTTTATTTAATCTTTTTATTTAAATACATAAAATCAGAATATTTTTTAAAAATATATAATAAATATTTTCTTACATATTATAAAGAGTTATATATTTTAAAATTAATATAAAAAACTTTAAATTTGGAACAGGAGGAGTCTTTATTTTGTATTCGTATTGGTTTCTTGAAGCGTTTTGAAAAAGTAACGGAGCTAATGTTCGCTTACTTTTACGCAATACATTTTTCTTTGGCCAATCTTTTTTATGCAATATAATTCAACAACCATCGCTCTGATTTGGTTGCTTGCCCACCTCATTATTATTCCCAAAAATCTAACACAAAACAAAAATATTAATATTTTAAAGAATTCTGTATTCTCTCCCTCGGACTCATATTTCCTCCGATTCACACCTCAAAACCACAACTCCCCACATACTTTGACCATCTACTCTTCATCCATCATCACCCTCCCATGGCTACCCCACTCTGATATTTTCTGCGTGAACCCGCAAATGCAAGCAGCCACCCTTTTAAGATAGAAAAAAAAAAGGTTTTAGAGAAGACAACCATCTCTCTCTTTGAAACCCTAACACGGGACAAAGAGATGATCTCAAGTCTCAGCCCAAACACACAAACTTTATTAACTGGTGCTGCGTACGCCCTCTCCCTTCTAGTAATAAATTGATGTTTATTCTTTTCTGTACGTAAATCCCTTTGCTCGAAGACAAAGCAAAAAGCGAGACGAGCACTGTTGGGGTTGCAGATCAGAGCCTTAAAGACGTGGGTACTTTTCTGAAAGTTTTCCTTCCAGAACCAGAAATATGTCTCTCTTTTCTCTTCGCTCCATACCTCATTCTGTAGCCTCCTCTTAAATGGGTATGTGTAAGTAAGTCACCAAAATCTCTCTGCTCCCCCCCCTACATCTCTCTCACCTTTACGTCTTTCCATTTTCTGCTCTCTCTCCGTCTCTCTCATGGATTCGGGTAACAGTGGAAGTTTGCAATCCTCCAGCGGCGGTGACGAAGATTACGATTCACGCGCCGAATCCATGTCCGCCCTGTTGAGCAACCCACCCAGCCACGTTGGTCCCTTCACCGCTAACCCACAGCCTCAGCACCACCACATCCACATGTTGGACCCTTTGTCAAATTACTTCGACCCAAATCCCAATCCCATACAAAGATCCCCGTCGCTTTCCAACCCCAACCCGCTTCTGAACCTGGACATGGTGTGGTCTAAACCTGGTAGATCGGCGGATCTTAGCGCCTTGATGCCGTCTTCCTCTTCAGCACAGAACCAAGCTTTTTTGTCGAGTCAATTGGGAGGTCAAAGCAGAGGCGGTGCGTTTCCCAGCACACGGCAAACTTCGCCCCCAGAAAGTTCTTCACGAGGATTACTTTCGGTGTCAGCCGCCAATGATCAAGCCCACTCCATCAGCACCAATAGGAGCGCGGTTCGGAACCCAAAGAAGAGGTCTAGAGCTTCTAGGCGTGCACCCACCACTGTGCTCACTACGGACACCACCAACTTTCGAGCCATGGTTCAGGAGTTCACTGGGATCCCGGCACCCCCCTTCACCTCCTCTCCTTTCCCGAGGACCCGTTTGGACCTCTTCGGTCCTGCTGCTCCTTCTTCTACTTTAAGATCGCCCCATTTGGACCCCCCCTTGCCTCCTTATCTTCTCCGACCTTTTCCTCACAAACTTCACTCTCCAAACCCATTTCTGTCTTCCTCTTCTTCTGCTCCAATGCCGTCATTTCTGACAACGTCCTCCATGGTTGATACCTTACCTTCTAATTCCACCACTAATTCCTCAACTTCCATTAACTACCAACTCTCTTCTGATTTAGGCCTTCTGAAGCAGCCTCCTCTCAACGTGAACAACATGCACAACCCAATTCTGAACTTCCAATCCATCCTCCAACCTCCACCTAAATTCCCTACCTCAAATAATTCTTCCTCCATTCTTGCCCCCAAGTCTCACGGATCTTTGGAAATTCCGCCCACTGCTGATTCACATCTCAAAATGTGTGTGTTGGAGGAACTGGGATTGAACCACGCGCATGTTAACGCCAACGTTGGTGGGCTTCATCGGAACATGGTCTCATCATCATCGGACGGAGCAATGACGAGGAGGGGCAACATGGGTACGAACAACGATGGAGATGATGGATCGCTGGTGAGGTCTCTCGGTGGCGCCAACTATAGTAACACAGAGAGAGTCGCTAATGGGATAGTAAACTACTTGGCTTCTTCGGATAACTTCCATGGAGAGAAGGGGCCGGAGTGTGTAGGTACTGTGCCAAGAAGTGAAGGTATGGTGGAATCATGGATTAATTGCTCATCTGATTGATTAACTACATCCACCGAAAGAAAAAGGAGACATTAATATCTCATCATCGATCAGTTCAAGCTAATGCATGAAAGAGGGGAATCTCGGTATTCTCATCTTAACTATCGACTTAAACGGTTTTTTTAAAATCTTTTTCCCTTTTGGGTCCCTTGGGTCCCTTCAAATTATGTGTAAATAATAGCTAGCAGCTAGCCTTTTTCGTCTTTCTCATTTTTCTTCCTTTTTC
The DNA here is from genome assembly GCA_026686845.1 of Adenanthera pavonina. NCBI lineage: Eukaryota > Viridiplantae > Streptophyta > Magnoliopsida > Fabales > Fabaceae > Adenanthera > Adenanthera pavonina. The sequence continues at coordinate 31,467,895 of JAIVEN010000019.1, forward strand.
TCTTGATTTTCAATTATGCTTTTGATCGTATACATTCATATACATATATACATACATACACACACACACACACACACACACTAATGGAATATGGTGGGTGGGTTTCGTATATATTGTTTATTACTGGAATTGTGTCTCTCTGCAATTTAATTTAGCATGGCGTCTTGCTTTTGAAATGTGTGCGAATAAGAGAATGGACAATTTGCAGTATTGATTGAACAAACCCACATCGCCTCCTTTCCTGGTACGCCTTTGCCTTCTATTCTGCACTGATTTTAGATGCTTCCTTGATCCTTCTACCTTCTTCTACGTACTTCTTCTTCCTTCCATTTTCTTTTTAATAATTTAAATTTAAATGTCGTTTAAAAAACTGTATATAAGTTCTTGGAGTAATTGGTGGCGAGATTTGGGGAATAGTTAGCCGCCGCAATCTCGTTTTATTGAAATCAAAGATATCTACCATGTGTTGTTTTTACTTTTTAAATTGTACCCATATATAAAAGTAGATTATAAAACACATGGACATGTTATATAATGTATGTATGGGTCCATACATTCACGCCTTCAACTATAAGGAATTTTTTTTTTTTGGAAAAAATAGAGACATTCGCCGCAAACATGTAATGCTTGTACATTAACCGATCGATTCACGACAAAGCCATATTATTTAAGATTTTTCAAAATTTTTCCATTTTCCGAGTTGTTGGAATATTAAAAAAGGAGTATATTGTAGTAAACAATGACTCCGAAATAGACGTACATGAGCACGTAATCTTATATACTGCGAATATGTAGGCATAATGTGCCATAAGAAATTTCCTAGGTGATCCGTTGGTGAATTTTGTAGGTATTTAAGATTATTACAAATTAAACAATGAAAAGGAAAAATCCCTAAAGAATGTCCATTGACTCTGAAACTTATGGATCGATATATATATATATATATTAGAGATTAGGGAAAATACAAAGACGATGCCTATTGTACTGCACTCGTGGATGAGACATTTTTACTTGGTATTGGGTTTTATAAAATTGGGATCTTGGAAGTGTGAGAGCTAGATAGTTTAAAAGGAATAATGGCAATTGTGTATGAAAAAATAAAAATGGCACTTGGCCTCGGTGGTTTCTTCATAATCAGAAATTGTTGAAAGCCCTATCATCAAAAGGATTCGAATTTGCCGGTCGAATCCCTGGACATTTTTAACTTTAGGGTGCAGTACTTTATCGTGGCTATTTGTGGGTGCAGCCTGTAAAATTAAGAGAATATTATGAAGCTTTGTGCATCATTCCTATAGGATGATTGTTCTCTGCTCAAATAACAATTCTATATATATATATATATATATATTCATAGACAGACACACATACACATATATGCATCATTGACTAATGACTGGCTGTGTCTGGCCTCTTTTTTTTAAAAAAAAATGCAAATTGTAAAACAATCCATATGCATGTGGAGACAGACACATAATAGATAGGTTTACAAATGAGGAGCATTAAAAAAAGATTTAATTAATGTGGAACATATGATTGTGGGAAAAAAGGCCAATGATATGTTCACACGTGACAGGCAAATAAATTTTCCATTTTCTGAAGCACTCTAGCCAAAAAGAAAGAGTGAAAGAAAAGGAGAGCTCTCTGTTTCAACTTCAAGCATGCACTTCTCCTCTGGAACCATTATAATTGTGAAAATAGGCTTTGTCTTTGCGTGAGATGGGGATATATACATATGATCTTTAAAAAGTTAGTAATCTTTTTGGTTTCATTGATTGATAGATCATGATCTTTTTCACTTCCCATTATACATATTTCACCTTTGTTTTTAAATTTAAAATGATGAAAGAGGGGGACAAAGGATGGCCTTCAAATATTTTTTTTAGAAAAATCCTTTTTATATGGGCAAAGTAGAGACAGGAGAATCAATCAAAACCTTAAGAATTTTGAGTACTTTCACAAAAGAGAAGCACTTTTTATATAAACTAGTTAATGACTAAAATGTCTCTACAATTTAAAAGCATAGATATTATCTAGAAAAGACATGCATTACTATTAATTTCAAGGTTAGTTGTCCCAAATTAAAATGATTAGAGATGAGATTGTGAGAGATTCGAGAGGGCCATGCCTTGCGAGAGAAAATGGATATGCCATGACCATACATATATACTCGTAAGGATTTCGATCTTGCTCGTGCTATATATCCTAGACACGGAGAGAACGATTCTCGATTGTCTTATATATATAAGATAGAAGATAGAAGGATATCAAAAATCGCAATCCGTGGATCTTACGATCTTATGAACCTTGAAATTGCAATGAGCATGATGGTGGCCCATCTCAGTATAAATAAACAAGTCCTTGCAATGATGGACTCTCTCTCTCACTCTCAGACCTGCAGGGTATAGTCAAATTAAGTCTCGCTCGTGAGCCAAAACTGGCATAACCCCCCTCCCTCTTCCCCTTCTCTCTCTCTCTCTCTCTCTCTCATGCACACACAGTGCCCTACAATTTTGAGCCAAAACTCAAAAAGATGAAGTGCTTTTTGGCGTCCTCAAGGGAAAAGGCTGCACCGTTCCCCCCCTTCCCTTCCCTTCAATTCATTCCCTCACTAATTAAAAGAAAAGGCATCAATTCAAGTACCTGATGCCACATGAAGACAAAGCTATATATGCACACTCGATATCATGGCTTAATAAAATGTAATAGATCTATCCTAGCTAGCCTATAATATTCCTGCAAAATCTTGTTTTGGAGATTGTGTGTCACTCATGATTCCATGCCATTAATTCAGCAATTTACGCCTTTTTCATACCTGTGACTGTGGAATATGCGCTCCACTGTGCTACCATTTCTAAAGGATCGATGATGCACCTACACACACACGCACACACATATATATATATGCCGTCCATTTTTATGTTCTTCATCCAGTTCCATCGTACGCTACCTAGCCGGATCTATATGTATAAAGCAAGCATATGCATAAAATCATTACATTTTCCTCTCTTTTTCTTTCGCTAAATCTCTGCCCTTTTTCCTGCGTGCCTTCCTTTCGACAGGTAGCATATGTCCAACCTATAGAATGCATACCAGACAATTTTCCCTACTTCAACATTAGGAGGGGCTGTACCTGTACGGTGAAACAAAGACGGCGACAGGTGAGATTTTGGGAGGGAAAACAAATTGATACTATGTGGTTTGTTAATGTTCAAATCAAATCACTTGATATACATGCATATATAGAAAGGTTTAAAAAGTAAGCAATGCACTGGGAAGGAAGGAGATGATTAGTTGGAGTTGTTACCCGGTGGAGCGTTGCTATATTTTACACATTATTTTATGTCCGGGTAAGTGGGTCAGAAGTGATTTTCACGAACCCTACTTTGTCTGCCACTCTTGCTCTTTCCCGTAACCCTAGCCATCCAAATTACTGTGTTCCATCGAGAACCAATATATTTGTAAGGAATACATTGGGCATTTTGAGCTACGACATTCTGCGTTGTTCGTGCTGATTATGTTACCCACTAATACACGTAAAATTCACCCATTTTAATTTGAGTCCCCAAGTCTTTTTCTGCTTTTTTTCTTTTTTATTTTTGTCGTCTTCCTTGATCCTAATTAGCAGCTTCATTAATATTGATACAAATTAAGTAACTGCGAGAGTTCAAAACAGCGATATATGCTCAGTTCTCCTCTGCAGCATTAACAATGCGGATCATGGATATAAAGACTTGATAGCAACGCCACAGCATTGTGATGAGATTATGAGAACTAACAATTAATGTTCAAAGTACAATAATGAATGGTTTAAAAGAAAATCGGCGAAAAAAAAAGGAGGGGACATTTTTTGGTTGCTAAAAGATTAAAAAAAAAATGTCAGTGGGCTATGCTAGCTTAATCATCTTGAGTTTAAATCTTAGTAGGTAACTATACTAATGGCCTATTTGGTTTGGAGTTTTTTTTTAGAAGATCTATTCGGCTATTAAACCATAACACGTTAGGAACTCCGTTGCCCATTTAAACTTCGTTGCATAATAAGCAACTCCCAAGCTACTTCTTCGTTGGGGAACAGGATATCAATCGGATAAAATTAGATACATTGATATCCTTTTGACAAGAAATGTGATAAAAATAAATCAATAAAAATGAGAAAAATAGTGAATTTGAAAAAATAAAATTTTCATAAAATTTCTTTTATCTAATAACTAAAATATCTCCTCAAAATTTTAATCTTTATGGATAATGACATGTAAAAAAATATTATATTAGATAGACTATATTCTCAATTAAATAAATACAGATTAAATTTTAGTTCAAGAAAATTAAATTAATTATTAGATAGAGTCTTATCTCAATTTAAAAAAAAATTATGAGTCAAAATGATAAAAAATAAAGAAAATAAAATATTAGAAAATAATTTTAAACTTCTATTTTTTTAGAAAAACATATACATATATATATTTATTAAATAAATATTAGAAAAAAAATTTATTTATTAAAAGTTGGAAAATTATTGAACTAAAAGTACTTTTGATTAAAACCATCCAAACATAATCACTTTTGTCCAAACTAATTTTCAGATAAATCATCAAAACATAAATACGTTAGTATAAAATTAATTTTTATCATAATTATGTTATAAAATTAATTCTATCAAAACTTATTTTTAACCAACTGTAAACCAAACGCTCTAAGTAATTATTGTTTGCTATCCCTTCTTGACATGAATTAGTTGGAATCTAATTTGACAATAGATGCTGACTGGTTGGATTAAAAAATTTTAGAAAATGAATGGGAGAAAGAGAGAGGGAGAGAGAGGAGTGTGTGGGGCATAAGGGGGTGAAGGCAAGAGCCACACCGTCCTTTTCCTAATTATGTTCCCTTCCGGCCTCCTCATTATGCCCACTCCCTCATGCCTCTCCTCTCTCCCATCTCATTTTAACAAACATCATAACCTCTCCCTCTCCCTCACTTCTGTCTCTTGCCTCTCTCTGATCCCACTATATCCCCTTTTTTTCAACCCTTCATTTACTCCTTAGTAAGTGTTGTCCGAAACAAACATTAAATTAGATATTAATTTAAGATTTAATGGTTTAATTGCTATCTAATTAAATTAAACTGGTACTAATTAAAATAATATATTTTTAACAAATAATCTAAGTTTAAATAAATTTTGTGATTTAATTAAAATCTCAAACTAAATAATACTAAATTATTAATCTATTATCCACTTCAGGTAAATTATTAATAAGTTTTATAACTTAATATTTAAATTTAAATAAATTAATATTCATCCATAATCATATTTTGAGTTTAAAATAATCAACTAATAATTCATTATTCTATTATTTGTTAAGTAAATTTTTAATTTTTAATAATTATATACCATAATAATATTTATATAATATCATAATATAAAAAGAAAAAATATTTTATACTAAAAATAATATAAAAATAATATTATTTTGTTTTAAAAACTAAACAAATACTTTAATAAAAACTCGGACCAGTTCACAACCGATTCAACCAATTCAAGGTTGATTCCATTGGTTTGCACTAGTTCCAAAATTTACCGGTTGTACTCTATAACTAGATTAGATCTGATATCAATTTCCGGTCTAGTCCAATTTTAACATCATTGCTACCTACCCCAACCCCATCTTCTTACATACTATACTACCATCTTGCATCATTTGTACATTATAGCACACTTTATTCCTCCATTAATTCTTTTACCCTCCCAAAAACATAAACTAAAATATATATATGTATTCTATGTATGTTCATTAATTTCTTTTCTACAAAAATTATTCTATATATATACACTTACACATACATAGTATCTTTTAGTAATTAATTCATTAACATTTTTTGTCTGTAAAATATTTACTTGTAAATAGGGGAGCAAAAATGGAGAAAGTAGGTGAGGTGACCCCACAGAATATGGCTTCCAAATAAGATCCTCAACATGGATCATAGGTATGCTGCGGTTAAAGAAGACACCAAAATCAAGGAACGACCACCACCACCATCACCACCAAACCAGAGAGGTTGGGTGACGGATGATTTTCAATTTTATCCTCTAGATAAATAAATACCTTAATTCTATATATACGCTGGCGTCATCAGCATATATATGCATGCTTTGCAAACTTTTGACGCAATGTATGTAAGAAAATACCACCAACGCATTACGCACAGTTGAGTATTGGATGAGTAATAGTTAAATCCTTCATATTTTATTTACTCCACCTAGTATTATACCTTGGAAGGCTGAGGTCATGTCGCCATCAGGCTTACGTCAAACCCCGAGTTTTAGTGTGGTCTGAATATGGCAATTAAAAACCATGAGCATCCATTTACTCCAACGTACTAAAGAAGAAAAGGGGAAACAGGGGTGGGAAGTGGACCCAGCAGCAATAAAAAAGAAAGTGATGATGATGGCATGGTTGCCTCTGCGACGACTGGCGTTAATCTGTACGGATGTCCAGACCCATCAACCCTGCCACCATCTCCACCCCTCCATCTCTATGGATACCATACGAATACGATGATGCATTTGATGCTCTCTCTCTCTCTCTCCCTCTCTCTAAGAAACAAACACCCCCCCCCCTTTCCCCTAAAAACCAAAAATGTCAATTACGAAAAAGGAAACAAGACTATCAACCCAATATATTGGGCCTTGGGACCTTAGGAAAAGGCACCTACAAAATGAGCTAGCCTAACCCCACATTCGTTGTTGGGCTTTTAAGAACTACCACATAGGCTGCTCTGCTTCAAATCTACTTGGGTTTTCATTCACCAAAGCCAGGACAGTTGCACTTTAGGGACTTATCCGTGAGGGTTGTCAAATTCTGAGACTAGAAGAACCTGCCAAGTTCCTACACAGGAAGATTATTTAAACATAAAAAAGAAATAATAATTAAACCCTAGTTAGTTGGTGGAAGAAGCAAAGTCACTATTCCAACTCCAGGAATTTCAGCTCTGCTTTAGCAGTGTCTGGATCATTTCCCTTGAGATTTGCTACTCTAGATTTAGAACTCACGGGTTTCTCCCACCAGAAAAACAGCATTGTTTTTTGACGCACTTATTATTTAATATGTAGTAAATAACGGCAAAAAAGTGTTAAATGGAAAGAAATAGATGAAAATTTGTCTGGACACCATACACAGACATGAGCAGTTGACTCAACAAGAACTTTGTTCATTCCTTCTTCTTTTTAGTTTTTACAAAATGACGGAGGATTTTTGTTATCGCCTTACATTGTTAAAATTAGACAAGTATATATCAGTATTTGCAACGAGACATCATTGGGGTGGTGGCGCAGTTGGCTAGCGCGTAGGTCTCATAGCTTCTGAGTTATCCTGAGGTCGAGAGCTCGAGCCTCTCTCACCCCATCTAAACTTTTTCTTCCCCAAATCATTCAGTAAGTTGTGGAGACGATGTCGAACGAAACAGGCAACACCCGACACGCGCGAATATACAATCCGATTTATGTCCAAGTTGGCACGTGGGGTACAGCCTTTCATTATTAGTTTAACTCGCCCAAGTTTCATTTCTCACTAATCATACTCGCTCCCTTTCTTAATATAATAAGGAATAATAGATAAAATCACACAAATCAAGAAAAATAATAAATTTATCCAAAATATAAAGTAATTTTTAAAAATATCCTCATTTAATATTAATAACTCTTCTATCAAACAATTAATATAAATGAATTATATTGAAAACATATCATCTTAATTAGGGATATTTTTGGAAAAAGTCATTAAATACACCAGATAAACCCCATATGCCTCTTATATTTTGAAATACGGAAACTCCCACAATTGTCCCTTATACTTCCTCTGATCCTTAATATAAGACCCTTTTAACCGAATCACGCAGATTAAGAATTGGAATTAAAATTAATTAACTACCTCAATTTCTCCGAAAATATCAATATTTTTTCAAAACTACCCTTATTTAATCTCTCTCTCTTTCTTTGAATACATTAAATAGGGGTATTTTTCTGAAAATGTATAATAAATACTACCTTATATATTGTAAAGAGTCTTATATTTAAGATCAAGATAAAATATCCTATATATAAAATCGGAGATAGTATTAAGGATCAGAGGGAGTATATGAAACATTGGATAAATGCCATTGGATCTATATCTCTTTCGGCAGATCCTAGAAAGATAGACTGATATATTGACACGTGGATGTAAAACTAATATATAGTACCAACGGTACTTTTAGTGATAGACATTATATATAAGAAAAAATATGTTTGCTTCAAGATCCATTATACAATTACATTATTCTTATATACGTGTGTGTGTGTAACTATTTCTTAGATTTATTGCAGTTGAAGTGGTAATCTAAACCTCTCTAAGTTTATATATATATATATATATGACCATGATATTTTAAACCTTTTATATGAAAGACATATTTGTTCGTTTATTGTAAAATTACAGTATTTTATACTTAAAAATAATTTAAAATTCAAATACCATCCATTGTAAATCTTGTAAGATTGGTCATTTGGCGCAAATTTTCCATCAGTAAAACTTGGCTTTGGCACAGAGCTAGCTACCTTCAAGTGATTTTTAGTTACTTTTCACTTAATCAAGGCTTATCCTTAAAGTGGACCATTCTAAGTGCTACACAATGACCCAAAAAAAGAAACTTGTCATTTTACAGCTTTAGTAATTGCATTAATTGAATACAAACTCCGCTGTCAGTTAATATCATTGTTTCCCAAATGTATACCATTTGTTTAAGCTTAAAAAAATAGTGAATTTTATATTATCTAAAAAAGTGATTAATTTTTTAGAGATTTTATAAAAAATAAAAGCTATTTTATGTTTGGGTTACAATAGTAAAAAACACTTTCTACTAGAAAAGTGATTTTTCTCTTGTTTGGATATAGTAACATAAAAGCATTTTTTGTTAAACATGTTTGGATAAAAAAGTACTTTTTGTACATATTAAAAGTTTTGAAAATATAATTCAAATTTATGTAAAAAAATGATTTCATGGAGAATAATTTTGTCCAACAATACTATTTACTATCAACATCAAAGTCAAATAAAATGTCAAAGTTTTTCCAAAGTTAAATACATGGGAGGAAAAAAAAAACTAACTGACACATTTATTTTAGCAATTAGTCTCTAATAGCATTTCTTAGTTCTTCTATGTATCTAACATCTACTTTTGTAGGATCTTACCATTTATCATGATCAAGTACATCATTATCATTCCCATCATTGAAGTTTTGCTTCATATCTTACAACTCATTGAGATTCTCAAAAGTTTCAAAAATATTTAAATTACCTAAATCTATCCATCTAATATAGTTATGAAGAGCAAAATATACCCATATAATGAAAATTTTAAGTTTAAAACTTGAAGTTGGTTATATTTTGCAATATTCACCATCTTGCTTTATAAACACCAAAAGTTCTTTCAATAACATTTCATAAACCGGAATGATGAAAATTAAATATTTCATCTTTTGATCTAAAGCCTGGACCCAATCTAAAATGTGCCCCAATCTAAAATGTGCAAGATGATATCTTGTATTCCTATATGGTCCTAAGAAACCTTTGAATGGTGGATATCTTGAGTCGATGAGGTAATATTTACCTATAAATAAAAAGAAAATATATTAGACAATATTATGTATAAAAATATCTATAATATAAGATAAAAATCATTCAAGTTATATAATACTAACCTTTAAATGGATAAGGAAATCACAAATTTGGTTTACAGAGAATGTCCATAAAAATTCTTGCATTATGAACACATCCTTCCTAACCACACAATACAAATGTAAAACACATGTTAAAATCACATATTGTCATCACATTTATGCTTGTATATCCTTTCCTATTAAAAAAAATGTATCTACTTATTCACTGGGACATGTATACCAATATACTTAATTATTTCGGAATAACCATGTACATTAATTTACAGATTTTAGATTAACAAAAATAAAAAAATGTATCTTTAGCCAACAAACCATAAAGAAGGTGCGATGTTCAACTCCAAAATTACAAACACATGCTTCAAGAATATATTCAAAAGAAAGGCACATTATACTATTGGAACATCCCAGTTCTGTCTCAATTACACACATGCTCAAGTTCCAAGCATAACAAGGCATAGTCGATAGCCACTGTGCTCACATTAATTAATTATATAAAGCTATACTCCCTCTGTCTCATTTTATCTGTCGTTTTAAAAAATTTCAAATGTCTCAAATTATTTATCATTTTACATTATCAATGAAGTATTAATTATCTTTTTTACTATTTTATTCTTCATTGAAAATAATGATAAATAGAGTATAAGTCTTTCTTAGCACTTAAGTTTAGGACATTTTAATAAAATACTATTAAACTTTATTACAATTTAGGTTATTTAATATTTATATTAGTCTGTGTAAAAAACTTTAATATGACACATAAAATGGGACGGAGGGAATACTCACTAATACTATGCTCAAGTTCCGAGCATAACAAGATGTTACCAAATTCACTAACACTGTGCTCATATTAAATGATAGTAATTAATTATATAATGATAGATAGATGGACCACTATTTCATAGTAAAATGATGACTTTCTTTTGTTTTTTGCTTTTTTAAATTTTATTGGTTTAACAAGATGCATGTATAGAATAATACTGTGAGCATGAGAGTGAGTTTCTTTGTGAAAATCATGTTCACATGTGGGCATTTAAGATGTTGCCTTCTTTCTATTATGGTCATCTCACCCACACCTAACCAAAAGAGTCCAAAAGGTATTGGTCCTTGTTTGATGTGCGGCTGATTTGTACAATACTGGACATGTTATTTTAGTGCAAACTTTAGAAATGATTATATATATATATAGTTATAAAATTGCACATCAAAATCTTTCTATCGGTGAAGGTGGCCCTTAAACTGGTATGGCCCCCATTAGCATTATTATTATTTTTTAACTCATTATCAGGTCATGTTGAGGGAAACTATAGTCTTGAATTAACATCTAATTTCAAACATATTTCCCAAATTCAAAAAGATAGTGCCAAGTTTCCATGAGAAAAATAATTAAAAACAGGTAAATTTGGTAATTTACTGTCATTTTATACTCCAGAAAGCAATTAATAATGTGACAACATTAATATTATAAACTCATGCTTCAAGAACAAATTTAAAGTTCTATCTTAGTTACACACAGTTCAAAGCCTTCTAGTTTAAAATATTTGTGGTATGCGTTCATACAAATGGAAATACATATATATATATATATATATTGTTTCAGAAATAGTTGATAGAAAGTTAGAAACCATTTCACAGCAAAATTCTCATCCTTAGAAATATTTAAAGTTGACTCTATAGCAATACATTATTTATGGCAAGAATCAATGGGCATTAACTTTTATTAACATAAGAAATGGACATTCCCATGGTCACCAAAATCAATTTCGCCCTTGCTACTAGGTCAAGAATAGAAAAGGTGCATCATGCATCTCCTTATAATAAAGTATGAGATCCATCTTTATTATAACTGAAAAAAATTTCCTTTTCTTTCTCTTTTATATAAAAGTTGCACATTCATTTATTTGCACACAAGAAAAATATATATTTCATTGGATTAATTTGGATCCATTCTTAAGAGAAATTGTCAAGTGTTATAGAAAAAGATTTATCAACTGTTTGGTTGGAGGGATTTGGAGAGGAGAGGAGGGGAGGGAGAGGAAAATTAAAATTTTCCTTAGATTAGTTTACTAAGTAGGAGGGAAGAGAAGAGAATATTGAGATTTTTTCTCATTTAGTTCAATAAGTATGAAAGGAATGGAGGAACAATTTTAATGAATTTTCCCTTTCCTCCCCTCCAAAAGTGAGGGGATTTAGAGGAAAACTGAATAAATGTTTCCCCTCCCTTCCCCTCCAACATATTCAAAACAAGAAAACATTAAAATCCCTCCCCTCCCCTTCCCTCCCTTATCTCCCATCTGTTGAACAAAATAGTACCTTAGTGTTATACTAGTAAAGTATACAAAAATAATAAGGAATCAAGTAATGCAACATGTTTCAATTCCCCCCCCCCCAAAAAAAAGAATGCTTCATGTCGATACACATTCAAATCCCAAAAATGTCACCTTTACGTCACTTTTAAAAGCATATATTGAATGTGTTGTTTTATATTTAACCAAAAAAAAAATTGGTACTAAGAGGATCTCCTTCTTTGTGTATCATAAACCCAATCCAATCATTTGTGTCTCACTCTTGCCCTTTCTCTCATCATGTTCAACCCAATCTTAAGGAGAGTAAAACCAATAATAATTAACAAAGGGGGGAGGAGTAGGGATGAAAAAGATAAGCAAAGTCACATAATGAGAGCTTTGGAACATCAAATTGAAGTGGAAATTTGTTGATTAGAAATCATAAACAAGGCAATCAACAAACCCTAATTCAACTGAACAATAACAAAAGTAAGAGCAAACCATTACCATAATGCAGGATAACCCAAAACACATACTCGAGGGTGACGACAGTAGTAAGTGACGGCAGTAGTAAGCTTCTTTGATCGTGACCAAAAGCTTTGTAGACAAGAGTGTTTGTGCAATTGTGTTGAGCATGTTCAAAAATTATGAGGAGGACATATTTGTCATGTTGTACAAATTAAGAGGTATGCTCTATGTTTTTACTCACTCTCTCTCATCATAGTTTTTTTTAGAAGCTATAGAGAGTAGCTTCTCAAAATAATAAAAAAAAAATTCAGATTCTTATTTTTTTAAAAGTTAAAACAAACACTCCAAAAATTTTTAAAAGTACTTTTTTTAAATAAAAAAGCACATTTTTTAATAAAATAAGCTTAAACAAATGCACTCTGAAGCAACTTGATGATTGCTGTATTTCATTCACTATTCTTCTTATTCTCAGATTTCTTTTTAATGCTTTTAGTTCATACCAACATAAATATTAGGGTTGCACATGGACAAGGTCGGTTTGGGTTGATCCCTTACTTAAGGCCCGACCCTATCACATCTAACCAAACCCAAGAAATAGCCCAATCGTGATAAGGTCAAGTGGGCAGGGTCGGGCTGGCTCGGGTATGTTGAGCTGAATATATTTATGTTTTTTTTGGTTTTGTGGCATAATGATTGGGCCACGTTTTCAGCAAAAAAGACAAAGGACCAAAGAAGAATTCAAGATACACCTCATTCAATATCTATATCCCATATAAGAAAATCTTTCTCAAATTATCAACCCCAAATAAACAAGACGACGCATAATCCGGTTAGTTCAGAAAACTTAGAGCATATTTGGAGCTTGAAGGCATGGAGCTTATAAAGAATTAGCCATCACTTTTACAACATATAACACTCACAACTAGGGGTGTTCAAAACCAATCTAAACCAATTAAAGCGAACCAAATTGACATAAACTGATCAAAATTGAACTGAAATAAGGTCTATTTCAGTTTTTGTTATTTTGGAACCGACTCGATTTGGTTTGGTTCGGTTTCAGGCTTTCGAAACCTGAACCAAACAGAACCAAACCAAACCTGCTATATTATTTATTTTTTCAAAATTTAAATACTATGTTTATTTAATGCATTTTCTTTTTATACTACTCATTAATACAAGTCTCTTAAGTAAAAAAAATTATAGACAAAATTACAAGACATTTATTAGTTTTGGAGAAAGAATATAAATAAGTATATTGTTATAATTAATTATATGAATTTATTAATAAATAAATAAATATGTAAAAAATAACAAAAAATTTACATAAAATATTCATAATTTAGTAAAATATTTAAATATAATTTATGTTCATAAAGTATCTATATGAAATTTATTTTATTTAATTTTTGAAGAAAATAATAATTTTTTTAAAAAAAATCAATTTAATATGATCAAAACTAAACCAAACTGAAATTGAAACCGAACCAAACCGATTAGAAGCAAAACCGAACAGGTCCCAAGAGGTGTCAAACCAATTGGTTGGGTTTTTGCCCAAAACTGAACCAAACCAAACCTTTGAACACCCTTAATCACAACTAGCTAATTGGAGTAAGAAATAAGATCTAACCAAAGCTAACGTACCAGATCTAAAAATTGGTAAAAATTTAAAGTTATAAAAGTGGAGTGTGGAGAATAGAGATGATATACCAGCAGCTAGGATTGAGAACATGTAACAGAAGTAGCTTCTTCAACATGTGCCACAAGGAGGAGGAGGAAGGAGGTCCACCACCACGAAGCTAGAGTAGTGGTGAAGGGCGCGTATGCGAGTTAGCAATGGTGAACTTGAGCCTTAAGGGAGGGTTGCAAGTTAGGTGGCTGGGACTGTGGTGATGTGTGCACTTTATGGTGTCACCATCGACAGTGCTGAAGCTGAAGAGTGAAGAAGGCAATGGAAGAGGAAGGAGACATTGGGACTTGGGAATGCAAAGTTAAAGTACAGAGGCAAAGTGAGGAGGAGGAGAGCTACTAGGGTTTCTTTTGACTGAAATGAGAATTTGGGAATCTTATTCTAAATATCAAATATTCTCTCTCTCCTTTGTTTGCAGACAAAATAAAAAAAAAATTGGGTCGGGTTTGGCACATCAGCCCTATATGCTAGCCCTAACCTTGACCTTGCCTATTCATTCTTCATTTGGTCAGGCTATCATGAGATGCATCAGGCTACTTGTCACCTGGCTGGATCAGGCAATTTTCTCTTCAGGCCGGGTGCACAAGTTGGGCTTTTGGGCCTCCTGTGTAGCCCTTAAAAACTATTTTTTTGGCATAAAATGGCTTGAAAAATGTATAGGCTGTGCAGAATGAAAGGAAAGTAGTAAAGATAATAGTAGTAAATACTCTAGGAATTAAATAAAAGGAAATGCTTTTAAGGTGTGTTTGTTTTTGTGTTGCCATGTGTTTCATCGGGTGCAAATTAAAAAATTGTGAAAGAAACATATTCTTACTGTTTTAAAGTACCTTTTGTCATTCAAAAGACACAAAAGGAAATCATATATATTTCATTATTTAAAATATCAATGTATAAGCTTAACTTGATTTTCATGCAACTGATAGCAAATCTAAAAACATAAATAATATATTAATTTATATTTAACCAGCATTATATATTATAATTAAATATATAATGCCTTTGAATTTATATGCATGTTCACTCTTATAAAAAAAATGTTGACCAGCTCAGCAATCTCCGCTCTTGAATTATACTTCCCCCGTCCTCAAATATAAGACAACATTTAGGGTTACACACAGATTTAGGAATAAAAATGACATCCTTAAAATCTTCAAAAAAAAACCCCAACATCCCTATTTTTCCCCTATTAAAAATCATTAAAGCAAAGGGAATGCCAATAATTGATAACAATTGAGTAAAAGCTGTATAGGGAAGGAAGCAACCTGATTAATGCACCAGCTAACATGTGAATCCTAATGACACCATACTTCACCAATCAATAAAAAAGTTAACGACCAATGCACATGCTAATTACATGGATTAAAGGAGCAATCTCAACTAAGCATCCAAACGTCAGCCTTTCCGTACAAATCATCATCTTCATCATTGCTAGTAATGGAGGGTGGAAGAATGCTAGAAAATTCGAGTGGTGAGAGGGCTCTTCATTGTAGGTAGAGCTAGCAAAATGAGTCAGATTTGATAGGTTAACCCAAAAAAAAAAATGGGTCGAGCCTTAATTTTAGAAGCATATATACAACGCAGGCTCCTTAGGTCCGGCCTATTGCAAGTTAACCCGTTTAGCTCGTGTTCTTTTTTTTTCTTTTTTTTGTTTGAATTAATAAAAAAACACATATTATTTTATTAATTAGTGATCTATAAATTGTAAAATTTAAATATTATGATGATTTTTAGTAAATAATGATGATAATTAGTTGTATTAATTTAAAAAAATATATGAAAAAATATAAAAAAATTATTTAAAAAAAGTACGGGTTCAGGCTTTTAAAGCTGAGCTTAGTTTGGATTGCCACCACTAATTGTAGGTGGTCATTGCGAGTAATGAAGGGAGAAATAACATTGGAATATATGAACAGAGTTATCTGCCACTAATAGAGTTCCAAGGGCCTTATTTTTGTGGTGAATTGCGATGGGCATTCAATAACGTGTTCTATCATCTACCATTAACAATCATCCTCATGTTTGACTTAAACGTGATCCCAAGCTTCGTAGAAGGTGATGGAAAGGCTTCAAATGGTTAGACAACTGAATGACGAAAATTAGATGTGATGATGCTCTGTTCTAACAATGGGATAGAGTTTAGAGGGGACAACTCAACACCTAACAACTTCGCACTTGACTTAAATGTTGTCCCATTACCTAAAAATTCTGATGTCATTCAGCTCGATGAAATGTATATAGAATCAAATTGTGAAGGAGAACTTATCATGGAATCAAATGGGAATGAGAACCCATTACCTAACAATGACATTGGCAGAGAGATGCAATCACAAAACATTGTCTCCAACATGGATGGGGATCTCCATATTGATGAACACTTCAATGCCCATGAGATAGAGTTTGGGGATGTTAACATACGTGTAGTATTTTTTATGCCCTTCATCTTTTTGATTGTGTTGTGCTCTACATCTTCATAACTGTGCTTTGCTGTTTGTTTTAAAATGTTGTGGCTATATGAATTTGTTAATTTAATTCGATGCTCTTCATCTTTTTAATTGTGGTCTGGTGTTTGATTTTGTCATCTTTGGATGGAGTATGGATTTTTTTAATTAAATTAAAGTTAGAAAAATAACTTTAATATCTTCATTGCCATGATTTTTTTATTAATTACGGAGTATTTATTTTTTTATATTTTTAAAAATAGAGAAAAAATATAGTATTATTTTTTTCGGTCTCCTTATTCACGGTAAAGTTAGAATTTTTTTTTATTTTGTTAAATTTTGTCTTCTTATTCAGTTTTGTAAATTTTTTCATAACACTAATAAGGCATATTCATATTAGGATTAAATTTTTCTATTTAATTTTTAAAGTACATTTGTTTTATATTAAATATTTGGGGGTAGTTTGTCGTAATAAATTTTTATTTTTCTTCTTGAATTTTTTCATTAATTAAATTTTCTTTCTTATATTATAATTTTTCCTTTTTTTATGCAGATCAATTTGTGATAGAGGGAACTATTAGGAAATGTAATTTTTAAACAATTGAACAACATGTATCTATTGGGGAATATTTAAAGCACTCGACTTATAAGGGAAAGCTCAAGTAGGGAACGAGAAAGAAGCTTGTTTCAATGGTCAATACTTCTTATCATGTCATTGATCACATTTGGAATCAACTAAAAGATAAAGGTGACTTTTGTCATAAGAAGATAAAAAATTGTGGCTGAAAGAGAATTGAATTAGACATACAAAGAGTCTGTGATGTGCCTCTATCACAGCGACACACTATTCGATCCCTAGCTTGTGCATTGAATACTAGCAAAAGTTCCATTTTTAGATGACAAAGAGAAAGTGCTATTCATTGACACTCTAATGCGATTAAGCCATTAATGAAAGAAGACAACATGATTGCTCGTGTGAAGTTTTGCTTATCTATGCTTGATGAGTCTACCATTCCTCATGATCCTAGATTCAAACCCATGCATAATACCATACATATGGATGCCAGATGAGGAGGAGCCATACAGGATATGCAAAAGTGAGAACTTCATTACCAAAGTTATGTTTCTGGTAGCTGTCGCCAAACTAAGATTTGATAGTGAAGGGAAATAAACCTTTTCTGGTAAGATTGGTGTGTTTCCGTTGGTCACTTAAGAGCCCGTGAAAAGAAGTAGTGCTAACAGAGCTGCAGGTACACTAGTCACCAAACCTATAACTTCAGTTAATAAAAAACTTTTTCTGGTAAGATTGGTGTGTTTCTACTTGTCACTTGAGAGCCTGCGAAAAGAAGTAGTGCTAACAGAAATGCAAGTATACTAATCACCAAACCTATAACTTCAGTTATTAAGAATATTAGTAAGGAGTTCCTAATTCAAAATGTTCTACCTGCCATTAAAGAAAAATGGCCAAGAGAGCCTTTAGGACAAACAATAGTCATCCGACAAGACAATGCTCCATGTCACATCAATGAAAATGATGTTGAGTTTTGTCGACATGCCTACGAAGGTGGTTTTGATATATGTTTACTTTGTCAACTTGCAAACTCTCTGAATTTGAATTTCTTGGATTTGGGATTCCTTAATGCCATACCATCATTACAGTATAGGGAAGCACCAAAAACTGTTGATGACCTAATTTGTGCTATGGTAAAGGCATTTGAAGATTTTCCATCCAATGAGTCAAGCAAGATCTTCCTAACATTACAAAGTTGCATGACAGAGATCATGAAGCATAAAGATTCGATCAATTATAAGATTCCACATATAAACAAAGAAATAATGGAAAGGGAAGGTTCACTCATGGCATAAATGGAGTGTCCTTTGGCTTTAGTCGAGGGAGCATTGGATTACTTAAGGGAAGTTGGTGCTTCATGAAAATTAAAGGTACTAAAAGTCTATTTTTCATATTTCTTCTTTTATATTTTCTTTTCTCATTACATGTAATTATATTCTTGGTTTCTTACTCTCTTAAAAATGCCATGGATCCTTTTCTTTGCTTTTTTATTTACTTCTGTATGGGTTTATGTCCACGTCATTTGTTTCTTAACTTAATGCACTTTTTTGGCATCAGCATAATACTTGAAGATTGAACCATTTACTGGCAGTAGAGAATTTTTTGTTGAATGATTCAAAGAAGAAGTAGTAGTAGGATTTCTTGTGTACTTATTCAAAGAAGTATGAGTACAATGTTATAGGAATTCAATTCCTAATTTTGTAAGATTTTTTTTTTTTGACATAGAGTACATTGTAAGTACTAGTACAATGTTACAAGAATTGAATTCTTCAGTACTTATTCAAAGAAGGCCTCTTGTTTTTTTAATGGAGAGGGGAAATTTTCATTCAACATAGAAGATGTACAATATAAAATAAAGAAAGCAGGAGAAAACAAACAAAAACAAAAACAAAAACAAGCGACGACAAGAAGGCTATCATGTATCTAAAAATTGGCTAAAATGCATGGCCTTTTCATATTACTGAATCATGGAGGAAATTTCGGAAAGGACATCCATAGGTGTAAAGGAGTCATTGTTGAAAATTTGCTTGTTTCAACCGTTTGTAGTTTAGATTGTGGAAAAACCAGTCATGCCAAGGGGTCTAGATGACTCTTTTGAAGGACAAATCATCCTAAGCCACAAGCTTCCAAATCAACAAGGCCAATGGACATTATCGAAGGCCTTTTCTTCTTTAAATTACTACACTAATTCCTTTCCCTTATCTACAGCTTTGATTAAATTTTGTTTCAATTTTGAATCTATTCTAGTAGTACCGATACTAGACAATTGTAAAAAAATATAATTTATTTTTAATTTTTTCAAAAACATTTTATTTTATAATTGATGAGTGCTTAAAATATTGATATTTTTTTAAGTACATGAAAAAATATTTATTAGTATAAAAAAATGTCAGGCTTTATTTAGCTACTGCATAAAAAATTGAAAAAAAAAAGAAGAAGAGCTTTGACATGTGGCAAAAGATAAAGAAAATATTAATTAAATAAGATTAGATTGGTCTTTTGTCAAACTTGGAATTCTTTAGTCAAAATTGAAGTGAGAAATGAGGCATGTATGAGTCGAAATTTAGGAAGCAGGATCAAAGACTGATTACCTCAGTTATTAGAGAGCTTTCTTATCAAATGTTAAAACGTCTTTCTCAGAGATTGGATCCCACAGACTGGCTCACGCATGTTTTAGTTTTATCCATTTGAGTTTTTATCTCCTTGTTCATATAATAAACCCTTGAAATGCTACAAGGAACTGCAGTCTATAAACATATGCCTCACTGCAACAAGTTACACTAGCAAGAAGAATAGGGGAAATCATTTTAAATTAAAGTAGAAAAAAGACGAAAAGAACGAAGGATAAATTTGCAGAATTGTTTGGAACCCAAGTAGTATAACCAATCATATGTTAGTGGTGTCAAAACAAGAGTTGCACACAAGAACAGGGGATATCGATGGATCTTAACAAGGTAGAAGCATAGTCGAACACAAGAATTGCACACAAAAATCTATCAATAAGAAATCTATCCACCAGTACTCAGCCATAAAACTAATAAAAATCTTGAAAATGTATTGTTAGCATACTTTGTATAAACTTCTTCCTTTCCTTTTCTTGCATAGTGTTTTCGTCCATCTCATCCTCTGGAAACTGGTTCAGATCAAATTCTTTCAATGTTGGATATCGATGGTCCTCTGATTTTGCAAGCTTGCCAAAGGTAGCCTCGTCTTCATCTGGCTTCTTGTTTAGATCAAACATCCTGAAAGGTGAACTTCGTACCTCAGCAACCTCCGTCTTCCTCTGTTCCGCTTCATCGTGTTTTGCATCATTGAACCCAACCTCACCGTTGACGGAGTCTGTGTCACCATTGAGGGAGTCTGCAACCATCGCTATCATGTCCCCATCGATGGAGTTTGAACCTACCATCAGCACATCACCTTCAAGAGAATCTTCAACGACGGCCAACTCATCACCGTCGACAGAGTCTTCAACCACTTGGAACGCATGCTCCGATAGCTTTGAATCTCCCATCACTCACCATTGCCGTGATTATGCAGAGGAGCAAGAGGAACTGAAGGGGCTTCATCGGACCTATTGGGGGATTATGCAATCAAACAAAGAGGAAGACGAGGGGTTTATCAAGGGATTATGACACAGCGTTTTGCTTCATCGTGTTTTTACTAAATGAAAATACTTCTCTTTTTACGTTACAACACAATTTACAATACTGCTTATTACATTAATTAGGAGTAAAATTGATAAATAAAAATAAAATTATAAATATTACCTTATATTGTGGGACAAAAAAAATCTAAATGTTGCCTTATATTATTTGATGGAGGGAGTATAACACAAGGAAAAAATAATACTTTTATTGTAAATAAAGTGTATTTCATTCAAATGCATTTCGATTTATTATTTGATAAAGTAAATAACGTGTACGACTTTTTAGGTGTATTGACGTTGGATTTGAATTGCACTTAATCCCAACAATATAAAATGTTTCCCATTTCAAATTCAAAGCTTAGTAGTTAAAATATGGGAAGGATATGTATTTGAGGAATTGCTCAGACTATGGCCATCCGAAAAATTGGATCTTTTTATCCTTTTATTTTTTAAATGTACATGACATAAATGGAAGTGTCTCTTATTTGTCTACTCCACTGGTGCCACAACATGTGAGACCATATACAGATTAGAAGGAGACAAAAAGGTTGAGCAAATGAGGCATCTGTGCTTTGACTACATGTGTATTTCATAACATTAGGATCTATAGATTTTGGGGGGGGCAAAGTTTCTCTTTTGACGCAATAAGATTATGGAGGGGTTGCTAATTAAGGCTATTAATTCAGCTACTTTTGTTTTATTCTGAAAAAATAGCATATATTTAAGATCAAGACAAAAAACTATATATTTAAAATCAAGATAAAAGGCTCCATATTTAGGATCTGATTAAATATTTAGTTTTTTTTATGTATTTAGGCAAATACATACATTAATTAACTTGTCAAACATGTTCATAGTAATTGAGGAGTAATTTTTGAATTTTATTTACTCCATAAGTTGCAAGGAGTGGATTTGATATAGATAAAGGGGTGATAATATATCATGTTCGTTTTTTGTTTCCTTGTATGGGTTCTTCATACCCTTTCACTCCAAAACATATTTCTATCAGTGGAAAGAGAGGCCCAACGTGCATATTCAGATGGAGACATGGAGTAATTTCAACTAACCAAAAAAAGGCAGACCCCTTGGAGTTTTTTTATAACAAAATAGGAAGTTAGATTACTCTCAAATCAAATTAGAGGCTAGGGTCAGTGCATCAATGATACATGTCTAAGGTATCAGGGAGACAAAATCAGAAATTACTTTTTTTTTTTGGTGGCTTTAAAAAAGATTGCTACCTGCTCGGATGTCCGAGATTTTTTTTTCTTTTGTTTTGAAGAGAAATAGTCGAATGAAAACAATTTCACATTAAAAAAATACAAAAATTTAATCCGGGTCCGTCAAGATGAATTGAGTCAACAGTACAAGAATGTCTTTGAACAAAATGACAGGATCAGATTGAGATAGGCACTAAAGTCAGACATATAGAGTCACGGAGTCGCGGGGTATGTTGTTATGGGCCATGCTTGGTTGGGGAGATTCTGATCATAAAATAAAAGTATCATCGAAATCCAAGTTCAATTATTGATGCCTTCTTGTTTTCTACCTTCGGACCTGTTAAAATATAAGCTTGCCTTCATTAATTAGTAACTCTTATGGAAGCAACGAATTAGAATTGGGCATTGCTTTTTTAGTTTTCACAGACAGCGAACGAAGCCTAGAAGCAATTTTTGTTAGTTAATTTTGTTTGCCTAATTCAGGGTATCAGCTAATCATGTTGACGTGAATACACAGATGAGAGATCAATTTCCTACTGTATCGACAACACATTTCTGGTCCTTACTATATAGCATAATAACCCCATTGTTGTAATTATAAATTTCTAATTTTGTGTATTACTGTTACTTTTAACTATCACATACAATTCAAAGATAATAATTAATAATTGAAATTTTTTATCATTTCCTAAATTATCCTCATTTATCATTATTTAATACTTCTTTATATTAATTATTTTTTCTAATAACCAATCTTTGAATATTTGGTGAGGGACAATTTTAAAAATAAAAAATTAATTACACTATATGAAATATATATTTCTCCAAAAGATGTCTCATATAAGATAGAGTATTAATGTACATGAAGCATTTTAGGTTGCATCAGTGGGCAGATTATTAATTGATTTTGCTCATATTAAAGTCCACTTTAACATTTGTCACCCGGCAAATTCACCGCATCTCTATCCCTCTGCTTATCTTTAGACGGCAGAAATCAATAAACACGCATCATTTTTTGACTAAATTTTATTGTCCTTTCCCTTTCTTTATAAATTACATTAAAAGTTTTTATTAAAAAATATAATTAATATGTTAGAATTTCTCCTAAATTTACTAATATGTTCTCTAATAAATTGATAGATAAGAAATAATCATTAATCCTATCTTTAACTTTTGAAAGAATAGATAGAAGTATAAATAGAAAAATAGTAATTAATGAAGTAATGGAATTTGAAAGTAATTGATAAATAAAAATAAAATTTTTCTTTAAATGTGACAATTAAAAAGAAACTAAACAAGGGAAAAAACCATATTTTGGCATGAATGAATACAATACCGAAAACAAAGCCACCAAATAATTTGCTAATACAGTAGTTTTTTAGTAGTTTTCAGATGCTTCAGATTTGTCCAAATAGGGATTATGGTAAAAACCCGAAATTAATTTAATTTAATGGAACTGGAGTGTTCCTCTCCAAAAACGCTGGTGCATACAATTTTATCGGATGGGTACCAACCTAACTGAGTTTTCGTGTTCGCTGAGCTGACTACCCATCATAAAATGATCACTCCTGCTGTCCTACACAATCACATCAAAGATTTTCTTATTCCAGATTTTTTGAAGTGAATTTAGTTTGAATGCAGAGAAAAAAAGAGAGGAAATGAGTAGAGGAACCGGTTCTCCATTCTTCTAAATCCCACAAAAATAGAATTCACTTCTGTCTTTCGGCCAAACAGAAATTCACCTCTCTCTCTCTCTCTCTCTCTCTCTTCTTTCTTTAGTTTGATTGAGTTTAGTTCAAAAAATTTGAAGTAAGAAAAACTTTTTTCTAATTATCAAGCCAAGGGGTAAAAAAAAAAGAAGAGGAGTGAACTCCACTCATGAAATTCACTGCAATAAAGACGTATCTCATTTTTCATTCTCTTCAAGCTTGCCAACATGGAAAGATTTGACTTCAATTCTTTTTTTTTTTTTAAATTTTAACGAAATTCAGACAATATTATTATTTTTTAATTATTAATTATACCTAGGGTGCAGCAATAGGAGCCCGGATTAAACCGCGTAGGCAGAGAAGCCAATGTCTTCTTGTGGCATCAACATGTGATAGGTCCACTCCACTCCTTCACTAACGCATGACGCTCCATAAACAAGTAACATCTCCTCACTTCCCTATTACATATAAATTGCGGAGCGACTCAAAGCTCTGCTCCTATTTTGTGAGCCCCCTTTGGTGCAGATCTTGAAACCAATATATCTCGGTCTCGCTGATGGCTCCCCCTCCACTCTTAATCTTCGGCTCCAGGAATTTAATTCTGCTTTCTCTTCTTTTCTTTCTCTTTGTGTCTCCATGTATCAGTGCGTGCTCCCAATCTCAACCACAGAGCAAACAGAGGTCCGGTCTTAGAAGAATGTTGGAGGTAGAACATGAAGATCCGCCATTGAAAAAGAAAACCACCGGCTCCCTCAAAAACCAGACCAAGCTCATCAAGCCTAAAACTTCATTGAAAAATCAAACCAAGACCATCCCATCCAATAATGTTTCCGCATCCAAGAACCAAACCAAAAAGATCATTCAATCCAATAATCTTTCCACCACCAAAAACCAAACCAAGCTCCTCAAAGCCAGCTCCTCCAAAAACCAGACCAAGCACCTCAAAGCCAGCTCCTCCAAAAACCAAACCAAGCTCGCCGACACTGGCCTCCTCAAGAAGCTCAACTCCACTGCCAAGATCAAGATGCTCAATTCAACCTCCAAAGCTATCAACTCCGCCAAAAACAAACCGACTCCAATTTCCACCAAGAAATCTTTGGATCTTCCTCCCAAAACAAGCGATGCCAAGAACAAGACGACGAAGCCCGCCGCCGCCAAACAAACCAAATTCAAACCCAGTGATCTTGAATCCAATAAGCCAGGTAAAAATCAGAAAGCCAGCCCGCAGAAACCAAACAAACAACCGCAGCCCAGCTGGATCGATTCAGATGAGGACGATGATTTCGTTTCAGAGTTGAAAGATCTGCCCACTAAGTTCCACGAGACACTAATCCCAGACCTGAAGACAATTTCCACCACCTCCAGAGCTTACATTACCAAAGCCAATAAAGAAATCACAAAGGGATTCAAACCCTACGTCGGCAACAAATACGCACCCTCCGTTGCCACCATACTGTCGTGTGCTTTCGCGTTGATCCCTCTGCTTTTGGTGTCGCTCATCTTCAATAAAATCAAAGCTTATTTCTCTCTCCAGAAGCTCTTAATTTTCGTCCAGGTTTATCTCTCCATCTACTTCTCCATTCTCTGCCTGTCCTCTCTGATCACTGGGCTGGAGCCCCTCAAGTTCTTCTATTCTACTTCGCAATCCGCGTACGTATGCCTACAGGTTCTTCAAACCCTGGGTTACTTGTTTTATTTGCTGCTTCTTCTGATGCATCTCATCCTGGTGTTCTCCACTGAAAGTGGGATGGGCTCAAAGTTTCTGGGCCTGGCCCAGACTTTTCTGGGCTTCGCCGTCGGGTTGCACTACTACGTGACGGTGTTTCACAGGGTTGTGTTACGGCAACCGCCCAAGACCAATTGGAAGATTCACGGGATTTATGCTGCATGTTTCCTCTTGATTTGTGTATTTGCCGGTGCCGAGACAAGGAAGAAGGCTTACTTGGAGGATGGCGGAGAAGAAGGCAAGAAGAATTAATTAATTTGCATTCATTAAGTTATCTCCAAGTATCACATTCACTGTTTTTAAGGTTGTTCATTCATGTAATATGCGGTAAGGCTTAGCTTATGGTCTTCGCGCCAGTCTGCATTATTCAGATTCGTTCTATTCTAAAAGGGGATATAGTTGGTGGCAATAATCAGTCAGCCTCAGCCCTATACTTGGCTGAGTGCTTCAGATGAGTGTGACCCCACCTCCTCCATCAACAATTTGTAAATTTTTTTCTCTCATCTCTTCACTTCAGCTGTTTTTGTTTTAGATTTTTTTTTTCTAAAAAAAAAAGTGAAATCTATTTCATTATTTAAAATTAGTTAATTATTTTAATTTTTTTTTAAAATTATAATATATTTTTTTTAAAACTACTCTTATTCAATCACTACCTTTATAATATATTAAATTGAGGTATTTTTTTAAAAATATTTAATAAATATTATTGTGTATATTATAAATGTTCCTATATTTAGAATTAAGATAAAATATTTTATATTTAGAATTGGAGGGAGTATGTTGTAGATGAAGACTTATGATCAATAAATATTTTCTTTACTTCATAGTTTCTCTATTATATGTTACGCAGCCTCCAAATCCTCTCCCTCTGTTTGTGGGATTCTGCTAAAAGTAGTAACACTAACATTCTTCCTCCAATTTCAACTGGTATGAGTTTGTAATAATATGGTGAATTTCTTCTTTCTTGAGAAGAGAGGAGTTGGACGTAAAATCGAATTGGAATAGCCGAATTACTGGGCAACTAAGTGCTGGCCAGAAATGGGATCTTTTGATCCCCTTTTCTCAGCAAAGAAAAAGTACTGGTAAGAAATAAAATAAAGAGGTTAATCTATTCCAACATTCTCTTTTCCTTAGAAAAAATCTTTTCCTCTGGCTACATTTTTAGGCGTGTCATGAGCATAATATATAAGAAAAGTTGCAGAATTTAAGGGTATTGTAGTAATTTGAATGTTCCACCGACGATCTCTTGTTGCTACTTTATGTCCTCGTCAGTGTCGGGTCAGTATTTTATTATTCAAGGACTATTTATATTTTATTGTCTCATGTGAGCAAGTGGCTTGTTGGAGCAAGTGGCTTGATGGGAGAGTGGCATGTTAAAGATTGTCCTCTAAGTGAATCGTTTGGATTTAAATATTATTTTTATTAAAAAAATTTTTATCATCTTTATTATATTCTTGTATGTTTTTTATAATAATATTCATAAATAATTACATAATAATATAGTTATTTTATATATTTCCGGTCGATCATTATTGTAAAAATAATGATGAATTAAAACTACTATGACCTTGATGGATGATCTTGTGATAATCATGTATAAAGATAAAAATCAAGATCATAAGCATATTGTTGGAGATCAAACTGCTAGATTGACCCGCCATGAGATAACTACATGAACCTAAATTATTAGCTTATCGCATATATAATTTTGTTATTTAGCCCTCAAACCTAAGATCAACATAGATTCCTACATGAGAAACATTGTATCTTGAGAAAATCAAAAGTCGCTCTTTAACTGGGTGATGATATAGGTTATGTTCAGATATAATGGGATCCATATGATGGATGTTGAATGATCAAGATGGAATTTGTCACTCTTAATATAAAAGAGATATTTCTCAGCCCTACAATGGAGTAAGACTGACAAATGTATGGTCGTGCTCAAATGAAAAGAAGTTTTCATTTATTTGGTTAATTAAACTCAGGTTGTGAAAGCATGATTAAGCAATATGGGAGTATTGGTCTCATGTCTCATACTTAACTTAGATATCGTGTAACAAAAAAGATATGACATGTACTATAAGATAAGTTGTATCATATCACTGATCTTAATATAATTTGGGTAGTTGTAATATCTTACTAAAGATTTCTTATGACTTGTAAGAGAAAGAAATTTTGGATTTACTACCAACATTATATAAACCTATTGGGTCACACACAAGAATATGCATGAACAAACTATAATGTCCAGATTCACTAAATCTAGAAAAATATCCTCATTTAATGTATCTCTCTATTCTAAACATTTTTCTATTTTAGAATAGAATATTTTATAACATTTGTTATTTGAAATAAGAAAATAATATTCTATTAGTAATAGGAATATTCTAGAATATTTTTCAATTTGATTAGGATGATATTATGTTGTTGCATAATAAAATGATAGTTTATCTCTTTTTAGAAAGTGATAAGAGAAATTAATACATATATATAATATATATTATTAATTTCAATATATATATATATTTCATTTAGTTTAAATATGTGTTATTTAAATTAAATAAAGATAATGTTTGATTTAATTTAAATAGTAGATTTAAATTAAACAAATATTGAAATTAATTTAAATAATATATTTGAATTAAATGTGATTTAATTCAAAATATACATTTAAATTAATGAATGAGATATATATATATATATATCTCATTTGATTTAAAAAATGTAGTTAAGTTAAATGAAGATAATATCTAATTTAATTTAAATGTTAAATTAAATAGATGTGTAGATTAATTTAAATTATATATATATATTTAAATTAATTGATAAGTTAGTGGATAAATCAATTTAAATAAAATATTTAAATTGATGATTAAATTAATATTAACTCAAACTTACTTCATAAAAAAAGTAAGAATTAATTTAAATAAATTATTTACATTAATATTTGAATTAATTTAATTTAAACTAATTTGGAGATAAAACAACATTTGATTTACATTTAATTCAAATAATGTATTTAAATCAAATGTGACTGGCTTGAAAGCAAGCCACCTCCCTCTGTAAATAGAGAGAATTATGAGTCTCCAATGCACTTCATATTTCATTCCACTTACTAGTTCTCCGGTCTTTTAGTCTATATACCACCTACATAGAGAGTGAAAGAGAACATAATGCCTCTTGTATTAAATTATAAAGACAATCTTTTCTTCACATGAAAATCGTACAGTTCATGGGAGATAAGAACGTAAAGATGTTTAAGGTTCGAGGTGCTAACACACCGTTCGTATGGATACCATAGAGGATGGGTATTCGTAAGAGTTGTTCACCTTGATCCGATCAATCACTCGATGTAGAAAATGTAAAGATTGAGTTTTGAATTTGCCACTAGTACATTTCTTATCTTTCTATTTGGTTTAAACAAAACTGATGGATCCTTAAGAAGAATTTCAGATTAAAAATTTTAAATTTCTATTGTGCTTATGTGGCAAAATCCCTACAGTGATATTAAAGCCACATTGTGTGTTTGCTTAAACCAAATTTGGTAGTGAATATTTGATAAAATTGTTATCTTGGTTTAGATTCACATGTTTCATAATCAGCCTCTAGTCACTATTTTAGTTGTATCTCTTTCATCTTATGTCTGATTTGTGCTTTAAACTTTGTTTGAAAGATAAGACAAAAATTTGAAACTCTTATGTTTTAAGCATCTCCAGATTCAGACAATATCTGGGTCGAAAACTCTATTAAATCACGGGCCAAAATCATTTTGACATCCAAATTCGTAGAATAGACCTATTATAGGTATTTTGCCTATTACTTTCAAATTTATGATTAGTGTGATTCAAAGCTAGTTTGAAAGCTAACAGAATGCTACAACTTCCATGTTTTGAGTTTCTGCCAATTCGAATTGAAGGATCATAAAAAACGTAATCCAATTTTGGTCTTGGAATCGTTCTAATACCTGACGTTGGGATCAAATGTTAGTATTTCTGATATAAATCTCTCATCCTAAATCCAATTTAGGTGCTTTCAAAAGCGTTTGAAAGCTTGAAGAGAGATCTATAAATTTTCTATTTCAAAGTCTTCAAAATTTTGAAAGGTTCAGGGTCAAAAGTTGACTCCTTTGAAGGTCTGGTGAAAGATTCATGATTTTGATCATAGAACACAATAAAAAAGTTTTATTGTGGCTTTAATTTTATACGTCATTGATAAATTGAGAATTTAATTAGTAAAATATATTTATTTGCATAATGAATAATATAAAATTTAATTATTTATTTTGCTTACACTAATATATTATAACTTTATTCTTTGAACATATTATGTATGTTATTTGGTATAGTGCATGGTATGGTTCCAAGATTTTATTTGACAAATGGTTTGTAATTTTTAAATACAGCCTGCAAGTCGTGCCTTTCTTTCTATATTCTTGATGTACATTCTCTTCTTATCTCACTCCCCTCAAATGTAACTCGAGGTTTCTTTATAAAATTAATGTAATTTTGAAATAAGAAAACAAGAAGAAAGATGTAGAAGTTAGATGAAGGAGAAAAGGAAAATAAGCAAGCTCATGAGATGTGCAAACCAAGGATTCGCACGAGATGTGCAAGCCAAGGACGTGAAGAAAATTCTCTTTTCTTTTCATCGGCTTGGGAGGATTTAGGATAGATGGACCATGCTATGACATGTTTTTATTATAATGTATGATGATAATATAGATGATATATTGTATATATGTATTAGATATCATGTATGATGATATGAATGATTCATGTGATGAATGTGGTTGATGAGGGCATAGAGTGATCGCCGGTGCAAGAAAAGGGGGTGAGATAAAAGTAATGAGGTACGGACAAGGAGCGACTCCTGGTAGGCTTCTAAGCGGGAGGGGCATATGAATGAATCGAATGCATACCGTAATGAGAGGGATCTAGAGACTGTATAGGTATGGGACTATACGGTTAAGAATAACTTAAAGGAATTGATAGGTACTACTCATACCAACAAGGTGCACCTACGTTTTCTGTAGCCTATCCCTTAATAACTCATCAGTTAAGCGTGCTTGACTTGGAGCAATTCTGGGATGCGTGACCTTCTGGGAAGGAAGTGTATGAGTGAGGACAAAGCACACTGAAAGGGCTTGTATTGGTTTGTGGGGACAAAGAAGCGGTCGGACGTTATAATGAATAACTAAGGAAATGAACAAAATAATAAATAAATCCCTCACTCAAATTTTAAGTGATATACCACCCATTAATGGACACCTATCAAGCTTTGAGATCACTCATACAAGTCTGCCAAAGCAAAGTGCATTGAGTTTTCTTTAGTAAGGCAGTGTGGGAAACGATGCTTCTCATAGTTTAGAGATGGTTCAACTTAATTAGGGCTATCAAGTTAGATTTAGGCCTTAAGGCATAGATAGGATTAAACATGTCGTGACATATGATGTCAGAATCACATAAAAGGATCTGAGGGTTACATGAGATGTAATTGGTAAAGAGTTACTTACCTAAATAATTTAGGTTTAGTGTCATGCCAAGCTGAGTTAAAGTTAAGTGAAATATAGATCTTAGTTCACTAATAATTATTTAGAGGTATGATAATTTTAGTGGGAGTATATTAACTTAACTTTGCTTAATTTTATAAATGTAAAGTCAATATATGCAAATAACATTTCTGCATTATCATTACAATCAATCCCAAAGAAGGATAAACTTAATAGGACATACTTCCTTGACTAGTTCTAGAACTTGACAATTGTTCTCTAGCTAGAGTAGGAAGTTGTATGTCCTGATAAGCTCATTTCTGAGAAGCCAACAACTAACACTTCTAGAGCTCAGAGAGATGCTTACACGATGCATCAAAATGACTCTATGAATGTACAATGTCTATTGCTAGCTACCATAATATCAGAACTTGAGAAGTATCTAGAATACATGGAGGCTTATGGGATGATTGTGCATCACAAGGAAAAGTTCTAGCAATAGCTTAGGCAAGAATGGTACGAGATTACCAAGGCATTATATTCGCACAATGTGGCTAAAGGAATGAGACTACCAATACCTTTAATTAAGGTAAGGGCAAAGAAGGCTTGGACTTCAAGTCCAAGAAGCAAATCAAGCCCAAGTCCAAGATGAAAAGGCGAAGCCTAAAAAGATAGAATTTATTTCTGTTATAATGAATCGTTCATTGGAAGATAAATTACAAACTCTACAGGAATATCTAAAGAAAAGAAAGAGTAGTGAGACTACTATTTTCAATTTCTATGTTATAGAAGTTAACTTTTCTACTTCTACATCATGATATTAGATATCAAATGTGGATCACACATTTGTGTAAATGTGAAGGAACTTAAAAGAAGTAGAAAGTTAAACACAAGGCAAAGCTAACATAGAAGTCGGGGATGGAATAAAAGTTGCTACCATATCCGTAAGATCTTTGGAATGAGTGTTTCCAAAGGGCTTTCATTTGTTCTAAACAATTGTTAATATATTTCTACTATGAGTAGAAACAATATATCACAATCTAGTTTAGGAGATGGTTTTACTATTTTATTGAGAATAAAATTGCTCCATTAATCATGACATGTATTTTGGGGATTGTGATAATTATCACTATCTTACAAAACCTAAATAAGCCTAAAAACATAAATACCATGAGAATTAAATCAAATGATTTAAATACTACCTACCTTTGGCATTGTCGTCTTGGCCATATAAATAAGAAGCACATATCTAAGCTCCATAAAGATGGGCTTTCTAACTCATTTAATTTTGAATCATTCGAGATTTGCTAATATTGTTTATTGAGAGAGATGACACAAGCACCTTTTAATGGAAACAATGGGAGGGATACTGAATCATTGAATCTAATACATACCAATGGATACAAACCAATGAATACAAATGTTATAAGAAACCATGAGTACTTCATTATCTCATTGATTTTAGCTAATATGGTTTTACCTATCTATTTAATCATAAGTCTGAATCATTTGAAATGTTCAAAACTTTCAGAATGAAGTACAAAATCAATTTGGCAAGACTAGTAAAGCACTTTAATATGATTGAGGTGGTAAATATCTAAGCCAAGAGTCTATGGACTATCTTAGTAGTTGTGGGATCAACTCACAACTTACTCCAGGAGCAGACTATAGTGGAATGGTGTGTCGAAAAGGAAGAATCAAACACTATTGGATATGGTTCAACTTATGATGAGCTAGAGAGATCTTCTATTTTCCTTTTGCAATTTATACTAGCAATAGATGGGTTCACATTTAATTGTATTTCCTTTGAAAACAAAGTGTTTGTGTTTCAGTATGGTATCTTTTAAAGATGGTTTCATCTCCAAAAGAATGAGTGGGAGCAAATTATATCTTGAAGAAGTTCAAGAAACATAAAATCACCAATAAAAATAATATTCACAAAAGTGGGTGAGTCTCATCGTGTAACATAAGGCCCACGAAGGTTTAATAGGGTACAACTTCAACCTGAGAAATATCAATTTCTCACAAATGATAGTTGTGACATGTGTTGTTCATTAATTAAGATTCATGCCAACTACCTATCAAGAGGTCATGGTGGGACTAGACTTTGAGAGATGGCTAAATGGCGTGAGATATGAAATGCAATCCATAATAATCAAGTTTGGAACTTGGTTGACCCACGTGAAGATATAAAGACCATTGGGTGCTAGTGCCATGGATGGCAAGGTATATACCTACATAGTAAGGTAGGTTACAAAAGGTTTCAAATAAACCCATATTATAGACTATGTTGAAATCTTTTTGCCAATTGTTATGATAGATTTCCAATAGGATCCTTCTTACTATTACCACGTAATATGAATACAAAATTTGACAAGTGGATGTTCAAATGTTTCTTAACAAAAAGTTCCTCAAGGATGTGTACTTAACACAACCTGGGGATTTTATACATCCAATGGATTCCAGAAAGGTGAACAAGCTTCAAGGATAATTTATGGATTGAAGCAAGCTTCTCGAAGTTGAAATCT
This sequence comes from Adenanthera pavonina, assembly GCA_026686845.1. Lineage (NCBI taxonomy): Eukaryota > Viridiplantae > Streptophyta > Magnoliopsida > Fabales > Fabaceae > Adenanthera > Adenanthera pavonina. The sequence goes on from JAIVEN010000019.1 coordinate 31,501,367, forward strand.
TCATTTTGATGATAGAATCAAAGAGTTTGAATTCATAAAAAATAAGGATGAACCTTGTGTTTATAAGACGATTGGTGGGACTGTAATTGTATTTCTAATGTTACTTGTTGATGACGTCTTACTCATTGGAAATGACATTTCTATCATGCAGAATGTCAAGTCAAGGTTAGAAAAATGTTTTTCAATCAAAGACTTAGGCAGGCCACTAATATGTCAAGGAATTAAGATCTATAGAGATAGATCTGAGAGGCCAATAAGTCTAAGTCAAAGTGCATAGATAAGGTATGTGATCGGAATCCTGCAAGTATACAGGGTCGATCGCAGTAATAAAAAATCTGGAGTATTCCAGAGGTCGAACCCAAGGGAGGTAGTAAATTTATAGTCCAAACTTTTAATCCAAAAAATTAATTGATAATCAAATTGATAATTCAAATTTAAAATGAAAGAAATAGAAAACAAAATGAAGTCTACGTTTTGATTCAGTTCTAGAAGCGTCAAGGGATCAGGATTCACCTTATGAGATAACTAAATTTTATTTCTTAGTTAGACTCTATATAATTATAGTGACTGTTGTTTCTAAAGTGTCCTAATTACCTCTCGGTCAATTAGTCTTTATTTAATTATGATTCAATTCGCTCTCACGCAACTAAATTTTCTAATTAAATCTTGAAAACTACAACATATATCACCATGAATTTCTAATTCTATCTCTAAATTAGTTATTCATGTTTATCTCTCTAAATCTAGGTTCACTTTTCACCTCTTAGTCCATTAAGTTTACCAATTAATTACATTCTATGGTGATCAAGCATAAAATCCACATGAACGAACAAAAGAGATAAATATAATAAAAAGATAAATTAAATATAACTTAAAGAACAAATCCACAGAGTCTTAACTAAAGAAACAAATCCAATCCATCCTAATCAGGCTACATCTATACCCCTTGACTGGAAAATTTAACTACTCATGGAAATAGAAATTAAATCACAACTAAAATCCCAAATCATAGTGAAAATAATAAGAAAACAGAGTTATATTAGAGAAGAATGAATTTATCACTAATACTCCCCGAATCTCCTTGCTCTCTCTCTATAAGATGCTTCTTGTTGCTCCCACATGCGTTTAAAACAGTGTTCTTTAGCTTCTGAGTATGTTGCTGAATCCCCCGTTGTGTTTCAATCGTGTGTCTTTATATAGGAAAAATTTAGAAGCTCATAAAAATCTAAAATATCACCAAAACGCGTTAAAAATGAGTTTTTATGGGCTTTTCGTGCTTGACCCTGTGCCGGGTAGCCATATATTGATCCCATACGGCGCCGGGTGGTTCCAGAAGGCAGAAATGCTCAAAATTCGCATTGACCCGGCGCCGGGTGGTTACTGTTTGTATGGACAGAGGCAACTTTTAGCTTCATAATGTCATCAGCTCGTGTTGACACTTTGAGTTCGATTTTCACCATGATAACATTGGAATTTGGGAAAACTAAAAACATGAAAGTTGTATCTCTATGTCTTAGATTTCCAACGCATCTTAAATCACCTCAATTGGAGTTCATATGTGAGAGTTATGATTAAAATATCAAAGGGTGTCGAAACTTTTCAGCATGAACGATTTGTAATGTTTTTGCTCCGAATGCTTCCAAATGAGCCTATAACGCCATGAAATAAAAAAATATGTAAAATCATGCTAAAATATATCAATATAAACATATTTAGATACAATTTAGAGCTTAAATATGAGTATTTTATGTGTATAAAATGGACACATCAGTATGGTATATGATGGAATATTCCAAGACAGAATATGTACCATTATCTAATGGCATCATCCCTAACAAGATTCAGTGTCTTAGGACATATGTTATGCACTTCATTAGATGTCTCATATGCCTTAAGTTTGAGCATAAGATATCAATCAAAACTTGGTGAGAGTTACTAGACAATAGTTAAGAATATCCTTAAGTCATTGAGAAGAACAAATGATACAATCTTGATATAAAGAGATTGGAAGATGAGTTTGTTGCAAATAGTTACACAGACAAAAGCTTTCAATATAAAAAAGATGATTGATGGTACAATAAGAAGGAAGAGCTCCATGCAAGATACTGTTGACAAAGGTTAAATATGTAACAACATCAAATACAGCTAAGGAACTTCTTTGGATTAAATAGTTTGTTTCTAAGCAGGGAGTTGTGATAAATGTCACAAACCCTATACATTTATATTGTGACAACTGTGGTATTATTGTAAAGGCTAAAAGCCAAAGTCACATCAAAGATCCAAACATATACTTAGATTAAAAAATCACCTCATTCAAGAAATCAAAGAAAGAGGGGATATGCATATGTACAAAGTAATTATAGATGACAACAGATGTTGATCTATTTAATGTACCTCTACCACAAATTAGAACATGAGTGTCATGCAAGGTCAATGGGTATTTAATACATGTAGATTGGACTTATTACAAGTGGGAGGCTCTTGGAGATTGTGCCTAGACTAACCATTTGGATTCAAACATTATCTTCATTAAAATATTTTTTTGTCATCTTTATTATATTATTTGCATGTTTTCTTTATAATAGGATGCATGAATAATTATATAATGATATAATGATTCTAAATGTCTCTAGTTGATCACAATGATGAATTAAGACTATTATGATCATGATTAATAATCTTGTATGGATCAAGATCATAGGTATATTGTTGGAGACCAAGGTGCTGGATTGACTCACTATGAGATTGCTACATGGACCTAAATCAACAACTTATCCCATATATAATTTTGTTATTTAGTCCTCAGACCTGAGATTTCCATAAATTCCCACATGAGGAACGCTGTGTCTTGAGATAATTAAAAGTCACTCTTTAACCAGGTAATGATGTAGGTTATGTTCAGATATAATAGGATTCATATGGTCGATGTTAAATAATCAAGATGGAATTTGCCCCTCTTAATACAAGAGAGATATCTTTTGACCTAACGATGGAGTAAGATTGAGAAATGTATGGTCATGTTCAAATGAAAAGAAGTTTTCATTTGTTTAGTCAATTGAGCTCAAAATCGTGAAAGCATGATTAAGCAATATGAGGGTGACAGTTCCATATTTCATGCTTAACCTAGATATCATGCGACAAAAGAGACAAGACACGTACTATAAGATAAGTTGTATCGGATTACCGATCTTCATATAATCTGGGTGGTTGTAATATTTTGCTAGAAAAATTTCTTATGACTAGTAGGCGAATGAAATTTTGAACCTACTATCAATATTATATAAACCTATAAAATTGCACACAAAAAAGAGTATGATACGAACTATAATGTCCAGATTTACTGAATCTAGAAAAATGTGCTCATTCAATATATCTCTTTATTTTAAAGATTTTCCTACTTTAGAGTAGAATATTTTATAAATTCTTTTATTTAGAATAAGAGAATAATATTCTATTAGTAATAAGAATATTCTAGAAGGTTTCTCAATTTGATTAGGAGGATATTATTTTGTTGAATAATAAAATAATAATTTATCTCTCTTTAGAAGGTGGTAAAAGAAATTAATACATATATATAAGATATATATTATTAATTTTGATATATATTTCATTTATTTTAAATATGTGTTATTTAAATTAAATGAAGATAATATTTGATTTAATTTAAATATTAGATTTAAATTAAATAAATATTGGTATTAATTTAAATGTATATTTTGAATCAAATCATATTTAATTCAAAATATACATTTAAATTAATGAAGGAGATATATATATCTCATTTGATTTTAAAAATGTAGTTAAATTAAATGAAAATAATATCTAATTTAATTTAAATGTTAAATTAAATAGATATGTGAATTAATTTAAATTAAATATAATCTAATTTGAATTATATATTTAAATTAATGAATAAGTTAGTGAATAAATCAATTTAAATAAAGTATTTAAATTGATTATTAAATTAATATTAATTCAAACTTACTTGATAAAAAAGTAAATAAGAATTAATTTAAATTAATATTTGAATTAATTTAATTTAATCTAATTTGGAGATAAAGTTACCATTTAATTTAAATAATGTATTTAATGGTTTGAAAAGCAAGTCATCTCCCTCTATAAATAGAGAGGACTAAAAGTCTGCAATGCACTTAATAATTCATGCTTTATTTCACTTACTAGTTCCCTTTCTTTTATTCTGCATATCATTTAGAGAGAGAGTGAAAGAGAACATAATCTAGGGAGAGAGTGGAAGAGAAAATAACACTTTTTATATTAAATTAAGAAGATGATATTTTTTTCAATGTGGTTTATGGAGGATAATAATATAAAGACGTTCAATGTTTGAGATGCTCGCTCGACAATAAAAGCATAAAAATTGAGTTTTGAATTTATCACAAATATATTTTTTTATCTTTTTATTTGATTTAAGTAAAATTGCCGGATTCTTAGAAAGAATTTTAGATTAAAAATTTTAAATTTTCGGTGCATTTATATATATATATATATATGCCAAAATCCCATCATGGCATTTGCAGCTTCCTACTTTTACTGGTGTCCCTTTGGTGTTGTTAGACTCGCAGAACATCTCTCTCTCTCTCGTTATTTTTGTCAACATAAATTTAAGAATTTTTCTATTGCTCATAATGCGGCACCTTGTTTTTAATCCTCCTCGCAGATACAGATTTGTGCCCAGTGGATATTTCAAAAAATGTTATCTAGCGTAATCATTTTCTCAGTTGGAGTATATACTGGTGTGTTTTAAAAATTAAAGAATTAGTCCCCTCCTCTTAATAACGAGTATTTTTAAAAAAAAAATGCTGAAAGCAATTTATAGGATTTTTGATCCGTTTCTCATAAACAGAAAAAAAAAAAGGCCATTACGCATCGATCAAGTGAATCGATTTTATTACAGGAAGATTGTCGAATAAAACACTCTAATTGAACATTAGTCCCATAATTCGCGTTGTCTTGTCAAGGTACAGAAAAATAATTTCTCAAAACAAAATGATGACACTGAAAAAGAGGATATATGCCATTAACTGAAGTGCCACGTAAAATGCATAATATGGGAATATTGTGGAAAAAGCGGAAGATCCTGAAGAACACATTCACATTTATGATGGGCTAAAGTCGACCTCAACAAATTAAGGGGCTACTATATACTAATCATTCCCAGTTATGGAGAAACTGATAATTTAAGAGTAGCGTTTACCTCAATTATATACTAACCTTCTCTGCCGATACAAACAGCGCCTATAGCAACTCGGGGGAATGCCATAACTATCTGTCCTTTCCATACTGATGCAATTGTCGCCATCTGATTAGATTTTAGTCGCTTTCTATGGGAGTGAGTGTTGATAGATACGTTGTCATTGTCTAATCTCCGAGTTATGGCACGCCCTGATTATCAAAATTCTCACTCATTCATTGCTACTCTTTCTCAATAATAATTCCAAATCACCTGCGCATACTTGTTAAACACTCACCACTTCTGAATTCATGGGTAATCAAGTCCAAATAGCAGACGCCAACAAGCTATATTTAATTATGTCATTAAATGAGCTCTCATTTTTTTTTTAAATATATCAATTCATTGTACCGACATCATTTTAAACTAATTAACCAGCAAGAAGAAGACTGTAAATTTATTAAAATATTCCGCAGGCTATATCCAAATAATTTCAGTGGGCTCAGATCCAGGCCTGCAGCTCATGAATCACAGAATCACAGAGGCCTATCATGGACCCAACAAATTGCTAGCCCAGGCCCATAGAATCCCATCACTTTATTGGATCTGGAAGGCGTGCAATATCCAATCATTACTTCAGTACTCAAATTGGTGAAAAGAGAAGATAGTTGGGGAGGCATGGTTTTGTTTCAAGCATCACATGAAAGTAGTTGAATTTCAATGCTGACAGCGTCATGATATAATATATACAAAATTCAATTCTGAATAGGCAGGCAGGCCGTAATGTTTTATTTGTATTGCTCTTTTTCGAGGAGATAGTAACAATGAAGATAGTCTAACAATTTTACCACTAAATACTTAGTTAAAAAATTATATCAACTTAATTTAAAGTTTCAAGATTGAGTCTTGATAATGTCGTTGTAGTAAAATATACTTTCTCTTATTTTTAATATAAGATTTTTTTAATTGAATTACGTGAATTAAAAATTAGAATTAAAACTAATTAACTTCTTCAATTTCTCTAAAAATTTTAACATTTTTTTAAAACTATCCTTATTTAATCTTTTTCTCATTTTCTTTGGATACATTAAATAAGAGTATTTTTTTAAAAATATATAATAAATATTACTATAAAAAATAAAAGATCTTATATATAGAATCGGAGAGAATATCATTAAAAAAAAATCTAAATACTGGGCTCACGCACGTACTCAATTATTGGATGGCGTGGGTTAAGAAAACACACGTACTATACTAACCCGTGCATGTCTTGAAAATTTCACCTACATTTGTGCTCCACTTTCAGTAATTTGTTTCTGGTAGATGACATCATATGCCGAGGGATGATAACGTTGACCCCTCTATTTCTACCGTGGAAGTTGAACTTTTTTTTAAAAAAGCATTGCCTAAATTTTGGGTTAATAAAAAAATAGTTATACATGAAATTAAATATGCGGCACTCCAAGCCCGAGGTATTGAATGCATACGTACAGAGTCGGAGCATCATCTATCAATTCAATTACACCGCTTTTGCTCGTCCTCCCTATTCCTCCTCCTTTTTTCTGGTGGATGAGATCGTTGGCCGGATGAAATGAAACTAGTAGTAAATTGCAAGGAACCAAAAAAAGCAGACCGATAACGAGAAACTGGTGCCAGTTCAGTTTGATCATGAATTTTGACCCGTTTATGTTTCAGAACCGATGAGCGCCAGTAAAAAAATTGGTCTAACTAATCACAAACTAATATTAAACTAGTCAAACTTTATTTTTTTTAAACTAATCATAAATCAGTATTAAATAAGTTATTTTTTTATTTTTAAAATTTTTAAGATAAAATAATATTATTTTTAATATTAAGTAGCATTATTTTTGTATAATTTTTTTCTTTCTATATTATAATATTATATAAATATTATTATGATACATAATTATTAATAATGATAAATTTACTTAATAAATAATATAAAAATATAATATTAATTGAATATTTTAAATTTAAAATATAATTATAAATAAATATTAAATTGTTTAGATTTTAATATGAGATTATGAAACTTATTAATAATATTTATATAAAATATAAAATTAAAAAAATTACTAAATTTATTATCATCAAATTAACTCTAATTAAATCATAATTAAAATATTAATTAATTATTAAATCTTGAATAAGTAGCTTGATCAATTCAATATCTTCTTTGAATTTTTGAGCATTGGTAAATTGGAAAATACGTTATGTTGTGTTGAAGGTGAGGGAATGGATCTGAGTTGCGCCTGTCGTGGCTGGGTCCCCCATCTTCATTAGATTATATCTTGGTGTCAAACCCGACAACGCCATATTATACTACACTTGCCTTAAATTTGCTGCTTCAATTTCACTTTCAAACCTTTTTTCTAAATAAAAAAACTTATTTCCTCATTTCCCCCTCAAGAAAAAGACACTCTCCAGTCTTTTATATCATATAATTCATGTCTATATAATTTACTTATGTAAGCATGACTTTTATAAAAATAGAGTTTGCATTCCATAATGATGAGTACTGAATATTCATCACATATTTAGAGTGTATCATATTAAAGTATAGTGTGATTATATATTAAAGTTTAATGTGATTATAACTATCACTTTTTACATATATAATCTTATCATTTTAAAAAAATAGACATTAAAAATTTTAAATTTGAACTATCTAAATTAGAATTTGACAGTCCAAATTTCATTGTAACAATAATGAATGATAAGATTCGAGAATTTCAACCACAAAGTGAATAGTAATGATCAATATATAATAAATTAAAATTTATCACTGTTCTAAAATTGCATATATATATATATATTAAATTTTGTGCTTTTCTCTCACAAAAAATTGTGTGTGTGTTTTTTTAAATGTTATTTGTTATTTGTTTTTTAATTTGCTGTCATCTCTATTAGTGAAAAGAATTGGCACCCCCTTACAAATCCAAGAGGATTATTATAATTATATTAAAACATGAATCACATTCATAATTTACTGAATTCTTGAAATATTATAATTATAATTATAGTTACAATTAATGGTTCTTTTACTCCCATTACATAAAATAACAAGATATGTCTTAAAAGATAATATAATGACAGTCATTCACAAGTGTTTATACTCTCAATTCATATGAATTGTTTTGGTAAAAAAAAAAAAAGAAGTCTTATAAATTGCATTTTTTGTAATTTTTTATGTGAGAAGAAGTTTAGATAAACTGAAATTTGAAAGCTGTCATAATCAGGATGCATTTTACATCTCAAAGAGTAGAGATTACTAACAATGAGGTTTTCCTAATAAAAAAAAATAATGAGATTTTCATATTAATAGTGAAATTTAAACTCACACCATTATGGTAAAAAAAAAATCACATATTATAAAATATGAGTTATAATTTTACCAATTAAACCAACTATTTCTTAGTTCAGGATTGTGTTTCTATTTTAGCAACATTTTGGTTCTCTCAATTTTGATTTGCTTATATTTTAATTAATTTGTTCTTCCAATCTACTAAATTTCTTCATTTTTTCAAAAAAAGAAAAGTGTCAGACAAGCGTGTAAGAAGATGGAACCCACCATCGGAAAAAAGGAAAAAAAGAAAAAAAGAAAAAAAGATAAGAGATATAATTCATACATTGTACCGTTCCTGCAATAATGTTAACATGAAAGAAATTATAAGTATATGGCCCAGTCCAATTCCTTTGCTTTCGAGTAATTTCTTCACCATTATCCCCACGCGCGGGTTCGAATCTAACTCGTCCAACCATTTCAAAATTCTAGAGTCTACAGAAGTGCGCCTTGTTAACCCGGGAAGGTTGCGGCGTGACACGGCGCGTGCAGATCCTAACTAGTTTCATCTTCTCACTAAAAAGTACCTGAAATTTTTGGTAGTAGCATTACATTGAAACAGTGCGTTTTCATTGGAGATCTTCTCGGCTGTCAGAATCAAATCAAAACCCCCAAAGGCTCCGTTGTATAGCCTCAAGTTCGCTCTGTGACTCCGTCTCACATCTCCATTATATGCCTCTTCATTAGCAGGAGCTGCATAAATACAGAAATCGGAAAAAGCGACACCGCGCTTTTGGGCCAGTCCAGTCGAAGATTCAGCAAACTAGAAAAGAGGTTTCTTTTTCTTTTTCGTTTTGCTTAAGGATATTTGCTGCTCCGTGTCGTTCCTCTGTGCCGCCAAACGGTTTTATTCGAGGTACCTGCTTTTCATTTAATCTGTTTGTGCAATTTTACCTTTTCCTTTTGGTTTTGGCTTTCTTTTCGGTATTCTTCGATATGGTCTAGTGATTCGAATTCGGAAGTGTTTCCCGTTCTTATTTATTGCTGATTACGTTGGATCTGATTGTTTCAGGCGACTTCATAGTGTGGGAATTGTTCGTACTAGTTGATTTAGCTAGCTTCATGACTGCTCCTCTCTCTCTCTCTCTCTCTCTCTCTCGTTTTTGGTATAAATTTGTGATGGGCATTTCCCCAAACTTGCCCACGGTGGTGATCCCATATGTTATAGGGCTCAACTTAATGAAAATTGAAATGTCTTGTTTGTAGTCATTCTCGATGGAGACCGAAACGGCCGACAAGAATTTCTGCATTTTGTTTTGACAACTCCTATTTCTTAACCCCTCCTCTTTTTAACTGAAAATAATTACTGGAAAAAAAAAAGAACTGAGAATAATTATGTTGTACAAAAGAAATATGTAGTTAGATGATGTTGTTGTCACTGCATTTGTTTGATGTGAGCTTTTGTCTCGTTGTCATTAAAATTAGATGAGTTTTCTATTTGTTCTGTTAAGATTTTGACTTTCTAACCTTATAGACATCCTATCATGTACCGTATGAATTATCTGGTTCAATGAAATTGCTATGTTGACTGGGACAGGTCCTCTGTGTACTCATGATTGCCAATCTTTTTGACTCGTTTTGAAGCTATCCAGTAAACTGGGATTTGTTGTGAAATGAATTAAGTAGAAAAGCTTGTAAAATGTTCTCTTCGTGATATTTAGGGAATTACAGACTAGTCATCAGCAAATATTGAGAATTTCATGACATGCACTAATGGACCATAGTTGTCATGCATGCACGGTATATCTGTCCATTTCTGATACACTGGGGAATACTGATCATTTATGCCACTTCTTTGCAGTTTTGAAGTAGTTTCTTTGTTCGGCCACCTAATGAAGAATTGACTTCTTGATTTATAAGATTATTGTTATAGTTTACTGAACATGGAGAAGATATCCTCTGACTGTCCGTACCCAGGATGCTTTTTTTGTGTCATGAAGGAAGGGAATCCTAGCAAACGGAGAGCAAGTATACTAAAATTCTTTAGAGAACTTCCATCACAAGATGATGATGGTCAGGTTCTTCCCATCAGTGGTCTCTGGAACACAGCAATGGCACATCCAAATGATCCTGAATTCATAGAGTTGGGAATATTTGAATGCATGGCTGCTTTGATATGGAAAGGACTGAAGAATCGTCGCTGGCTGTCTCATGACCAGAATATATACATTCCTTACTATGCTGCTCATATCATTGGTTCCTATACAATGAATATGGAAGAGTTTGCAGAAAGTGCTGTACATGCTGGGGTCATTCCCCCTTTAGTTGAACTTTTAAGAGGCAGATTAACTTGGGTTGAGCAGAGGGTAGCTGTTCGAGCCTTAGGGCACTTAGCTACGTATGCTACCACTTTTCAGTCTGTATCAAGTCATGGTGAAATTCTTGAACTCTCCATCCAATTAGCAATGAGTTCTCTTGAAATAGTCTACTCACATTTCTATCAATTTGTTGATAGAAGGCTTAGTTACCACTGTGATCTGCTTACCCGTGGCATGGGTGGTGTTGAAATGGAATCTAGGAAAGCTGAGGAATGGGCTAGTCAGTTGCAATGTTGGTCTCTTCAGCTCATTAATTGCTTTGCTTTTAAACCTGAATTTCTTCCCACCATATGTAAACCTGAATTTCTCATAAAATTACCTGGCATGTGGGGTGGACTTGTTAATGAAAATTCACCAGCTGGTATTGGTTTATTAAGAACAATTTGTCATCACAAGCTTGGTAGGGGACCAGTGGCCAACTGCCCAGGTATCACAGACGCATTGTGTAATATTGCTCGGTCATCAGATGATTGGCAGTATATGGCTATTGATTGTCTTCTATGGCTGCTCCAAGATCCTAATACATGCCACAAGGTAAAAGCTTTCACACTTTTGCACGGCCACTTGGTTCTTATTGTGACACTTGAATTGTATTTGTTCAGGTCATTTGTATAATGTTAAAACATGAAATACTGATTGTCTTGGGAAGAATAATTGACTGGCTTATGAGTGAAGATTGACTCGTATGCCTGGAAACTATCTTCACTTCATTTGTATAATGTTAAAAACAAGAAATACTGATTGTCTTGGGAAGAATAATTGACTGGCTTATGAGTGAAGATTGACTCATATGCCTGGAAACTATCATCACTTCGGTTTAAAAAAGAACCAAATGGAAGCAGAGTCAAGACAAGGATTTTAAGATCTTTCACTCTACTAGAATCCCTGTAACTTTTTGCCTAGTAACTAGTAATTTCAATCTGCAACTATGAAATGAAGTGCTGGGAAAGGGAAAATAGTGAAAGATCTAACTGCTTAGAATTATTTTGCAGATAGCAACGTCAAATGAATTTCTAATGGCCTTTCTTTAATGGTTTGTTTGGTTGGAGGGAAATGGGGGGAAGGGAAAGGAAGGGGAGGGAAAATGTTATTAAAATTTTCCCTCCCCTTGTTTGGCAATCAGGAGGGGAGGGAAAATGTTATTAAAATTTTTCCTCCCCTCCCCTTATATATTTTCCCCCCAAATTGGGGTAATTTGGGGGGAAAATGTGTTATTGTGTTCAAAATGATCAAAATACCCATCATTTTTTTCATTACTCGGTCATACAATGTACTGGTCAGTCTTGTCCTTATATTAACTTAATAAATTAAGGGTATAATAGTCAAATTATAATTATTTTCCCTCCTTTCCCCTCCTAACCCAAACGAGGTAAAATTAAAATTCTTCCATTAAACTCCCTCATTTTCCTTCCAAACGAGGTAAAATTAAAATCTCTTCTTTTCCCTCCCCTTCCTTTCTCTCCATTAAAATCCCTTCCCTCCCTTTCCCTCTTTTGAACCAAACAGACCATAAGGCATCAGTCTGTCAAGCCTGTGGTTAGGTGTCACCTAATAGGAAGGTTCATGGTCTTTGTTTTGCCACCACTGAATTTTCTAAACCAGCAGTAAAATGATAACAATTATACCTTGTCTTCAGAGGATCATTTGGTTCTAGTTTTACTTTGTCTTTTTAATTGCCTTGTGCTTGCATTATTTGCTATATGACCACCCCTCTAGTGGATCTAAGTTTATATTACTTGGTTATTGCTAACACATCAGCCTGTTGCACTTAAGGCTTTGGTATGTTTTATATGCAGGTGATTGATAAAGTGGTACCTGCATTGGTGGACCTTGCAGAGATTACAACTCTTGGTGATCACAAAAAGCTTGGTGACTCCATTGTTAGTGTTCTTCAGGATTGCATGGAATCGCAAGGGTCAGGAAGAAGCTCAATTAGTAGCCGCACTAAAGAACAAATTGAGGAAGTATTAAATTCAAAACAGAGATTAAAATGGGAAAAAAATATGCCCAAGGAAGATCTACATATTAAGCAGGCTGCAGCACTAGTGGTCAAGCTCGAAGGGAATTCCCTGTTCTCGTCTGGAAATATATCTGGAGCTGCATCAAAATACTCAGAAGCATTGTCATTGTGTCCTATGAGATCCAAAAAGGAGAGAGTAGTTCTGTATAGTAACCGAGCTCAGTGTCATCTTTTGCTTCAGCAACCCTTGACTGCCATTAGTGATGCTACCCGTGCCCTTTGTCTCCATAACCCTGTCAATCGTCATGCCAAAAGCCTATGGAGACGAGCACAGGCTTATGACATGCTTGGGTTGTCGAAAGAGAGTTTGTTAGATGCCATTCTATTCATAAATGAGTGCTCACAGTCAAATGATCCTGATCTCTCACTGAGGCAAAATAAAGTTCCTGATTATGCAGAGCGCTTGGTTAAGAAGCAGATGCGTGCTGCTTGGTTATTTAGAGAGGCAGCTATCAAGCATGGAGGTGTCCATAGTCAGGGTGATGGTGGTGATATCTATGGCCCTGAAACTGATGATTCTGAATGGGAGACGGCAAGTGAAAGTGATATGGAAAATGATGGAAGGGATGATGATATTGGTGATGATGATGATGGTGATGATTGGAAGAATGATGATGAGAGGAAAGATAAATACGATAAACCTTCAATATAAGGTATATTCACTAAGATAATTTCCTGTTAATATTTTATCACTGTCGTACTTTTGATTACACATCTTTGATGGGGTATGCTATTGTCTAATATGCTAAAACCTAAAAGTTATTGATCTTTAAAACAGAAAGCAAGGAAAATCTGAGGTATTTGAAGAGTTCCATGAAAGATGTCACCAACTGAGGTTCACCTGTCAAATTGTTGATCAGCATGAATCTAACTGAATTGTTGTAATAATAAGCCAACCTGTCACTTTCTTTCTCTTTTGGGTAATGAATTCTCTTGTGCAGTGTGGGAATTCGGAATAAAATATATGACATCAGCTTAAGAAAAATATGTCTCGAAATTCTATGCTTGAAGTCATCCCTTCCTAAATTGGCATGGACTCTCTACTAGGTTAGACAGCAACATTGAACAATTATTATCAATTTATAATTTGAGGTTGTTGTGACATATAAATGCCAGGGATTTATGTCAGAGCACTGCCTACATTGTAATAGCATCGTTTGGCAACCTTGTTCCTTATACTTGCTTTTGCTGCTAGTTTGATATAACAATTGACCAGCCCATGATGTCAGAAAAAATCGATTTGCACTTAACTGGCAACAAAAAGGTATTTGATGGGCATTGATATTGATATTGATATTGATATTGATAATTTACTAATAAAACCGCCATACCATACTTTTGTGAATACATATCTTACTAACTCATATGTCCTCTCTCCAGTATATATCAACCAAAAAAGGGGGAAAAAGTAACAGTCATGGTTGTCTGACAAAAGAAGTCTAATCGGCAAGAGATATGATGCATTTTATTGTGCGATTACCTTTTTTCTTCCATGTTTGGTTATATGTTTTCATGAAGGCTTCTGTCCATTATTTTAAATATTTGCATCCTTTGTTAAGTTGTAATGCTATTGTTTTGAAACTTGGTTTACTCCAGATACAAAAGCACGGATACAGTGTGCAGCTTGCAGAAGAGAAATTATGTCCATAGCTTCCATTTTTTGCGGTTGTGATAGTTCACTAGAATGGATTCAGCAGAGTTGGCTCTTGTGATTTGTTTTAACTCCGCTTACTTTATGGGCTCTAAAGCGCAATTGTATTTTGCCCATTCTCCCAAATAGCGGGTTGGAAATGATAAAAAAGTTTTTGGTCTGTCCCATATTTCTTCTCCCCATTTTTTCTCTTGTTGATTAAGTGTAAAAATTGAAGATTTCCAGTTTGGAGAACTACATACCATTCAGGTGCTGTGAAGCGTTTAGATTTGTCGAGGGATTTGTGTATATAAACCTTTTGTGCTTAAATTTTGCTGAGTGATATTTTTACACCATTATTCTAATGGCGGTTTTCCTGGTTAGCTATAAGATGGGCTTTATCATCTTCTCATCATTTTTTTTAATGAAAGAGAGTTTCCATTAAACGAAAACAAGTATGTACGTGAGGCAGAAGAATTTACAGAGGTAACCAAATGACCGAACTAGCTATCAAAGAACTGTCCTTGTATCGAAGAAATTAACTACAGTCACGCTTTAAGAGTGTTGGAAGTGGGCTAAGCCCATTACTTATCCTATAGTTATCTAGAATGATTTTTATTATTAATTTTTGATATGTTTCATTTATCTTTTATCCTAGTTTTTATTAGGATCAGATTAGTCAGTTTTTTGTCCTCAATTCTCGGGACTTTTTTATTCAATTTGATTTACCCTATAATGGTCTATATGTATTGTTGCTGTCATTGAATAAAAAATTGACCTTTTCCGCCTAATTTTTGACATGGTATTATAGCCGTAGTAATGGCATAAAAACAGGTGGTTGTTTTTGGCCAAAGGAGGGTCCTCGCCGTCAACGGCAAGGATTGGAGAGGGCTCACCAAAACTAGTCAGCGGTACACGACTCCACGCAAACAGGAGGGGAGAATGGTGGTACTACTCAATTCTTTGAAGGTGCTGCCCAAACTGTTCCCCAGCCCATGATTCCTCGTAAATTCAATGGGAACAATTATTTACACGGGTCCTGGAATGTGTTTATGTTTATACGAGGACACATCAAAGAGAAGTATTGATGTAGAATAAGGTAGGAGAAGAGTAGAAAATATATGAGAAGAGGAGAAAATTAAAGAGAGAATTTACTCACAAAATCTTAAATAATATTTAATAGCTCTAAATATAATGAGAGGTCTTAGGATTTATTTATAAAATCTCAAATCCTAATCAGGATCTTAAAAAGATAAAATAATTTAAATCTAAATAAAAGATAAATAATAAACTAAATTATATCTTAAAATATAAAATAAAGATAAATTTAAACAAAATAATCAAATTCTAAGAGATAAAATAAATTCAAAATAAATTAAAGCTAAATAACCTAATATCCTAATTATTTTATGATAATTTAAGTATTTCTTCTACATCATTCTTCCTCGTTTGAAAGAACTCTCCTCCAGAGAATTAATACTCCTACATAGATCTGGGAAACCGTTCCAACAAGTAAAATAGTGAATGATGAGAAATATTTCCAACAAGTAAGATAGCGAAGGATGAAATCTGAGCAAAGGATCTTTTCTTCAACAACCTAGTATTATTCAATTCAGGAAATCCTTTCCACCAAACAAGATAATGATGAATGAGATCTAAACAAAGAGATTTTCCATTAAAACCCCACATGGTAGCTAAATTTGGGAGAACTTTCCAATAAACAAGGTAACAATGGAGAGGACACTTAGACTGGAGAAAACTTTGATCTTCTGTAGTTGCAACAATTCTTGTACCTGTTGTAACAGAAAAGCGAGATAGAGCAGTAACATGATGAATATCATCAATAACCTTGGGAAGCACAACTTTCAGTTGTCCCTATATTTGTCCCTTTTTCAAGTTTTGTCCTCTTCAACAACTATAACATCAAGGTCCTCTTTGGATTCCAAGGAATTATCCACGAATGGTGTTATGCTTCAATCTGCTTTATAGCTTTAACTTCTTGGTATGCTTGCTTTTCTTTTATCTGACACTTGTGTTCTTCCTTCTTTAAAGTCTTGAGAGTTATCTCAGAGCATATAGGATGTTTTTGGACAACCTTTTTAATTCATCAAGCTTATGGTTTGTTTCATCTAAGCGACAATCTATGTGATGAAGGTAATGATCCATGCAATCAAAGCAATGCTCAAGGCGCTTGATTGCAATGTTTTAAAAACCGGACCGGACGTCGAACCGGAAATTTCACCGGGTCACGGTTTTTATGGTTCAACCGGTTGGACCGGCGGTCGAACCGGTGACGTAATAATTAAGTAAAAATAATATTATATATAATAATATATGTATAAAAATAAAATATCAAATTGTTAAGAAAATAAATTTAAGTAGTTTAAGTTCATAATAAGTTAATAAGCTTACATAGTAATAATATGTATTAAATTATTGAAAGTAATGTTAAAACACTTTAACATGATAACACTATATGATCATAATATTATAAAATGACTATACTCTCTCATTTCCCAATTATAAAAAACAAATAATTACTTCATCTGTATCAAGAAAAAATAGTTTTTGTAGTTAAATTTATTAATTGTACTACAATTTCAATTTTTTTTTCCAAAATTGTCCACATTAAAAGTCTGAAGTAAGACTAATTCATTATTAGTAATTATCAATACAGCCTTAATTACTCAAAGGTGTAAAAGAAAAATGATATTAATTACCCCACAAATTTTATCCATGTCTCTTATATTTTAGGATAAATAAAGAGTCTCAAAATTCTCTTATAATTTGGGACAGAGAGAGTATAATACAATGAAATTTTTTATTTTTATAACTATTAATTTTAAAATAAAATGAAAAATAGTGTTTTACTCTCTAATAATTTTTATAATTAATAATTTTGGTGAAAAAATTAAATTTAAGTTAAATTTTACCCAATTTAAAAAACCGTCCGGTTCTCTAAAAACCGCTCCGGTTCCCGGCTCAACTCCGGTTTCCGGCTCAAAAGCCGATTCAAAGCGGTTCAATCCGATTCAACCCCTAAAACGGTCCAAAGCTGAAAACCGAACCGTTCTTCACACCGGGTAACGGTCCAACCGGTTCGACCGTCCGGTCCGGTCCGGTTTTCAAACCATTGCTTGATTGAAGCCATACTAATGACATCAATTCAAATATACCTCTAAATAAGCTTCTAGATAATGATTTTTGTAGCTAAGATAGGTTGGGAGGGAAAAAAACTTCGCGAAACAACTAAAAAATTGCAGAAAATTCGAATATGGAGTGACTGTACAGGTGGCGGCACGTGGGGCGCGTGAAGCTGATGCACAAGGAGTGTTATTGGCACTTGAGAGCACATTGCTAGGCCGCTGGCGACCGCGCTTGGTGGACGGGCCGGGTTCCCTCCGGTGAGCTAATCAGTGGTAGCGGTATGTTGATCAGACATCGGTAGCTAGGGTTTTTGGTTCTGACAGTGAAGTTGCTAGGGTTCTTGTGAGTTTCTGGTGGGTTTTCAACTAGGGAAGTATAGGAAGGAGCATAAGAAACCTGCTTTGATACTAAATTAATGTAGGGCAGCGTATGAGAATGGTAGAAGATAGATGAGAAGAGGAAAAAATTAAAGAGGAGAGGAAAGGTAGAAGATAGATGAGAAGAGGAGAAAATTAAAGAGAAAATCCACTCACAAAATCTCAAATAATATTCAATCAATAAGCAAATAGCTCTGAATACAATGAGAGGTCCTAGAGCTTATTTCTAAAGTTTCAAATTATAATCTAACCAGGATCCTAAAAAGATAAAATAATTTAAATCTAAACAAAAGATAAATAATAAATTAAATTATATCATAAAATATAAGATAAAGATAAATCTAAATAAAATAATCATATTCTAAGAGATAAAATAAATTCAAAATAAATTAAAGCTAAATAACCTAATATCGTAATTATTTTATGATAATCTAATTATTCCTTCTACATCAAGTATATTATGAGAGTAGCAAATGTACCAGATCCTAGAGAACCTGGGTATGATGCTTGGGTTGTAGAGAACAACACAGTCATGACCTGGTTGGTGCACTCAATGAATCTTGAGATTAGTGAGAATTATCTACTTGTCTCTACTACAAAGGAGTTATAGGATTTAGCTAGGAGATCCTACTTTGTCAAATCCAACATGGCAGCCATCACACAAGTAAAATAGACTCTCGAGGAGATGAGCTAGGGGGAGAAAACTATGACACAATACTACAATGCTCTTAATCGGCTTTAGTAGCAACTTGACTTCTGTTGGGTATGCACCTAGACATGTCACCAAGATAAGGTCTACTACAAGCATATTGTAGAAGAAGAATGAACCTATGAATTTCTCTTGGGTCTACATTAGAAATTTGAGGACATTAGAGCTCAAATTATGAACACCACTCCATTGTCTTTGCTTGAAGATTCACTCAATATGATGAAATATAAAGAGTAGAAAGGAGCTAGTATCAGGTGTCTCTCATGCACTTATTACAGAAGCTTTTGCTATGGTGGCTAAAGGAAATAAAAACAATGATCACAAGGGCAAGAAAGCGGCTAGATGGTGTGATTATTGCAATAAAAATAGTCATATTCTTGACATATGTTGGAAATTACATGATAAGTCTTCAAATGTAAAGCCAAGGCAGAGAAGTGATGCAAAATGGATGATGATTGGTAGAACTGAACTAGAAACAACCACTTTAAGCATGGAAGAACTCTCATTCTTGAAGAAAATAGTTTACAAGCACACTCATTCTAGTGCTATACTTGTTAAAAGCAAGGGTGAAAAAACTACTCTTTTTATTACTCTGGCCCAAGTAGATACCTCTCTAATTGCTACCCTTTGTAGTATGGTAAGAAATAAAAACATCTGGATTGTTAACTCGAGTGCAATTGATCACATTATTGGTTTTAAGGAACTGTTTTGTGAATTCACTCCTTATTCTGAACATACTATAGTAAAAGTTACAAATGGAACATATGCAAGGTTCTTGGGAAATGGACAGTTATTGTTACTGAAACTATTGTTTTAAGGGACGGTTTTTAATGGACCTGACATTAAATGTAGCTTATTGTTTATAACTGTGAAATAGTTGCAATGCTTTGCCATTTTTTATGAAATTGGTTGCAATTCTCAGGATTTGGCTTCGGGGAGGAGGATTGGCAATGCTAAGGAGTGGGATGGACTTTACTACCTTAAAGGAGTACTAGAGAATAAAGTCAAATCTCTTTCGTCTATTTCTTATTCAGTTTTCTCAAATAATGATGTTATGTTGTGGTATCCTAGATTAAGCCACCCTAGTCTTGATTATATGCAACGTTTGTTTCTTGAGTTCATTAATAAAACATTTTATAGTTAAGATTTTTATTGTGATGCTTGTTAATTATCCAAGCAAGTCTAAAATTCTTATTCTCCCCAATCTCATGTACCATTACAGCCATATACTTTTATCCAAAGTGATGTTTGGGGTTCCTCAGGGGTTGTAATAAATTCTAATGCTAGGTGGTTTGTAACCTTGATCATACTTGACATGGGTTTTCCTTATGAGAGAAAAACCATAAGTTTTTCAGATTTTCAAAGACTTTCATGCCTTTGTTAAAAACTAGTTTCAAACCTCCATAAAAATCCTTTGAAGTGATAATGGGATGAATGACCTTAAAACATTTCAAGAACTATATGGGTGAACATGGGATTCAACACCAAACTACATGTCCTAATACACCTCAATAAAATGGGGTAGCTGAGAGGTAAAATCACTATTTGCTTGAAGTTGCTAGGACACTTTTAATAACTCACAATGTTCCTCATAATTTTTAGGGTAATGCTATTCTAACTGCATCTTATGTGATTAACAAGATACCCTCCAAAACCTTAGAATTTGTGACACCTATTCAAAAGTTTAATGAGTCATTCCCAAATTCTCCTCTCATATCATTAATACCTAATCATGTGTATAGATGTGTTGTTTTTGCTCATACTCATGATGGGGGTAAACTTGGGCCTTAGGTTGTGAAATGTATATTTTTGGGGTATTTTGCTTTGCAAAAGGGATATAAATGTTATTGCCCTACCATTCAAAAGACTTATGTTACTATGAATGCCAAATTCTTTATGCATATTTCTTATTACTCTACATCCACCATTCAGGGGGAGAGTATAAATAATGAATGGCAGGTTTATGAATATGGAAGTGATCATTGTGTTACAGTACCTCTTATAGTTACATTGCCTCAAATATCACTAGATTCCTTTGTACTTGAACCTAAAAAAATCCTTAACAGCAACTCAGACATATTTGAACTTGACAAGGATAGACCTGAACCTTTAGAAATTCATCCTATTAAGCCTTTAAGCCCACATATAATTGAGACTAGGATTGAACAGCCTACTGAATAGGGTGTACGGACTTACTTTATAAGAAATAGATGTGCAGAACAACAAGTCTGAAAAGATGAGTAGTAGCCAGCTCGTGAAGAAGAATCCCATCCTACTCTTATGCAGAACCAAGAATCCATAACTGAGCCAAGTTTTGATGACTTACAATTGCAAATTGCTTTAAGGAAAGGTAAGAGATCTTGCATATAGCATCCTATTAATAGATATGTTTTTTATGAGAAGCTATCATGTAACATACGGGCCTTTGTAACTAATGTTAAAAAAGAAAAAATTCTAATAAATTTTCAATAGGCTTTTGTTGATCCAAAGTGGAAACAAGCAATTGAAGAAAAGCTAAATACTCTCAAAAAGAATGGCACTTTGCAAATAACAAAGTTACCATAAGGAAAAACTGTGGTAGGCTATAAATAGGTGTTTGTAGTCGAATATAACCCTGATAGAACTATTAGTAGGTTACAAAGAATAATGTTGAGCACAATTTATGCAACCTGTCCAACTCAACCCAGCCTAAATTAGGCTAACACTAAAATAATCAGGCTAGTTCGGGTTGTGGGTTAAGCCAATAGGTTAAAACACCCGGAATCGGCCTATCTAATGCACATATATTACATAAAAAAAATGCTAATGCTTAGAAATTAACACGGGGCCTCATCCTTATCATCCTCTAAAAACTTCCTTTTCACTGACAATGGTGTCTCTTTCTTTCCTTTTTCTCTCTGTGCTTCATCGTCGGCTCTCTTTTTTAGTACCATTGAAGGCTTCGTCATCTGTTTTATTCCCAGATTCTTGTTGGCCATGTCGTTTTCTCTCTCATGTCTCAGATTCTCACAATCTCTCTTGCATCTCTATATATGTTTGTTCGATGATAAAGGAACAAGATTATGCTTCCAACTCTACTTTGTCTGCAAACCATTCCTCCCTCTTCCTTGAAGATTCTAGATTTGTGTGTCTTATGATGATGAAGGATGAAGAAGAAGAGGAAGGTTCCTATTTTGTTTCTGTCGATAATGAAGGATGTAGAAGGGGATGAAAAGGTTTTAGTTTTCATTTAAGTTTTACTAGATTTTTTATTTTTCAAACTTTTGTTAACATCGAAGGATAAAGAAGATGAAGGTTTTTGTGTGCCTTATTCCTCATTTATGCAAAACTCAGCTTACCCTGTATACCTCAGTAAATCTAACTCAGACTAGTGTCATGAAAGTTGAGTTGGGCTGTGGTTTTGGCCAAACCCAGACCTAGTTCATCCCATGTACACCCTTAGAAAGGGATTTACCCAAATTCAAGGCATTGATTATCATGAAATGTTTGTTCCAATTGCAAAATTCAACATGATAAAGGTATTATTATCTTTACCTGCTAATTTAGATTGGCTTTTATTTCAGCTTGATAAATGTATTAGAGGAAGAAGTATATATGGAGATACCTTTAGGTTAAAGAACCCAAAGAATGCAAACAAAGTACGTAGGCTTCAAAAATCCTTGCATGGATTAAAGCAATTTCCAAGGGCGTGGTTTGAAAGATTCACTTAGGTATTGACATGTCATGGTTATACTTAATACCAAATTGATCATATACTATTTTTTAGGCACAATGAGGGTAAGATCACTGTGTTGATTGTTTACGTTGATGACATTATAATAACCAATGACAATACTCAAGAAATACATATGTTAGAAAGGGAGCTTGCTATAGAACTTGAAGTAAAAGACCTTGGTAACCTTTCAGTATTTTCTTGGGATAGAGGTAGCAAGGTCTAGTTTTGGCATTAGTGTTTTACAAAGAAAATATACTTTTGATCTTTTGAAGGAAATAGGGATGCTGGATGTTAAACCAATTGAAACCACATTGGAGGTTAATAAAAAACTAGGAGTGAGACAAGATGATATTCCGGTGGATAGAGAATGTTACCAGAAATTAGTTGTTAAGCTTATATATCTATCTTACACTCAACTTGATATATGTTTTCCTATGATTGCGGTGAGTCAATTTATGAGTAATCCACATGAGGAGCATATGGTAGCTGGGTATCAAATTCTAAAATATCTCAAAATGACACCTAGAAATGGTTTGTTATTTACGAAAGGTAGCAAGAGGGATGCAGAAGTGTGTACAGATGCTGATTAGGCTAGTTTTAAGATAGATAGAAGGTCAACCATAGGTTATTGTATCTATGTTTTGGGTAACCTTGTCACTTGGAGAAGTAGTTGCAAAAAGCTCAACCAAAGTAGAATATAGGGCTTTAGCCCTTGGAATCTGTGAAGGAATATGGGTTATATTACTACTGAAAGAATTTAGAATGGAGGTCACAACACCTATTCATGCATGGTGTGATAACATGGCCACA
Organism: Adenanthera pavonina; assembly: GCA_026686845.1. NCBI lineage: Eukaryota > Viridiplantae > Streptophyta > Magnoliopsida > Fabales > Fabaceae > Adenanthera > Adenanthera pavonina. Next base: position 31,524,648 of record JAIVEN010000019.1, read on the forward strand.
ATAGGGATAGCTAAAAATCCCATCCACCATAATCATACAAAACATGTGGAAATAGATCAAAATTTCATTAAGGAGGAGATTGAATCTGGTTTGATTAATTTCAAGTATGTCTCAACTGGTCATCAGATTGCAGATGTCATGAGCAAGGTTCTAACAAGAGTGAAATTTGAAGAATTGATTAACAAGTTGGGAATGATTAATATATATTCTCCAATTTGAGGGGGAGTGTTGGAAATGAGCCTAAGCCCATTATTTATCCTATAGTTATCTAGAATAATTTAATTTTTAATTTTTTGATATGTTTCATTTATGTTTTATCTTAGTTTTTGTTAGGATCAAATTTAGTCAGTTTTTGTCCTTAATTCTAAGGATTTTTTATTCAATCTGATTTACCCTATAATGGTCTATGTGTACCGATGCTGTCGTTAAATAAAATTGAGCTTTTCCGCCTAAGTTTTAACAAAGAGTACGAGTAAACATTGAGCAAACAGCAAGAAGAAGATTCTCAGTTGTAGAAACCTCATGAAAACTTTCTTGTTCCTGTTATGCTAGAGATACCAGTAGGTTATACTAAAAGCAATAAATACACTAGGATTTGCTAAATCATCTTCTCATGATTTAGCAAGTAGGATGGCCTCACACCACAAACGAATGTACTACTTTGCAGATGTTACATGGTGACTAGTTTGTACAAAAACAAAATATAGTATTTTTGGTCTATTCATTAGAGAAAAGAAGCATAAGGTCGGCAGAGAGCAGGTCTTACTGTGTGAAATAAACAAACTGCAAACCAAGTCCGTTCTTTACACAAATTGGTTCTTCCTACTCCCAAACAAATTGTCTAATGGACAGTTTCTTGCTTGAGAGGTCAACAGGAAAGAGAATGGGAATGATTTGTAGGATTTGTGTGTTCATGAAGAGCCAAATCTTAAATCTAGACTAAAAACTTAAATTTGGATTTACGATATTTGAATTAATTATTTCGGATCATTTATATTATCTCATAATTGGAAGAGACTGCATTTTAAATTACGATATATTACTATTCTATCTTATTCTATTTTTAGTCTAGATTGGAAAGCCTTATTCTCCAAGAACTCTACTTGGGAGGTGTATAGAAAGAAAGCAAGTCCCATAAAAATGTCTCACCTAAAAGCGATTGGATTGAGTGAGGGTTAGAGTGTCACACGAGTGATTTTGTTATGAAGTAAGTTTCTTTAAATTTTTACTACTTAAATTTAATTTTTGGAATCTCAATCTTATATTTTCCTGCAAGTCTAAATTGAACTGGTGATAAATTTACCAAAGCATGATATGGATATGATGAGAAGGTGTGGGTCTGTAGACCCAGACGCTCGTAAACTGTGTCAAGCGGTTTCCTTTTTGATTAAAAAAAAAAAGAGAAGCTGAGCGAGCTGCGTTTTGAAGTCACTCAGAAATATCCAAGCATCGCCTGTTGCACTTGCGTCTTATGATGAAGCATCATTGTTTAACTTGCTAAGCTGTGAGTTCGAATAAGTTGGAATCGGTATCCATGTCTGGAACCGGAGAAGTATCCAAGGAGTTGGGTTGGATAATTTTCCTTAATATTTTTAATGCCGTTTTGAAGAGGGATGATGTTTCACACGGAAAGTAGTGCAAGGGGTAATGTTGCCCGTGCATTCTTTAGCACATACTGACTTGTATATTGTTTATAAGTAACTTTTAATTATTTTATATAAATTAAAAAAAAAGTTAAAATTAATTAAACTTCTTAAAACTTTAAAATATTATCATAATTTTTTAATATTATTTTTATTAAATTGTTACTTATCTTAACTATATTTCTCTTAATTCTCCTCTCTCTATTATAAATATTTAGTATAAAATTAAAAATAGTAATTTAATACTCTTTTCATGTTGAAAAATGAATTATATTTTAAATAAATAAAAATTTTTAAAATATGTCATATAAATATAAGAATAGATCAACTGAGGGAGTATTGAATTTCGTAGGTGCAACGGGTTGCACATTTCAAGTATTCACACGTACGGTGCTGCCAGTTAAAAAACATAGCGATACAGCAAGTTTGCCCACGTGGGCCAAGTCCACCAGATTTAGACTTGTTTTTTGGATCTTTAATTTTATTACGTGCACTTCACCAGCATCCTTCAATGCCCAAATATATCCATTTCCTTCAAACGGGTTGACCGCTCGCTTGGTGCGCTTTTTGTTTCCAATATACGCAGTCCCGGCACCGCATGACCCGACCCGATCACTGCCAAGCTCGTCTGAGAGTTATCGCGCCCATACCTTGCTCTTCTTTCTCACCCACCACCGCCTTCTCTCTCTAACTTGCTTCCACAATCCTTGAATCTCTCATCGTAAACCATTTCTCAGACTCGCCACTGGGTATGCTGTTTTTTTTTTTTGGTTCGATCCTGAACATTTGCCACCCAGCTGTGACGTTTGCTTCTTAAGCTCCTTGCTAATGGCAGTGGTTTAAATCTTTTAAATTTCGCCTTCCACTTCTTACATCCTTCTTGATACCAGGAACACATCAATATCCTGTGATTGCGTATGGTCTATTTGTCAAGTGACTACTGTGCTTGTTGGATATAGCTTCAGTGATTGAGGATTGTCTGTCGGGTATGCCCTACTTAGTTTTGTTCCATGTGAATTGCTTCTCTCCTGTCCTCGTGTTATCTTATCCGATATACTTATTAAGACTTTGTTGCTTATCGTCCACCAGTCAGCCGGTATTATTGCAGACTCGTCATTCTGATCGCTGCCATGGATTTCTTTTGAAAACAACCAACAATTTCAACAAACATTTGCTGTTACTGAGTTAGAATATTCTATTTTATAGAAATATGCTTTCTAGCCAAGCTTTAGACGTGATGGAGCATGGTTAACATTGTCAGACTTGAAAGGTTAGCCATGTCTCTTGTATTCATACTTAGATAATGCTGTAGTTTAACGTCTTCCGTCTCTACATGCTGTACACATGGATTCCTTCTCCTTGTCACACAAATCGATGCAATATCTATTTTACCCTGTTATCATTAGTTAACAGTAACGGTTTATTCTTGTTACCGCTGTTTTTTATAATTTAGACGCGCAAAAGACATTTTGCATATATGAAATCACTTTTCTCATTCCATTCTACGTATCACCTATCAAGGGAGGGTAGGTCATTTGGTGGAATTGTTTCTATTTTTATTTTCTTGTTGCCTCTTAAATGTTTACCCACAGATTGGCATAATCTTAATGGACAAATTGGTTATTTTCACCAGTTGTTTATTGAGTCCTGAGTTGAGTTCTGACTTATGGATAGTAGGCATTGACAAGGCATATTATCGGCAGTTTAGAAAATGTCCCGAACTCATAGTATCATCACACTATTTTGAAATACAAATGGTCAAACAAAAGATTGAAGGAAGGGATTTTTTCTCATGCAAACTAGTATGGTTGTTGATGCCATTTGCAAATTATATGGCTTTGTAGTGTTTGCTGAAATATATATGATAGTGGAAACTTAATAATAATGGAAATTTCATTGACAACTAAACTGAGTGGTTCCCACCAAGGGAAGACGGGGTGAGGAATAAGCTCTTGTGATGCTTGCATTTTCTTTTTCCTAGTTGTCAAGCAAGAATTCTATTAGTTGACCTTTTTTCTTCCTAATGAGGGCACCCTCAGAGCATGGTACTTCCTTGAGTTCACATGTAAACATTAATTTAATATGTGTGTGGGGCCTTTATTAGCAGAAGTAAGGAGCATGGTGCTCTTAAAGTATTGCACAGATAGAGTACATCTCTATTTAATCTGTGTGTAGTTGTCTTTTCACTTTCCTTCAAGTTTTTAATTCCTGCAAGATGCTGATCTAGTGTTTTTGTGTCATTTTTGCTAGATATTTTGCCCCTGAAAGTAAGATGCACAATCACAACACTTATGTTTTTTCGTAAGAATTAAATAGAGGTTGATCTTTAGCTATGCCTTCCCTTAAACTGTTGCAACTAACTGAGCATGGCCGGGGTTTTCTGGCTTCAAGGAGGTATTGACTTTTCTATTTGTTTCTGGTGACAACTAATATTATCAGATTTGGCTTTGACTTTAATTTGTCATTTTTCTTAATTCATTAGCCTGTTGACTAAATACTTCATATTTATGATGTTTTCAGCCATTTTATTTGTCACCAAAACTAACCTTTGTTATATGCCTGGTTAAGTTTTTAAAAGTGCATGTTGTCCACCCAGTTGTCATACATTTGATCACATTCTTGAAATCAGAAATAGAATGCAATGTGCTCAAAGAATTGGGTTTTTGAAGTGTAAAAGAATCAAACTAGTATTAATATGAAATGTGTGGGGTGTGAAAAAGTTTTCTAGTATGCAATACTCCTATGCTACAATGTAAAAAATTTTCATTCCATGTGATTTAAATTATGAAGGAACTAGTAATGATCAAGGAATGCTGTTAAAAGTAAATCAGTTCGCCCTAAATTTATAATTCTCAGGTAGGGTGGTCTTGTAAGTATGTAAAGAGACCATTAAAGTGGCATAACCTGTAATGGGAGAAGCATTGTTGGGAAGGTTTTTACTTTTTATTGATTTTAAAGACTCATTCTCAAAGAAGCTGCTTCTTCCTAAAAGATACACGTTCTGTGGATTGCTGTTGCTTGCTTGCTTGAAATATTAATCTGTTCTCCTTGAGTTTGACATTATTATTATACTTATATCTGAAATGTTTATCTTCACTTTGATTGTGGTCATGTTTACTCATAACAGTATCTTTCTCTCATTATACACCTTATTGTTTTGGCTGATCAGTGGATTATATCATCAATTTTAGAATTAATTTTTCCTGTCTATTGTAGCTTTGTTGATTCTTTTTTTCTTTTTTTGGTGGTTGATAATACAGAAGAACTTTTCTGCTTGCAACTGGTATCTTAGTTGCTGGTGGAACTGCTGCATATGTGCGATCAAGGTGTAGATTGAATAAATATGATTTTGTTGACCATTGCAATGGGCTCAATAATGATAAAGAAATTACCAAGGAGGAGGTTGTGAGGAGTGCTACTGAACCGAAAAATAAGCAAAAGAAAGGGGGATTGAAGTCCCTTAAAGTCCTTGCTGCAATTCTTTTATCTGAGATGGGCCAACTGGGTGCAAGGGACCTTTTAGCTTTAGTTGGCATTGTGGTAAGCCTATTTTGTTGTGGATGGTTATGCTTTGTGCTTGATTTCAATATTTTGAAGCAGAATGACTTATAATATGTTTTCATTTATTTATGATGATATTTGACGCTGCCAATATCTTTGAGATTATGGAATCAATTCCTGACTTTGTGAAGTATTCTGACCTGCAAATATGTAACGCATCCTTGCTATTCATTTGAGATATTGAACAAAGTCAGCTCAGACATTGTTTGTCTGGGACAAATGAAATTCTGCTGATTCATATTATGCGTGTCTAGGGTGGGCAGATATGATTGCAGTTGAAGGTCAATGTACATTTTGCCATAATAATACTGAATAAGTGTAATCTTTTATGTTTGGTAGTGATTATTATTTAACATTCATAAAACAATTAATGAGCCTTCACTTCATAAAGATTTCATTCAAATCCCACCCCCCCGCCTTCCCCAACACACAAAGACACAAGTTGATAGCATACAATGTTGTCCTCTTTTTTTATTTATTTTAAAATATCCCAGTTTGCCCCTTGTCTCATTACCCATCTAAACTTTTGTGACAAATTTGATAATTGTTGACTTGGAGATCAAGTCTAAGCATGAGTTAATGGTGTCAAGTAATTAAATAATGTCTGAATTAACAAATTGTTAAGTTTGGCTTTATCTTGCATGGATAATGAGGCGAAGAGGCAAAATTGGATTGTTTTAAAATATAAACAAAATTGTCTATTTTAAAATGCGGTGACCAAATTGAAACTTTTTTGGAAGTAGAGGGACTAAGAGAATATTTAAGTGTAAATTTATTCATGAGTCTATACCTGACATATGTTTTTCGGTTGAAGTTGTTTTTGACAATATTGAAGCATGGTTGACTTCCAAGAAAGAAAGAAATTAAGAGAAACTTGAAAGTACTAGTTTGTGATTGGACAGAAGCCATTCCCCATGAGACCGGGTTCATGAAGTTTTTCTTTAATGTTATTATGTAGTTCATTGTTTCTTGGGGATGTTGCAGACACTAAGTTCATAGTTTCAAACGATTAACTTGGCCATTCTTGGAGTTATATAATAGGTAATTTTTTCCCATGGTTGTGTGGGTTCGTGGCACCTAGCTAAGCTTGTTTATAGTTTGTTTGGACTGTTGAGGTATGGTCTATTTTTTAACTAATGAGCAATTATCTTTTGTACATATGTGGGTAAATCTGTCCTTTGCATTGGTTCGTTACCTCTAACTGTTTTATGGATGCACATGCACACTTAAAGTTCTATTACTGTTTTATAGACGCACACTCCCCCCCTTCATGTACATTCTTTTAAGTATGTGACTTGCATCAAAACTCCATAATTTATTAATCTTTCCTGTTTCCTGATGGTAGCTACATGTTCTATAAGGAAATGTATAACACTGATAAATTTTGATCTTATGGCTTCCCTTGAGGTTCCAGTAAGACTATAGCTATTATCTTGATCGTACCTGATTTAAAAATAAACATGGTTTGGCTTTACAACTGTGTATGCTTATATGAATATGTAAATTTGCTCAGACATGTATATCCCAAATGTGCATAGGAATGCATATTGTACTAGCCTGTCCTGAGGGATGCTTATCCTTTGAATTTTAATTAATATACGAAGACCCATGGTTGTGTGAGTTATTGAAGTTGAAAAATGAAATGGAGAGTGCTTATTTGATTGTTAGGACTAGAACAACATGGTACTGATGAGATTTATTTTAAAACAAAGGCTATAAATTATTAGACAAGTAAATGTGTTAGTTGACTCCTCAATTATAAAGAGGTTAAATTAAATAACATATAAAGTTTGGCACGTCACAAATGTTTTCTCTAGATGTATGATGCATATTTTGTTTTCTTGTTTGCAGGTGCTTCGAACTGCTTTGAGCAACAGGCTCGCAAAAGTGCAAGGCTTTCTATTTCGTGCTGCTTTTCTTCGACGTGTACCTGCATTTCTTCGATTAATTTCGGAAAATATTCTTTTGTGTTTCCTTCTATCAACAATTCATTCTACATCAAAGTACATAACAGGGACCTTGAGTCTGCGCTTCAGAAAAATTTTGACAAAGCTTATCCATTCTCACTATTTTGAGGTAGACTTTTTTAAATTGTATGTGAAAATTAGCATGTATTTTGGATTATGAGTGTTGAACTTGTGATTTGTATATGCATTGTTATTCTCATATGAAGTGTCAGTATTTAGTTGTCATTGATCCTTGCTGAGTTGAAGTCAGTTGACTTTCGTTTATTTTATTTGTTTTTCCTTTACATAGATAATGTTTTTATCTTCTCTCAGCAATCTTTGTAAATTGTAAGTATGCTTTGCAATAATTTTTTTATTTTGCCTAATGATTTTAGCATCAAATTCCATGCTTGGACCTCTGTTAATTTAAAGAATATGGATAGAAGTTCATGCCACAGACTCTAACCTGCTGCATACATGACTTTGAAGTAGTTAATATAGTAAGTAATTAATAAATGTGAAAAGGGATTTGACGGTCCAGTTGGTTCTTTTCCGGCTATAGCTTTGGGATCTTGGGCTCATGCTTCGAGGGGCATTCTGGGTGTTTTTTTACAGCTTCTTGCTTGAATTTTAAGTTACTTAAGTAGATTTGACAGGATATATATTAAGTTGTTTTTCAGTTGCCTTGCACTGGTAATTTAATTGCTTTCTGAATGGCTAGCCATTAGTTATTTTTGGTTGTCATGATTAATTGTGAAGTCTCCTAATAATTGCATTATGCAATATGTGCAACTTTGCGTTTTCCCGATAGCTTTCTGTTCATCAACTATTTTACTTTCAGAACATGGTGTACTATAAAATGTCACACGTTGATGGTCGGATAACAAACCCAGAGCAAAGGATTGCTAGTGATGTACCAAAGTTCTGTTCCGAGTTGAGTGAAATTGTACAGGATGATCTGACAGCAGTAACTGATGGACTGTTATACACTTGGCGGCTGTGTTCATATGCGAGTCCAAAATATGTCTTCTGGATATTGGTAACTCTGTAATTGAACTGTACTACTACATGGACTTCTCTTTGTCAGCTACTGTTATGTTGTTTGGGTTAATGCTGATGGCTGGATTCTGAAAGATCTTTCTCGTCTCATATTTTTGTCACCTTTTCAGGCTTATGTACTTGGTGCTGGGGCGGCAATTAGAAACTTTTCTCCTTCTTTTGGGAAGCTTATGTCAAAAGAGCAGCAATTGGAAGGAGAGTATCGACAGCTTCACTCACGATTAAGGACCAATTCTGAAAGTATAGCATTTTATGGCGGAGAAAGGAGAGAAGAAGCTCATATCCAGCAGAAGTTTAAGAGTTTAGTTAGGCACTTGAATACTGTGCTACATGACCATTGGTGGTTTGGCATGATTCAGGACTTTTTATTGAAGTACCTTGGTGCTACTGTGGCTGTTATTCTGATCATTGAACCTTTCTTCTCTGGTCATCTAAGGCCTGACAGTTCAACTTTAGGGCGTGCAGAGATGTTAAGCAATCTTAGATATCATACTAGTGTCATCATTTCATTATTTCAGTCTCTAGGAACTCTTTCGATCAGTGCAAGACGTCTTAACCGTCTCAGGTAAGTTAATATTAGAGAATTTTCTTATCTTTTTTATGCATGCCTGATATACAATTTCTTCGTAAGATACATTTTATATGTATATTTTCTCTGATTCATACTTATGTTTTACAGTGGTTATGCTGATCGCATTCATGAGTTAATGGCCATATCAAGGGAGCTAAGTTTGGTGAATGAGAAGTCTTCACTTCATAGAGTAGCAAGTAGAAATTGCAGCAGTGAAGCTAACTACATTGAATTTTCTGGTGTCAAGGCAAGTAAAATCTGCTGACTTATCATTCATGAAACAATATTTATGTCGTGTGTTTAATTTTGATGCTTCACTAAAAATCCAGGTTGTGACCCCAACTGGTAATGTCTTGGTGGATGATCTGACTCTTAGGGTTGAGTCAGGATCTAATCTTTTGATTACAGGTAGCCATCTGAATTCTCTTTATTTTTTATTTTGTTGCTTTTTTAGCAGTACAGCATTTTTTTTCCCCTATTCATCTGTATGTGTTATTAGTAAAGTTTTCACTATCAATTGACATATCTTTATTATTGCTTCATTCGGTGTAAGAAGAATCATGCAGTGTTTAAAAGGGGAGGGTGAAACTGGTGAAATGGTATTTCTGCTACAGAGAATTGTTGTGTCCATTCATAGGGTTAGCACATGTTATGCGTGCATTCTTTCCTGTGTTCTTGGAAGTTTGCATGCCTTGACATGGCCCCAAATTAGATAACGTATTGTGATTTGTCAGTTTCTGTCCCTGGAAACACATTGATTTTCAAGCCATATGTGCATCATATAGAGTATATTCTCTATGTTCCTCTCATGCTTTTGTATTTAATCATAAATTTTGATTAATTGCAAACAGTTATTAAACAAGCTTTCACTAGTATCTGCCATCCCGTTTACTTGAGTGCTGCAGCGATCACTGGTCATTCTCCTTGGTCCCTAGGTGCCAATCTTCTCTGAAGAAGCTATTATTGATTGTTGATCAGAAATAGATTGTTAGATTTTCATAAGGGTATCTTTGAGAGTTAGTTGGAAGGGAAGGAAATTGGATGATTGAATGCTGATTTTCTTTCCCCTTGTTCAGATGTTTAAATTAAACAAGGGAGAAGAAATGGAGGTTAATGAAAGAATATGATAAATTGTTGTTCATTATTATAAATTAGATTTTCTGAAATGATTAATTATAATTTTGTAGTCTCATGACATTGAAGTTTTAGCAATGAATAAAGGGCACAATTATATATTATTTATTTCTTTCTCCAGATTATCCCAAATGGGGGGAATTCAAGATGAATGTTTTAGAGGGCTTAATAGGATTTTGGAGGTTTATTTGAAAATCCTTCATTTCACTTTCTTCGGCGGGAAAATTTTCAATGAAAACTTCCCTTATCTTTTCTTATTCTCCATCTAAACATACTTCAATGCTTGTCTTCTGAATACTGATTGACACAGCATCTCTGCATGGCAATCCTTGCTGAAGTCAAAACATTGAAAATAGTATGAATTGTTCCTTTCTGCTTGAGAATTCTTGAAGGGGCGTTGCTTATGTTTCTTTTCTTCCAAGCATGGCCTAACAACATTACTTTAACGGAAGTTGTCTTCAGAAAGCATTGTTTTTATATTCCACTCAACACAAAAGATATTGGTTGAAGCGGGTGAATAATACAATATTCTAGAAATTGAATATGAAAATAGGAGTTAATATGATACTTATATGTTGGCCTTTATTTGACAGTATGAAAGCATTTTCCTATTCTGTGTTTTGAAAAATATTATTATTCTGGCATGATATTGATGATTCTTTTCCCAAAGGTCCAAATGGCAGTGGAAAGAGCTCTCTTTTCCGGGTTCTAGGTGGTCTTTGGCCACTGGTGTCTGGGCATATTGTGAAACCTGGCATTGGCTCTGATCTTAATAAGGAAATTTTCTATGTGCCACAAAGACCATACACAGCTGTAGGAACACTTCGGGACCAGTTGATATATCCTCTCACTGCCGATCAAGAGGTTGAACCACTCACAGATATTGGGATGGTGGAGCTATTGAAAAATGTAAAGTTCCTATCTGATCCTCTTTCTCTGTGTCATGTGTATTTGTAATAAATTCTGAGTTTTATATTTTTATTTTCTTTATATAATTGTTAATGGAAATTGCATGTTCTCATATTCCAGGTTGATCTTGAGTATCTGTTGGACCGTTACCCACCTGAAGAAGAGGTTAACTGGGGTGATGAACTGTCTTTGGGAGAGCAGCAGAGACTGGGCATGGCTAGTCTTTTTTATCATAAGCCTAAATTTGCAATTCTTGATGAATGCACCAGTGCTGTCACAACTGATATGGAAGAACGATTTTGTGCTAATGTCCGGGCTATGGGAACATCTTGCATCACAATATCACATCGTCCAGCCTTAGTTGCATTCCATGATGTTGTTCTGTCGTTAGACGGTGAGGGAGGCTGGACGGTTCAATATAGAAGGTTGGAATTTTACTTTGCTGCTTATCAGTGATCTTTTGTAGGACTCTATGATTTGCTTACAAGACTCATTTAAACTCCAGGGAGGACTCTTCTACTGAAATGGGGATTGATACAATGAAGGCATCTGAAACGAACCGACAAAGTGATGCAAAGGCTGTTCAACGAGCATTTGTCATGAATAGAAAGGTTTAGATTTCTCTGGATTTAACTCTTGTGATGCTTTTATTGTTCACTTGTTTACATTTATAATGAAGAATACCCTTCTCTCTTTTCTTTTGCCTAGGATTCTGCATTTTCTAATTCAAAGGCACAATCGTATATTACAAAGGTGATATCATTTTCTCCGTCTATAAATGATACTATTGCACCATCTTCTGTTCCACAACTCCATGGTAACACAAGAGTATTGCCGCTAAGAGTAGCTGCAATGTGCAAAGTGTTGGTGAGTACTTTCTGCAAATTTGATCTTACTGGGTGTTGATTTTTTATTGCACCATCTTATTGGGTGTTGATTTGTTATTCCATTCAAGTTGGATAGTATTTCCCTGATATTGTTTTATTGTAGATGCTTTTTATTTTATGGGGTTGCTAACGTCCAATCACTTTATTTGATGAAGTAGGTAATCAACTAAGATTTCATGGCTAGTTCTGGTCTTAGGATGGGTTGATTATAGTTGGAATGTAAGTGGATTTTAGTTTTCTTAATTTATCATATGGTAAGGATGATTTGTAGATTTCGAACGTTATGTACAATTTTAGATACTAGAGTAGGTAGATTCAAGCTTGTGCACGAATCAGTTAGAGCTTGAGACAAATAATACATGTATATATTTTAAAAAAAAATCCTTTGGATAGTAGAGGACAGTTGGGCAATTTGTTATATGCAGGAAAGTATTTTAGGATTGGACATTTGCAAAAATATTAGCCTAAAATCACATTGTGTGACCCAAACCAGAGCGGTAATGCTGAATTAAACTATAAATCAATTATCACTTGAATGAAGTCATTGCAATCGTATGGGCAACCTTCTGCTACTTATCCAGTAAGGATTTGGATTCTTGTTCTACTTTTTCAATTATTATGACTGACTTACTGACATACAATTCAGTAACATCTTTAGACAATAAATCCAAGCCCATTTACAGTGCGGTACTGTCAACTGCAAAACTATATGAATATTGCATAATGATGGGCCTGGTGGGCCTATTATTAAGGTTTACAAGAGGTCCAAGAAGAAGTCCAGGCCAGGGAAGTTAAGTGAAGGGGGAGATTACGGGTTGGGTTAATTTTCCAGCTGGTTTTGGTTGTGGCTGAATCGGGTTATGGGTAGGGTTACTGTAGCTTTCTAGGGCAGTGTGGCCCAGTGGGAGGGGGACATCTAAGAATGAAGACAGTGAGATTAGCTTAGGAGAGACCTCATTACTCTCGAATGAGTGAGGAGTATTTTACCTTTTCTGTTACTGTTCAGACATATTTTTATCTTTAGTGTGCCTAAAACTATCGATCTCCATCAAATTCTGGTATTAGAGCAGGTCAAATCTAGGGCATGGTCTTGACCAGGATGGACGGACGACTTGAAAGCGTGGAAAAAGACTTGGAGGAAACCCGTGGGGATGTGGTCGGCGTCAAACATCTCGTCACGCAGATGCAAGACCAGCTTCGGGACTGCAAGGCACTATTGATCTACTAGTGCAACGGACAAATCGGGATCCTCGAGGAAATGCGACGAATCAGATGGTGCAAACAGAAGCTGGGGAAGACGATAACCTTGGCGAGCAGCAAGGAGGGAATGTGGGAGAAACGGAGGAGGGAACGTGGGAGAAACGGAAGGGGACGGAGGAGCCGATAAAGAGGGGCAGAAGTACCGACGCCTCGAACTCCCTATCTTTTCTGGAGAAGACCCGATTGGGTGGTTATTCAGGATGGAGAGATATTTCAGTGTCAATGGGGTGCCGGAGGAAGAGAAACTTGATGCCGCTGCTGTGGGAATGGAAGGCCGAGCTTTGAATTGGTTTCAATGGGTGGAGACGAGACAACCAGTAGTCAGTTGGAGAGAGTTCAAACAGGCCGTTATGGAGAGATTCCATTGTTATCAATTGGGTGATAATTACGAAAGGTTGGCGGGGTTGAAACAGGACGGGTCAGTCTCTGATTACAGAGATTGGTTTGAATTAATCTCAGCCCCTTTGCATGACATACCCGAAGATGCTTTGATAGGAATTTTTAAAAATGGGTTATCGGAGGAGATCAAGGCTGAGGTGAGGTTGTTGTATCCTAAGAGTTTGCAGGATCTCATGAACCGTGCTTTTCAGGTAGAGGGCAAGATTTTGGCATTACAGAAGGTAAAGGAGGAAAAGAAATCCCGAAGTAGCAAGACAATGAGTGGGTCGAAGTGGACTAATTTAAAACCTCTGGTTTCTTGCTATTCTAGTTTTTTTGAGTCCTCAAGGAGCAACTTGAGCAGCCCCACCGGCAAGAACAATGAGATGAAAGGAGGAGAAGCCTCAAAGAACTCCACCAGCAGAGTCACAATTCCTATTACATCCCCTGGAAGCTTTGGTAGCAGTAACAAGGGGGGAACTAGATTTGGGTTAACGGAGGCTGAAATTAATAGGAGGAGGGAGTTAGGGTTGTGTTTCAAGTGTGAGGAGAAGTTTGGTCCCAATCACAAGTGTAAAGGCAAGCAGCTTAGAATGATGATTTTTGCCGATGATGAAGAGGAGGAAGAAGAATTTGCCGATGCAGAAGGGGAAGCCCAAGACAGGAGTTTAACTCAACTTGAGCTATCAATGACCACTGTTGCTGGATTAACAGGGCATAAAACAATGAAGTTAGTAGGTGAGCTAAGGGGAAGGAAGGTGACGATCCTCATTGATAGTATAGCTACACACAATTTTATTTCAATGAGAGTTGTTCGTGAGGCCAGTTTGGAAATACAAGAGACTCGGCTTTATTCAATTACAATTGGGGATGGAAGGAAAATCCTTTCTAAGGATGTGTGTCAAGTAGTAACTCTAGAATTGCAAGGGTTACCTATTAAGCATACCTTTTACCCGTTTGAACTCGGGAACGTTGATTTGGTTTTGGGGATAGCTTGGTTGGAAACCTTAGGGGAGACTAAGGTGAATTGGGGGCAGTTATATATGAAGATTAAGGTAAGCAAGAAGAGGTGGGTTTGTCTCAAAGGTGACCCCTCTCTCACCCACACTAGAGCTTCCTTCAAATCCATCAAACGTGCTCTCAAGAGCAAGAGAGAAGGCTACTTACTCGAATTCAGACCTATAGAGGCTGGTGTGCAAGAGCAGCAAAAGGCCGAAATACATGCTAGTGCCGAAATTCAGAAATTACTGCAGTTGTATAATGATGTTTGTGAACCAATGAGGGGCCTCGCACCACATCGAACAAAAGACCATGCCATTGAGCTTAAGGAGGGTGCTACAATTCCAAACATTCGACCTTATCGTTATGCTCATTCTCAAAAGACGGAAATAGAAAGGTTGGTGGAGGAAATGCTCGATGCTGGCGTTATTCAACCCAGCAACAGTGCTTATTCCAGTCCAGTGCTCTTGGTAAAGAAGAAAGATGGAAGCTGGCGGTTTTGTGTGGATTGTAAGGCCTTGAATAAAGCTACAGTACCAGATAAGTATCCTATCCCTGCAATTGATGAGTTGTTAGATGAGTTAGGGGGTGCTAGGCTGTTTTCAAAGCTGGATTTAAAATCAGGTTATCACCAAATACGGATCAAACCTAGGGATGAGCACAAGACAGCTTTTAGAACACATGATGGGCACTATGAGTTCTTAGTTATGCCCCTTGGACTCATGAATGCACCCTCCACCTTTCAATCACGCTCATGAATGATGTGTTTCGGCAAAACCTCTGGAAGTTTATTCTGGTATTCTTTGATGATATACTTGTTTACAGCCCTAATGGGGAAGCTCATTTGCATCATTTACGGAAAACTTTGCAGTTGTTAAGGGATAATCAGCTTGTGATTAATCCCAAGAAATGTGCTTTTGGGCAACAAAAACTGGAGTATCTAGGTCACATCATCTCGTCAAAGGGAGTTCAAGCCGACCCCACTAAAATTGAGGCTATGGTGAAGTGGCCTATCCCCAAGAATCTCAAAGCATTAAGGGGCTTCCTCGGGATCACCGGATATTACCGGAAATTCATTAAAGATTATGGTAAAGTGGCAGCTCCCCTGACCGAACTACTCAAGAAAGATGCCTTTAAGTGGGGGACCCAAGCCGAACAAGCTTTTGAAAGATTGAAGGAAGCAATGGTCAAAGCCCCAGTTCTAGCACTACCAAACTTTCAACTCCCTTTTGAGATAGAAGCAGATGCCTCTGGCAATGGAGTGAGAGCCGTTTTAATACAGCAAGGTAAACCTATAGCTTATTTCAGTCAACAATTATCTGAAAAGGGGAAGTAAGGATCGGTTTATGCCAAAGAGCTCATGGCAATTGTACTTGCCATTAAAAAGTGGCAACATTACCTTTCTGGTCATCCTTTTGTCATCAAAACTGATCAGAAAGCACTGAAGTATTTTCTAGAACAGAGGGTTGTGGATCCGGATCAAAAAAAGTGGGTAGCAAAATTGATGGGATACAAGTTCACTATCCAGTACAAACCAGGGAAGGAGAATCGTGCAGCTGATGCACTATCAAGGAGAGAGGAATCTCAGTTGGAACTTAAGGCATTCTCCATCTGGAGGTATGAAGGAATGGAAGAATTTGAAGCCGAGGTGCAGAAGGATGAAAAGCTGAAAAACATATGGCAACAAGTGTTGACGGGAAAACAGACTCTTAGGGATTACAGTTTGAAAAATGGCTGCTTGTTTTACAAAGACAAGATGGTATTGCCTCGGACTTCCCCAAAAACGCAGGATTTAATTCGTGAGTTCCATAACTCACCCATGGGAGGGCATTCAAGCTATTATATAACCTATAGGCGCCTATCCGAAGTGGTTTATTGAGAAGGAATGAAGAATGATGTACAGTAGTATGTGGTGAGATGTGTCACTTGTCAGAGAAATAAATATGAAGCTCTTAGTCCTGTGGGGTTGCTTCAACCTTTACCAATTCCTAACTTGGTGTGGGAAGACATCGGTATGGATTTTATAGTTGGACTTCCAAAATCCAACCGCTTCGACACAATCATGGTGGTGGTGGATCGTTTAACCAAGTTTGCCCACTTTATACCGCTGGCCCATCCATTCACGGAAAAAGAGGTAGTTGAAGCCTTTACCAAGGATGTAATTAAGTTGCATGGATTTCCGAAATCAATTGTTTCTGATAGAGATAGGGTGTTTATCAGTCAATTTTGGAAAGAACTTTTTTCTTTATTTGGTACAACACTGAAATATAGTTCAGGCTATCATCCTCAAACAGATGGACAAATGGAGGTGGTGAACCGTAGTTTGGAGACATATCTGAGATGTTTTGCAGGGGAGTCACCCAAGCAGTGGGTAAGATTTCTTCCTTGGGCGGAGTACTGGTACAACACCACTTACCACCGCTCCATAGACATGACCCCTTTTAAAGCCTTATATGGCCGTGACCCACCTACGCTTTTCAAATGGAAAGAGGACTCTTCTTTGATGGAAGAGGTGAATGATCAGCTCAAACAGAGGAATGAGATGTTGGACAGGTTAAAAACTCACTTAGAATTGGCTCAAAACCGCATGAAGGAGCACGTTGATAAGAAGAGACGAGACCTTGAATTTGTTGTTGATGATTTAGTGTACCTAAAGATTCAGCCGTATAAATTGAAGAACTTGGCTCGCAGAAGCAATGAAAAACTGTCTCCTCGTTTTTACGGGCCTTATAAATTCTGGAGAGAATTGGGAAGGTGGCTTATAAATTGCAGCTACCACGACCAGCAAGAATTCACCCAGTGTTTCATATTTCACAGTTAAAAAAATCTGTCTCGCCTTACATCACTGTCCAGCAGCTCCCTGATTTCTTACAGGGGAATTTGAGTTACAGGTTGAACCTGAACAGGTGAAGCAAGTGCGCAAGATGACTGACGGTTCTATGCAAGTCTTAATTAAATGGAAACAACTTCCAGATTGTGACGCTACCTAGGAAGACTACCATCTGATCGATCAACAGTTCCTACAATTCCACCTTGAGGACAAGGTGGCACTTGTAGACGGGGGCAATGATGGGCCTGGTGGGCCTATTATTAAGGTTTACAAGAGGTCCAAGAAGAAGTCCAGGCCAGGGAAGTTAAGTGAAGGGGGAGATTACGGGTCGGGTTAATTTTCCAGCTGGTTTTGGTTGTGGCTGAATCGGGTTATGGGTAGGGTTACTGTAGCTTTCTAGGGCAGTGTGGCCCAGTGGGAGGGGGACATCTAAGAATGAAGACAGTGAGATTAGCTTAGGAGAGACCTCATTACTCTCGAATGAGTGAGGAGTATTTTACCTTTTCTGTTACTGTTCAGACATATTTTTATCTTTAGTGTGCCTAAAACTATCGATCTCCATCACATAATTAACTAAAATCCCCGTAAAACAACTGTAAACTGAACTTGCAACTGCTAATAACATATTATTGTGACATGCCTAGGGATCTCTTAAGCTTACGAGTTATTGAAGGATGTATTTCAATGATAAGATATCTCAAGAAATTTTCCTTCAAGGCTTTTTTGATGATGCATTTGTAGTCTGTGTTGCTAATATGATGAAATGTTGCTAAGTGGTCATTTGTGCATTTTTTCCTTTTTCACTTTCTGTTAACCAACCCTCCCTTCTTAAAGGATTTGCTGTTTAGGTATATTAGTTAATGTATAACCAGTAACTACAATATATTTTTTCAGGTGCTTCTTTCTTATGTGAACTCTTCATGTTCAGGTACCAGCTCTATTTGATAAACAAGGAGCACAACTGCTTGCTGTTGCTTTTCTTGTCATATCAAGAACATGGGTCTCAGATCGTATTGCATCATTGAATGGTATTTTTTGTTTGCATATTTGATCTCTCATTGTTCTAAGAGACAATCTACTTAAAGAACAAGATGTCCTCAGGTACCACTGTGAAGTTTGTTCTGGAACAAGATAAGGCTGCCTTTATTCGGCTAATTGGTATAAGTGTTCTCCAAAGTGGTGCATCTTCCTTCATTGCACCTTCTATAAGGTAATTTAGCATCTGTAAGAAAGAAATTTAATGTGTGGATTTATTTTTCTTGGCAAGATATAGTAGTTTTCATATTATCTGGTGAAACACTAGGTCCATTTTTACTGGTACAGTTACGTTTTTCATTGTAAAAGAATAAAGTCATGGTTCCACAATTAGGTTGTGAATTTCTTGAATAAGTGACCTGATATCCTTGTTAAAGTTCCTGTGTTATTGTATCTTAATTGGTTATCTGTTTAAATATTTTCATTTCTTCATATTATTCATTACAACGTTTTTGTAAGTTAAAGCTTGAGATGCAGCTTTACCTTGCCATTGTGTGTTTAATTACATCCCACTAATTACTTTCTTGCATTGCATTTTCTTCAGTATTGATGTAATTTAATAAATGTGTTGCGTGAGTCAACCACCCTTGGTGCAATGCAGTAGTCATGGGTAGTTGCTTTAAGTGGCTGTTAGAAACCACAGATCCATGAGATTATAAAAATGAAGTACCGGCCTAAGGTGTAATGGACCTGTGTTTTGTCTACATTTGAAGCCCAGAGTTTCACGAAAATTATTCATGAGCTTTCACTTGGGTAGATTAAGCTTTGAGTTGAAATAGTTCTTAACACTTTCCTGTTTCATTTTTTGCTTTACAGCCCAGTCCAACCCTTGTTTGTTAAGTCCGATTTTTGGTGGGATATTTATGATTTTAAAAGTTTTTGCTAGTGACCAGTTTTTATCAAAGACACATAACTCTGATTCCCTATGTTTACAAAGGTAAATATCTCCAATATATGACTTAGGCACACTTTGCTGTTTGCACCTGGAATATGCATAGATTCTATCTTATACCAGGAATTGACTATGCTATACAACAATAGGTTGGGTTGAAACTCTTGGGTTTACTTTGGTGAAATTTCTATTTAGAGGTTTACTGTTTGGATTTCAGAATATTAGGATAATGATGGAGTTATGATGGACATTTGTTTCTCCTTTAATTTACTGATAGCAAAAAATTAAATAGTTTAACACATTAAAAACTAAAAAAGAAAGAAAGAAAGAAAGAAAGTGCTTGTTGGCCTGACATAACGTTGTAAATGGTAAAACTGTGTCTTGTTCTTCAGGTACTTAACAGCCAGGTTGGCTCTTGGCTGGAGGATTCGTTTGACACAGCATTTACTCAAGAACTACTTGAAAAACAATGCCTTCTACAAGGTAAGTGAATATGTATTCACTAAATTTATTGTCTGTCCATCTTTTTTGAACTTAGTATGTTTTGGATTTGTATGTGAATATTTAAACAATGTCTAGTGTCACTGACAATATTGAATGAAGTATCGTATTTTAAATAATCATCTTAAACCAACAAATAAGTTTAGATAATATTTATATATATATATATATATTGTTACAATTCAGCTATACTTTTTACCCTTGAAATTTAACTCAGTTTTCAACTTAGTTTCATGACCTTTTAGTTGTGCCTCTGTGTCTTTAACTATTGAGTTCAGTTCAACATTTTCACCTCTCATGCAATAGACAGTAAAACTTGTTGGGACATTTGCTGTTTAAGTGTTACTGTTAAGATAGCACTCCAGGAGATGTTACAGAGGTGAAGGTGATACATTAAACTGGTGTTGTTACTAGGAAACCATGGATTTTGTGTTGGTTTCGTGATGGGGATATACATATCTTGGAATTTATGATTTCTGTGTTTGGTCAATCATCAACTTTCCCAGGAAGCTTGGTAAAGATTTGTTTATTTTTTGGCAGAAAGATTTATTTTTCATTTATACTCATTTTATCTTTTGCTGAAGATATATTTAGATTATAAATATTAACCAGAAGAATAGCCTGTGTGTTCTATATAGATGGACTTATTAGTCATTCTTTGGGTTATTGTTCCTAAATTGGAAATATCTGATGGTTGAATTGCAAGTTATTGTGCTCATTAATATCTGAGCTCAACGTTTCTGATTGTTGAAAAAATTAATAAATAGTTGCGCATGTATCTAATTGCAGCAGTTTAGTCTTTTTGCTTTAAATTATTTCCAATCATTCTCTTTTTCTATTTTACCAAAAATCATTCAGTAAAATAATTTGTTTTCATTCGTACGCACACCAGATGTAATTTTTTTTTATATCTATCTTCATTCCATTAAAAATCTTTCCTCTCAACCAAACAGGGCCTTAATTTGGCCAAAGGTGGCTATTGTTTTACAGAGGCATAGAGGAAAAGTATCAGAAATAAGGGAGGGTTTAGGTGATGAGGAGTGGTTAAGATACTGTTATATTCTTTTGTTCCAGTCCCTTAGGAAGATCAGATGAACATTTTTAAGCTCTTTAACCACATGTTTGGGAATGGGTGCGAAATTAATGTTAAATGCATATCTATGTAGATCTTCCACATGGCAAACAAAAATATTGATGCAGATCAGAGAATAACTCATGACTTGGAGAAACTAACAACAGACTTATCAGGACTAGTCACTGGGATGGTAAAGCCATCTGTGGATATTTTGTGGTGAGCACTCCATTCATGTAATGTTGGAGTTTTTTATTACCTGGCTTTTAATCCAATAGTACTTGACTTTATGTATTTAATACTTTTTTGTTTATCGTAATGACTAAGATATTTTGTATTTATTTTGTCCATAAGGTTCACTTGGAGAATGAAGCTTTTGACAGGTCAGAGGGGAGTTGCTATACTGTATGCTTACATGTTACTTGGTCTGGGATTTTTAAGAACTGTTACTCCTGATTTTGGTGATTTGGCAAGTCGAGAACAAGAGCTTGAAGGAACCTTTAGGTTAGTTCATTTTGGGTTCTGTTGCCTCCATCACGGTGTTTAATTAAATGTAGAAATCATTCTGACCTTCATCTGCTTGGTGCTTCCATTAGGTTCATGCATGAAAGACTGCGTACACATGCTGAATCTGTTGCTTTCTTTGGAGGTGGTGCTCGAGAAAAATCTGTGAGATTCTCAACTAAACAATATTTTATAATTCTTTTTCTGACATACTCGATTGGTGCATGTGTTTTTGTTATCTCAAATATCAATACTATATTGAATAAAAAAATATTAATACTATATTTTGTTTTACGTTCTAATATGAGACAATATAATCAGGCAATGAGGTTTGAATGGAAAGGCCCAGCATACAGTTGGCTTTAGCTTATTCTTTATACATTATGATTCTGGTTGGCTAAAATGCTACTATCAGCGAGTAGACTGAGGCAGTTTATTTTTAGTCCTTAACTTTTACTCTTTAACATTGGGCAGATGGTTGAGTCAAGATTTAAAGAACTTCTCAGCCATTCCAAGTTCCTTTTAAAGAAGAAGTGGCTGTTTGGTGTCCTGGATGATTTTATCACAAAGCAGCTCCCTCATAATGTGACTTGGGGCTTGAGCTTGTTGTATGCCATTGAACACAAGGGAGACAGAGCATCGGTATCTGTGCAGGGTAATATTATCTTGATTGCTACAGTTATTCTTCCTCCCCCCCCCCCCCCCCAAAAACCAAATATCTCTTCTTGATTCAAATATCTCTTCTTGATTCCCTTTCTCTTGTGCGAACACATAATATAATACTTACAGGTGAGCTCGCTCATGCTTTGAGGTTCTTAGCATCTGTTGTTTCTCAAAGCTTTTTAGCTTTTGGTGATATTCTTGAACTGCATAGAAAGTTCATTGAGCTGTCTGGTGGTATCAATCGGATTTTTGAGCTGGAGGAGCTTCTGGATGCAGCACAGTCTGGTATGTCCTCTCTTCCCATTGTCATAATGCAAGATACTAAAAAATGTGTGTCTGTTTCTGCAGCATTAATTCTTCTTTCCATGAGTCATCATATTCTAATATCTTTGACCATACAGGGGATTTTATGAGTGGTGCTTTAGCGCCAACAAAGAGAGATGTTCAAACCACAGATGTCATTTCCTTTTCTAAGGTTGATATTGTCACGCCTGCTCAAAAGATGTTGGCCAGGGAGTTGACATGTGACATAGTGCGGGGCGGCAGCCTGCTTGTTACTGGTTAGCATTTATCATTATAATTTGTTTCCTTCTATGGATGAAATTCTCTTGTAATTGACTATTAAATATTGCATGTATCACATTTTAAAAGGCCCAAACGGAAGTGGAAAAAGTTCTATTTTCAGAGTACTTAGAGGACTTTGGCCTATTGTAAGTGGAAGACTTTCCAAACCATCTGAAAATGTGGATGAAGAGGCTGGATCAGGTTGTGCCATTTTCTATGTTCCTCAGCGGCCTTATACATGCTTGGGAACCCTGAGGGATCAAATAATTTACCCACTGTCCCGTGAGGAAGCAGAGCTTAGAGCATTGAAGATATATGGGAAAGGTAATTATGTTGACAAGGACAAATAAGATGCCCCAAAAATGACTTCAATATTAAAATGGAATTTCTGACTCAAAATGTTAACCGCAATAATTTAGTTGACTCAACCAATGCTTAAAGTGATGCTACTGCTTTATGTTTGATTAATTACTACCAGCTTAGACTAAATTAACTTGTTGCTTGTTACTCATATCACCAGTGTTGAAAATTTCTCATATCCGTAAATTGAGTAGGAGAAAATTCTGCCGTTCAGCTTGTAGTCTTTTGTTGTCAACCAATCATCACTTCTAATTCTCTTCTAATTGCTGTTACGTGTCAGTGTATTATCTGTGTTTTATTTTGCTATGTTCTGATTATTACGCTATTGCTTATTCAGATAAAAATTATGCTGACTCCGGAAATGTGTTGGAGACGCGCTTGAAAGTTATCCTAGAGAATGTGCGGTTGAATTATCTTCTAGAAAGGGAGAAAAGTGGTTGGGATGCCGATCTAAACTGGGAAGATATTCTTTCTCTTGGAGAACAGCAGAGGCTAGGCATGGTATGTGAATATAGTTTCCAGTAATTTGAGACGGAATCTGTTAAATTTTTTAGTATTTTATTTTTCTGATTTAGTATAGGCCTTAAAGTATATTCCTTAGAGGATCAGGTTGCACATCTTTTAAAATGAACTTGTTTGGATTTTTAATATTTCATCTTTTCTCCCCCTTTTTTGTAAGGCACGCTTGTTCTTTCACAAGCCTAAATTCGGTATCCTCGACGAGTGCACCAAGTATGTATGATGATTATTATTGTCTCTTCTTTCGCTACAAAGAGTTATCATACTCATTGTTATTCTTGTTTTATACTGTCTGAAAAAAAAATCATTGGCAGTGCCACTAGCGTTGATGTCGAAGAACACTTGTATGGGCTGGCAAAGGATATGGGAATTACAGTTGTTACCTCTTCACAGGTAAGTATCAATGTAAATTATAATAGAACAAAAAGAAAATACAAACTTCGTGGCTTATATGATGTAAAGAGCAGTTTATCAGTTAGTTTTTGGTTACTGAATACTATATACTTTGGTGGATATTCCCATGACAAATCTGATTTATTTACTTCCTGCCATTTCAGCGTGTGTGTGTGTGTGTGTATTTAAACATGTAGACTATCCATCCTAATCTGATCAAACTAAATATATTTACTTCTGCCTCAGCGTCCTGCTTTAATACCCTACCATTCCATGGAATTACGGCTGATTGATGGTGAGGGTAATTGGGAGCTTCGTTTGATCAAGCAATGATTTCATTGAGGGAGTGTTGATGTAGAACTTCCCGTTGAACTACTTGCGATATTTATCAAGTCATGCACGCACTTATTGGCTGGTGGCAGGCGGATAGTTGGTTTGCCGATGAAAGTCCAATATTTTATATTATTTTGGGTTTCCCACATTCAAGGTTCATTATTTTGCCCCGTAGACTTGTATGGGTGCCATGGACGCTAAACAGCAGGAATAGCCTATAGTATCAAGCTGTAACATGCAACCTTTTCGTGATCTTTGCAGCATAAAGAGATCAATCATGTACAGGTTTTTCTCATTTCTTCTTTCTCTTCAGTAGTTGATATTGATTCATATCTTGTAACTATAGGATGTAATCGTTATTATTACTATTTAGCTTTACCAATAAGGCATGAAAGTAAAGGGACAGGATAATCCCGCTCATCCGTGCAAGCAATTCTTGTTTATGCTGTAAGCTCATCTTCCAGTTGATTTGCTTTTTTCTAAATTATTGGTCTTAGCTTTCATGTGGCAATGTTATTGGCGGAATATACAACGTGATATAAAAAGAATATGTTATTGTTGTGACAATCTAAAAAATATAGTGTTACTATGAATTGTTTAACATTAAAATTTGGATGAAAGATCGATGTTTATTCTAATGGTTATTTTACCATGATATCGTTTAGAGTTTGACATTATTATTATTTTTTATCTGCAAAGTAATAATACATGGTTCATAAAACAGGTAAATGCGGCAAACTTCTTGTCATATAGTTAAATTACACTTTGTATATTTTTGTCGAAAGTTACAAAATCTTTTCACATTTTGATATATGCTGCGTAAAATTCATACTTTATTTTGCTAAATAATCAACTTTTGTGGACTATGATTTTATTATGTTAGTAAAGTGTAATGAATGGGCCGCATGTGGACTTGAACATTTAGATAGGTTATGGGAAATGGGCTGGGCTTATTAGAAGTGGGGGAAAGTCCCAGAAAGTAAGGGGAATGAGAGGGCATATATAGTTGCAAATGAGGCAGCAGAGTATGGGAGAATATTTTGGTCTTTCTCCTCCCTCTGGACGTTTCCCATCTCCCTCTGATATTTTCTCTTTCTTCCTGATAATTTTTTTAATGCTATTTTCTTACTTGATTCTATGTAATGTGGCTTATGTGATTGTAAGCTTCAGTTTAATAGTCATGGCAATGCATTTTTCAGTTGATCAATATTGTGATCATAACAGTGTATTTTATAAGATTGATTTGATTTTTTAATATAATGAAAAATAATTAAGTGATTTATTTTAAAATTAAATACATGTAATACAGAGGATTATTTTTATTGACAGTCCAGTTCAATGCAATAAGACTGATTATGATATGTCAAAGCCCACGCTGCGGCCTCACGAACTAGAGGCTCCAGCAACATTATAGTAGAGATTAGGATATACTACTTCAAATTCTGATTAACATTTTGTTGAAAATCAACTTTTGGATGGGTTCAAATTCTGAATAACAGTTTGAGAAACTTTTAATTAGGGTTGAGATTAGGATATACAAGACAAGGAAGATTGGACTTTTGACGTTTGATATTCTCTATCAATTTTAGTTAGGACGGACATTTCATATAAAATTTGACAATTATCAATATATAATATAAAGTTTATAACAAGTTATACTATTTCCATATTATAAATAGCATAACATATTTCTCAAATTTCTTACAAGACACCAGTCCACATCTAACTATTTTATTATAATTGAATCCTAAATTTATGACAAAATTTTCCTTTTTTTTTGGGACCACTGCAAAATTTTTCTTATTAAGTTGTATTACGAAGCCAATCTTACATTACATATCCTGAGCGAATCTAATCCACAACCAAACTTATTTTTGTTGAAAGGGTTTACGACACCGACGCTTACACACATTCAACTCAGCATCTGCACCAATTAGTATATGTTTTTCATATACTTTTTAAATTAAAATTTAACATGTAGGCTTTTTAAATTTTTGTAAGTTCAAAAAATTAATACTTTTAATATATAATTAATAGCTAAATTTACAATGTATTAAAAGACAATTTACAAGTTAATTTTTAATTGAAAAACAATACAAAAAATACATAAGAAAAAATATATAAGTATTTTTCTTAATATATTCTTTACTTTACTTTTCTTTTTCTCTTCTTTCCACTTGGTGACTGATGAACTGTAACCCAACATTGCTACAACTTGCAATGGTCGTTTTAGAAAATCTAGCCCTTCAAGATTCTGAAAGGTTTCTTTAGGTTTTAACTGTATTTTTATTTCTTTTAATTTTTTAAAATTAATTTAATCCTTTTCTTTTAAAAATAAAAAATAATATTTTAAAATTAATTTTATTTAAAAAATAAAAATAATCCCACCGTTATATTACCAAAAAAATAATAAATAATATTGCCAGTGACAAAACCGGGAAAAATAACGTGAAGAACAAAATAAGTTGTGCCATCTTTCAAGAATTAAAATTTACTGCATCATTCACACAATTCTAATTTTTCAGTTCAGCGATTTCTTCAGTATCAATTGAATAAAATTTAAGATTTTTTTTTTCCTCGGAGGGAGTTGTTGCCCTATTTCTACATACTTAGGTTGTGTTCCTATTTTTTAAAATAACCCAATTTAATTTTGCCTCATAATTCATATAAAATTTAACAGTTTGTTAATTTAAATACTATTTTTTTGATTTCATTAAATCCTATTTAAATTTGACATCAAAATCAATATATTATTTAATTTGATATCAAATTTTTGATTAATTATGAGATGAAAAACAAAATTAGATCGTTTTTAAAGAAATAGGAAACCATCGTGGGATCTTGAATCTCATTGTTTAATAAGGTATAATCTTTATCTCGATCTTCCGTGCATGATTAAGTGGTGCACTGCCACTATATACTAAGAATTATAACGAGTTAGTGGTCGGCTAGCCAATCCATATTAATTCTGGGTTTGAAAGCAAGATCAGCTACCTAGAAAGCATTGCCAACTTCATTGGCCAATCCAGTGTGCGCACACACACACTATATATATATACACCATAACCTTCCTCGTTTTATCCACAGAGCTACTTCTTTACCTATAATACTAGAAATCATTGTAATCCTCCTCCTTAATGGGTGTGTCTCAGAAATTTCCTTCCTTCGGCTGTGAACTGAGAATAATACAAGCTCAGAACGTTGAGTTCATTTCCATGGGAAAGGGCAACTTATTTACCAGGTTTTATCTTCCCGGGGGAACTAACAAAAGAATTCAAGTGAACACCCGAAAGATCTCCTCCAAATCTGTCCCCTTCTGGGATGAATCCTACTGTTTAGATTGTTCGTGTACCCAAGAATTCTTAGGGACCCTGAAGCAGG
The DNA here is from genome assembly GCA_026686845.1 of Adenanthera pavonina. Lineage (NCBI taxonomy): Eukaryota > Viridiplantae > Streptophyta > Magnoliopsida > Fabales > Fabaceae > Adenanthera > Adenanthera pavonina. Next base: position 31,552,042 of record JAIVEN010000019.1, read on the forward strand.
AGAGCCTCCTCTTGGAAGTACGACAGAGCAACACAGCCCTTGTTCTGGGGAAAATCAGGGGGTCACGTCTCCTAGGAAGGGCTGAGATTCCATGGAAAGTAATTCTTGAATCGCCAAATGTGGAGTTCAAAGAATGGGTGAAGATGGATTTGGAGAATGGCAATGGCGTCAAACCACTGAAGTTGCAAGTGGAGATCAAAATTCGAGTGCCATCGGCTTCAGAGACGGAGAACATGACGAGAAAGAGGTTGACGAAGAAGTGGGACGAGTGTGGATGCAAGGAAGGCCATGATAATGATATATTTGTAATAGCTGCAGCTTTAGAAGCCTTCTAGGCACAGAATATATATCAAAATAGGCGTCGCTTTTGTTTGATTTCTACTCAGTGACTCTTGAAGTGAGCATTAATTGTGTGTTTGCAAGAGTTCTGAAACATTTCCACAATTTTTCACTCTCGTCTTCGGCTAACTTGTGCTACGCTACTTTCTGGTACTGCCATGGTTCTATACAGCTCCCAGATAATATATATATATATATATATTGACACCAACCAAATTGTGTTAAGCTGATTCTAATGTAAGATCAAGAAATGTAAAGAATTCTATGTGCGGCCGCTAAATAAGATATGACTTGACAAGGTTGGAAGCAAGATGGCTTTTGGATTAGTGGTTTGAGTCGTACTGTAGACCTTCTCAATCGGTACGATGTGAGATTCAAATCCGATATACGTGTACAAGGAACAATTCTAACTTATCCATTATACATGAAAAGAACTTGCCAGTTGCCACTAGTTATTTTTCTACCAACATGGGTGATTCATTCCATCCAATACCTTTTTTTCTTTCTTTTTTTTTTTACTATTCATATTGGTACTGGGACCATATCTTTAGAGATAAACGTACAAACGTGCATAGTTATTTCAAGACAGCTACATTCCCACTTTAAGAAATGGTAAAATATGCTACCTCGAGTCCTTAATCGAAAAGAAGCAAATTTAGTCCACTAATACATAGACTGCATACTTATTATCTTTATTACTATTTTTTTCCCTCAAACTCAAATTTTGAGTAAGTTTTAAAATTTTTAATTTATTTTACCAAAATTTTAAAATTTTACAAAATATTTAATTTTCTTTAATATGAAAAGGAAAATAAACTTGAGAACTAAATCGAATCAAACTCTAACAAAATTTTACTGACCTAAAAATAAACTGTCCTAAAAAATAAGTTTTTATCGACTGATTTCATCAAATCTATTTATATATATGTTTAATCAATGTTGAGCATAATAATAAAATGTAAAAAAATATAATATAATATAACATATTTAAATATGCATTTTTTATTAGATTTTTTTTAATATGCCTCTCAATTAGTTTTCTCACAAATGGGCTGAATTATCTGAAGCCCAGTATAATCAAACTCATGAGCTAGGCCGATTCGAAGTAAAGAAAAACAGTACCCGGTGACCTGCACAGTGGCACGAGAAGAGGGTTCTGGTTCTGGTTCTGGAGATTGGAGGCATAGGCATAGCATATAGCATAGCGGGGTTGAAGCACTAGAAGCCGCCGAGTGTGGAATTCAGAATCCAAGATCATGGGAAGCCGATTGGGAGGTAGGATCGTTCACTTTGCAAATCTACCTATTAAGCTCCTCATGCCAAGTTCCTTCACCAACATCACAGAAATTGCGCTTAAGACCATCCCTTCTGCTTCCAAAATCGAGATCAAGCGTGTCCTTGAATCCCTATATGGCTTCGAGGTCGAAAAGGTACGGACTCTAAACATGGAAGGCAAAAAGAAGAAGCGCGGTGGTTTGTTGATCGCAAAACCCGACTACAAGAAGGCTTATGTAACCCTCAGGAATCCGCTTTCCATCTCGGCGGATCTTTATCCGCTTCGCATGATCGAGGAGGAGAAGAAGCGGGCTAACAAACAGTCCAAGTCGAGCGTCGTTGACGAACGCGAAACCAAGAGGCATTGGCTTGATGAGAGGTTTAAGCGCGAGAAGTCTTCCAACGATAGGAGGCCAAATCGTGCTGATGGTGCTGCCAAGTTTCCCTGGAGCAGTATGAGGTCTGGTGCTAAGTAGTTTATGGAACATTTTGCTCTTGAAATCTGAATACCCAAATGTTGCTTTCCAAGTGCTTGTGATAATGTTTTTTCCTCATTTGAGCATGGAAAATGTATAATGGTTGGTTTTATGGGGTTCATCGTTTAGTCAACTACGGTTATGCTCTTCTTAGATATGGGTGTGTTTGATTTGAGGGAATTTTGGGGTTCATCGTTCAATGGTTGGTTTTCTGGGGTTCATCGTTTAATCAATTATGGATATGCTCTTCTTAGGTAGTGTCTTTTGGGGAGGGAATTGAGGTTTTTTTTTTTTTCGAGAGGGAGGGAGATTCATGGTGATTAAATCTGTGAGTCGATCGGCTAAAAAAATTAGCTTAATTCCCTTCAACCTCCGTCCTTTAATAAATTTTTTCAAAATTGAGATGTTTTTTTAGGAGGGTGAGTCCCTTTTAATTTAGTTATGTTCTCATTAAAATTCTTTCCATCTCTTTCTTTTGATCCTGTCAAATAATTCTGTCAAACAAAAAAATTTTAAATTTCATTCAATCTATTCTTCTCTGATTCTCTTCATCAAAAATCCTTTTGAATCCCTTCAAACCATCCCTAAGAATAATCCCTGAGAATAAAACAAATTATGGTTATGCTGTTGCTTGATGGATAGAAATTGTCGGAGGTTCCGTTTGAGCGGTCCAACAAACACAACGCTACGGACAAACAAGATGTCACGAATTCGAGAACCGATCAGAGTGCTGTATATACGATTGAAGCTCTAAAGAGTACTGTATAACTAGTTATCATTTTTTATTTATGAACTGTATATCTAGTCATCATTAACTCCGCAGACAGTTATTATTCAAAGAAGAAAGAGCAGTTGCCCTCAAATTCATCGAATCTGTTGCTTTTTCTTGGGGTTTTAGCCCCCAACTATAAACTTATCCTAATTTTGATTTTGAGTTCTTTAGTCTAGCATCATGTTTCCCATGCTTTATTTTGCTGCAGACTAACAGGAGCCATTGCCTTCCCTTTCCTGCTTTTTTTTTTTCTAATTTATTTCCCATGAATAAAAGAACATTCATCAATCGATTAGAGATTTCTTCTTGCCCATTTATTATGCTATCGATTTGGTTTGCACATGGAGGTCAAGGACTGGAGAATTTCGCAACTCTCTGACTTTATCCTCCTGTAAAGGTACTCGTTTTCTCTACAAATGAGATTGAACTAGCCCATTATGGGCTTAAGGTGCCACATCCGGTCTCAATTTTTGAGTCGAAACTTTATAAGATCATGTTCTTCTCAAAAGCTACCTTGAGCTGGAAATGTAATCTAGCATCTTACCGAGAAAAAAAAAAACAATTGATTCTAACATTCTCCCCTCCTGGTGTGGAATGGCGTTGAATTTGGATCCTTTTAATTTTTTCTTTTCTTAACATAAATGAAGATTTTCTTAAAAAGCATTGGTGATCAACAAACTTTACTCTAATGTTTTAAAAATAAATTGGGAAAAATTGTGTAATATATATTGAAAGATTAAAAGAAATTAAGCAGCCAAAGGATTTGATTCACTCAAATTCAATGATTTTCTAGAAGCAGTAAGGCCACTAATAAGTATTAACTCATCATTGCAATTTAAAAATCAACTATATATATATATTGAAATTTATAGAAGGTCGTGCTATTAATGCGATTCATCGAGTAATATAAAATAATAAAAACATGTCAAAGTGTATATATGCATTGAAAAAATTTTTTTGCCTAAATATTGGACTTTTTTAGTTGATTAGATTTTTTCTTTACAATGTGGGGATGAATAATAACCTAATTAAAAGTTTTCGATTGAAGGATATAATAATTCAAATAAAATTTTAGATTGAAAGTTCAAATTTCAAATTTAAATAGTAAAAAATATAAAGAGCAAAGGGGAAAATAAAAAACAATATTGTTGAAATAAAAAGAGGAACAAAATCCAATGAAAAGTCTTGTGACTCTAATTGGAGGGACTCAAGGAGGCTCTTCTAATATAATTTTTTTCAATTATAAAGTTGCGTACTCAAGAAAAGGTTTTGAATCTTTTGCTCTTCAATTTTTTTTTTGGCCAAATCTTTCGCTATTCAATAATATAGGAAGCTAAACTGCATTGACTTCTAGAATTAGAATATGGATTCTCTAATTCCATAAAATTGACTGCATATAATACATTTGAGGAAAGATAAAGAGAAAAAGGTGAAAAAATATGATTATAATTTTTCAAAAAAAAAGAATATAATTATAAAATATGAATCCTATATATATTTCATTAAAAAACTTCCTATATGTAGCCATATTTTGTTATTTTATTATATTACTCGAATCCATAACTCAGTTTCTAAAGCCAAATTACCCCTATTAAGTCGCTTGACTCGACAACGTAACCTGATATATGTCAATTTATTTTAATTTTTTTAATAATAAATCAATTTTTGTATATAAAAAAGCACTTCTAAAAAATCTTTGAGATGTTTGTTTAATAAAAAAAAATTTTTCTATTTATTTTGAATAGTTACCCTTAATAGCTCTTGAATAAAAACAGTTACAGTAAATAAAAGAAAAAAATATGAAAGAGGTGGAGGTTACACTATTTAACTTTAAAAATTAAAAAAATAATAATATTTAATCTGAGAAAATATTATAATATAAATTTATATTTTTTTAAATTATTAACAATTTATAAAGTAATTTTTTTTATTTTAATCAAACATAGAATAATTTTTACTTTTATAAAATTTCTAAATAATTAATCCAACGGACGGTGTAAGAATCACTCTGGTGAAACCGGATCAGAGATGCCAGTGGAGGCCTGGCTATTGCCTTCCACGTCATGGTTGGCGGTTTCTCCTCCCACATATATAAATCCATTGCACTCGAAATTGCCAAGAGTCATCGTTTTCGCCTCTTTATCATTTCGCGCTGAGTTCCTATGAGAATTTAGGAGATCCAGATCTAAGACCTGTTTGCGTTACTTAACCAATTACTGGATTCTCCTTTCCGTAACAATCTCCATTAATGGCTACGGTCTCCCCTCTCGCCAAATACAAGCTTGTTTTCCTGGGTGATCAATCGGTTGGGAAAACCAGCATCATTACTCGCTTCATGTATGACAAATTCGACACCACCTACCAGGTCATTCCCGATCTTGTCTTCTCGATTGCTTTGTCAATTTGATTGCATGCAGTTCAACTTCTCTCCCACTGAAATCGACGGATTCAAACTCTCAGTGCAGAAGGGGGAAATAAATTGCAAACCCCTTCTCTTTTTAGCTGAATGTTTATACTGTTAGTCTCTTCTTTTCTTTCTTTGTTATCAGATGTTACATTTCCTATGTATGATACAAATATATGCATTACTCTATTTGGATTTACGCGGATCAATCTGAAGTATAATATATCCGTAGTTACGTTCTTATTTGTTTTAGGAACGTACTATTGGCTTAGCCATATGTCTGTATTTGTTTGTTGAATTGTTGGGCGGCAAGATGATGCTTAATGAAGGGGGAAAGATTATCTAATTGATCAGGAATTACATGCATTCACATTGGGAAGGAAAAAAAAAAAAAAACTAGTCGTCTTTTTGTTATGATTACTAAGATGTGCTTATTATTTGGAGGAGTATGAGTAGATAGATTAATGAATATTAGATAACTTAGGATGTCAAATTTTTTTCCTTCAAGTTTTCCCCCTTGTTTTTGTTTATTCATTTTTGCTTTTTTTCTGCTAGTTTCTTAACAGATTTTTTGTTCATCTGAATTTCAGGCTACTATTGGAATTGACTTTTTGTCAAAAACAATGTATCTTGAAGATCGAACAGTTCGTTTGCAGCTTTGGTAGGCTGTATTCCTCTTCAAGTTATATATAAATACAATCCTTTTTCGTTATAAAATTTATATAAAAGCTATATAAGAATACCCATTACGGATATTGGATTCTTAGAATCAATGCACTTGGTGAAGAAGATATCACTAGAAAGAATATAAGAAGTGAATAGATCAGAGAATAGGATGTGGAAAAAGAAAATTGAGAGCAATGAGTTCATTGTTCCCTATGTGGTCTTCTGTTATATTGAAAACAGAGTTTGTATGGGGGCGTTGCAAACTACTTTGTTTATTGAAAGTACTATGAGATTTTCCTTTTTATTTTCTTATTATTCACTTCAGTTCAGAAAGAATTTTTATCATTCCTCTTCATGATAATACCTTGCTCCCTTTATTAACGTTGTCAAGAACAATTGGTTGTCTGGTCTCTGATTTGATCTTAAACCTGTAGCGGCATCATCATTATATTCTGGTGTGCATGGTGTGGGCATTTGTTTTTTCTTCATCTGTTATTTCTTGTTTTCTCAATCTATTGTATTTTAACCTCACAGGGATACTGCGGGGCAAGAAAGATTTAGAAGTCTCATTCCAAGCTACATAAGAGATTCTTCTGTTGCAGTTATTGTATACGATGTATCTAGTGAGTAGTAATTTTTTTTTTAATGCCACTGTTTTCATCTATTGAAAAGCTTCTATAATTTTTTAGAAGAGCACTATGCAGTTACGAGTTAAAACACTCACATACACACACTTATTCACTTTTTGTTCTCTTGTGCTCTCTCTCTATCTAATATGTGTTTGCATGAGGATATGGATTTGCTTTACTCTTCATTTTTCAGTGGTTATAAGATTGATGATCTGTTAAAATCAATTATGGTTGTTTAAATTTCTTAGAAAGCTGTTGTGATGCAGACATGCAATCGTTTCTGAACACTAACAAGTGGATTGAGGAGGTACGTACGGAACGTGGCAGTGATGTTATCATTGTCTTAGTGGGGAACAAAACTGATCTTGTTGATAAGAGGTGAGCAATATGAATCCCTTGCGTAGAAGTTGATTCTTGATTTTCTTGGTTCTTTTGTAAATGAATATGCTTTATCATTAAAGTATGTTAAGACCCATGATTTGTGTTCATTAGCAGAAGGGACTCTCCATATTTTGTTGCAATACATAATTCTCTGCTTATTGCTTAGCTACTCGATTGGTTAGTCCTGTTAAAAATGGTTACTTATAATCATTTTAGCAATAAATGGATTAAATAGTTCTTTATATTTAGATGGGCTTACCAATTTGCCGTAGTTGGAGTTATTATTTTATCAGAAACAATCATTATTGTCTAAATTCACATCTAATGGATTCTGTTCAATATTACTCCACAACTGTTAAAATATGGTCGACCAGATAGTGTTTAGAATTTAGAATATTAGATTTGATTATATCTTTTTTGGCTATATCAGATTTGATTATATCAATAGTTACAAATAGTTGGGATGCAATTAGTTTCAATTACCAGGTAGAATGTACATCATGTTTTTGGTTCTAGTATTTGTGATTTTACTTTGCAAAATTGTGATAATGCTTTGATACTTAAACAGGCAAGTTTCTATGGAAGAAGGAGATGCCAAGGCTCGTGAGTTTGGAGTCATGTTTATAGAAACCAGTGCGAAAGCAGGCTTCAATATCAAGGTGAACTTTAATGAATTCTCTATGTGATCTTATTTTGGTTTATTAGGACATGCTTCTGAACTCGGATGCCTGTGATCTAATCGTGTTAGCCTTCAAGATTTGGCATGATTTCATGCTGCTTTTATAGCGGAGAATGTATCATATCTGGGAAGTTCAAATTGATGGTCAACTAGCGTTGTCAAGTTTGTCATAGTTCGCATTTTTGTTCTAGCTTGGGTTCCTCGTGTCCTTAATGTCCTCTGCAAATGCAAAATTGCAGCCTCTGTTTCGTAAGATTGCTGCTGCGTTGCCAGGGATGGAAACTCTTTCATCCGCAAAACAGGAAGATATGGTTGATGTGAATCTAAGACCCACTGTCCATTCATCTCAGACAGAGCAGCAAGGGGGAGGTTGCGCATGCTAGAGAAATATGATTTCAGTCTATTGTCCAGAAAATTTTCCAAATAGATTCGGATAGACGTCTGTTCGGTGAACAAAATTTCGGGCTTGGCTACTTCGATAGAAGGATGAGATTGAAGAAAATCCGTCCATTCGATAGAAGGATGGTCTTATGTAAGACGAGATTATTAGTATTGTGTTTTCCCCCCTCTTTTATACAATTAGACCCTCGATGTAAGAATATCGTAATAAACTGATAGAAAGTTTTCATTCATAGACATGAAGGCGGCATGTTCAGTTTCTGAAATTCTTATTTGGGTTAGACATTATGACAAAGCTTCAAATCTTAATGGGGCCAGGATTTTGGCGAGTGATGATATTGGCAGCGGCTAACATCTTACTTGTCGTGCATTAAAAGGGCTTCTTCAATTCAGTTTAGAGTTTTTTTTTTTGGCCAGAATTCAGTTTTGAAAATTAGATGTTTGGTAATTAGACAATTTTCTGGCCAATAAAAAAGGTTATTAGACAACTTAATTTATTAGTTAAATATTGATTTTTGTCTTTTTGCATATTGTTCAAATGCCATGTGTTTTACAAATGAAGTTTTTAAAAATAAAAAATTAGAATGTTTATCAATAAAACATTAAAAAAACCCGAAGCAATTATTGTCACTTAAGTTATGTTGGTTAAAATATATTTTTGGTTTTTATAATTTTATTAAAAAATTTTAATTTGGTACCGCTAGGTTTTTTTTTTTTATCTAACCATTGGTGTCATCACTAGTTTATAAACTGATAATGATTAAAAAATGTCCAGAATTACAAATATTTAAAACTTATTAGACGAAAGGTTAAGTGAACTTTTTGAAAGGCAACTTTTAAAAAAGTATTTCACAATAATTAACCAGTACCGGATTATCAAACTTACTGATAATTTTAATGGATTTTGTTCTGGGAAGAAAATACTACAGGTTGGTCATTTTGTCTCAATCTCCCTTTAGATCTTCGGAGATGTAATTAGAAGCACGTTATAGTGTATGTGTGTGTAACATTCACAATTGACTCTACCTAAGAATGAAGTATCAAAGTTGTTCATATGTTAACTGTGCAATTGATTGAAAATTCAGGCAGAACCGTATATTTTCACAATAATTGCATGATTCCATTTCCCACTTTTTACATAAAATTCACAATTAACTCGACAAGTGATATAGAGTCTGAAAGATGAAGTCAGCTGACGGCTCAACCATTGCATAACGATTCTTCTATTCCGCATCAAGACTCTGGCTTTGTAAGAGTCAGCCACCAACTATGGTTTGTCGACCTGTCCTAATTTTACACTAATTAGTAATCTATTATCTATATGTAAATTCAAGATCAATCTTTACTGCTCATAAAACTGTAGAAGTGGGGCCCACAGATTATTATTTAAATCTACGTGGAGTCCATTGAACAATATGCAATTTTACATTCAACTAAAACATTTTGCATTTTTTACCAAAAAAAAAATTTTACATTTTTTACCAAAAAAAATTTTACATTTTTTTCTTATTTTAGTGGCATGTGGGTTCCATGGTTTTTAGATTGAAGACAAAAATTGGAAATCTTTTATTGGGGTTTTTTTATTATTATTATTTTCTTTTACAAATTTGGTTAATTATTGTTAATATATCTAAAATCTTTTGATATCTATTTACAGGGAAAAAAAGCTTTTGATCCCTGTAGTTTTACTCAGTTCTGAAATTAGTCCCTATTACTTAATTTTTTTAATACACTCCTTGAAGATTTGACTATTACAATCTTTAGTCCCTAATTTTCCAAATATTGTTGCAAGGATTCCTACATGTCATTGACTATGTTAAAATTGTAGGTGTGTCTAACGGAGTATCATGTGGCTGTTGACCCAGGTGACACATTGGCAACACTTTGGAATTTACTTAATCAACTGGATCATTGAGCATTTGAGGGGGGAAAAAAAGAAAAGAATGCCCATTGTCTCCTCTTCATTTTGTCTGCATCCAGTGATAGCATTAGTCCCTGCGACTAACTCGAAGCATCATTGGCATCTTCTCATCATCTACTCAGTCAAACCAGGTGAATTGATTCTTTTTTGTCTTCTCTGTCTTTCTCTTTGTCTTCTCCATGCTAGAAACTGAGGATGAAGGGTAGTTGTCAGTGGAGAGGAAATGGAAAAAAAATGGTGGGTTACAGTTGGGAAGGCAAACTAAGCATGAAGGGTAGGTGAGGGTTGAGAAGGGATCTAATTTTGGTGGGTTGTGTTTGGGGATAGGGACTGAGAATGAGGATACTTAGGGGTGAAGAAGGAATTAGGTTTTTTGATATATGCTCATCATCATTTTTTGTTGTCATTGTAGCGTATGATTTTGGATAGTGAAAATGGAATCAATGGTCTTATCTGATGTGAAAAAGGGCAAAAAGAAACAATTAATGGAGATGCGAAGATCTGATCCAATGCAGATTTTGACTGCATGGATTAATCATAACCATAGGCATAGATTTTTGTGATGCTTACATTATAAGGTCAAATCAGTTAATTTATTTATGAGATGCAGAATTGTTTGAAGGATTGAATCCTATAATTGAAACATTTAACAAGGATCAAACCGATTGAAGGATTAACAAGGATCAATATCGATTTTCATCTTCATCTTAATTTTTCATGGGCATAGCTTGGATTTTCTTCTTCCTTAGTGTTGCAGCACGTGTTATGGCACTTAAGTGAGGGTTTTTTTGTTGCTGGTTTGATGAGGAGGAAGGAGAGAGGTGTTGAAGATTGAAGAGCTTGAAGATAGATGACTCACTACTATATTCTTTTCTACTTTCTTCATGATTAGCTTTATTAATTGACTTGTAGGGTTTATTGATTCAGTTGATTATGAAGGATTTGGGCCTGTAATTACATTGATTAAGAATTATATTTGTTAAACCTCTCATGGAAGAGTAGGTTTTGGTACTTTAAATTGAGGATTATATTAATGGCAATTTATTCTTGAATTTCAGTTTTGAGCATTATCTTACTATTCTTGATTTAACTTGTTGGTTTGTTTTGAATTCATACTTGGGATGTTGAATTGAGATGTTAAAGATGGTGTTTGAATCGAATCGAAAATTTCATATAATTGGGTTGAATTGATTGAAAATTTCTTATAGAAAGATATGACAATTCAAAGTTCATAATGTAGCTAGAATTGAAAATATGCCTTCAAGATGTTTGATTAAATGCTTGGGTAAGAATTTAAAATCAATTGAGTTTGTTCGAATGCCATTTAAAGGATAATGAATTGGGATTAATTTGTATTCAATTCATGCTATCTTTTAAGTGATTCTCTTAGGGAAAACATATTTGTTCTTTTGATACACCTCTCACCTAATTCCAACTTGAACCATGCCACATTTTATCCATTCATCCACACATTTTCTTTGCTTTCTTGAAGTCTTACATTGTTCTCTCTTTGTTTTCTTTGATTCCATTTCTTTTAATAGTTTTTAATTGAACCAAAAGAACCTCCCAAGTTTGCATTGTATTAATGTAGAATTCATTGCATTTATAGGTAAATATTCCTTAGACCTTCTAATCATTCCCACTCGATCTTCCTTTGTAAACACGACCTAAGTCAGACTACTATCCTATAATACTTCTACTTATTTATTAAATTAAACCCTCACAACAAGGGCTGTCATTTTTTGGTCTTACTTTCCTTATGGGCTTCTTTCACTTTTAGCTTTTGATTTTATTTGGTTGGTGTAGGTGATGATCTATGCTGCATAATCAAGGCATTATTGTATTCTAGTAGATTGATTAGTCTTGGATTCTAACACTAGCACTGATTTCAATATTTGCTTTTAGATGTAAGTATTGAAGAAGGGATACATTTATTTATGATGTTTTCTCTCCCTTTTTTTTTAAATTAATGGATTGATGAATTTTTCAAGTTTCTGATGATGATAGATTACTTTCCTTTTATGACTCTACACATTTGGTGTTTGATTTAATTAGAGATAATTATTTGATACATGGAAATTTAAATGATTTTAATTATCTGACATATAATTGAATGATTTGCATTTTTTGTTAGATACTTTTTGTTGTTGAGCTTTTTTCTTTTTTGCTTTGTTTCATATCAGTGGGGAGTGCACGATTTTGAGTTCAAACTTTAAACAGTACAACTACAGTGCTAAAGGTTAGTCTCTTTTGTATGGATATTGTTGTAGTTGCTGAAATATTTATACCTTTACTTATCATTTAATGTTATCTTTAATGGTTATCCTTAGCAAATGAATATACAAATTTTAAATTTATATATCTCACATGATTTAGAATGGCAACAATTTTCAGTTGATATTTTGAGTTCAATTAAGGTAAGAAAAGCTAATGAAAAAATCACATTGGCTCAGGCTGTTGTTATAGGGTAATCACACCTTAGCTTTTAATTTCGGTAGTTTTCTTCATTTTTTTTCTTGTCTTTGCATTAGGCATCATTGTTAAGCCTTTGATCAATATATTCTCTTTTAAATTAGGAAGTTTCCTTTCCTTGCTTTGTAGCTAAGATTTTCACAATGAATAGTAGGTAAGAATTGATCACATGGCTCATGTCTTATCCAAGACAAATAGATCTCATGTGATGGATACTATTCAATCTTTACCATATCATCAATAGGTATCCTTGCATTAAGAACAAGTAAAGATTGCTTTGTGAAATAAAGAACATGTTAATGTTGTGAGCCTAAGTTTAATAGATCTTTTTTGAAGCTAGAACCTGTGTTATTCAAGAAAATAACAAACTGTATGCTCGGTAATGGAAAATTATGTAGTAATGGTTATCATGAGTCCAACCAAATTTCAAAATAACAAGAGAATCAAATAGAAAAAAGAGAGTAAAAAGTGAAGAAGCATTTTAATTTTCTGGCTTCTACACTTTCTTAAAGTGCAATCAAGTGAAGTAAATCTATAACAATTGTCTCACCAAAAGAAATATCTACAACAATTGATGGGAAAAAAGCAAGATGAGATGTGCAGTAGTCTTTGGTTACCCTTTTTTTTCAAATAATCTTCTAATTTATGGCTTTCATCCTAAGCATGTGCTATCTACAACTCATTTACTACTATATTACATTTGTTAGGATTTGAAATGTTGTACTTAATATTCTTTTTTGGGCATGTACTCTGTGGAGATTATACTTTGTTGTTCCATGAAACATTTCTATAAAGCAAAGATAGATCTAATCCTTGGTGAGTTATGGCTTAACAGGTATTATGGATCAATGAAATGGTTTGATACCATCCTAAATATTTATTGAGAATTAAGATCATATGACGTGTAGTTGTACAAATCTTATACATGCATATGCAAATCATCACTACTTTCTCTGACAAGAATTTTTCAATTTTCAAATATGTGTAGAGTATTGAGTGACCAGCTATCCAAGACATTGTTTAATGTAAATATGTTTCTTATGAATTGGCAATATGCCACTAGATATAATTTGGCATTCTTGAGCACTTTACATAATTGGGAAAGTGGTAATAGGTTATACATAAAAATCACTGGGGCTTATTAAACTAGGACCATCTCGAGAGGACAAATTGAAAAGAGTGACACTTAAAATAGATGAACCTAATATTACCTTTGCATTTCATGTTTGTTTTCTAAAGTTTAGGTCCGTGTATATACACCACTGGATTTTTCCTTGTCAACTTCTATCTCTTGCTATGAGTTAGACGAGGATAACATTGAGATGAAACTTAAAGAGAAGACACTTGGACCCCCATTGGAGCTAGAGGATCCACTTTGATCACCTCCAGCTTTTCCAGAATAGGTCTATAATTTATACGTTAATATTATGTATATTGATTTGATTATATATTTTGCAAGGTGGATGTACAAGATCTGTAACTACTAGTCTGTTATTGCTCATGTTAGATCTTTATAAATTAGAAGGTTGCTTTTTTGAAGAAGGTTAGCTGGATGTCAAAATTCTAAGCAAATTGCATAATGTATTTTTTAATGGACTATTGCTTGATTATTAATTTACTAACCTGTTTGGTAAAATTCTAGTAAAATTGCTATCTTACATGTTGATGTTAAGGTCATGTTGAATAGATTAGTGCTTCTGTTATATGTTATAGGTGTTTATCCACATATAAAAATAACTTCTACAAGTAGTATTGGGCCGAGCCGGGCCGCCTCGGGTCGGGCCCAAATCGGACAAGGCCAAAAAACCTGATTTGACAAATGGGCTTGGAAAATCAAGCCTAAGCCCGTGGGATCGGGCCTACAGGCCGGCCCGCGGGCTTTTTTTAAAATTTTAATATTTTTTATTTTTTTAATTAAATTTTTTCATATAATTATTTAAATTAATACAATTAATTATTATCACAATTCATCAAAAACTAATATAATATTTAAATTTTACAATTTATATATTACTAATTAATAAAATAATATGTATTTTTTAATATTTTAAACAAAAAAAAAGAAAAAAGTCTCTGGTTTTCGAGCAGGCCCACCACGGGCTGGGCTCAAAAAGCCTGGATTATGTATTTACTCCCAAAATTAAGGCCCGTATCCACTCATTTTTTCGGGCTTTTCGGGCCAGCCCCATTTTGACGGCTCTATCTACAAGATATGTGCATTATGGTGACAAATATATGTTGAATTTCAATACTAAATAACTACTCACTTTTATTTGGCAGATGGATATGATCAAAGTATCTAATATTATGGGTGTTGACCCAAAACACTATATTGTTGATGTTCTTGAATAATGGCTCAATGTCTATAAGTAACAATATATATTGCACTTTATTTTTCATACCAAAGTGATCATAAGTGTTCAATTCATGCTCATGCATAATGTTTGTCTCTTGTTTGCAAATGTTTGTGAATATTCCAAGTATCAAGTTTGATGATTAAAATCCATGAAAACCAGAGTTTGGATTTATGTTAGGTTATTGAATGCCTACAAAGTCTTAAAAGTTGACTTACTTTGAGTTATATTAGTTTTAAGTTATAGAGAGTTCATCATAATCTTTGCTCAAGTAGATGGAAACTCTTACTATGGATTGAATGCTTAATACCATTTTTATGCTTTATCTTTGTACATCTGATTCTTTTTTTCCTTTCTCCAAACTACCTAGGAAAACTAATCAACTCACTTCACCGCAATTTAGAAGCCTAAATTCAATAAAAGAAAATTTAGCTCCAAAACACTTCTTGAGTATAGCTCCAAGCCTGTAATTTATATAGTATGTAATTCAATGAAGCATGTGTATAGCTCCAAGCCTGTAATTTATATAGTAAGTAATTCAATGAAGCATGTGTATAGCTCCAAAACACTTGCTACTTATCATGGTTAGTAAGTTTACAATTTGTTAGAGGAGGCTCTAATATGTTCCAACTGCATTGAAAATGGTATTTTAGTGAATGTAAATGGTGGGTTGTTTATGGCTATTTAAATATTAAATCTTTGATTACTCTTTAGTCTCATTTTTTAGGATAGTAGGACTCATCTGCAATTTTTCATTATGTTGTAAAAATTATGGGCATATTTGCAGGTAGGAAATGAAAGGAGTGGAAATGCATAGGGAGATGAAAATTGTGGAAATGTTGTTTAGTAAGTTCAAAATGGAGAGCTTGATTATGTTATTTTTGTCAGTTTTATATTGTGGGTAATTGCTTGCTTAATGTTATGTATTTTCAATATATAGGTGACAGTAGTACCATCATTTGGTGAACCATAAAAATGTTACCAGGCATTTCAATTACTATTTCAATTTTTTTCTATTAGATTAAAATGAAGATTATAATTTAGTCCTTAAAACATGTTCGACTTATCATTTAAATATCATTGACAGCATATTTTCTAAACTATGGTGCCACTATTCTAATGATGTAAACAACAACAATGTTAATATTATCCAATTAAATGGAGTCGGTTACATCGATCATATGAAATTAATGGGTTATATCAGACTCATCTCTTCAGATAAATTATTTATCAAGAGGTCATACCTTATAACTTCTCTTAATGTCTTTCTTGATATTCATTTACGCCTTTTAATAAGACTCCAAGTCATTTGATCAACTCTCATTACTGGTTCCTCTTGTCCTCTTCTTTGTATATGGGCAAAACCACCTTAAACGATTTTTCACAATTTTCTCCTCGATAGGTGTTACTTCAATCTTCCCTCATATACAATCATTTCGTATCTTATCCATTTTTGTATGATCATACATCCATTCCAACATTCTCATATCTACTACTTCTATCTTATACTCTTATTGTCCTTTCAAAACCCAACATTCACTGTCATATGGCATCACTGGTCTTATAGCAGTTTAATAAAATTTCCATTTAAACTTAGTAGGTATCTTATGGTCATAAATAACTCCTAAAATTTTTTTTCACCTTAACCACTCAATTTGTATCATATGCATAACATTCCCATCAATTTCACCATCACTCTATAAAATCGATCCCAAATTCTTGAACTTTAACATTTCTAAAATGATTTACTTTCCAATTTTTACCTATTCTAATGATATAAACATAAAGATATATTGGCATGTTATATGGCTTTAAAATTTTCAAATTTATGGATTGATATGCTATTGATGTCATAATTTTGAAATATGTCAATATTTTAATTAAAACATTAATGTATTGATGCTGCTTAAAATATTAAAATTTTCTATATTTATGTTGAACATGTGCAAATGTAACCCTGCATGGCAGAGAGAAAAATCTAGTTCCATATGATTTGCATGATTCTATAAACAAAATAAAAGTTTTTTGTTAAAAAAGAAAGAATAATAAAGGGGTTTTAGGACAAAAATGCAAATGTCAATTATATATCTAAACGCCAACAAACATTTCTCATATATTACCATCAACTTAATAAAGAGCCATATTTTACATATCAGGTACAAGTTTGAATTAAACAACAAAGAAAAGGAAGCCTACAAGTGGATAATAAGCAGCGAAGAATGAACAATCAAATAAGAACAAAACCATCACCCCTCTGCCTGACTTTCAACGTGAGATATATCAACACCAAAGTTCCCAGGCTTGACCTGCAGAGAAATCAATGGATAGAGTAATTGAGTAGATGAATTGTTTGGTATGAATAGGAAAAGTCAACCAGACACTGAAGATTCAAGACTTTGATCGAATTAATGCTGTCAAGTGGAAAGCAGCAATGGTAGTGTCAAGTGCCAATATTCAAACTGCTGGCAACAACTAGAACTTACAATATTGAAAACAGAAGAGCAACTTTTCTGGAATCAAACGAGGCAGAACGCTTATATCTTCTCCATTTGATACTCGGTATATCATGTACCTTCTCAGTTACTAATTTAGCTGTTAATGTACAAAATGGCAGTTAAAAAATGCATCTGGATCGAGTATTCAGTTCTAGACAAGTAACAGTATGAGTTGAAGGAAAATAAGAATCACTAGATAAAGCCAAATATAAGGATCGTAACACAACACAAGGAATATCATAAAACACGCTGGATTATGACGGCTTCTCACTCAATTAGATTAACCGAGGAAAGCTAAAGAATTATGAATGGTTTGACTGAATGATACCCTAGCTGTTTTTCAAATCTTCAAGTTCTGGTCAACCAAATCTGCTATTGACATCATTAACTTGTCTTTTACCGTCTTACTTTTGAGAACGCATACAAATGTATAGTCCTATGGTTGATCTAAAGTTCCAGTCAGAATGATCAAACTAGCTAAAAATAAGTTTCAATTGCCTCTGGAATCTGAATGATAGACGTCAATATTAAAACTTGTATCAGTTCCTCATTGCATGAGGATGGTTCTCCTTAGCTTGATAATACAATCAAATCTTGTCAAGACACCAGGATTTATCACGCAGAAAATTTCCTTTCGTTCTAAACTATTTGTCTAAAACATTCTGAATGCTTATAAAAATTCATTCTCTCTCCATATTATATAGTCATTTTCAGAAAAGAGAGAGCTGCATAAGCTTCTATGAATTGGAAAATGTTATTCCACAAGAGAACAAGAGAGTGAAGTTTTAGATATACCCCTTGAAGTCGTAAGGTTCATCAGAATTTGCATGAGTTTTCCACCTACTTTTAAACTAGCTTGTCTCCACAATACCCTCTGCAATATTGTGCAACACCAAATCTCAAATCAGAATAGAAAAAAAAGCAGAAGTCAAATGCAGCTTTCTGTTGCTTTTATACAACATAAGCAGATGGGTTATAAACAGAAATCAAATGCTATTTTATGAACCATACATTCAGAATATGAGTTTATGAGACTTACAGTTAGAAAATTCCTGGTTTTAAAACTCTCGACCCCCTCATCATAAGATTTGGCCAAAATTGAATTTCCATTCACAGTAGGTATATCAACCATGCACGAGGAACACACCTCTTCTCTCTTCATTTGGAAATCAATGCAACTGTGGCAATTTATGTGAGCATCTAAACTCATAAGACTTTCAGATTGATCAGGAACTTCTAAGATGCTTAAAAGAGCTAGTGGGGAAGCACAATCTGCCTTGTCATCTTCCTCGGGCAATGTTGAAAGGCTGTACAAATCTTGATCCTGGAGAAGTGAAAGTGCTTCAGTTAAGTTCTTAACATTAAAGCATTTAAAATTGAGATCTGTACAGCCTTATATAGTTAAAAATAGATCAAGCAGTTCAAAGAAAGAAAAGGCAAGCAACACATTGAAACAGCTTATTAAGTTTGTGCAACACACTTCATCTGACACCTCTCAAGAGTTAGAAACCTCATCTTTACGTCCTCCCACACCAAACTACAGACTTCTCTATGCAAGTTAATCCATTGTGCAAAAGCAAAGGGGATATAAAATTTGCCAAATTTTTTATATCGTTTCAGTTTCTTGGCAATTTCATGCCTTAATAGAGGACCAACTTTGACTCACTCTCCTATATTATTCCCATTTTCACTCTCACCAGGAATATAATTGATGTTGTAGGCTGATGTCTGAAAGTACAATGGATTATAAAGTCAATCTCATCACTCAGCAAACTAAAGTGCGGTAAATTATTAAAAAAAAAAAGGAACAGTAAGACCAATGTATAAGAAAAGATGAACTTACAAGTGAACTGTGTAAGGGTTGATATAATTCTGCTGGAAGTGAAGTCTCTTCATAACGTATTGACGGAATCTCTGTAATGGAATGGAATATTAGCGCTACCATTAGAGCCATTTCTGCTCTTTCAACAAGTAATCTAACACTATTACCTAAAGGAAACTGTTGGTTAACGTCATCAGAACTTGGTTTAGGTAACCTCATACACGAACAACTGACAGGTAGGCTGCCATTCCCATCCAGAAATTCCCGAATCTTAGGTTCTCCCTGCAAATAAACTGCAAGTCAAACTTATCCCCAAATTTGAGAGATGAAAGATACAAATCAATGAAGCTCAGCGACATGACTTAGAAGTAAGAGCTCGAAGAGTGTGTCTCTTGAGCACCTTTGAATTTTCACCGTAACGTGACTTCAAGGAAGTTGTCCTCAATCGGAGTTTCTTAATAGTTACTCAACTTTAGTGTTTCAAATAAGCATACAAGACAAAGTAAAACCAAATCGTTTCACACATGACTCTTGCCGAGATTTCCATTTTTCAATCTCCACCAAAAGCTGGAAATTACTTTGTAAACTCGGCATTCTACATGATTATTTTCGTTTAATTTCTTCTCGTGATGCAACTTGTTTGCAGCTAAAGCAAGTGGCCGATATGACTGAACTTCAGATTCGGATAAAAGTCATATCAGGCAACTAAACTTCAAATGCAGCTTACAAATAAAGAAGTAAACCAATAGCAGCTGGAAATTAGATTAAAAAAACATGCTGAATTTAAGAAGGAACAAGAGTGTCACCTTGCAGGACGAATCAACAGCCATCGCTGAGATAAAGCAGAGAGACAGTAGAAGTAGCTAAGATCTTCACGGACGGAATGGATTTTATAAAGAAACAGTGTGGCAGAAATGCCCGTGAACATGAACGTTACATCAGATGAGAAGAGGAGTGAAGGGGAAGCTCCTCCCATTTCTAACCTGCTTAGCCTGGATGCGCCAGAAAAGCTCCTAAATACGTCGTCGTCCGCGATTACGACAAATTCTTTCATTTTTTTTCCGTTAGTGCTTTCACCATAATACCCCTATCTTTCGAGCTTTTCTAGAATTATAATTATATGAAAAAGGAAAACCGAACAAATTTCTTACTGTGAGTATCAAGGGGATCCGAACTATACTGAAGATTAATTTTTTTTAAATGAAAGATTTATTGAAATGAATTTAATTTTTTTAATAAATTTTTTTTATATATATAACTAATGATCAAATCTAAAATAGTATGTTTAAGAGATTTAACCATCTACTAACTATGTCATAATTTTATTTGTCTCAACAAATTTCTTACTCCTTATGTCTGTATTAAATTCAATATCTTCCCATACTTAAAAATTAAATTTCCATACTTAAAAATTAAATATATATTTTTTATATAATGCGGAGATTAAGGAGTGAATAGCTAAATAAAATCACTTAGAAAACTAACCAATTATCGCACTATTCACCATCTCTCGATAAATAAAATTAATATTCAATCAATGATTAATAGAATAGAAATTAAGAGTAAGCTGCATTATTTTTTTAAGATGGATTAAGTTAATCTAATTTTTCTAAAAAATATTATTCAACTTTTTTTATGTGAATATATAAAGACTAATCTTTTTTTAATTTTGTCCAGAATATAGAGGGTAAAAGTAAATCATCTAAATTAGATTTACTATATACCCAGAGCATTTAATACTTAATCACTTTTTTAAGGAATAAAAGTCTTGTCACTCACACAACTTGAATTAGTAATATTATTTAATTTTTTTAATATTAGATATATATATATATCATAACCAAAAATTTAATTTGATTTAAAGTTCTCCATAAAACATGTGCTTATAATTTTATTAATGTAACGGTAAAGGTCTTCAAATTTATTTTTAAGTTTTAACAAGAAATTTCAATTTATAGATTACAAAGATGATGAACAATAAGATATTTTCATTGTACACATATAATTTTAGAGGCAGAGTTAGGGAAATACGGAAAAGGGAGGGGCAAAATTGACGAATTATAGGGAATAAATCTCAAGGTGAGTTAATCTTATTGGCAACGGTTGCATGTGAAGGAAAACGACACGAGAGTGAGTGGAGAGGGTCACGGGCTTGTTCACTATTCCACTCTTGACTCTCGTTTTTTTTGCCTTTTTTTTTTGGCATCCACTATTGATGATTTTTTTTTTCCACAACAGAGATAAATTATATTAAAATAAACAGCCGCTGTACAGAAAACAAGGATCAAAGCAAAGCAAACAAAAACCCATCTAGAAACACAACCCTACCTCACTTGGAACCAAACCCAATCCTGCATGCCAAGAGAACCCATTGTGGGAGAGTAAGTAAGAACCACCAACAACCGCTGAACAAAACAGCCCTCACAAAAGAAATAGGCTAGAGAAACAAAGACAAACCAACAACAAAACGAAAACCAAACAAAGCATACCACCCACCAACTGAGATCAAAGGCGCTAACACGACAAAAGAAGTAACAGTATCACCAATAATGGAGATGGTGGTTCGATGAACCCTCTTATTAAAATCATTCCCTTCTTCGTCAATTCTATCCAAACAAGAACAGACTTTAATTAAACTCCATGTACCAATCATGAGAAAAAGTCAACCCCAACAAAAAATGACACAAGCACATGATCGAAATTTAGGAAGCACCCATCTCCATACCCCAAATCTGAACCAACCAATGAAGATTTCAATTGCAATAAACTCTTCAAGCACCAATACACCAACCAATCCATCTCTTCGCAACTGATATTCACAAAGGAAGGAGCTCTCTGCCTACCAACAAACACAAGCACAACTCCAAACCTTAAATAACGAGAAAAAACACAAGCACATCAAGGGCATCTTCTCCTCCAACGAAAGCTGAGGAAAGAGGAGCCGAGAAAACCAAAGCATAGACCTAAGATGGCAAACCCGCATGATGGCTAGGGTTTGGATTCTCACTGTATGGAGAGAATTTGAATTCTCATGGGGATAGTGTTTTTTTTAATGTATATAAGCTTCTTGATGATTCATGTTAGTTGTTAAGAAGTAAGAACTTAGGACTAGCACACACATACTTTCTCTCTCCTTCTGGTCATACTTCTGTCTTCCCCTTGTGTTGTATTTTTTTCTTCTATTTTCTTATTTGGGAAAAATATAATATATACACTCACATACCAAAAAATGATATCTTACCATAGATAAGACCTGATCTCACGATGTTCCTTCACTTAGGAAGTATCTGAGCGCCACAAGGCCATTGAGACAGTTGTGACCATTTTTTTGGGATGCAATGTTGTGATGTTTGTTTGTAACAAGGCTAGCAATGGAGGATTTGAGGGATGACAACTGAGCAACGTTTCAGCCCAAATTTGTCGGAGTGGCACTGGTACATGTAGGTCCACTTCTTTATTTTTTTCTGCTCAACTGCAGGTCCATTTCTTATATTCCTCTCAGCTTCATAAAAAAGGCCTATCTGACTTGTCAAGGATATGCTCTTTTTTTTTTGGGCCGGAGTCAAGGATAGGCTCCTTGATGCAAAGGGGAACAAGCAAATAGTCCAAGATTTTTGTAGTTTTGAGGGAGAAGAACTTATCCGTACAGTTGGGTTTCTCTTGAAGCTAATGGAGTTGCTTATTTGTTACCAAACCTACTTTTCTAAGTCATCTCTTTGTTCGAACTTAGTTTCTTCTCCTCCTAAAAATAAATTTGATGAAAAAAAGGGAAAAAGCATAGAAGTTATGTTGGATATAGATTATAAAGTAACTTCGTTGGAATTGGAGCTTTTTTATATTTATAGGAGAACATTCTCATCCAATTTTTTTATTTCTATTTTATATCAAACAAGCCCTTAAAATTCTTAAGGATAAATAAAATGTAGTGGATATTTGGTTTCAAATTTCTTCAAACATGTCTAATACCAATTTGTTTGATATTTCAATGAAATTTTTTTGTATAAAAACTTCAGATTATCTTCAAGCTCCATTCTTTTTTAAAGTTCAGTCTACAAATTTATTTTCACATTTTGCATTTTTGTACATATATTTGAGAAAACTATGATAAAGGATCTCAAAAAGTCATTTTCTAAACATCTAACACACCTTTTGCACATGACAAATTCGTTAAAACTAGTAATACACCCATGCAATACACAGGTCATTTTAGTTATTGCTACTAGAAAATTTAAATTTCAAGTGAATGTTGGTAAAAATAGTCTGATCATTCAATCTAATATAAATACATTGTATCAACAATTAAGGTATAGGCTATTAAATAAAATGTGTAAAACGCATGGTGTATAAAAAACAATGAACAAAAAATAGGCCAGGTAGGCTGATTCGACCAGTTGGATCGAAAACTATTACCAGGCCTAATTCGATGATAAATCTCAACGGCCTCTGCTCATAAACGGTGAAAACTAGTAAAAAAAATTGGTCAAACTGGCTACGAACCGGAATTGAACCAGTGCAAAACCAGTTAAACAGGTTAGCTCTTTTTTTGTTTTATTTTAAATTTATTTTATTTTATTAGTTTTTAAAATAAAATAATATTATTTTTAGTACTAAGTAGTATTATTTTTGTATACATTTTTTCTTTCTATATTATAATATTGTATAAGCATTATTATGACACATAATTATTATTAATAATAAATTTACTTAACAAATAATATAAAAAAAATATTAACTAACTATTTTGAATTCAAAATATGATTATAGACAAATATTAACTTGTTTAGATTTTAATATTATGTTGTGAAACTTGTTAATAATATTTTTAATTTTCTATATAACATATAAAATTAAAAAATTATTAACTTTATTACCACTAGTTTAATTTCGGTTGAACCTTGAATCAGTGCTTTAATCAATTCAATTTTCGGTCCAGTTTTTTTAACCTTGATAAAAAACATAATTAAACTAGATTAGTGAAAATTTCTATATGCACAATATTGAGAGTTATGTTTATTTAGGGGTGCGCAAAGATCGGAAAAGATTAGGTTGATAGTCAACTTGATGCCCGATCCTTGCAAGGTTGTGGAAGACCGGGCCAATCTAGCATATGAGACCAATGTTGACCTGGTCTTTAAAAGTATTTATAAATAAAAAATAAGTTAATTTTATTTATTAATAAAAATATAATTATATTCATCCAAAATATATTTTCCTAAAAAATAATATTATAATCAAAAGTAACATTTGTTAAAATTATAAATATTTAATAATAATATATTATTTTTACACAATATTAAGAAATCAATCTAAAATTTTAAATAAAATTAAAAGATTAAATTCGTAAAAATATTTGCAATAATGATATAACCAATTTATTTTATATGTTGTATCAAGAAAACTATCATATAAAATTTTTTAAAAAACATATAAATTTATATATATATATCGGGATTAGACGAGACCAAGTTTGTCCTCAACCCAGTGCCCAACTCGATCTAGTCTTCGAGACCAACCCAATATGCTGACTATGTGCAAATATAGGCATATATAACCCATCATTGTATAAATTTTGACATTGTCTCTTATTTATACTCATAGTGAATGTTAACATAATAGGGAATTTCCTTTTATGCATATTGAAAAGTAACATTGAATTATATGGTAGCATAGCTATCCAATATATAAAAACCTTCAACCTAGCATTAGTACTTAAGGTTACCACCATTGCTTCAATCATGTGGTCAAGTTACACAACAATTAATCATGCACACCACTACATAAATTGAATGATTTATCAATATTTCTCAACAAGTGTTATCCTTCAGTCATATTTCATGATTTGGGAAACCAAACATAACGATGGAATTTAGAAATTCAACATAAAGAAAGTCATCTATCTACATTCTCATCTTGCTTGCAAACATTTTTTCTAATTGTTCGACATTCTTTTTTTCTTTAAAAAAATTGGGCTTGAGTTACCAAATTGAAAACCAAACATAGCCTAACTCTCCTAAATAACCTAACTACTTAAGTGAATGTTAAAGATAAAATAAGCATAGAAAGGAATGAGGAGTAGGGTGATTTGTGAGGAATTTTGGTAAGGATAACCATGCATATATGGGTGCCATACCATACACTCAATCAAATTGATTGATATTCATATGATTCCTAATCATATCAATTTGATTATTTGAAAACTCCATTGGATGCCAAATGAATAGAAAATTTTATTCAAATAAAATGTTTTGAATACGAAATTAATTGAATTTTATTCACTATTAAATGCTAATGATTTTATTACTTTCTAATTGCAACCAAAATGGAAAAAAAAAGAATGTTTATATAAAATAATGGAGTTGAAAACAAATTTGAATAATCAACAATCACACATTAAAGACCATGTTGACATGCTTAGTGATGACACAAGTCGACAATAATAAGCAATCATACATTATTGGATGTCCATGTCCTTAAGGAACATCTGATAAAGTTGGAATGATACAGAGAAGATTAATATGGTGCATACACATGACATATACAAATCAAGAAAAAAGACCATGTTCATATCATTGAGAGAGTCCCATGCTCATTAGACATCATCAGGATGATGTGAAGTCACAATATTTGCATTACAAGTATGAATATGGTATTTTGTTCGGATATTAAATAAATTAAATTTTAAAATAAAATTAAAAAAATTAGTTAAAAATTAATTAAAATATTAGAAAGCCAAAAGAAACCAAAATCTTTTTCTTAATTAGCTAGATTAGCAAATAACCTTATTTTCTAAATGAATGCAAGCCCTTTTTAAAAAATAAATTAAATAAATAACCAAAATTTTTTAATTCATCTTCTCTTTTCTAGATTCTCAAAATTTCCCTAAATTCCTAATTTAGTGAATTACTTACCTTTCAAAAAAATTTGTGACCTATTTTCAGAAAAAAGAGACATCTATTTAAAAGGGGAATTTCTTTTTTTAAAAAAATAATAAAATTAAAAAAAAAACAAAGAAATGAAAAATGATGATGATGATAATAATACATAACAAGTATTGGGTTCAAGCCCAATCACCTAACAAACAACAAATAAAACAAAATAAAATAAATAAAAAATAATTAATTTTGGGTTGAAACGTTGAATCTCAGTGTTTCAGCCAAAGCAACCCTGAGCCCTAATGGTGAGGCTCAGATATGAGACGAAATGGAGGGTGAGACAGAGAGAGCAAGATTGAATGATTGAGTGAGTGAGAGAGAGAAATTAAGAGGTAGAAACGACAAGCAACTCCTCCATTACTCTATACCAAGTACAGTAGCATAATGGTGAGTGAGGAAGGGTGGACAATGGCAATTGGGATGAAAGGAGGGAGTAATCATGCATTCGGCAAGTCGACTCTCTCCCTCACAAAAATTCTATTAAAAAGGGACGAAGAAAACCCTAACAGGGGAGGGGAGTGCCTGGTGGAGTTACATATCAAGTCTGATTGAAAGAAAAACCTAAGAAGTAGAAGAGGTGATGATAAGAGTAAGAGGCAAAGGGTCCGAGTGTGAAGAAGGAACAAGAGGCGAAAGAGAAAAGTGAAGAAGGAACGAGGGAGCTATGAAGAGAAAACACAAGAAGCAGAGGAGAAGCGGAGTGATAGGGACAAAATGTGTAACCATAAGTGTACAAACCGTATCAAGTAATAGAGAGTAAGTAAGAGTATCGTTTCCATGGAGATTTGATATCAGTAACCTGGTTGAGCATTAACGTCACACTTTTACTTAATTCAAGCAACACACAAAATGAAATGGAGATCAAGCAAGAATGAAAGTCTAAACTACAATTAGAATTAGCAGTGATTCTGAAACTCAAGCAGTGACATGGATTATTATAACTTGAATTACTTCTTAATATCCAACTTCCCCCTTTAATTACCATTAAAGTTATCTTTACTAGTCTATGTCACTTAATTACCTAATAGTGTCTTCCGAATCGCTAAGAGGCTTTGATTATATTAACCCCTAATTCTTTAGGTGATTAATTAATTAGACTTAATTAAGTACAAGTTTAATATGACTATGTAAGGCCAGTAGGTATATTCCTATAGTACAATCAAATCAAGTTATTAGGTGTCCAAATACTCAATCTTATATGATTCAATTGATTGTCTATCCTAAATCTCATATTCTTAACTTTATCAGGAAACCCAAAATAAGCCCCAATTGGATTTCTCATATTTCGGAACAATCAAACTCACAATTGAACCAACAAACATAACATTAATGCAACCAAAAGAGTAAATCATTATCCATTAATATATAATCAAAGAAATAATAACCCAAAGCAAAGGTTTAGTTATACATCATGAGTATTTCCATACACAAAACATATAACAAACTAACCACAAAGAAAAATATATGAAAAAAAAGAGAAAGAGAAAGAGAAGAGAAAACTAGTCATCGGTGCCGAATTTCTGTTCATGCCACCGATCCTTCACATCCCAAAGCTTCAATCCCCTTTCCTTTGAGCCCCCAAGCCACCTCCAAGGTCAAGAATGAGTGAAATGATGAAAACTCTTGGATTATATGGATTAAACCCTTCAAAATTTCATGATAGTAAAGTTGTGCGTTTTTTTACAGTATGTGATATTGCAACATCAAACATGCTGCAGTGCAAAAGAATATGACTTGGGAATAGCATTCATGTTGCAGCATCCACTTAACCACCACTGCAGCATAGAATGAGTGCTTTTAGGCAAAAAAACACCGCTATAGTATCAGTCAAGTCACGCTGTAGCACAGAATAAATATTTTCTTCTTCTTCACAAGTTCAAGAATGTTGTAGCTTTCATAAATTCAATGCTGTAACATAGAAGCTTTACTTAACCCACTTTAAAACTTGACTTTTTCACCTCTTAACTTGATATTCCCTTATTCCAAAAATATAACATTTCCTACAAAATCCTAAAAAAACACAAGTGAAAAAGCTTATCTGTCTTAACTAAACTATTTCTAGCTTATTTTTCATGATTTTCCGAATAAATTCCATTTAAAGTAACTAATCCAATTTCTTCCAATTAAGTGGGAAATAATATATAAAATGTATTGATGACTCCTCAAACACACTAAAAGTATCTCAAATATTCCTAAATATGGGGATTCGTCACAGAGTCGAAGAAGAAGGAATGAGACTTGGTGGAAAAGTCGAGCTGCAAGGTATAAAGGGAAGCTTCAACTGGTGATTTCTACTCTAAAAGCTCAATTTCCAGGCGACGGGTTGAGAAATTTTTTATTAAACATAGGGACTTAGAATTTTGGTTCGAACATTGATTGCCATAGTCACTTGATTAGGTGCTCTATTTTTCTGGTTGATTAGAGTTTTGCATCAGACAATGCAGTGTAGTTGTGATTTTTGTCTTCTTAACCCATTATGAGTTTTGGTGAATTTGAAAGCAATTGCTAGCTTATGCTTTGTATACTCTGTGGAGTTTCTGAGTTTCTTTCCATTCAAAAATGGTGTCATATTCTATGCCTAAGGGATTTGCTTGGTTGACATTATTAAAATGGTTTGACCTTAGAGTTGATTCAGCTAGGATAAGAATTTTATATGCCTTAAAAATCTAGCTCATAGTAGTAAGTTTGCTCGGTGATTCTATTTTTGTAACTCAACTCTGTCGTCACTTTTGATCATGAGGAGGGCTTCATTGAATTCTGAATTTGAGCCATTAGAATCATGCCTCGTTTGGTTAAGTATCATATGCTATATAAACTAGTGATTTTTCTTTTCACCTTGTTTGTTTCGCGTTCAAGTTTAGCAAGAGGAAGTAGTGCTTACATCCTAACTAACATCCCTAGTTTTGTAGACAATTTTTTAGGTAGATGAAATGCTAGTAATGTCATAGTACACTAAGTGGATTTTATAAAATAAATAAGGATATTAAGGGACAGTGGCTTACATCATTTACAACTTTGAATATATTTTCTTGAATGCTTGTTTTTTTATATCTTTTTCAATGTTTCTATTTTGCTATTTAGATATGTAACATTTTATTACTTTTGCATCAAACAATTTATGAATTAAAGATAACTACCTTTATTAATGGTGGGCCCTAATGGCCTATCTATTTAAAAGTTCATTTAATTTTCCTTTTAAAAATAAAAAAATAATAAAATAAAGGTAAATAATAATAATAATAATAATAAGAAAGAATTTAAGCCAATTAATAAACAAACCATATCCCAGAGGTTTTTGAATTTTCATAGATAATTTGTTTAAATGCATTGCTGCGTGAGATTATGAATCCACTTAAGCGTATAGGTCAAGCCACGTGACTCAAAATGAATAACAATTATTTATAAATTTATTTTTTCTTTGAAAAAAATATATATTTCAAAATATTTTGAATAAATATAATAACATTTTTTGATTCTTTGTTTAAAAAATAATAATATTATGGAAAATAATTGCTAAATAATCACACCCCAAAGATTTTTGAACTTTCGCAAGTATCTTGATTAACCATGTTGTCGCGTAAGATAATAAGTTCACGTAGATATATCAATCAGGCCACATGTGAATTTATTTAAATATATAACAATTATTTATAAGGTGGTTTTCTTTCAAGAAAATAATAATATTTCATCTAAAAAATATATAGTAATATTTTTCAAATTATTGCCTTAAAATATATAATAAAACCTTCACACCGTGGAGGCTTTACAACTTCCATAGATACTTAAGGAATCGGTCTATCAAGTATGATAATGAGTCTGCAATAGGTAGATTGATTTTATTTTTGTAAAATAAATAAAAAATTTTCAAAAATACAAAATGATGTATATCTGATCAAGTGAATATAGAAATTAAAATATTTTTAAAATTAAATAAAAATAAGAGTAAGTAATCGAAATTAAATTATCATTTGCAAATTAAAACATACCAACCCAAATTTCAGAAAATTGTTTTATTTATAAAATATTAAATTATTTTCAATTAACTTTCTTTTGTTACAAAATTTTAATTAAAAAAAATCAACTTATTGACACAATTTTTTCTTGAACTACGTGAACTTTGATCCTTAATGCATAATACGTAGACCCTAGACTCTGATTTTAGGTCAAGTCAACCCTTGTAAGTAAATAAATATTTTTCAATTTTATCTTCTTATTTTCTTAATTTCCTTTTCTTATTTTGTTTCCCAAATCTCCTTAATTTCCTTAATATCTTTTCTTTTCATCTTTGGTTTTCTAGCATGTGAATGATAAAAGAATAATCAAAATACTTTTAAAACTCTATTAATTTACACAATCAATTTAAGATAATTGTTCCTCGGAACGGGTATCGTGGAGTGTCTACACCTTCCATACGTACAATCAACTCCCAAACTCATTTCGGTTTCCATAGGCCATGCTGCCCTTTCCTTACATTGGCTTTCCAAATTTTCTCTTAAAATTTTGGTTATAATTTCTAATAAATTGATTTCATTAGGAAACTGATTTGTCTCTCTTTATTTTTTTTTTTCTTTTCTATGCGACATCTGTATCGCATTTTTGGGTGTGAGAAGGTTTCAAACTTAGCTTAAATGATTTGATAGGATTGTTGTAGAGTGAGAGGGTGATGTTGATTAATAAAAAAAATTAAAGTAAATTGTACGTGACAATTTTAATTTGCATCTTACGGACATCTTACGGGCGAAATTTTAAGGTAGAAACTTTGATCAAAATAATATAAACAAATACAATAAGTAAAAACCTAGTCTAGTAATAATAATCATTATGGGCAAGTTTTATTCATATTTTCAGAATAATTTTTTCATTTTTAAAAATAGAAGAAAAAAAAATTTGTCTGATAAGCCTATGTTTTTATAAAATATTCTAGAAAATAGAAACATAAAAAAATAAAACTTAGAGACTGTTTAATTCATATTTTCAGAATAATTTTTTTATTTTTGAAAATAGAAAAATAAAAAAATTTGTTTAATAAGTTTATTTTTTATAAAATATTCTGAAAAATAAAAAATAGAAAATAAAAAATATTTTTAAGGTGTTTTGCATCTTTTATTTTGAAAAACACAAGAAAAAATTAAAAATATCCATTTTATTAATAATAAAGTTATAAATTTTGAATAACTCATTTAACACTTGTAAGTTATAATTTTAATAACAATTATTTAAATAGATTTTTTTAATTTCTTGTTTTCAAAACTTATTATAAAAATAATTTTACAAAATAATTTTAAAAATATTAAAACAAATAACGCATTCAGACAAATTCTATAATTTTATTTGCACTTTGATTATAGAACAAGGCGTTATTACTGTTAGGAGGCGCTTGTTTGTGGAGAAATAGAGGAAAGAAATTTAAAAAAAAAAATCAATTGCACTAACGTGATCCACTAAAAAGTAAAAGTTTTCATGAAGTTGGAAACCAATTTTCTAAATAATTAGGAAAGAAACTTAATGAGTAAAGCTCAAGTAACTTCTAGTATTTCTTAATATTTTATCAATTTTTTTTTCAATTTTAATCTTAATCTTATAAATCCATTAACATTAAACGATTACTTTGGACACAACAGTGGCACGAGGAATTCACAAGTTTCTAGTAGGACAATATTTATATATTTTTTCGTTTCTAGTAGGACAATATATTTTTTTTCTTATGTGTTTTTCAGTAGAGGTATTTATGGAGTCAAATAGATAACATAAGATTTTATTATTCAATTTATTCAAATTAATTGAGGAACAAATACAAATAGCTATAATAAATTTAAATTGCTACCAAAGTAATAAAATCATATGCCATTTATGAGTAATTTGAAATATTTTGAATATGAATTATTTTTATTATATAAAAATAATTCATAAATGACTCATATACGTGGAGGCATATTTAAATTTTTATCAAATAAAAAATTTAATAATTGCCGTCAACTTTTTAAAAATTGAATTTCAAAATCATTTATTGAAAAAGAAATTTGAAAAACGGATTTCACAAATGCAAGATATCATATACATTGATTGTAATTAATAAGATATAGGTGGCAAAATTAGACACAATCAATCAATTACTGTAAAAGGAAAACAATATCAATCAATTAACAATTGGTCAAAATAGTTTTAAATTTAATTTAATTTGTCAAATGGTAGAAATCAATCAGCTAAATAGTGTTAAATGTAAACTAATTTTTCAAATTATAGAAATCAATCAGCAATAAATCCTATGATATTTCACAATATTCAATAATAACTCAAATAACATATCAAATGTCACAAAGCTTTCCCAGCTGTACATTGTTTTTTCCAAAATAGGTTAATGACCTGGATTCAGAGGAGCTCACCATTGTCACTCACCATTCCCACTTGTTATTATATATATATATATATATAATTAGAAAATAATTTAAATTTTCTAAGGATATAATTAAAGTTAAATAAGTAAATTATAGTGGATTTTCTGAAATGTTAACTCTAAAAAAATTCGGTTACTTTTGAAAACATATGATAAATTAAACTAATTTATTTTTCCCAAAATGAATATTACCTTTTTTTAAAATGTATGCCATTTTCTTTTAAATCTTTTACTTTCAGTAAATAAAATTTAATTTTTAGAAAACATGGGGAAATTTTAATCAATTTATGCATGCATTTATTCATAAAAATAAGATATCGTTTAATTTTTTTATTATCCTAATAATTAAAGATCTAAATTTGATCCTAATCTTTTGATATATATATTTAATGCAATCCGAATATGGTAAACTGCACATTTCACGTCCTCAAATTTCGCTTTCTTTCCGTACAGTCTGGATTCAGCCGCGTCAAATAAATTGCTTCGAAAAGTTCATGTTGGCGCTGAAAGAAGGACGCATGGCTCAACAATATATAACAAAATCCGAGGTCACATTCTAAATTTTGTTGAAGTAACGACGACCATAATTAGTTCATGGAAGAAGAAGGTTGGCACTGCGTTCTTGAAAATCAATCCGCTAAAGTGTTCTTCAACTTCAATTTTCATATTTTTCTACACTTGTTTTTCCCGATTTTCTATACTTATTTTTTCAGACGTGAAGTGTGAAAGTGTCTATATTCAAGTAGACTCAGAGGGTTCTAGACTCATGAGGTTTTAGATGCATGCTCCCACATTTCGATTGTAGGTGTTGCACTCGTTGGTGAATGAGATGTCATTGGACACTTTTACGAGATGATTTTAGCATTCAGAGCGCAAAAGCTAGCATGCGCTCGAGTGTGCCTTTTCTGGGTCTTTTTAGTTAGTTTATTGTAAATTCATATGTATCTGGGCTGAATATTTTTGTTCCTCTTCCCCCTCTGCATGCCCTTTCGTTGGCCTTGGCTTAGAAAGCAGTATGCTATAGTTATTATTGCGTTATTGTTCACTTTGTCTCAAATTGTCCCCACGTTTGATTGATGAGTGTTATTTTAAGTAGTCTGTACAGATCTCTCATTGCTGGACTTTGACGGTACATGCAGGCATTCAGCTGATGCTCTTTGAAGCAAAATATCGATGGCTACGTCCAGCTGAAATCTGTACAATTCTTCGTAATTACGAAACGCTTCCTATTGCTCGAGAACCTGTACAAAAGCCAACAAGTAAGACTCTTCACTTCTATCGCCCAATTACTTCTAGGAGTCCCTTTTGCTACAGTTGTCTAAATAGCTTCCTTTTCTAGACAAGTATTTAAGACAATAACTTTATCTTCTAGTTACTTTGGTTGTCTTCTTCTCTTGAAAGATATTAATTTTGTGGGGCTGGAAACTGCATGAAATTCCCCAGAAATATGCTTAGGTCAAATTGCAAGATAGTCATTATCGGGTCTTACATTATGTTTCCTTCTTGACTTTAGGTGGTTCAATTGTCCTATTTGATCGGAAAATGCTGAGAAACTTCAGAAACGACGGGCATAACTGGAGGAAGAAAAAAGATGGCAAAACTGTAAGGGAAGCTCATGAAGGACTTAAGGTAAAAATCTGGTACCTTGGTTACAATCTTATGCATTGTTGACACCATAATGAAAAAGAAAGGTGCTGCAAGCTTTATATACTTGATTATATTAATTATGCTTGAGGGGCTGACATGTAACGAGAGAATTATCCATGTAAACAATGGAAGTATGTATATATGCTTTCAGGATGGAAGCGAGGATGCGTTGACCTGCTACTATGCACGTGGACAAGACAACCAAAATTTTCGCAGACGCAGTTACTGGATGCGAGAACAGTAAGTGATTATTATTATTATTATTATAAACTCTCCAACAGGATATTTTAGTCCCTTAATTTTATATTATATTATATTATATTATATTATATTTTTTAATTTAATTTTATTTAATGTTAGCCCTTTAATTTTTAAAATATTATCAAAAATTTTTCATCACTAATATTATTAATTATGCTAACAGAAAATGCTTTTAAATGTTGATAAAACATTTTCAAATTCTTACACATTTATCTACATCATATTTTTATAACAAAAAATTCTAAAATTAAGATTTTGTCCAAAATTCAGTTATTTATAATTATTTTTTTAATTTTTAATTTAATTTAAAAATATTTTAAACATAAAATTAATGAATGATTCGTCAACAAAATAAAATTAAATGATTAAAATAATTTTACAGTATATTTTGTTTCTTGTTTTTCCTCATTCCGCACCGGGCCCTATCTTCTTCCAACCTCTTTCTTTCCTAACTTTCTGCCTCTGTCTGTCTCACACATCAACTGTCTAATGTCTATTCAAAAACAATGAAGGAGAGCTATATTTTACTCTTTTTTTCTCGTGTTTCTTTCGTGCTTAATGATAATATGCTTTAACGGGTGAGCTAGACCATTGGCTGTAGATGGCACCACAATGGTTTGAAATTCAAAATACCTGCTTCAAGCAATTTCTATTTTATTTCTGATGGTTTCTACCAGAGGAATGACTTGATGCTGGGTTTTCTCTTCTCACCCTAAATTCACCATTATTGCAGGGAGTTGTCACACATTGTTCTCGTCCATTATCGGGATGTGAGGGTAATGTGTTATGATGTCATTTCTCATTTTATTTTTCTCGCCGAACTGTTATCTGAAGAATTATCTTCAAGACTGCTGCTTTATTTGCTCACCGTGGACAACTCAGGGAACATCTAACTGATATGATATGACATGACAATACAATTTATGTATTAATTAAATAATAATGGTGAAATTTGGAAATTTATGTATTGAACTTTGAGCCGGAATGGTGATGCTTATAGGACACTGTTTAATAAATAATAGTAGCCCACTTATAAAGTTCCTCGTAATCTTGATTATCATGCCAATCATCTTAAAGTTTTGTTCTTTTCTACCTGTGTTATTTGCATAGCATTCAACTTGCTGAAATTATGACTTTAGTTATCGATTGTCCTTCCCATTCTACATTTTTTGGGTTTTCAAAGGAGGTCCATGAGACCTGGTATGTGAACTATTAGGTCACTGGCATCCTCACCGTTCATTAATTTCTTTCTTCAGTAACATAGTTTACAGTCTGACGTCTGTTAATGTCATACGTAACGACCATCATAGCTTCTTAACTAATATCTTTGTAGTTCCTTTAGTATTTGGTTACCTAGTTTGTATGGTTCAGAATCTTGGGGAAGAAGAGGAATCTTTCTGCACAATTTTTCTATTCTAGTGTTGTATGAAATAGACTGTTGACTTATTTTATTATGGATTGAATTCACATTGCTATTTTCAGCCTTTTTCCTCCTTAAGATGGGATACTTTTGCATTGATCCTTTTTGAGGATTGGTGACGGGGAATTGTTGGCCTTATACTAAGGTCACCAAAAAACTGATAGATTGGGACATTCTCGTTATGAGCTAGCTGTGTTCTTTTTTATCATCTTTGTGATTAGTTATGCTATTAAAATCTTTATATATTTTTACCCATATGAGTTCTTAATAAATTTTCATTTTAAACCGATCTAAAATTAATTTGACAAGAAGTCTTCATCCCTCTTTCCTTTTGCCACGTGCTCGAAATAATTAACCAGGTAACTAAAGCAAATTTCAATCGTGCTAAAGACAATGAAGAAGCTCTTCCTCATGCCAAACGAACTGGCTATGCTATGCCCAGCACTAAGATGGACACCTCTTTATTGTCTACTCTTCGTCCAAATTGTTATCAGGATCCTTCACAAACTATGGATATAGCAGGCATGGGCACCGCTCAGGCATCACCATATGGAGAAGCTGAATCTGGTATCGCTTCTGTGTAGCGTCATTCTGTTAATTATATAACATGTTCTTCAGCATCATGTAAATGAGTGGTTTTTTCTGCTCTTGTTCTTCAACATCATTATCATTGTTATATGGGAATTAGGAAAGGAATATTTAGGATATTTGTCAAATATTAAGGTAAAGGTTATTTAGGAAATTATGCAGATGTCTATTATAGTATAAATAGGGATGCTATGCTTATGTATGCTATGGATAAAAAATAGTATTTGGTAGTCATTGTTTTGCAACAGAATTTTAATAAACCCCTTATAAGTAGCATTAATAATAGATATGTTCATCACTAGAGGCCTATTCAAAGGCTTACATGGAACACCAAGCTTATAAACTCCTGTCAAGTTATGCTGGTTGGCAAGCCGGAATGGTACTTCTGGCTTAACAAATGAAATCCCATTATTGGTCGTTCGAACTTTTCCGTTAATTGTCACTGGTGGCAGAACCTTTAACACGTGTCAGTTACATTGATGGAACCATAATGATAGGACCCTTGAGGATTAGGACTAGCTACACTAGTAGATGTATTTTGACTTGCGTCTCGTCTTTGATTCATTGATTCCTCCATGTAATATACATCATTTGGCGGGTCTCAGAAAGGACTACTAATGGGTCTCTTGGAATTGGAATAATGCAAAACTGCAGCACCAGCAACTCTTTACCACAATGATCCATTCAAAAACCAAGCCCTTACTACCGATAAAGAGTTACTGGTGTTGCAATTTTGCACTATTCTCCAATTCCAAAGGACCTGCTACTGGTCCTTACCAAACCCACCAAACGATGTATATTTACCAGGAGGAATCAATGAATCAAGCACGATGTGTAAGGCTAAATACATCTGCCAGTGGAGCTTGTCCCAATACTCAAGAGTCCTATCATTATGGATCCATCAATATAAATGACACTTACGTGATTAAGGCTCTGCCACTAGTGACAATCAATGGAAAAGTTCTAGCTACCATAAGTGGGATTTCATTTGTTAACCTAGAAGTAGCATCTCAGCTTGCCAACTAAAATAACTTAACAGGAGTTTATAAGCTTGATTTTCCTTGTAAGCCTTTGGATAAGCCTCCGGTGATGGATATATCCATTATTAATGCTACTGATAAGGGGTTTATTGAAATTGTGATGAAAGACAATGACTACAAATACTATTCATCCATATCGCACATAAGCATAGTTTCCCTATTTATTCTAAAATAGACGTAAGCATAATTTACTAGATACCCTTTACTCTCATATTTGACAAACACCCTGAATAACCCTTTCCTAATTCCCATATAACATCACTCCCCCTAAAAATGATCCATGTCAGTACAAAATTTAGAAACAACTACTGTTTTTTGTTTTAAGTTTTAACCTTCTAAGATAACCTGATAAATGCGGAGTCATTTGTCTCAATGAGTCTGCCCCGGCCTACAGCATTGCCGACCCAATTGCCCAATTTATTGAGACTGGGCTTTAAAGTATGCTGGTCCATGATTTTCTTTTTCCACATATACAGAGCCCATGGGTGCTCCAATTCACTCCACATGCCCATTATCGATGTTGTTTGGGAATTAGGAAAGGGATATTTAGTGTACTGACAAATGCACTGAATATCCCCTTTCTTAATTACTACTCCCTCCTGTCTCTATTATAGGGTGTTATTTAGAAAATTTGTCTGGTCCAAAATATAAGATGTTAAGCAATAAAATTAATTTTAGTCTCAATTTTGCCCCTATTGAATACTTTCATTATAAGTCTCAATTAACTTCTCTCTCATTCTACCATCATTATTAATTTAATATATTTTTATTCTCTCCTTAAGGGTAAAATAAGAATGTCAGAATTTTTTTTCATCAATTTTAGACTGTAACCAACTTTTCTTAATCCACGTGCGGTAGTTGAAAACATCTTATAATAGGGACCGGAGGGAGTATATAACAATTGTTTGTATCAATTGTAATTGATACTTATAACTCAACGTAATGTTTCCAGCATCCAATGACCATGCAACTTCTCGGTCCAACCCTTTTCTTGAGCTGCAACAGCCCGTGGTTGAGAAGACTAATGTTAAACTCCCTTATCCTCATCATCCTCTTCCACTTTCAAGTAAGTTTCTTCTTTCAAATAATTTTCTTGTATTATCTTTCTTTCATCATAACCGGCGCTTTGGTAAGGTCAATTCTTGACATGGCATAATAACCCTGATATTGAAATTGTAACAGATGATCAAGGGAAGTTGTCAGACATTCCTAGGGTAGATTATGGTCAAGCAAATAAAACCAATGTCATTGATGATGCTAACTTAATGTTTGAACCCCAAAATCACCTTGGCTTTTCGTCATGGGAAGATATCTTAAAAGATAATGCTGGAAGTCAACCTGTGCCTTGCCATTACTTATTGCCTAAAATACAACCAAATACCATGGGAATTACTGGGTATTTCTCTCAAGGAGATGAGATAATGCAGCAACTTTCTACCATAGCTAAACAGCATGAGAATTGGAATCTCATACAAGTTGAAGGAAATTGGCAGGTATTACTTATTTACATGGTGTGCCATTAATATCATTCTTGCTGCGTTAATTATTTTAGGATCTGTTTCATGGTGGCTCTTCTTCCTAAGTTGTAGTTTTACTCGCCAAGTCAATTTTAGGTTTTAATGCCTGAGCATTTTGCTGATACCTCCATATACATTGTGAGTTCATTTTTAATATGTTTTCCTCTGGTGAGAAAGTATTATATCTTTCTCTCAGTCAAAACATGTATAGAACAAAGTGATGTTGACTTGTGGTTTTAAACAAATTGACAGTAAAGTTCTCGTTTCTTTGAAATGTACCATATATATTAAGAAAAATGTTAAATTAGTATTCTGGTCACTTTCAGAGCGGCTCGTAAATTTGAAACGGGCCAAACTGATCATCTGACTTTTTTTATTTATGTGTTGACAAGGATCCATATATGCTGATGTTGTTGTCCACGCCGTCTTTTTTTTTTTTTTTTTTTAACACAGCATAGCATAATTTTTCCATTTTTCCAAATAATCCCCAAAACCAAATTCACCACTGTTGGAGAATACAAGTGCTCATATCACGTTTCAGTTTAATGAGTTTGGTCCAATACTTGGTGGTTCTTCTAGAAGAGAGTCCTTTGCTTTACGCGTTGCTTAGTTAGTTACTCTGTTTTGTCTGTCTCCTCTTTATCATCTAGTTAATGGATTTCCCTGTATCTGTTTGGCCTTGTATTATGGCGAGGTAGTTACTGGTGGATTTGGGTTTATGGTTTATTTGGAAAATTGGAAAAATTATGGTGTGTTGGAAAAAGTGAAAAAGAGAGACACCACAGACAACATCTCAGCACGCGGGGATCCTCTCCAGCACATAAATCATAAAAATGTTTCCTATGGGAGACAAACAATATAAGTTAATGGGTCATTTGACACATTTCATTTTTTTTTTTTTTTTGAATCGGACGGCAAGCACAGAGACTTGGAAAAAAACACACGCACACACGCACGCATTTCGAATTTGAAGGACCATTTTGAAACTTTGAATGAAGTTAAGACACCAGAATATTAATTTAACATAATAAAAAAGGAGAGAACTTTTTACCAATGGGTAAATTTTAAACATTTTCCTTACTTTTTATGTATCGTTTTGGAGTTTAAGGGAGGGATGCTTTCCTTCAAATGCATTAAGGCTCCAGTTTTCCTTGTTAAACAGGCTCCTGGCTGTAATTCTTCATGCTTACCCAGTTGGCCGGCTGATAGTGCGCAACCGAGCTCAGTCTCTGAGGTTAGTTCTAGGCACTATGAGCAAGGAGTTAATGAAGTTGGCTTTAAAATGTCCTTAGAGAAGTATCTTGCGCATTCGGACAAACAAAACAAGTGTCTTGGGCAAAATGATCCCCAAGAAGAGCTTTTAAATGAAAAGGACAACTATAAAGAAAAATCAGAGGCCGGCACAAGTCTGGATGAACTAGACGACGATGCTTATCTCACTTTACAGGAAATTCTCTTGGAAGGACCTGCAACAGAAGGGGGTCTAAAAAAGCATGACAGTTTCAACCAATGGATGAGTAAAGAACTTGAAGATATAGATGAACAAAATATACAATCTACTTCTGATATCTTTTGGAATGCAGTTGAAAGCGAAAATGGTGTCAACAGTGCAACCTTTTCTCCACATGGGCATCTGGACAACCATTTTCTGGACCCATGTATTTCCCATTGGCAGCTTTTTAGCATAATTGACTTTTCACCTAGCTGGACACATGAAAATTCAAAAGTTAAGGTACTCTTTTTTTTTTTCTCCGCACTTGCTATTAGTTTTGGTTTCTGGAATGATAACTTGCAACGTACTCTTTCTTTTTTTTTTTTCCTGCACTTGCCATTAGTTTTGGTTTCTGGAATGATAACTTGCAACTTATTGCAGAACTTTCTTTTTTAAGGATGTTATAGCTGTTCCTTTCTGTTTATCTGTCGGTTCCGTTTGTGATTTTATATTTTCACTGAAAAAAAAAACTTGTACAGGTCCTTATTTCAGGAAAGTTCATGATGAGTCAACAAGAAGCAGAAAATTGTAAATGGTCATGCATGTTTGGGGCGGTAGAAGTTCCTGCGGAGATTATCAGCAATGGTGTTCTTCGTTGCCAAACTCCACTCCACAAGGCTGGGAGGGTTCCTTTCTATGTAACATGTTCCAATAGGTTAGCATGCAGTGAAGTGCGAGAATTTGACTTCCGAGCCAACCATAGTCAAGAAGTCAACACTGCAAACAGAGGCAGCATTTTTGATATACTTGATATGCGATTTAGTAAATTATTGTCTTCGGAGTCCGCCTTCTACCAACATTTAGAATCCATTAGTGTTAGTGAAAAAGGTCAGCTGGGAAGAAAAATCATTTCTTTACTGAGAGAGGAGAATGACAAATGGGATATATTGCTCAAACTTACTTCAGAGAAAGATTTTTCTCCGGAAGATGTAAACAAGCAGCTGCATCAAAAGCTTCTGAAAGAAAATTTGTTGGCGTGGCTCCTTCAAAAAATCACTGAAAATGGGAAAGGCCCTAATGTATTAGATGAGGAGGGCCTAGGTGCGCTTCATTTGGAAGCTGCTCTTGGCTATGATTGGGCCCTTGAACCTACAACAGTTTCAGGCGTGAATGTTAACTTTCGTGACGCAAATGGATGGACTGCTCTTCATTGGGCAGCATTTTATGGCAGGTGAGGACTTTAGTATTTGTGGCATCGAATGCACGTCATCAAAAACTGTTTTTACAATATAAAATAACTTATGGTGCGATTATGAAATAACTTCAACTTCAGTATGACTGTAAATAAAATAAAATGAATGGAAAGAACCTGGACTGCTAGTTCAGTGCTTAGGGTTTTTTGTCATATACGTTGCATGCTTATAATCATTTTTCTCTTTGCTGTTACTGGAATTTACTTTCTCAGGGAACGCACAGTTGCTTTTCTTATCTGTCTTGGTGCTGCGCCAGGAGCATTGACTGATCCATGCACAAAGGATCCTTCTGGTAGGACACCTGCTGACCTAGCTTCTGCAAATGGACACAAAGGGATTGCAGGCTATCTTGCAGTATCTGCCCTGAATGCACACCTCTTATCCCTTCATTTGAATATGGAAGGCGGTGATAATGAAAATTGTGGAGCAAAAGGAGTGCAAACAGTTCAAAAACAAAACAAAACTGCAGTTGATGATGGAGACACATTATATGGACTATCATTGATAGATTCACTGGCTGCAGTTTGTAATGCCTCCCAAACTGCTGATCGTATTCATCAAATTTTCAGAGTGAAGTCATTCCAGAGAAAACAATTGAAAGAATATGATGAAAATAGATTTGGAATATCTGATGAGAATCCTCTTTCACTTATAGCAGTCAAGTCACGCAAGGCTGGACAGCATGATGAGTCTGTCCATGCTGCTGCAATACAGAAGAAGTTTCGTAGTTGGAAGAGCAGAAAAGATTTTTTTATAATTCGGCAACAGATAGTGAAAATTCAGGTACCTTTCCAATGATTTTGTTATACGGAAGGGTTTTGTGGTTCTTGTTTGTCTTGAAGGTTTATTCTCTATTCCTCTTCTAGCTTCTTATTGTTTGTACTCATTTTCCATGGTTACAGGCTCATGTTAGAGGCCGCCAGGCTAGAAAAAAGATAATATTGGCTGTTGGAATTTTGGAGAAGGTTTTACGTTGGCGTCGAAAACGCCGTGGTTTACGTGGATTTAAATCAGAAGCCATTAGTGAGGGAATTTTGGTTCAAGACATGTCTTACAAGGAGGATGATTATGATTTCCTGAAAGAAGGCAGGAAGCAAACAGAGGAAAGGACGCAGAAAGCCCTTGCCAGGGTGAGATCAATGGTTCAATATCCAGAGGCAAGAGACCAATACCATAGGCTGTTTAATGCTGTCAATGAGGTTCATGGAGCTCAGGTATTTAACTCTTTTTTACCTTTTTTTCTAAATAAATAAATGATTTTTTTTTTTAAATCAACTATCCTGCTTCAAAACAAGAAAATCTTCTTCCTTTCCAGGGGCAGTACATCACCATAATAGTAGTTTCCGTCCCATATATGTATTCCATACACCGACAAGAGAGTTCTAAGCACCTTGGTTTTTCACTATGGTATTGACTTGCTTTTAGTGATTAGTGAATGAAGCAGTGCACACTGAACAGGCTGAAGTGTAATTCTTCTGGAATTTTTAAATATTTGCTTTCCTTTAAAAACATGAAAATACCCATCCCGAACTCCCAAATTACAATCACATCATTAATAATCTTAATGGCATAATTAGCATCCATTCATACTACATCATGAAGCTTTTCTCTTCTATATCCAAAGTGGAAAAATTAAGGTTGTCAAGAATGTAAAACATTTAGCGTCTCTTTGCATTCCCTTATCTCCTTCCTCTTTAGCATTAGCAGTTTGTTGTTGTGAACTTGTGATTACCTGTAGAGCTTACTCTTTTCTTTGTTCCTTTTGCAGGTAAAATGTGATGGAAGTTTAAACAATTCAGAAGAAACAATCGAATTTGATGACCTCATTGATCATGAAGTATTGTTAGAGGAAATGTTAGTCGATGAAATGTGAAATATCGTATGTTCGGAGCTAAACAAAACGCCAGTTTTTTTTTGGGGGGGGGGGGGGGGGGCGGGGTGTGTGGACTTTAGTTCTTATTATCTGCATAAATGGAACTGTGTGATGTGTTACCAAATTACTTATCTCAATACCAAGTGATTGTTCTTCATGCAAATCTCTCTCAACCGTAATTGTAAACTCGATTTAGGTACTGGGAAATGGGAATGTTAGAATGATTTTACAATTAGATTTAAGTTGCCAAGCCGAAATCTACTGAGGCAGTAGTCTAGAACGCACAATTTGATGCCTCCTCCTCCTCCTCCTCCTCATTAATATTTACGTATATTTTGATGATATCTGGGCTTGGCGAAAATGAGACTTACTCAACTAACATGTTAAAATAAACAAGAAAAAGAAGCACAAAATTGTTAGATCAAGTGAAAGTAATTTAATATTCTTTTTAAGAAAGGTCATAGAGCTAGCTCCATTTAAGTCACAATGCTCAAATCTAAACTAGCTAATATTGTTGAATATTATATAGTTGCATTAAAAAAGAAAAATACTTATATATGCTTTTTGTGTTGTTTTTCAATTAAAAGTTAACATGTAGATTATTTTTTAATACATTATAAATTTAGTCATTAATTATATATTAAAAGTATTAACTTCTTAAATTTAAAAAAATTTAAAGTGTTTACATGTTAAATTCTAATTAAAAAATATTATGAAAAGTATATAAAGAAAAATATATAAGTTTATTCCATTAAAAAAAGCTAACTTTTTCTTGAAAATGAAAAGCCCATGCTCTTATAATATTTACACAACAATTAGAGTCTAAAGTGAATTAGACTATTGTCGTTTGCTATAAATTGTATATCAATATAATGATATAATGATGATGCGGAGATCATGTTTCAATGCCATTTAAGGTCGCTTGCAACCTCTAATCAGCCCAGGCTCAAATGCTAAGGAAATGCCTAAAAAAATGGTTCATGAATGATCGGGTTACTTGACCTGGTATATGATCATAAGTAGTTCAAAAACATGAAAAAGTCCAACCAAACTTTTGTCCTGAATTTTTTTAATAACGATAAATTGAATGAGTTGTTAGTCTTTACATATTATATTACTCAGCTAAAACTCACTTGAAAAATTATA
The DNA here is from genome assembly GCA_026686845.1 of Adenanthera pavonina. NCBI lineage: Eukaryota > Viridiplantae > Streptophyta > Magnoliopsida > Fabales > Fabaceae > Adenanthera > Adenanthera pavonina. Next base: position 31,596,629 of record JAIVEN010000019.1, read on the forward strand.
GCAGCTCGGTGAAAATACCAAAAATGTGGCCTACCATTCCTAGAATGGACACATGGATATCGATTAAATCCTGGACATCAGTGTGCCAAGCATCAGTCTTGAAATGACTTGAAACCCACCTTGTGAGTAAAGTGATTCTCCAAAATGTATGATGCAGAGCTCAACCCTTAGGTCACACATGCACAGAGATATAGCCCGCCATTTTCTTTTTTTCTCACTCTACTTCACATGAGTACATTTCAGAGGATCCTAATTAGATAATCACACAGACAACCAGTCAAAAAGAATAGCCATAAATAAGTTACGAGCACTTCCAATGGCAATTAGTTTCTAAAGTTGATCAACATTGTAGGTGAAATTTCACCCCATATATACCACTCTTTCTCCTCTTATTGTGAAAAAGAAAAGGACAGTGCGCTTCCACCATCCACTGTACACATGCCAACCACCTAAGTATACGTTTTTGCAACATGTATCTTCACAAGGATATATAACAGCTCCTCCCACAGGTTGGATAAGGAAAAAAGAACGTAAAAATTTTAAAATATAATTAACATAGAAAATAGATGAAAAAGGCAAGTCCAAATGATTGAAGTACCAGTGTGGAGCTCCTCTGTCTAATTCTTGTTACCAGAGCCAAGGCTCTCATAAAACAAAATGTACCCGTGGTCTGTATTACTGGAATATTCTTGTGCTGACCCAAAGAATGTCTGCACAGCAGATTCATCAATCATCTCAACATTTTCATCATCAAAAAATAACCAGTGGTTATGGCTTTTCACAAGGCTGACATAATGCCCATGGTTGGGTCCACTGCCAACATGGACAACTACCGCAAATAGAGAGTACTCAATATCTGCGTCTTCAACAGTGTTACTCAACTTCAACTCCAGGGGGAAGACAACCCGGTAAGACAGCTTCTTATAGCGGCCCAGCTGCTCGATGTACTTAAACCGTTTAAGATGGATGACCAAGATATGGGGCGGTTTCTTGATCTTCATCCTCTTCTGAGCCTCTTGCAAGCTAATATCATAAGAAAATTCAAATCCAGGTTACAAATACAGTCGATGCACACACACTACACTTACATGGCAAGCAAATACCTTTCAAAGAGCAGACAGAAAATGTCACAATAATCAATTTATCATGAAAATTAGGTCACAACCATATATCAGGAAACAATAAACATACTATAATAGAATTAATCATAAAATACTGATCTATCTTCTATTAGTCAGAGATACAAAATTTCCGTAAACTAAAATCAGGATATTGGAGCCATTCAACATTTGTAAAATTGTGCTTCATCCCACAAATATTCATGTCACAATCAAGACTCATACAAAGACAGCAGAACGCTTTAGATAAGCACACAGATTAAAATGGTTCAACTGGCACTTTACCTCCTTCAAACTACTCAAACAACACAGTAGAAGTTGATGCCACAACAATAGTACACAGGTATTTAAAGATAAAAAACTTGTGCCCAGAATTAAAGTTGTATGTACCTGCAGCACTTGTCACAAAAAAACTTGTCTTCGGCATTCAATGTCTCAGTGGAACTGAAGTTCTTCAAACAGCTAGTAATAGAACTGTTTTGCTCAATATCAAGGCTCAAGTCAAAAAACGTTTCATCCCTAGCTGTCACTGTTTCGCAACGCAAGCACCTTGTCTCATTGGTAAGTATTCCCTGGTCAAAGAAATTTGTCATAATGGAATTCCTCAGAACCATATGAAAATTCTAATTAGTGAACATACTTTGAAAGAGGTTACAAATTCCTCAACCTCCCCCTCCCCCAAAAGAAGAAGAAGAGGAAGAAATAGTCAATAGTGATGATGATCATGATATAAGTATGACCATTGACAAAATAATTGAAATTATTCTCATCAAGTATGGTTATAAAAGTCAGTTGTACAGAATTTTTTTAAAAAAATGTATTTTTCTGCAATACTTCCAGCCCAAGCCGATATTAGTCATATAAATTTATAAATATATTATCCAAAAAGTCAAAAACCTAAATAGGTAAATAGCAAGTACAAAGTTTAAGTTTATGCTCTCCAGCTGTTACCACAAGCAAAACACTAAACTGAGAATAATAAACTGGCAGAACAATGTCACCTGAAAATTTTTGTGCACCCAAGTAACTAAAGGCTCCTTTTGAGCACCATTAATTGGACCATTCCTATGTCCATTTGCAGTCTTTTCAGAAGGTGACAAGGTGTCTTGATCAGTCTTTGCACCCTGGGCTTCTTTCTCCAGAATGTCAACAAGTTCATTTAACAAAAAGTTCAAGAATTCATGGGCATCCTACCGAAAAAAGAAGAAAGAGAAATTCCACAATGACAATGTTATTTCAAATAAGGAAGCTAGACAACAGAGACATTATCTAGCCAGTAGTAGATTGAGATTAGAAGACAGAATTAACAAAGAACTTAAATGATAAGGAATGCACTGATATAGTGACCGCAACAGAGAAGAAATGTTAACTAAACAATTTATGATATACAAACACCTTGCCAGGAAATGACAATCTTAATACAATCTCACTTTGAAGCATGACCAGATTTTTAAAAACAACGGTCAAAGGAGTTGTTGCCATATGGAAACACAAATTTGAAAAGATAATATTTCCAATCAAACACTGATTGAGTATGCACAAATTCCAGTTCAGACAGATGGGCTATGTGTTTATATAGAAAGGCCCAAACATGTAAAAACATCATGATTATTTCAACTGGCCCTTATCTCATGGGCTATGGCATATAGCTCACAAGCACTTCCTACTGATTGGAAGTTCAAAACAAGTATACAAATCCCAATACTTCACATTTGGATCTAACCTATCTAGAGTAGCATTACCCTGCCAATGGCCTTAACTGTGCCTTGCTTCCCAACCATACAATAAAACTATGACTGCATCTTTGATACAGAAAATAGCATCTAAAATTTGTATTCATATTTAATTTCAGCAGCAGCTTAGAAGCAAGAACATGCACACATCATGCCTATATGCATAAAATCCATCCATAAACATGGACAGACACAAAAACAAACTCAAACACATGATGTCTGTCAACAAAATAATCCCCTATGTTATTATATAATTATTGCTGTCAAAAGAAACATAAAAATTTCCAAAATAACTAACTGTCCAGAAAAAAGTTATTTCTTGACAACTTAAAAGCATACCTGATGCATATAACTACGAAAGAGTTCATTCTGTTTTTTCAACCTCTGTACAAATCGTTTGGGAGCAATAACACCTGTTTTCTTTTTCTGGGAACTTATCTACGCCAAGACAAATAACATATGTTAAATTAAACAACCACAAAAGATAAAAATACACATGTATCATTACCTGCACTTTTGAAGGAATTGATTGGATAGCAATGTTAAAACGTATACAAATGCAGGTACAACCAATACAATATATATATATATATATAATCAAGCATACAACAATGCAGATTTAGACAAGCATGCAACGGCCTCTACCAATTCCTTAAATCTCCAACATGAAGACCAAAGGGAAAAATTACAAATTCTAAAGGAAATAATGACCACAACAACATTGACTAAGGAAAAAACTTTGGGCAACCTAAGTAGCTGGTCATATTTCAATAATGACACTTGTTCCACACAATAAAACCCACAATATTCTTTGCAAGGAAGAAATGAAGCATTGAACACATCAACATGGAAACATGCAGATCTCAAGCATACTTATGGACGTGTTTTCCAAAAGCAAAAGAAAACTTTCATTTCCAGAAATAAGTAAGAAAATCTGAGAACCAAAATTCATAATGATAGTTAAATTTGAGTATCCAAATCCAAGAAAACACAATAAAGAATTTAATTAAGCAGAAACAACAACACAATCCATATTAACTATAGGTATACCATAGCAAGAAACCCCAAGTTATAGAGTCCCAACTTGATTAATTTAAAGATAATAATAATGCTGCAGATGCATTGAAAGAGGGGGAAAAACACTTTCATATGACTATAATGGCAGAAGAATTGAGCAAAGCAAGATAACCAACAACTTCCTTTGGTGAGGAGAGGCATGCACTAGGGTTGCACTTTGTGAGGACAATACAAACTATCGAGTGGTAAACCATGAAATTTCTAAATTAAAGACTCATTACCTGCGAAAATAAGTCAGCTAAACAAGTTAAAAGGTTTTCTTCTGCATCCCCTATGCTTTTATTATTTCCATAATACTCTAACAATTGTTCACGAAATGGAACACAGAAATACAGTGCCTGCAGAAAGGGGTAAAAAGAGTAACTTGTTAGTAAAGAACCATAAAAATGGTTGTCAAGCATACCAAACACACCCATCTTCATATACTGTCTTTGAAGACAAATAATGCAATTATCAATGTTAATCAGACCAGGTGAATGCTTACCCTATATAAACAAAACTATATTGAAATATGCTGTGAAAGGTTTTACAATTTAGGAACTATGTCTTGTTATCAAGGGACCATGATTAGCGCGATGTTGAAATACACATTTATAGAGACATCAATAACGGTATTGAATATCAACAAGAAGATATTATAGAGCATCAGAAATTTTAATAGAAATAACAAACAATTTAACTGAGACAAGATATTATACTACAGGTATTCACGTAAGGTTTAGGCCAACGCAGTGAATCTGTATAGGTATTTTGAATTCATTATAACACTGTTATCTTTGTCTCCTCTCAGATAGCGAAGCATGAAAGCTAGTTTGGTTAATTGTTGACCTAAATATGAATTCTAAAGAAGGAAGGAAATATGCAAATGCGATTCTGCATCGTGGAATTCTAATTTGGTCAATAAATCAAGAGCTTAAAATTTAACACGAGTATGCGACTGCAGCAATTTTTCCATAGAATTACACTACAATGAGAGGACCAATTAACAAACTTTCAGCGTCGTCCGTCAAACAAAACAATAACTGTCTCACCACAGAAAATCGATGCTTGCCACATAAGACAATGAAAGCCGATCAGAAACAAGAAATCGACTCCGATGATGAATAAATGAACAGATTCTCAATTGCTTACCTGCAAGACACTATTGCAGTAACAAGTATTACCAAAATTCTCCAGCCCAAAGTACCGCTCGCCTTCAGGGAATTGATCGCCAAGAGCCTTCTCAAGCTTAGAGCCCGCAGCACCCATCAGCCTCTAAACCAATAATCAGAACTCAGATCGGGTTCAACTCAGCACTCGCTCTCCATCAGGATTCAATGACTGTCTCTGTCTCCCAACATAGCTTTGAATCGCTAGGGTATGTAGCCCAGTAAACCAATGGAAATGGCTTTTCCGCTTTCACTTTTCAACTGGCGGAGATTAGGAAACAAGGGTTTCCTCCGAGCCAGAAGATGAGTAGAACAGAAGGGGTAGAAAGAAATAGAAGAAAAAGCCGGAAATGAAGAATGGTCTTTAAATCTGGTTAAAAAAAAAACAAACAAGAAGAAGAAGAAGAATGGAATGGTCTTTAAAAATACCTAAAATAAATGACGAAATAAAAACATCCTTACAAAAATAAAAGTTGGATTACCCTCTATTTAGTGGGAAGCTTGGAGCCTCAAATCTTCCGTAACAACATGTAATTCGGTTGTATGTTTGTGCGTAATTTTTTTTTCTGGAGAATATGCATATACATGTGTGTTGCAATAATAATAACAGTAAAAATGATACGTTAGGTGATTTTGATAAATTTTGGAAGTCTAATTTAAAAGATAATTTATGTGCACAAGTGAAAAAAATTGGAGTAGAAGTGAGCCTGGCATAATTGGGAGCCATACGAAGAGGTAAAAGCTCTTAAATCCTACATAAATGAGTAGTGAGTGTGTGGGTATATAAGTTAGGTACAATCTTATTTTAAATAGTTTTATCCAATTTCATTGGCCCAATTGGCAAAAATAAAAAAAATGTGTGCGAGTGGATGGAACAGGAGTTGGAGTGGGTGCCACACACATAGGGCTTCCCTGAAAAGTAAAATAGAGACTCTTTAAGCACAACATCAATGAGTAATGAGTGTATATAGAATATATAGGTTATGAGGTAGGGTTTTGACTCTTACCCACATTAGTTGATTTTGTCTAAATCTATAAGTCCAATTGAAAAAAAAAAACTCATATTTGTAACAAATTATATAATTACAAGAATTCATTAATCTTCTACTTGTCTAACTAGACTATTTTTTTCTTGCATGAATTATGAAAAATAGTAATATTATTTATTATTTGTGAATGATGTGAGTTATTAAAAAATGGGTTAAAGTACAAATTTATCCCCAAAGTTTTCTCAAAATTATTACTAGTATCCTAAACTTTTTTTGGAGCAATGTTGTTCTTAAAGTGTTAAAATTGAAACAATGTCACCCAAAACTAACAGAAGTTATTAAAGTCTGTTATCTTTGCCACGTGGTGACGACCTGTTAGCCAAATCACATACCATGCATTACAGTAAAACAGGTTGGGTAGTTTGAAAAGAAGAACAAATTTTGAAAATGAAGACCTAAGAAGCTCACGAGAAGGAAACAAAAGTGTAAAAAGTTGAAAAGGAAGGTCTGCGAGAAAAGAAGCTGTGTTCCCTCGAATCAAAGATTATGTAAACGATTGCCTAGAGCATTTTTAAGGACAAAGCCATGCTAATCAATTGTGATTGGTACGTAACAAGTTATCACAGGAAAGATGAGAAGAATGAAAGCATAAACTATTATATTATAGAGTATACCGATTGTCGAGTGATAAAAAAGGCAGAAACATAAATAAAAGAAATTATAAGTGATTGTGAGGCATTAGTAACCTATTATCGTGAAGGAAAGAACCAAGAATTGAAGGAGACTAGGTCATAAACAGTTGTATTACCTCAGGTAAACGTTTATTTCTTGAGTTTACCTTCACATAACCGATTATATCTGCCAACGTAACCTATTTACTGATTATCTCTGCCAATGTAACCTATTACATCAGCTTTTCAATGTAACCTATTTGTCTTTTCTCTTTGCTAATATAAACGTTTACCAGAGGTAACACAACCGTTCATGACTTAATCTCATTCAGTTCTTGTTTCTTTTCTTCACAATAATAGGTTACTAATACCTCATAATCGATTATTATTTATTTTATTTATGTTTCTGCCTTTTTTATCACTTGACAATCGGTTATACTCTACAATATAACAGGTTATACTTTTATTCTTCTCATCTTTCCCGTGATAACTTGTTATGTACCCATCACAATCGATTAGCACGACTTTGTCCTTGAAAATGCTCCAGGCAATCGTTTACATAATCTTTGATTTTAGGGAGCATAGTTTCTTCTCTTGCGGACCTTTCTTTTCAACTTCTTACACCTTCATTTCCTTCTCATGAGCTTCTTAGGTCTTCGTTTGCAAAATTTGTTCTCCTTTTCGAACTACCTGATCCATTTTACAGTAATGCATGGCATGTGACGTGGCTAACAGGTCGTCGCCACATGGCAGAGATAACAAACATTAATAGTTTCTATTAGTTTTGGGTAACATTAGTCTAATTTTGACACTTTAAAGACAACATTGTTCCTAAAAAAAGTTTAGGATACCAACAGTAACGTCGAGAAAACTTTGGGGACAGATTTATACTTTAATCCTTAAAAATGAGCTCACTAATTTTTTCTCTCATGGAACCAATTTCTAATTCTTTCCATTTCTTGTTTTGGCCCTGGTTGTAAATACCCTTGCAACCCCTATTTTTTTCAATGTCTTGGCTGCCCTGTAACTTGGTTCTTTGATTTAATACAATTTCCCCTTTTTAAAAAAAAATGCTATCGATAGTAGTCTTATATTTCATTCATTTAGACTAGCCAAAAATTTTTTTTCATACATTAAGCAGCACATATGACATGCTGAGGATCTATCTGCTTTTCTTTTTGTTTTTTTTTTCAGTTATGAATAATATCATTCCTTTCCCTCCAATATAATATAAAGAATTAATGATAAGAAAATCAGAGAGACCATAAGGCGATTGAGAATCATAGAGCAATTAATTGATTGAACCAATCATTGAAAGATATGAAAATTTCTATAACCCTGTTATGATCCAAACCATATTACTCAGGCAAAAACACATTTCAAAAATAAATGTTCTCTTGATTCATCAGCAAGACCACAAAAATGACATGTTTGATCAGGTACAATATGATTCTCCATCAGCTTAGACCTCAAAGGTAAAGTATTGCAAAATGAGTTTCCATGAGAATAAAAGAATTATCTCGGGCAACTTTATTCTTTAAAGATTTTTCCTATTAAAAGATGGGTGTCTAAAGGAAACAAGTTCTACTACAATGGAGTTGTAGGCTTTACTAACCCAGTAAATTCCATTGGTTCTAGGTTTCCTAACTAAACAATCTTGGCAATGGCAAATAAAGGATTTAATGAAAGGACAAATCAAAAGCTATATGAGGAGAAAATAATTTTTTGAGAAGCTTAACATTCCAAGTTTCAAGATTATGCAAAATAAGATCGCTTACAAATAAAAGGTAATTAGATAATGATCTAATTGCATCTTCCACAAAAAATGGCTAAAACCTAAGATATTGCTCCTATAACCAATGATCCACCCCAAATTATCAAAAATGATATGTTGAGATTTCATATACCTTTCATATGGAAGACACACTAGATCTTAATTTCAACAAATCATCATCTTTACATGGCAGAACTTAGGAGACAAAACTTTAGCTAATAGAAGAGAGTTACATGAAAAAATTCTCCAAACTTGTTTATCCAAAGAATTGGGCGGTTTAGGTTTCAAACACGTGGAGAGCTTTAATTGAGCCCTTTTTACTTGCCAGTAAATACAAAAAACTCCTTCATTTCTAACTTTTGCCCAGACTCGCCTATGATTATCCTAATTAACCAAGAAAAAGGGAAGCAGGGGAAGATTCCATGTCAACTAAAACTTTAACCCAAATGAAATGAATATTAGATGAAATTGAATCTCCACCATCATAATCCAGAAGATCCTCAACAATATTACCAATCTGAATGGTCGATAGGTAATTAAAAAGATCTAAGGGCAGATCCCACACTTGCATGCACCCAAATAGGAACTTTAGAAATCCTAATCTCTCTAGGAATCATATTCGGTTCCTAAGCAACCATATGCATGAGCATGTTTTGCAATAGACCACACATGAAACATGATGCAAAACAAAGTATCAAAACAAAGTATTTATCCGTACATCCTCAAACTGAAGAAGATAAATTAACATTATACATACTCGACTTTTATCCCTCACGTAAGCTTGAAGTCTCCATGCATGTTCTGATAGGAACTATAACAGAGTAACAAATATATAGTGAAAATAAATCTCTCATACTTCAAGAAACTATGAGGAGCAATCAAACAAATATATGGCAAAATATAAACATCACAAACACATCAAGAGACACCAAAATTTTTAACATGGAAAACCCCTCAGGGTAAGGGTAAGGGTAAAAACCACGAGTCGTCTAAACCAATAAAAATAACTCTACTATGATCAAAATATGAGTACAATAAAGTTTTAATCAAGTGCACAAATCAGTGCAAATAGCCCTCCCAACAACCAAAGCAAAAAACTTACAATAGAGAATCAAGAAGATGAAAAATTTCAAAAATACATGTTCAATACGAATTAATTAGCTCTCACATTAGACCACGAAACGATGGTCCAACCGTTGAAAATGAAGAACTAGATGTCTCGAACATGTTGACAAAATTTCAACCTAATACAACAATTAATGAATCTGCAAATGAATTTTCCCATGACTGCTATGTGAATATATGAAAATAACATTTTTCTTTTCTCGTCTCTCAAAGGCAACTATTATAACTTGAATATGACATCACTCTTATATTCTAAAATGACCTCTTTTCACTTAAATAAGTGAGATACATAATAGGCTGTTAGGTTTGGGTCTTTCTCCATATATGAAGGGAGCTCACAACTAACATATCTTCCCCTCACAACTATGTGGAGATGACCACTAATTCGGAAATCTCACAACAAACTTCAAACTTTCATCTTGGTGGTGCCTTAGTTATTATATCAGCAATATTATCATCAGTATGAATTTTTGCAAGTTCTAACATCTTAACATTTAAAACAACATATATTCAATGATATCTCACATTAATATGTTTGAACTTTAAATGAAAAGTTGGATTTTTTTCAAAATAAATAGTACTTTAACTATCATAAAATAGCAAATATTTGTATTGAGTAAAACCAAACTCCTGCAAGAATTTCTTTAACCATAGCAATTGCTTACATACTTCGGTAATAGCAATGAACTCTGTCTTTGTTGTAGACAAAACTACACATTTCTACAACTGAGATTGTTAAGCCATAGCTCCCCCTGCAAATTTAATTAAATAGCTAAAAGTGGACTTTCTGGAATTAATATCTCCAACCATATATGAGTTTATGTACTCCTTAAGAGCAGGCTTATCATCTCCAAAATAAAGCCTCATACAAACAATACTATAAAGATACCTCAAAATCTATTTCACAGTATTACAATGCTCTCTACCTGGGTTTGATAAAAATCTACTGACTATAATAACAACATGCACTATATTTGGCATTTTGCACACCAGTATATACATCAAACTACCCACTTCAAATGTATTAGGAACTCTCTCGATATTTAACTTCTCGGCTTCATTTGAAGGACTTTGTTTAACATTCAATTCAAAATGAGTTGCAAGAAGAGTGCTTACCATCATAGCATTTTTCATATGAAATCTCTACAACACTTTTTCAATGTAGTGTTCCTAAGATAACTAAAACTTTTTTTGCTTTCTGTCATGCAAGATTCTGATGCCAAGAATCTGATTAGTAGCTTCGATGTCTTTCATAGCAAATAACTCACCCAATTGCTTCTTCAACCTATCAATCCTAGAAACTTTTTTTCCAACAATAAAAATATCATCAACATACAACAATAGAATAATGAAATCATCATCAGAAAAATTTTTAACAAAGGCACAATGATTAGAAGTAGTCTTCTTGTAGCCTTATTCACACATAACCGACTCAAACTTCTTACACAACTGCGTTGGAGCCTGCTTCAAACCATATAGGCTCTTTCTCAGTCTACACACATAATCTTCTTTGCCAACAACATGAAAACCATCATGTTACTTCATGTAAATCTCTTCCGCCAAATTACTATGGTGAAAAGCTGTCTTCACATCCATTTGCTCCATCTTTAAATTAAGAGTAGTAGCCAAACTCAACATAATTCTAATAGATGACATTTTCACCACAGGAGAGAAAATTTCATTAAAACCAACTCCCTTTTTTTCTGACTAAAGTCTTTCATCACTAATCTAGCTTTATACCTCGGAGATGTAGAATTGCTTTCATACTTTACCCTATAAATCCACTTATTGTCCAAGGCCCTCTGCATTTAGGCAACTTCACCAAATTAAATGTGTGATTATTATGCAAGGATTTCATTTTATTTTGCATTGCATCTAGCCATTTTTATTTTTCTTCACTCTCCATATCCTTTTCAAAACACTCAGGTTTTCCCCCATCAGTCAAGGTCAAATACTCATCAGAAGAATACCTTTTAGATGATTGTATTTACCTATTAGACCTTCTGAGTTGGACTTGAGCTGGTTTAGGTACATTATCTAGAGTCTTATCCTGTGACTCATGTTACTCTTCAACATCATTTATTGGAACATCCAACCTATTTCCAAACTAACCATCATCGGGATAATTATATTGCACTTCCTATTGAACATTACCATTATTAGAATCTAGATTGTGAATAGGCAATCACACTAGATCAACATCATACATATTATAATCTTTCACAGGAGTTGTTTTCTCCATTTTATCAATGTCATTAATGGTTTCATTTTTCATGAACTTCACATCACAGCTTCTAACAAGCTTCTTCTCAATAGGATCATACAACCTGTAACCAAATTCATCTTGACCATAACCAATAAAGACATACTGTCTTGTTTTTGCATCCAACTTGGATCTTTCATCTTTTGAAACATAAACAAATGCCTTGCAACTAAAAACTCGCAAGTGATCATAATTAACATTCTTGCCAAACCAAATTTTGTCTGGCACCTCAGCATTCAAAGTAACAATAAGACTAAGATTGATAACGTGTACTACTATATATAGTGCCTCAGCCCAAAAATGTTTGGGCAGTTTCTCTTCAAAAAGTATATATCTAACTCTCTTAATCAATGTCTAGTTCATCCTATCTGATAAAAAGTTGATGAGTCTTAGGAGGAGTCTTTTTATGTCTAATACCCTGTTGCTTACAAAAAGTATCAAATGGTCCATAATATTCACCACCATTGTCAGTATAAATGCATTTCAGCTTCTTACCTGATTGCCTCTCAACCAAAGCTTGAAATTGTTTAAACTTCTCCAACACATGGTTTTTTGTCTTTGAAGTATAGACCCACAACTTTCTAGAATAGTCATTAATAAAAGTAACAAAGTAAAGAGCATTACTAAAGAATTTTACCTTCAATAGACCACAAATGTTAGAGGGCATCAATTCAAGTAACTTTGATTTCCTTGAGGGAGGATGCTTCTTGAAAAATACTCTAGTCTGCTTACCAACCATGCAGTGAGAACACTTCTCAAATTAAGTACTCTTCAATCCCGGAAGCACATAATTTTTTGCTAAGCAATTCAGCCTTTTTCACTGATATAACTGAGCCTTAGGTGCCATAAATTTGAAACTTCCATATATATGGCATTCACACTGTTTCTAGCAACTAAAGCTTTTATTCAATACAATTTAGATAATTTTTCCCCTCTAAACACAACCAAGTTATCTTTTGTGAGCCTCAACCTTCCAAAACTAAAATAGTTATCAAAACCATTATCATCAAGCTTCTGAATAGAGATCAAATTAAAGCGAACTTTTGGAGCATGTTTAACTTCTCTAAGCCATAACTTCATCCCAGTGTTGGTATGTAAACAAACATCACTAATGCCAATCACCTTAGCCTTACTATCATTACCTATCTTTAACACTCCAAACTTACCAAGTGTATAAGATGTGAAGAACTCATTCCTTGGTGTAGCATGCAGTATTGCACCACTATCTATTACCCATATGCTCTAATCTAAAACAAGATTAACGAATTCATACTCACGAAGAATAAGAAAATCTTTACTAGTAGCGGTAGTGAAACAATCATCATCTTTCATTTCTATACTCTCAATTGATACAAGATTAACTGATCCATAATAATGAAGTATAAGAAAATCATCATTGGTAGCAGTAATAACATGATCATTATCATCTTAACCCTTCTCTTTCTGCTTACCATTCTTGCTCTTGTTCTCTTTTTCAAAAGAAAACAATGCTTCTTCATGTGTCCCTTTTTGTGACAATAATGACACTCTAAATTCTTATGTCTAGACTTAAACTTACTCTTGCTCTTCTTTCTACCACCTTTTGGTTCTCTTTTCTGACTTCTCTCCTTATTTTCAATGATAAGCGCTTCTGAATGAGATGAAAAATCATGTGTCTTCCTTCTCATTTCTTCATTAATAGCACTACTCTTTGCCACCTGTAAGGAAAGAACATCATTAGGGGTTGAGTTTGTAATTGAAACCCGTAATGTCTCTCAAGACTCAGGTAAAGTGTTTAAAAGTCATAGTCCCAAAACTTTATCATCAAACTTGATACCCATTCCTGACAGTTGATCCATGAGCTCTTGAAGTTCATTCAAGTAATCTGAAATGGACGTACCTTTCTTGTACCTCAAATTCATCAAACAATTTAGCAAATATAATTTATTATTTCCTAACTTAGACGCATATAAGGACTTAATCTCATAAAGTTCTTGCATGTATCTTATTAGCAATGTAATTATATATATTATTTTCTACATATTGTTGAATAAAACCACACACCTATTGATGTTCAAAATCCTACTCCTCATTAAATTTGGAATCTGGCTTCTGAGTAGCAAACACAGGAAGATATATATTTTTCACGAATAGTAAATCCTTCATCTTGTCCTTCCACAAATGTAATTAGTGTCATTTAAACAAAATATCCTATTTGTATTTACTCCCATTCAAGCAAGTTAAACAACCTCAAAATAAGGTTCTAATGCCACTCTGATAGGAACAGTAACAGAGTAGCAAATATACAGCGGAAATAAATTTTTCCTACTTAAAAGAAACTATGAGGAGCAATCTAACAAATATATAGAAAAATATAAACACTACAAACACATCAAGAGACACCAAAATTTTTAATATGGAAAACCCCTCAAGGTAAGAGTAAAGACCATGGGTCATTCAGACCAATGAAAACAGTTTCACTATGATCAAAATAAGTGTACAATAGAGTCTCAATCAAGTGCACAAATCAATACAAACAACTCTCCCAACAACCAAAGCAAAAAGCTTATAATAAAGAATTAAGAAGTTGACAAATCCTAAAAATACATATTCAGTATGAATTGAATAGCTTTTATACCAAATCACGAAATGATGATCTAACTGTTGAAAATAAAGAATCAAATGTCTCAAACCTGTTGACAAATTTTGGCCTAATCTAACGGTTAACGAATCCGCATATGAATTTTTTCCATAACTGCTATATAAATATATAAAAATAATGTTTTTCTCTTTCCCCCTTTTAAAGGCAGCTATTCTAACTTGAATATGACACTATTCTTATACCCTAATATAACTTTTCTCCATTTAAATAAGTTAGACACATAATAGACTTTTAGGTTTGAGTCTTGCTCCACATAAGAAAGTAGCCCACCCAACATGTTCAATAATATGTTGCATGTCCACCGTAGAGATAACTTTAGTATCCATCAACACTCCAGAAAAGCAATCGGACAAGTCTCTATTACCCACCACTGCAGAAGCTGGAAAGGTAACTTCCGGTGCTGTTCTCAGAAACTGACAGTTATAAAAAGGATGTCCAGAGTTCCCGACGCTTCCACTCAAAGATTCAGATCCAGCTGCAATACTGCTATCAGACCAGTCATAACCTCTTGTAAACCTTCGAAAAGCAGCCATGTATGAAGAAAAGAAAGTTGAAAGCACGAACAAGACCAAACGCCAGAAAAAACTCATTAAGATATACTATATTCAAATCCTCTTAATGAAGGCAAATCGAGGGATTGACTTTAATTGAAAGTTCTATGATCCATTTATCATTCTGATTGTCAGTCCGTGGCCTTTCGGCCTTTTCATTCCACTTACGCTCTTCATGTTATCTTAACCAAAACAACTAATTTACAAGTTTTCCTCTCATATATAAGATTACTCAAACTTAACCTATAATGATTGATGTTATGATGATCGGCTTGAGGCTGCTGAAGATGATTGCATTCTAACAAGAAACCGCGACTAGCTCACAACTAGAATTTATGTGAAGGAGATTTAAGGTTTTGGACTGAACTGAAATTAAGCAGTACTAGTTCACATATATACATATATACACAGTAATAATTTAACATAGTTACTGCTGGTTGATTCGTTGAATCTGTGATAATAAGGAAATCGATACTTACTTTTTTTTTTAAGAAGAAAAAAAATTTGGGTTGCCTAGCTATGCGTGATAGAAATTCTGAAAGTTGTAACCAATTTCATTTTATTCCCCATGGCCCTAACTCTAGGAAACTTTAGTCGACACTTGCATCTTTGAAATAATTAATTAAGAATATGAGAATGTCCATGTCCACGAAAATGCAAGTGAACAAATTATAATATATATACGTGGCATGGGGAGGCGTAGAAGATGTAAGTTAAATCGATGTAATCATGTAACTGGTAGAGACTTAAGCGAGCAAACAAATAGTAGTTTAGCTGACATTGGAAGTTTGATTTTTCTTATGAGTAAAATAACACTGTTAACAGTGACATCATTAACGCTTTTAAAGTTAAACCTGCTTCTTTTTTTGTTATAAGAGTAGTCCAACCGACAACGAAACCGATCAAGTTGATGAACAAGCAATCTCTCTAGATCTCTCTCTCTTTCTCTATATATAATGTTATATATTCACAAACGACAGCGAAACTGATCAAGTTGATGAACAGGGACTCTCTCTTTCTCTCTCGCAAGTCTGTATATCCTTCGGCTCTGTTTCGTTTTCTACCTCTTGACTTTGTACTAATCATATCATAGATATCATATCCTGTAGATTGTGAGTTCTTTTTTTTAGAGAATCTAAGTCTCACTAAGTCACACTATTTATAAATAATGAATAATAAGAATAATATGATTTTTATAAAATTTATAAATATATAAAATAGATATAGATATAGGTATAAATATAAAATCTATAAGACTGCACCCCTCGTATAAAAAAAATTATGTATTTTTATTTACTTTCATTTTTTAGACACCTTGATAAAATTTAAATGTTAAAAAATGAGAATGATTTTTCAGAACCTTTTAATTTCAGGTCTATGACCCCTTTTTCCACCAAAAAAGATCAAAACCGCATGCCGTAGCTTATTAGTCTTGAATTAATATTGATAGCTTACGACCAAGCACACAGGATTTCTTCAAGACTTACGTATATAACTAACAAAATAAGCATATACTTTACCGTTACTACTCAACAATTTCTAAAGTGATTCTCCATGTGGACAGATGATGATTCTTGTATACGTACTACATACGTCCAACATTCTCAGCCTCTCATTCCTATTTATAAAATGATGGAGTCTGCTTTGTCCCTGATTGGAATGAGAACAAATGCATTAAGGAAAAAAGAAAACAATTAAAATTCCTTCCCAAATATTTCACAAGAATGTGGATTTCAAAGGACTATAGAAATTCAGAAGTTCGCCACACCAACTTCCCGTCTAACAAGCTCTTTTGAAGGTCAATGGGTCATAATCTCTCATGTCGCTGTCTAAATCCAGGTTTAATAATTTTGTGACAAGACAGACAACCAAGATAATTGTTAGTGAAATGATCAGTTCGCTTTGCTGCATCCATGTGAGTTTGATCGCCAACATGCAATACGTTTGAAAAACGAATAGCTATATATGCCTTTTGGCTCCCATATAAAGCTTCCAGCTAGCTAGCATTACATTACAATTTTCGTAACGGTTGGTACATAGCTCACACACACACGCACACACCTGCCATTGTCGATTATTCATCATTTCTCAGCTCTGCTCTGCGTCATGTCCGATACAAACGATGTGGTTGGTTAAAGCGCGATATTGCGAAAGTGAACACGTGTAAAAGGGATTTTCTCAGTCACTCTACCATGGCATTAATTAGAAAAGAAAATGAAAAATGAATACGTGCGGCTTAATAACATATTTTTTAGTTATCACATTAATTGGTTACCTTGATCTATCCTCCAGCACCTTTCTTTTCTCCCCTGTGCATGTTTCTCGTTCTGGTTATCGAGTTTATAAACGCATTCTTCAAAAGAAAACCAAACTATAGCTGGAGTCATGATTAGTTACTAATTGAAAAGAGATCAAACATTTCCTGTAATCCTCTAATATGATTATACCCTATAGCTTTCTGCATTTCTTTTTCAACCTTACGTGGTTTGAGATGATAACTCATGTAAATATATAAGGTTTTCCAATAATTTTGTGGCAACAGAAGTCATCACAAACGCTTATCGCCAATATTGAACGACTCCAATGCGGTATATACTTGTTGGTCCTACCGGCACTCATGGAGAGGTCATTTTCATTATTAATTATCCCAACGTAAAAGCACAGGCATATGCCCCTTATGCATTAATAAATAAAAAAATAAAAAAATAAAAAAAGAAGAAGAAGAAGTCAAAATTAAAATCTTGATAAAAAGAAAGGTGGAGATAGAGGGGTGCATCTGTCTTTTCACACAAGAGAGGTATGGTTGTTCAACTGGCAAGTAAAAAGTTGACACGTCATAGGTAAAATTATTCGTGTGTGCATCAGGTCTATAATTATAGAACAGCATGACACATCAGATAAAATCATCAGGTCCTGATCTCCGGCCGTGGCTAATGTGTCTCCCAAAGATTTTCTGCTCCACAATCCTACGCTGTGGAGCTAGTCCACACGAGAATTTCTCAGTTACTTTCTATTGGGAGCTGGTATGATGGGGCTTGGGAAACAGAAGCAGCGGTAGTTTATAAATAGAATAGAAAACCGCAATTTAAGGTCGGATATGAAGCAGGCAGCCATTTTATTGGGATATTTCAGATTTGAAAAAAAAAAAGAAAAAGAAAAGCATCTCAGGTTCTTGTTTGAAGAAAGAGAGGAAACAAGGGACAAAAGCAGAAAGAAGAGGAAGAAGAAAGGTAATAATAGGGTATATAGTTAAAAAATGGGACGATCTCCGTGCTGTGATGAGATTGGTTTGAAGAAAGGTCCTTGGACTCCTGAAGAAGATCAGAAGCTTGTTAACTACATTCAAGAGCATGGTCATAGGAGCTGGAGGGCTCTTCCAAAACTAGCAGGTAAATACACTAGCTATTCACATTATAATGTAATCATGGGTCAGAATCTTCACTCCATGGGTGATCAATTTTACTTGTAACTTTTACAGGGCTGAATAGATGTGGGAAAAGTTGCAGGCTACGATGGACGAACTACTTAAGGCCTGGCATAAAGAGAGGGAAATTTTCCCAAGAAGAACAACAAACAATTCTGAATCTCCATGCTTTCCTGGGAAATAAGTAATTTCAAAACTTGTTATACATTTGGTTTTTGTAGCAACTTAATTTGTTACATAGAACTATCTCTGCTTACTATGAAAGTTTACTTTCACAAGATGGTCAGCAATTGCGAGCCAGCTACCAGGACGGACAGATAACGAGATCAAGAATTTCTGGAACACCCATCTTAAGAAGAAGCTGATCCAAATGGGTTATGATCCTATGACACACCAACCTCGACCTGATCTTTTCTCAAGTTTGCCTCATCTCGTAGCACTGGCTAATAATCTCAAAGGACTTTTGGACCATCAGCCATGGCAACTGAGTGTTGCTTCGACTCTGCAAGTAGAGGCTGTTCAATTCGCCAGGCTTCAAGGCCTACAACATTTCTTGCACCCTCAGCCTCAACCTAGTGCAACTGAAGCCAATTTAAACAGCGACTTCACATACATGGATACCATTCAAATTAATCTTTTGAAGTCCCAGTGTCTGACGAACAACAACGCTGTGTTAACTTCAACCCAGTTGGAAAACAATATAAATAATCCATCTCCAATTGGAGTCAACAATTTCCAATTGGGCCACGATTCGTTGTCTCACATGCCTGATTTAATATCGCCATGTGACTATCATCAACCGCCATTATCGTTAAGTCAGGGAGAATGTTCTCCCAATTCACCGTGGCTTCTTTCATACTCAGGCAGTATTCCCTCTCCTTCCCCTGTGCCAGAGAGTTCAGTGACAAATAGTGTTAGCTATGGAGAAGTTGGTCCTTCCATCTGGCCGGAACTCCTGCTGGAGGACCCTTTATTTGTTCCATGAGATTTCCTCGTGCCTAGTATTACATTTGCGTAAAAGGAATAATACGTATATTAGCTATCAGCTAGTCCTTGTCCCATAACATTTAATTACCGCTTCAATGTATTCCTGTGGTGATCTTGCGTACATATACCGTCTCTGTTTTATATGAGTCTGCTTGCTTTGTCGCTGGACGTGTAAAACTGGAAACCAATTAAGTATAGTACTCAGGTATTTTCATGTTCCCTTCAATAACTAGCCAAAGAAAGTTTTCTAGTGCCTTCTTTTAAATTGAGTATACACATAAATCTGTATATGTAATTCTTTCAATTTTTTCATTATTTTCTTCTATTTTTACAGCGGATAACGACGGCCAGAGGCAGTCGATTTCATGCACACTTGATCAGGTTGCGTTTCCAGAATCCCAACTTTAAAACAAGCAGAAAAAGATATATCTTACGAGAACCAAGTTGAGTAATAGAGTGCAAATTAAAACACGCGCGTATACTTTATCACAAGGATTATTCTCAGTATAACAAAATTTCAGCTTTTAATTATCTGCCCAACTTTGATGATTGGTCATTTATGTTAAATATTAAAATATTATGAGCAAGTGAAATCTTTCCACCTGCAGCACAACGACTCCGGATAGAGGGATCGGCGTTGAAGTAAGAACTTACGAATCATACAGCTTTGAAGCAAGAATATGCGATTCATATATATATATATATATATTAACCATATGCCTCAACGAAGAAAAATCAAATGAGATTTCTAAGGGTTGATAGCCCTATCTAGCTGCTACGGTCTGTACTCTCCCAGAGGGGGAGGTAGAGAGAGAGAGAGAGAGAGAGTTGACCAAGTCATGAATGTCAATAGAGTGACGTAAAAGGATTCGCAATGATAAGGGAGGGCCCAAGTGGTTAGGAAACAGAACAGGACAAGGTGCTTAGAATTTTCCGACGGCCAATAAGATTGAAATTCAATTCAATTGGTTCATGTTCCAACCCAAGATTAGTGCATGTATCTCGTTCTATCAAAAGGTTTTAATTTTAAATATTGAAGAGCTATGCGGATATCATCGAAAACTGAGTAATGGGAATGTCCGGCATTTTATTGGATACATTTTCTTTTACTAAATAATGATATAATCGAAAACAGTGTCTATAACAATTCCAACACTTCAATGGATCGATTTTTTGGGTACTGATATAACCGATTTATCAGTAAGAACTGAAATGCCTGATATAAATTCCTATTTCCTTTCCATGAGATTTATCATATTAAAAACAACCAGACCTCTAATTGGATTGGATCCTTTATTCAGGACGACGAAAACGTTGGGGATCATACGTATATACGTAATGGTTGAAAACTAGTTGTCCTCTCATCACTCATCAGAATAAATAAAAAGCTTAAGCATCAGAGGTTCTGGTATACAATATTTGGTCGGAATTACATCCAATCCCACTGTGTGTATGCTTCGTCATATTTTCGAAAACAGAATATATTTGCAAGTCATTGATCGAAAGGAGAAGCGAAATATCCTTGCTTTTTCAAATATACGCTTGTACACTGTTAACATGTGTATAAATGTTATCCTCTAATAATGCCCGGGCGCTGCTTAGTTGGTGTAACTCAGGAGTAGTACTGCTTATTCAGGTAAAAAATAAGACTACTAGACAGAAAATATTATTGAAATAAATCTAATTCCTACAGTTGATTCACACACTATATCCGTTCAATATGATACAACAAAACAAAATTTGCTCTATATATATATTACTCCATCCGGTTCTATATATAGAATCTTTTATTTTAGTTCTGAATATAAGATTCTTTATAATATACGAGATAATATTTCTTATATATTTCTAAAAAATGCCTCTATTTAATGTATTCAAAGAGAAAAAGGAAGAAACTAAATAAGGACAGTTTTAAAAAAATATTAGGATTTTCGAAAAAATTGAGGTAGTTAATTAGTTTTAATTTCCTAATTTACTTGATTCAATTAAAATGGTGTTATATTAAAAATAAGTGGAAGTATTGGTTTAGTATCGGTGTCCAAAACGTGGTAGATCATTAAACTTTGCTGTGAACAATATAAGATATACGTAATGCGTTCCTGAATGAAATAGAAGTTCATTGCGATTTACGAGGGTAAAATGATATATATATATATATATATGTCAAAGTGACAAAATAAGAGAGAAGTATATTAAAATAAAATAATCTGTTCAATTAATTACAGCATGGCTTGAAGCAGTGGAAAACCAAGAGAGGTCCAAACCAACGCCTGCTGCATTTCCTTAATGAGTAGATGGATTTCACTGTTCCGTGTCTAACAAGGAAGTGACAGTACTGATTGACCACACCAATAATTAATCAATCTCGCGTTTAAGCCATTTTATCGTATATGTCCACTGTGCAAGAAGCAGTCCAGGTCTTATTTGTTATTCCAGTAATTAATTCATATATAATTATTCCAGTAATTAGAATTAACGGCATGATGTCAGAGCAAAATTAACACACGATCTATTTGAAAGAGTCGCTAAACTTAAAAACCTAATCCCACCTTTCAATGATCAATTTTATTTTCTTCGCACAATCTCCCATCGTCTTAACGTTTATATATATATATATATATTCATTATTTTTTGTATTATAGATGTAGATTTGAATTACCATCACACATAACGTTAGCGCAGACCTCCGTGGTTCGTCTTTTTCTTGCTTCACCACTAGTTCTCGCACATTTTCAAATAATTTTCCACCACTAATCCACTATCATTGTTCAAACAATCAGTGGATTTGAATCCGTGAAGTTGGTCCTTGAAATAGTGTAAGACATGAAGAGAAGATTATAAGTTCAAAGCAGTCAGCACCCTAAAGTCCTATAAATAAGCTTTGATAATATTCCTGGTCATTAATTAGGTCAGCTATATATGACTAACAGGATAATAGATCTCTAAAAAAAATAAGTTGTTAAGGGTTAATCAATTTGAGCAAAGTCAAAGATGTTAAAATAAAAAGATAAGATAATTAATGTAAAGTATTGCTGGGTCCTAGATCCCAATGGGAGAAAGAGTGGACAATTTTTCATAATTTTTTTTTGGATGGAAGGAGCATAACATTACTTCAAAAGATATGTACAAAAAGGAGAGGGCGTCTAGCCATCTCTGTCATTTTCCAGAGCCCTGTAGCAAAAAGCAGGAGCACTTTGGAAATTACAAAAGAATTGAGAAGAATCAACAGAGTTTTGAGTTAAAAGGAAAGCAAAGGGACAACCCCTGTAAGATACCCCTGAGGTAAACAATGGCAATGGGACAATTAATGATACGTCCTGAAGTTGAATCCATGGCTCCATTTTCCTTCACTTTTCCTTATCACTTCACCACAAGCACAGGTTCCATCCTCGGTGATTTTACCACTTATGTCCAATCTTACCTCGCTAGGTGCAGGGGGAAGCCATTTCCTGTTGAGGTCCGATTGGATAGAGTTTGGAGTGGCCAATAAACCAAGTAACTCAGTATCAAAGAAGGCACGCTGTAAGATTGGAAATCTGGTTTTGTCAGGATCAGTTGATCTTCATAACAATTTTTCATATTCAAACTTATACAATTTGGATGGCACATGATATCAATTTAAATTTTAACATTCGAAAATATAATAATATACCTTTGGATGGCATCCCTCTGCATCTTGCAGAAAATAATTAATTTAAGAACTTCGTTACCTTTGGAAGGAAAGGATGCAAGCCGGAAATTAAAGAAAAGACATCAATATATATAATAAAAGGCGCGCGTCCTGATGAAATATTGGGAGATAATTTTTTTTTTAGTTTCTCAAACTAGTGTAAAAAAAATAAAAATTTCAATATAGAAGAATTTAAAATGGAAAAGCCATTTAACTTTCTGCACGCAACTACTTCTCTATATTATTTGTAAAATTTACTTTAAAAAAAATTGCTATACGCAACTAGCTACTAGTATAGTCAATGGTTTTGGTTGAAATTATAAGCCCAATGCCTATTTACAATATTTAATTTAATGGCGGGAACATGATAGCTAAGGTAGAATAATGGAGCCGGCCGGCCCATGATCAAAATTAATTAAGAAGTCGATAATGAGAAGAATTGAATTTGGAATTTGGGACTGATGAGGACTTTTGCGGCCTCTAATTAACTAATACGTTATTTTATATAATTCAAAAACTATAGGATGTTGAAAGTGTTTATTGATTAGAAACACTGTCATTATCTTGTCACTTACGTAGAAATCAATTTTAACTAATTTATATATATTAAGAAAGATAATTAAAAGTAATTAAAATTTTTGAACTTAATAAAATCTATCATAACTTTAACATATTATTCTCCTCATTAAATTAATTATAACCTATATTAATTATAAATTTCTTAATTTCTCTCTATCATAATTATTTGATAAGAGGTAAAAATGAAAATAAATGTTTAATACTAAAAAAATGAATTATATTTTATATACTTTAATTATTCTAGAATATGACTAATAATAGAGAATAGAGGAAGAATTAATAATTAACACCTTCGTCCTATTATATAATTGGCTGCTTGGAATATTGAGAGAGCATCTATACTCCGCCAACTCCGAATCCAACATAATTTAATTAAATATATATAGCTTCCAGGCACATGCATGCACCATGCAAACGCTGACGACAAGAACGTATGAGTATGAACTCAAAATCAGTGTTTGGATTGGCCAAATTAAAATAAAGGGAGCTGGTACAAGTGGAATCCGCGTTTATATATATGTAATAGAATATTCATATCAAGCACCAAAGATAATTGACACAAACGCAACTCCTTGCTCTTCATGTCGACGTTTATATGCATACGGAAGCTTTATCCGCCAAGTATTTAATTGGAGGTTGTCTTTAACCTTTCTGAGAAGAATAAAGAATGGAAGCATATCTAAAAATTAGTTATAAAATAAACATAAAATATTTAGTAATGAATACGTCACCAATTTGCCAGCTGTAACTTCTCTTCCTAATGTGTCGATGATCGGCTGGCTCTTGTGGCGCATCCGATGAATGGCTCTTCCTAATGTTTCCCTGCATGACCATGAACAAGTCCTTCAGGATTATGGACCTACGGCCTGCCCACACATACTTCATTGTATCATATCAATATGGAGTGGAGTCCAACTTGTCTCCAGGTTCCAAAGTTAATTTTAATTTGACCACGCAGAAAAAGAATTTTAATGGAGAAGAAGGAGAAGAGGAGAAATTTTTTTTTTATTTAGATTTATTAGAAGGGATGAGAGGGGAGGGATTTACTCTTTTTTCACTTTTGGAGGGGAGGGGTAGGAGGTCCTTCCCTACTTATTGAATCAGGTGTTCCCTTTCCTCCCCTCCAATCCAAATCCCTCCAACCAAACATAGAGTTGGAGAGATCATATAAAAAAATCTAGAGACAAATCATGTCCAGGTAAATTATGAAACCTCTATATGGTGGGGATAAAAATGCTGGGAAATGAATCATGTGACTTGCATATGCATTATCCACACAAACGTGTATGCTGACTTGTCAAATCCTCATTCTCACATATACACTTACCATTTGTCATATCATATGGTTTTAACAGCGTTTTAATATAATTATCTTATCAGCGATGACTTAATTAATTAATAGAATTTAAATAATAGAAACTTATTACATTTAAATTATAGATATTTAATAAAAAAATGAAATTCAAGAGGGTAAATGTAAAATTTAATTTAATTAAACAAACATAATTCTAAACAGGTCACAATATTGTGGACTAGCCAACAAGCTTCAGTAATTTTTTTTCTTGAAAAATAGTAACAGCATAAATTCTAACTGCAGTACATATATTGCATCAACGTTGAGTCCTTGATTACATTTTAACTGAAATCTTTTTAAGAATTATATGGTATACAGTTAACTCATGCTATGAGTAATTAAAGATTTAATTCTTAGTTTTCGTCTATAAAAAAAATAGACTTTCAGTGACAACTCTTGACAACGACAAGAAAAATTTATCGCTAAAAGTATAACTTTCGACAATAACATAAAAAGTTGTCAATGTAAGTATGCTTTTCCGTGGCAACAATAAAAGTTGTCATTGAAAGTCTACTTTCAATGTCGACTTTTTTTTTCTCAAGCCAAAAGTTAGACCTTCAGCGACAATTTTTGTTATTGATGCCGAAAATCATACTTTTAACAACAACATTTGTCTATTGGCACTAAAAGTCTTACTTTCAATAGTGACATTTGAGTTGCCACTGAATATAACTTTTAGTGGCAATATTTTGTTATTATTAAAGATATTCAGTGGCAACATTTTTTGTTACCACAAAAAATCTAACTTTTAGAAGCGACTTTCTTATTGTCATCATCGAAAATCTTACTTTTACATGCAACTTTTTTATGTCGCCACCAAAACTAATTTTTGAAATTTTTGTTCTTTTCATTTTAAAAATTAATAAATAACATATTAAAATAATAATTTTATTATATTTATACAATTTTATCATAAAGAAATATATATTCAACATATATTTTGTATTGTAAAAATTATCTAATACTTTTATCAAAATCAAAGTATTTTACTATTTCCTTTCATCTGAGATATTTTGAACATTTTGAAAGTTTTTTATCTCTACTTGAGATTGAAAATTTGAAAAGTCAAGTCATTGAATCCAATTCACATTTATCTTTATTTTTCCTTCATCTGAATTAATGAAATATATTATTTTTATTAGGATAATTTTTTTAATTAATAAAAGGATTAGTAGCTCCAATAAAAGATAATTAGGAAGACAAGTCAATCCTTGATTATCTAATGCAATTAACCTTGTATTTGGAGGAATTTTTATTAGGCTAATCTAATTGCTAATATATTTAACATATAAATTAATATTAATATATTAGGACAATGATCAATAGTTAGTCTAAGAAAATAATTAGCCACATTAGGATTGAGACTCTCAACCTGAACTCCTATGTATGTTGATAATATAGATATTTTCACATAGTATAAAAGTCTAATGAAATAATGTCACGTAGAGGAAGAAGGTTTATAAATTGCTAGTCTATTTTTCTAAAAAATAAGTAATAACAATATTTGAAGAATAAGTATGGGCTAATTCCCTCTCTCACCTTCTTACTCTTTTTAATCTTCTTTATTCTCTCAACTATAATAGATTGAACTTATTGCATTTTCTTTTAAATTCTATGATGATCAAAATCACAATATTTGTTTTAATAATTTTTTACCAAATTTCTATTATATTATATATATATATATTAAGCATATATATAATATAATTTATTAAATAATATAACATATAATATATATATATATATATTATATCATATGAAATAACGAAAAATAACATAAAATAATATAATATTAATACATATGGATAATAAACATTATATGCATAATTATTGTTATTTAAAAATAAAAATTAAATTTAAAAGTTGGTTAGGAAAGAAAAATTTTTCATACCAAAGAAAAATAAATATATTTACAAGAAAATTATTTAAGATTTAAAAATAAAAAATTATAATATAAATATTCATATAAATATAAATATATATAAATAAAACATTTTATGATATTAATAATTGAAAATAGAATATATGTGTATTTTTGAATAACATATTTATTTTTAAATATATATATATATGTGTGTGTGTGTGTGTGTGTCACTAGTAATATATATTCTATTTTTTTAAAAAATTTTATTATTTTGTATATATTAATTGATTTTATAAGATAATTTTCTCTATATATCTTATGTAATATATTTATTATATAATTTCTATGAAAAATTTTTAAGATTTTGATATTTTAATTTTATTTAAAACTTTAAATTGATTTCTTAATTTAATATTATGTGAAAATAATGTATAATTATAAATATTCATAATTTTTTAAAAAAATTAATTTTTATCCTAATATTATTTTTAAGGAAATATATTTTTATATAAATAATTATATTTTTTGTTAAAAAATAAAGTTAATTTTTTATTTTATTTTTTAATATTTTAAAAAATTATTTAATACCGGACCAACTTGACCCTGACTCGGTACCTAACCCAATTTGCCCAAGCAATCATTGGGTTGAGTAATAGGTGGGAGTGAAGCCCGACTCGTACATATCTCTATATATGTGTATAAGTGTGTGAATAAATAATATATATTTAATATCTCATATAAATACCGCAGATAGATTTTAGCTCAACTGACAAAATGGTGAATGTAAAGGTACAAGAACCCAAGAAGTAATGAGTTCAAACCTAAGTAAATGTACATTTGAAATAATTATATCTTATGGCACAGGATTGGCAGTGACATGGCGCGGGCCATCGATGGTTCTGACAAATTTTCAGCGGTGACTAAATATCGTTGCCAAATAACAGACTTTCAGTGGCAACCAAACACCATTACCAAATGACAAACTTTCAGCGGTAACTAAAATGTTGTCACCAAATAACAAACTTTTAGTGGTTACAAACTTTTAGTATCGACAATTTACATTTTTAGTAATAACTCTTTTTACTACTAAATGTCTACTTTTAGCGACGATATTTTATCTTTCAGTGTTGACTTTTATCCTCACCGAAAGTTAAATTTTTTGTAACTAAACAAAGCAAGATTGTCACAAAAAGCGCAGCTATGATGAGAGATAGTATTTCATTCTCCAGCATTTGTTTTGTGAAATTCTAAAAATGTACTAGAAAGGTGTCTAATAGATCACAATATACTATATTTGAAAACAGAAAATTTTTCTTACTCACAATCACCAATTTTTTCAGTATATAAAGTACAAGCACAAATTAATTGGTGATTGTTAAGTAATAATTATGGCTTGTAACAGGGAATTGTGATGAGAAAAAGCGAAATTACGTACCTTGATATTGGTATTTTAATATATAGAGAAGAGAACTGATAAGAGTCATCTATACACCGTGATAAGTTGGCCAAAATAAAACATACACCGTGATGTGAACTACGAAGTCTGCGAATATCTGAGAATTTCATGACCGAATTGACATGCAAACAAATGAAAATTAGGAATCATGTTGTCAATGGATGAAACAAAGTGGCAATATATATGACATGTGTAGCAAAACTCCTCATGATTTGTAGTGATATGGATGGGAAAAGATTATATGAGATGTATCAAATGACCCTAAATACTTTTTTTTCTTACCAGAACCCTATATACTTCAATATCTGTTCGAAAGATAAAAATTTAGGTGATAAAATTAATTAAACCGACGAATGAAGATACAAAAATAATAGATCAAAAAAGAACAAATACCTGCCTAAAATGCAATCGACACTTCAAAAAATTTACCAGAGCCAAGCTGCATCGATCAAATAACCTTTACAAGGATCTGCAATTGACAAAAAAATAAATTAAAAAATATATATTTTCAATAGACAAATAAAATGGCCAGAGAATGGTTATATATAGGTGACTATATAGATCAAATACTGATTATTTATTTAAATTATTAAATTTTTATATTATAACGTTACTACTGTTTAGTTAATTCGATTAGGAATAACTGCGTGTTAATGACTATGAAATTTAAATTATCTTAGTCAACTATATGAAACCAAATCACATATAAAGGAAAAATAATAAATGCATTCAGTATAATTGATACGTATCATATGTAAATTAATGTAATGAATATGAATTTGAAATTATAATTGATAGCGTATGATCAACTAATTGATGATAGGGGTAATTAAAGTTTTCTTTTCACCTATAATTAATGATACGCGCTGGCCAATGATTTTGCACAATCAAACTCTTCCTCTTCATCTCGCCCTCTCCCTGCTGTAAGAAAGAGTCTGATATTGTTTCAGTCTCCGAGAAACCCAATATCGCTTCAGGTTAGTTTTATGTATATAATTAAAATGCCCTTACTCTGCAGTTTATCCTCTTCAATTTTCATACAAAACAAACAAAGCAATGTGCCTTGTGAAGTGAACTCGTACCCTCATCCCTTAATATCATGACATCAAATTACTTGGAACTTTGCGCCCCACACTCATTCACTCGTAATCTGTTACATCATCGATCTTTGAATAGTACACCCCACTTTGATGACATTGTAGAATATTTCCGGTCAATAGTTTGACATGCTTGCGTTTTCTTTCCATACCTTGCATTCTCGTGAACGATATATATATATATATATATATATATAGAGTGCATGGTTGGTTCAGGTTTATGAAAAAGATACCATTATTTTCAATCATAATTTTCTAAGAAAATATATTTGACCATACACAAACTACCTTTTTAAAAAAATGAAAAATGGGTTAAACCCTTTTTTTGGAAAAGAAGGAAAAAAGTTACTTTTTGGAAAGAAGAAATAAATTTACCCTATATTATATATTTAAAAGTATTTTTAACCCTTATCATCCAAAGAGATTTTTTATCAAACTTACTTTTGTAAAAAGAATATCTAAATATAACAACTTACAACAAACATACTTTATCTAAAATTTATTTTTATAAACTTCATTTATCCTAACTTAATTTTACAAACTGAAATTAAACTAAATGGGTCGTTGTCATCTGTGGCCTCTTACGTACCCCATTTCTTAGGTAAGACAATTAGCCATGCACACTGATTTTTCTGGGTCGTAGAACAGATATAGATCATTCGTATAATATTCGTACAGACGTACAGTCAATGATTTAGGGGTGAGTTACCCGTGATCCTTTAGATCATCAAGCTGTCTAAAAGAGAATCATGAACAGTCCCTTATGTCTATATAAGTCGCTATGCTCTCAATATTTTGTCTTAAGTAAGCATTGACCTTTAATTTGGTAGATACGTCCAAGAACATATATAATGCAGGAATCTGTGGCGATGTCAATTGAAGCTTTTGCTATGGCTGGAGTCGATGACAAGGAATGCGAAATCAATCTTGAGGTATTCGATGGGAGCTTTAATAAACAGCCACAACCATACTTGCTGGATCAACCACAGGAGATTGAGCAAAATTCTAGTGCTCAGGTTGATAACCTTCACCCTGCCAATTTGAGTTTGGAACATGGCATGGAGTGGGTCAAAATTAAGATTCGTGAATGGGCTAAAGCTGTTGCTTCGAACAATGAGAAGAAAGCTGATCACAGACTCAAAGAGATAGCTCTTCTACTGGAAGATCATATAATGCCAGCAAAATGATGCACTTCTGTTCTTCATTAATGTGTTTCTTATTCTGACATGTTCTTTATATCGTGATCGACCCCTTCCCTCCATTTTAGCTTGTATTAATTTATTAAGCAGATCAGTCATAGTTTTCTGTCTTGTGATTATTAACTATGCAAACGAAGGCAGATGACAACTTCATTTGAGGAAATTGATTTTGATGGAGGATATTATTAAATTATTGCCATAAAATATGGTTCAATTTTTTAGCTAGAGATTATTGGATTCTCTTAAAAAATTAAATGGAGCTTTTCCTCTTATGGATGACTACAAGATCAGACCATATACTTTGGCTTTGTTCAAGGCACCAAGCATTGAAGTAGCCGCCTGCTGGAGTTTGTGAGAATAAAAAAACGTAAACAATTGCTTGTTTGCATCAATTTATCATTGTCATGTTTTAAAAGTAAACAGAAGCAAAGAACAACTCGCTGACAAAGGTTGTATTCATATGATCTGCATCTGCCAGAAAAGGCTGCGAGCTTGAGGAGGAGAGGGCTGCTCTAAATAAATTTCTCTTGCTTGTGATCATGAGCCCAATCATGCCAAAAGAGAATTTTAAAAGCATTTTCTATTATGGTTATTGGTTCGCGATTTTAATCGTCCTCAACATTTAGTGAATGTTTATCATTAGTAAAGAAGTTAAAATCATATTTAGTGGTTTAAACAGTCATGCACATATATTTATTTTAGACCCTTGCTCTTCATACTTGCCATATTTACTTTTTCTTGTTACAAATGGGGTAGTATGCATTAAAAAAATTTTGGTATAGTCTATACTTAAAATTTTCAAAAGAAAAAGATGAAATTAAATTACTGGTATAAAATGTTTTTTAATATTTAATGTTAGAATTGATAGGGTTACTTGTAATTAATATTGATGAAGCGCTGAGTTAGAATTTTATAAACAAAATTTGTGACATCAGACTTGTAATATCAAATTTTCTGATATTAGGAGCGGCGCTAGAGTCGCATTCAATTTGTCTTGTGATATTTGTCTCACAGAATGATTATGCTACGCAAGCAATTTTAAAGAATTAACCTTTTCGCACTTAAAATTGTTTTCCAACTTTCTGGTTTAATACACTTTCAAGCCAGATATTCCTACGTTAGCCATGCCACTCGTGATTTTAACTTAGGTCAAATGTACCCGTCAATAGTGGTCATTGCAACATTTTGGATCGTTGAATTGGTTGCGCTTGATCCTTCCTCCAAATTGGCCACATTTAAAATTAGGACCCGAAACCCAATCTAGTACTTACATGTTCACGGTATTTTCATGTTCATAAAGTCTGACAAAAAAAAAAGTTCAAATCTAACGCTATTGTTTCTTGTAAAGGATATGGAATGACGTAATTGTTGACGCTAGTTTACCCAGCATCATCAAGAACAGATCACCACGTGATTACAAATCCAAAATGAGAGAAGGAAAAAAAAGATAAAAATGAAGGGATCACGGGTTTAACGATATGATCTTTGCACATGCAACTTCCGTGAATTAGTTTTTTCTTCACATGCCTAAGTCTATCCATTTAAATGATGCTGCTGTACTTCAAGAATCACTGTATCTTCTTTCCCGATTTCAAGTCTTGACCAGAAACAGGGGAAGCAATGTCGATAGAAGCCATGGCGATGGCAGGGATGGATTACAAAGAATGTGCCATTAATTTTGACGAGTGGGATGGCCATTCCAGGGAGCAGCCTCCTCTGTACTTGCAGGATGAGCTAAGTTTATGCAGGGAAGTGGTCAACAAAGGCATCGTGGATGTAGAACGGATGAAGGAGAAGTTGCGAGAATGGGCGACAGCTGTTGCTTCTGAGCACGACTCTGTTTCAGTTTATGTCACAAATGAGAAATGCACTGGAGCTAGCTAGTATTTTCAGGTATAATATAACAGGCTAGTGGCCCTAAAACAAGTGACTTCCTGTGTTTGCCTTCCTCCCTGAGGTAGGATGAGGTTATCCCATATCTGTGTAAATTTAGACTAAGTTCTCAGTAACTGTCTCCAACATCTAAGAATTATGAATGATTTCAAAGGAAGCTGCTAGAATGCATCTACATCGCCCTATGACCCGGACATCATGCATTAACTAAACACACAAGGCAAAAAGAATACAGATTTTGTATAACTAACTGCTAAGTGCTAACAAAGGGAAACACCACCCAAAGCAGAACAGTACATATTCTCCCTGATACTCCTCCACTTTAAATTGTATATTACAACTACGAGTTTCATGTATTCTCGAAATTGTTTACTAAAAAAAATTATATACAAGAACAGTAGAAAATACAAAGATCTAAATAAGCATAATTTGCAGAAACATCAAAGATCGCAAAGATTTTTTTTCCCTTGTTTACGGTTGGAATAAAATAACTCTTGCATCTCTTACCAAGCTAACCTATAAAAAAAAAAACAGAGATGCAAAATAACATATAACTGATTCAAGTTTATGGATCACCACCTCATCTCCCACCAGACAACTCAATGGCATCCTGGTTATAAACCGAATCTTCTCCCCAGTCAAATCTTCTCTGTAGTCTCTCATATTCTTGCCTCCGAGTAACCTCCACATGTTGCCATTCCTCCCACCTTTCAGCCAGCCCTTCTCCTTCTAGCATTCTAACAACCTCTGACATTGCTGGACGGTCCTCCGGTGAAGCTTGGGTGCAGAGTAATGCAACTTGTATCATCATTTCAACTTCTTGTATGTTGTAATTCTTATTTAGGTTGGGGTCAACAATAGCATCTAGACGTTTTTCCCTTTCTAGTTTCTTAACCTACAAGGCACATGAAAATAGAGAGAAGGTAGCAATAAGTGAAAGCTGAAAATGGTGCATTAGTTTCTTTCATTTTTTATTTTTTCTTAACATGACAAACACAACCAAGATGACAAAAGACAAAACATCTCTACAAACAAGCCTAAAAGTTATCCTTTTGTTTAATTGTTTATCATGTCAAGGTAAAGGGTGATCAGAAGCAAGTATTGTATACTCTAAAATGTGGCAAGTATTCCATGTTCACAAGCATACAAGCGTCAATTATAACAATCTCAACTAATTAAGTGTAAGTGGCCTAATTAAGATATAACATATGCAAGAGAAGCAATGGCATGTTAATTTCAACAGACAACAGTGGAAGTCGATGACACATTATATTGTTCAAGGTCCAATTTGAGACATGGATGCCAATTCGAACTCACGACTTGCGAAGTTAAACAAAGATGCTTCACAATACATTATATTGTTTAAAATTAGTTTTCAAACACAAGTGCGCCTGTAAGTGTGTACATATGTGCATGAACGTATAAAGTAAAGTGAATGGAAAATTGAGCAAAAAAAACTGCAAGATCATAGTTTTACTCTACCAGTTCACCACAATCATTACTTTCTATATAAAAAAAGTGCCCTAGTGGACATAACCAAAGCACCAAAAGGCATGCAGAAGTGCGTTAAATAAATAAGATATAAACACAAAAACAAATAGGTGCAAACAAGGAGACCATAATATTAAAATTCTCACATGATCAAGCAATAACACATCATCTTCCTCTTCCAAACGTGAAAAGTCAATTGCCCGTTGACCTGTAACAAGCTCCAAAAGCATAATCCCATAACCAAAAACATCAGTCCTTTCAGAAGATTTCCCAGTGGACAAGTATTCAGGAGCTATGTGACCCATTGTCCCACGAACTTGAGTTGTTACATTAGTTTTTCGAACATCAACTAGCTTTGCCAAACCAAAGTCGCCAACAACTGCCTCAAAATCTTCATCTAGCAATACATTAGCAGCCTTCACATCCCGATGAATAATCTTAGGATTGCAATGCTCATGGAGGTATTCTAGGCCACGGGCTGTGCCCAAAGCCACCCGCTTTCTTGTTGGCCAGTCTAAAACAGGTTCTCCAGGTTTCAGTTCTGCATCAGTATTCATGTGGTCAGATATAACTGGAAATTATGCATAAATTACATGCTACTTACATATAATTCAAATTCAACCACAGAATACATTATCCGTGGACTTACATGATGTAAATCAATAATACTTCATGCCTTTGAAATGGAAAAACAGAAGGAAGGTGAATATTTTAAATGGTGCAGGCTTGCAAGATGACCTTGTCAATCACAAAACAAACATTTATCCATCTGCCACACTCTTGTTTCATTCCCAAAATGTTTGTTATGAAGATCATTTATGACA
Organism: Adenanthera pavonina; assembly: GCA_026686845.1. Classification (NCBI taxonomy): domain Eukaryota; kingdom Viridiplantae; phylum Streptophyta; class Magnoliopsida; order Fabales; family Fabaceae; genus Adenanthera; species Adenanthera pavonina. Next base: position 31,631,557 of record JAIVEN010000019.1, read on the forward strand.
ATAAATCTCTCAAGTTTTGAACAAATCTTAAAAATTGGTAGGCATTATTTAATATGTTACACTAATTCATAAATTATTGTGCCCCCAACCAGCAGGCTGAAAAGGCCAATGTGTATTATAACTACATACCTCTTAATCGATAGGCAACACTTAAGTTCTGCATGAACGGATAAACTAATAGACGTTCAGTGGGAGTAGTACAAAACCCAATCAGCCGTAACAGATTCCGATGGACAGCTACACTTATCATCTCAACTTCCCGCTGGAAAGCAGCATCTCCACCAGGACTTTCATAATCAGTTAACCTTTTGACAGCAACTTTAGTGTTATCAGCGAGAACACCTTTATAAACCTTTCCAAAGCCTCCCTGTCCTAGAACATTTTTCTCACTGAAGTTGTCAGTGGCTATCTGTAGTTCTCTCCAAGCAAATCGTTTTAGTTGACCAAATGCAATTCGGCGATCAACTTCACCTAACCAAAGAAAAAAACTTAAAATAGAGTTTCAGGGAAAACTGAAGTTCACACTGATCTTGAATGTTTTTATCAGAATATTTTGCCTAGATTTTGTTACCAAAGGATATTATATTTTAACTAGTTTTCACAATTTAAACATGATCACAACAGGTTCATCCTGTAAATCTCCGGTCATCCCACAAAAGCATGGGATCCTAAGTGTAGCTGTTGGACGTGGGAGGATTAAAGGAATGGATAAGGGTACATTCCAATGTTTACCAATTGACAATATAGAAGAGCAAGACATCAGAAGAAATAAGCCTAATTATCACATGAAAACTACATTATAGAGCCAGATGCCATGATCTACATCCTCCAGTTTAGCAAGGCAAATTTTTACTACAGCTGAATGTTGTTGACTATCATGGCTAACATGAGAACCTACTAAGCAAGAAATTGTGCAATGTCAATAAATCAAACACACATAATGAATAATGAGTTAGCAATGGACCACAAATATGAATTAATGTATGATGTGGATGAAAATGTTGTATACCATAATAACTCAGACTCTCAGAGTTTATAACATGAGATCTTCTTGAGATTGAAAGCATGAGTAGGATTAACAGGTAAATGATTTTAAATGCTATAAATATGTTTATAGTAATGCTGATGCTTCAATTAAAGAAGCCTTGCACAATTACAAAGCACATACTAGAATGGAACTTAAACCTGCAACATCTACAAAAACTTCTCGTCTGTAGCCCTTGCGTCTCCTCTTACACCAGAACAGCAGACCCCCAGGAAAAATGACAACAACTAACCCAAAAATAATTCCAACTATAAGGCCAATTTTTGGTTTATGTGATGAACCTGCCAAGTGTAGAACCATTAGCATTCAGCTTTTCTCCAAAGAGAGGAACAGATATCAACACCTCACAAAACGAAACCAATAAAATATTTTAACCAAATAACCTAGATCTGCGCTATCAGATGCACAAGGGTGGTGGTAATTCATGTCACAGTTAAACTCATTTCCTGTGAAACTGCAAAAATAAACACAGTCAATAAAAGTGAAGAGCAATTGATGAAAGGATGTTCTACTAACAGTGGAAAATATATCATGCATCCTAAACCTAGATATTCTATCCAACCCCCACCCCCCCAAAAACCAAAAAAATAAAAAATGAATCTAACAAAAACAGTCACACCAGATAAAAGGACAAATAGGATTTCAGTTTGCCTTTATATCTTATAACTTCTGATTCTTCTTATTACTTACAAGCATTAGACAGGAAGATATAATCCTTGAGGTCAAAGATAAACATATATCTTTTAATGGTGCTTTAAATAGTCAACCTAATACTAAGTTACTGCCCATACTTGTATTTCGGAACTTTGAATAACTGCTCAGGAATTTGACCACTGAGATTGTTTGAGTCCAGCAGGCTGCAAAAAGGAGTTTAAACAATCCATCAGATACCAAAAGAATGAGACAAGCATAGAAGTTACTTGCACAACTTTCAAAAACCATCAACTTAAATATAAATTAAGAGGACAACTATTTTTGCATGGGAAAATATTTCACATACACATTGATCAAGCTTGGTAAACTGCCAAGTGATTCAGGAATAGTCCCACTGAGATTGTTTTGACTCAAAGTCCTGGTTATAGCATAAAAAGCAGACACTGTTAAACATTATAAAATGTAAAGTCTTAATACATATATGTCATCTTTATACATATATGTCAAAATTTTGAATGAAACTTCATTCAGAACTAGAAAGTTTAGGAGGAACTGGAAAGTTGATGCTTATGGGGACCAAAAACTGCATCTTTTTATCAAAACTATAAAACCTTGGAGAAATAGAGCATACTTACAAGAACTGAAGTCTTTTAAGGTTACCAAGGGAAGATGGTATTTCTCCTGTTAATCTGTTGTTTTCCAAATCCAGTCTGGTCAAGCTAGTCAGATTTCCAAATTCTTTAGGTATGTCACCAGTGATGCCATTCCCTTGCAATGAACTGCATTATAAATGCATAATATGCATCATCATTATGCGTCAAAGTCTTGCTTCTTTTTAAACAGTTATATATAAACAGAGGAAGAGAGAAGTTTCTCAAAAAATGTAACTGCAATTAAAGTGTGAAATACCAGGACCCAAAATAAGTACCTAAACCATGCACCAAATCCCATATCCATCCCCGCCACCCACCCACCCGCCGCAAAAAGAGAATACAACGAGAGAAATATGATCAAGAACATACCCATGAACAATGTAAAAATGAGATAAAATAACGAGATTCATTGAAGAGCTACAAAAATTGTTGGGCAATAACCAAAGTATACCTAATATAATAAAATTAAACCCAATTACCAACAAAAACAAAACTAAACCCCCAAAATGAACTATGGAAGATATATATTTTACAGTTTCAATTTCTTAAATATATGACATGAAAGTAATTGCTTCCTAACAACTACACTCAATATGATACACAAAAGGATGGAATATACAATTGTAACTAACTGTAGATCCTAAAATAAGCTATGAAAACACAAACGCACATTCATGCAATATGATTTTACATCGTGACATTGTAACTCATTGTGCCAAGAATGATGAACTAGTTATTAAATCAGTAAAAGAAGAGGGGAAAAGAGGGGTCAGGGATGGAAAATAGCATGATGACTCAACTACCAAGAAACAACTTTTGAATAATTATCAAGCTGATGGGAGCAAATAAGTTCTCAATCATATACGACTGAGTAGAATTTACGACTATTACATTACATGAGTGACCCAAATTGTTTGTATAGTATATTATTATAAATACTTACAGAGTTGAAAGACTCTTCAAAGCTCCAACTCTTGGGGTCAAGACTCCAGTAAATCCCATAAATGCTAATGAACTGCAACGAAGCAAGTTACATAATTATACAGCAAGCACAAAGCTAAGATAAATAGGATGGAAATATCTAACCCCAGAGGAATCGCGAAGGAGATGATTGTCAACATATTCAGCATATCGAGTATTTAAAGAAAAAAATGAACAGAGAATTGCATAAGAATATCTTACACTTGAACAACATTGTAATTCTGGTCACAGTAAACACGGGACCAAGTACAAGGGTTAACTTGATTTTGATTCCAGTCAGTAAGCTGATTAGCTGAGGCATTCAATGATAACTTCAGCGCAAATAGTGCATCTCCTGAAATGAAAAAGAACATTATCAAGCAGCTAGCACCAAAAGTCCAACGTTACTAAGTCATTCCAAAAATCAGACAAATGCATAACATCTTTAACTGCCTCAACCTCAGGCAATTAATTATTTAACACTGGCAAAAAAACAATGTTACTTAAAGAAAATTTTAGGAAGAAAAAGATACAAAGATGCAAATGTTATTAAATAATTATGAAACTTAAAAACAACATAAAAAAGAACTTGCCACAAACGTAAATTATTTTCCTGGATCTTACTAGATCCAAAGGAATCCAACTCAACAAATTTCCATCTGTATTTTGCCAAAATGAAAATTCATATATAGCATTATGCATATATTTACATTAGGATTTGAAATAACACTCTAATTGATTCTACTCGAAGTGAGAAAGAGTAAAAGGGAGGAAGGGTCAAAACACCACCAGGTCAATCTACAGGCAAATGAAAATGAGAAAATTGTTCGCATTAAGTTAACTTCTGTACTGTGGCCAAAAAAAAAAGGTTGCCTTTTGTACCAAAAAGGTTTAGACATAAAAAAGGACAAGCATATATACAATTTGTTCAACTTTTTGGGAAGCATAAAGGCAGAGTATGATGCTAAGATCTTTAATGACGCACATAAACAATATAGCAGAATCCAATTGTGGAGATTCAATGACCTGCCAGGGATAAATGAGGTAGAACTATAGAAAATCAAAACTGCAGCTAAAGTTCACATTAGCCTATTGCTTTCTGAATGAATTGAGCACCAGAGAAATAGAATATTGTACCTTGAAAATCAGAAGATACAAAAGAGCATATACAAGCCAATAGTAAAAGCACAATTAGAGAGTCCATTTCCACTGGCATCAACCACTAACACTATGTGTCTAATGATCAATTATGAGATGAGCAATGCCAATCTCTGCAGAAACATCAAACCATTAAGCTGGGAACATAAAATAACAACAGTAAACACCATATAAAGCTAAGATTTTTTTTGTGTCAGTGTGATATTAAGAATTTAAGGATCAACATATATTCACCATTTTAAGATAAACAATTTAAAACAAAACAGTATGGTAATGAAGAGAAAGTCATTGTGATATGAGAAATCAAACAACCATATATGTGTGTCAGTCTAAGGAAAAAGGATGCCTTATGCGTATGCATATATGATAATGCCAAATCGCATCTGTTTACTCCTACTATTGTATCAAAGAAAAAACCGAATTGCAATTCCAAGAAAACTCATCAACACATGGCTATTAATCAAACTATTCTGCGACTATGCCAACCGTGTGGAGATAGAGAACAACTGCATAACGTTAAATACTTTCACTCATTTGCCCCTCTCCGTGAAAAAAAGGAGTGTGAGGAAGGTCGTGAATTCTCCCTACAGGATGGAAATGCTAATGTTAGTGGCCTAATACCATTCTATAGCATACAGCTGCTGCTGCTTCGTCTTAGATGAAAAAGGAGAGTAGTAATGTCATGGAAGCGGTCTCAAGACAACCAAATGCGTGAATTTTGTTATTCCAGTGGTAAAAGATACAGAAATCCTTGTCATCACTTAAGTATGCTTTCTTGTTTACGAAGGCGATATCTTGAGGAAAACATTGAGCACAACTAGTTCCATTCGCAGACTCGAATAGATTTACTGAAAGTAATATAATTGGAGTTGAGGGGTGCGTGAGCCTTCTTGGTATTTGATGATTTAGCCTCCAGAACTAATTAATAGTTAAAAACAGAAAGAATAGTTGTAGTCTCCATGGGAACATATGATAAAACACTAACCCAAGGAATTAAATTTTGCCCATGAGAATTGATATGAAAAGGTCACCGGCTCCAGTGGTTCCATTAGATGCCAACAAAAAGTGCGGAAAAGAGGGGGAATCAAATGAAATAGCTGCAGTTCGCCCAATCACAAATTTTTTAGCAATACAACCAAAGAAGAGTAAAGAGGAAAAAGAATAGAAAAGTAGACCAAACATGTGAAAATAATGCTTAATATGACACAAACAGATACGATCCATTATCATAAACAACAAAAAGTAGGAGAACTGAGAAGGGGATCATGTAGAAGAACAGTCTCCCAGACTAGCGATAAAGTTGCGACAAAAACAAAAGGTTACTTGAATACCTAAAGTTGGAAGTATCAGAACCCATGTTAAGAATTTGATGCAGAAAATACACACAGAAAGTTGAAGAGAGAAGCCGCGAGAGTAAAAAGAGGACGGACTGTGAAAAGGGAGGCGATGGGTCTTGAGAAGTGGAATTGGAGCTGAGAGAGTCACAGCTGGCTGACTCCCCCAAACAAGTGCTGTGACAGCAAATCTGAAACAGAAGCTTCAGTCACTTCGTTCCCTCTCTTCTTCTGGCTTCGGCCGCTGGAAACTTTTGGTGTATTATATTATATATTTTATTATTATCGTTATTATAATTATTATTATAATTATAGAAGTCTAAAGGAAAAGACGGAATTACTATTGGCCATTTCTCACTGCGTGGACTCTGGTCCGGATTGGACTGTTGTGTCTCTTGCGTCTTGCGGGTCTTCTCTTCTCTTCTCTTCTCTCCACCGCATTACTGTTTTCCAACATCCACCGATATGGATTGGTCGGCTTTGAATTTGTCTGTCCTTTCGTACTCGTCCTCCATGACCCAAATAAAATTGACAATTTTTTTATTTAAAATTAACAAAGATTAGTACATCCAAAACTTAGTAAAACAAAAATTATTCTGGAAAATACCTTGTAGTAATTTTAAGAAAATTTGTTGTGCATGTAAGAAGATCATTCATGAAAATTTGAGAAATTATATTAAATATGGTTAATAATAGTCTTGTGAAGAGCTTAAATTAAAAAGAGAGAGAGAAGAAAAAGTGAAAATATGAATTTAGGATGATTTGGCTCTTATTTCTTGGAGATATCACTTGAACTATAATCCTTATTATTTAAAGAAATAAATATACTCAAAATTTTTATTTCGGTTTTCTTACCGCTATAGTAAAACTGATGATAGGAAAGTACATTGCCAGAGGAGCATAATGATTGCGTCAAAATTCTCTGGCACGACATATATAACTCTTGTATACTTGGCGAAAAAAAATTCGTGTATACTCCATTGATTAGAAAGTTACCTTGCTCGTTATTTGACCAAGAAACATAGTAAATAATTCTCATATCATATTATATATTAAAAAATATTTATTATATTATTAAATTTAAAAAAGAGTAAACTTTTCAGTAAAAATGATAAATAACTATATTCTCTTATATTATAAGATAAGAAAAACTTCTTATATTATTTTATAATTTAAAACAACAAAAAGTAAATAAATATACTCATGCTGATATTAAGGTTTTGCTTGGAATATTTTCCCCAGTTTTCTTCTTCTATATTTCCTCTATCCAAACAAAGGTAAATCCTTCATTTACTAAAATAGCACCAATATGTTGACAAAAAAAAACAATTAGTACTGGTATTGTCAACGATTTTACGATAACTTGTTCCACCATATTTGGAACCATGCCTTTTAATGGTTACATGGTTAAATTTTAAAAGGTCTTTATGTAAAAAAAATATTTTCGGCTTTAACCTTCTCACAAGATGCATGTGTGGGAATTTCTTATCGTTACCTTTAATATTTCCTATGGAACTGATTGGATGGAGAATTGGAGATAGTGTCCTCACATAATTTTTAATCTCTTCATGTTTTTTTATGATCATGTTATGTTTTGTCAGATCGTCCAATTTTGAAAACAACGTATTGAGGACATTTTTAACTTATGATGCAGAAGTAACGTCAACTCTTCTTTTTGTGAATAACATCAATTCCTCCTTTCTCAGTCAGAATCAGAAATATTATAAAATTAGAATTCATATATAGCTCAAGTTGTAAAGGTAATATCATATATAAATAATACTTCAGAGTTCAAACACTCCTAGTATTACTAAAAAATCATTAATTCTCAATTTCAGATTTTCTCATCCAAAAGAAAAAAACTCTTGTTGATGAGTTTATGAGGAGAAAAGTAAGTTCGACAATTGATAATGGAACGTTATCTAACTTTGTCTTCCTGTTTAGTATTCAACTATTAATTCAAACGAATGCGCAATCGAATGGCTGTGTTGCCGCTTTTTGACTGTTCAAGCACGAGAGGTGTAAAAGGTTCTTTCAAGCTGAGTCATCCTGTTCTCCCTCTAGTCTCCAGATATTTTTAAAAATTAACATAATTTTTAAAAATTATTTTAATTAAATTATAATTTATCTTAATTATATTTTTCTTAATCTTTCTATCATAAATTTTTTATATATTTTTAATAAAGATAAAAATAAAAAATAAATATTAAATATTTTACCAATTTCATAAAATAACTTATATTTTAAAATTTTAATTCTTTAAAAATATGTCTTATAACAAAAAACAGAGAAAGTATATTTTTTTGGGCCATGAATAATACAAAAAAATTAAATCAATAAGAAGATACTTAAAAGGTCAGGGAATTGTAACAGATTCCTGCCTATTACAACCAGACATGTCATTGAGTGGAATAACAACAAAAGGAAGTGAGAGATAAAGGTCCTAAAATACAAATAAATTCCATTAATTGTTAAAGTGGTTGGCAAGCCAGTTGATTAACTTGTCATTATATTATAACCACTCAAGTTATCTTGTAATTTTGGTCTTGTGTGGACGACAGAATTACAAAACCTGTAATTAATGCGATTCTTAATGAATTAATTACATGTGACTGTTATTAAATGTTTTTAAGCAATATTAGTACATTTTTATCAGTAGTTGTCATTTTTTGTGAGTTTAGTTTCAAAATATTTGTCTATTTTAGAATGGAGTTTTTTTTTTCATTTTATATGTAAATTCAAAAGTTCAATACAATATGGATATTTTTCTATATACCTTTATTTATTTTATAATTTTACATGTGTTTCTAAAAGTTTAATGTAACATTTATTAAGGGTAAATTTGAACACCTAAAAAATTTCTCACACATTAGTTACATTTTTTATATGTCAAAACCTTAAATGGATAGATATTTTGAAACCAATTGAGTATTTTGTATAGTATTAATATATAATATTCACTGAATTCATATAATTTAACTTCTTCCATGTTACAAGATAATGCTGAAAACAGTCAAAATCTCCACTCAATATGCTATTTCAAGACTCGACTATATCACCGTTCTTTAAATCGATATTCATTCCCATGTAATATTTTTCAAGGGTGACGATAATACTTTTTGAATATATAATACAGCCTTTGTGCAATTTATCATTAACCATGTCAAAAAATTCCATAATACCCTCATAACGTAAAAATATTCGCAAGATTGTATCTTTACAAAGTCATAATTTTTTCATTCATGCTTTGATAGATTTTTTTTATACCAAAATGATTTGATAGATTCATACTTCACAAAATAATGTGAATGCTTACTTAATAGGGGATGTTTTGTTTCTGGAAAGCAACTTTGAGTATTCATTCATTATATCTATAAAGAGGTGTAGTTCCATTTTATTCGTTAGACCAACCTCTTGAAAACATGAATCTCGCTATATTTATGAATAATTGCACATGCAATATTTTTATTAGATGAATTAATGAAAACGAATCTCAGATTTTGTAGTAACTAGAATTTCCTCCTTGTGCAGGGCATGGGGGCACAATTTCCTCCTTGTGCGGGGCATGGGGGCACACGGGAGACATTTTATTTAGTTATAAAATATATTAAATTTTAAAAAAAGTTATCACTATCTCCTTCTATCCCTAAAAGAATTTAATATAAAATAATATTAGTTAAAATTAATATAGTTTTTAAAATTAAAAAAATTGAATTTGAAAAAAAAAAAGAATGTGGGACTACCTAGAAAGGAAAAGATGAATCCACTTGAAAAAAAAAATAAATGAAGAAAAAATGAGACTCATTTAAATATAAAAATATAAAAAACAAAAAAAAGAAAAAAATATAACGGCATGGAGCCTAAGGGTGGAGTTGCACTACTTGACAAATGTACAGTGCGGCTCCACCCTCGTTTTAATTATATATTAATAAATATGTGTGTGTGTGAGCCTTTTAAAAGTTACTATTTATTAGTTTTTATTGGCCAAAGATTTATTGGATAGTAAGAAATGTCTACCTTTATAGAAAAACTCTCTTTTCTTAAGAGTCCAAACCTTTATCGTTTTATAAGTTCTCTTTGCTGAGTATATCTCACAATTTGCGGTTTGTGTTCATGCTTTATAAATCTCGATACCTCTCTCCTCGGCTTCTACCAAGTGAGAGAGTGCTCGTGGTGTGTGCGCGTCATGTTCCTTTGTGTTATAGATTTGGTGTTGTGCATTAGTGAGTTTGGGTTTGTAGGAAGTTGGAGAGCTCCTCCCATCACTATTTGGGGTTTAGAAAAGGGGCACTTTTCGAGATTCGATTATTTGCCGAAGTCGACAACTTTTGTTGAGGTTGTTCTTTTCATGTGGTCCATGCGTTGAGTTTTATCATACTTTGCTGTTTCTAAGGCAAATTTGTTGATGAAGGAGATGGTTCTAACAAGGGGGTTCTTTGAACCACCACCCCCAATGCTGATAGTAGTTGTTGAGCGTTTCTGGTGAGTTGGCCTTCTCGATCTTGTTGATGTCTTTAGGTTGGTGGATGGTGTGTTTCTTTTTTGAGTTAGGGCTTATTTTGCTTGCTTTCGTTGTTGTTGTTGTTGTTGTTTAGTTTGTTTCTTCTCCTCTCTATTATAGGGCTGATTTATTTGGTGGTTTGTGTGGCAATTTTGGCTTGGTCTCTATGGTGTGTCTTCTTTGAGTTGTTGATGTTGTGTCGGGTTGGGCTTTTGTGTCCAAGTTATGTAGGGTTTTTTCCTTCTTGTGTTTTTTGGGTCTTACTCTCTACAATACTATTTTTTATTTTAATGCTACTTTTTTTTGGCCAAAAAAAAGGTTTATTGGAAAGTAAATTATAGATTTTATTATTAATACATGTACATGAACATGAATAGTATCAGGTTGAGTAGCAAATAATTCAATATCTATCAAGTAAGATTTCAAGTTTAAATATTATAAATGAAAAAAAATTATATTAAAAGAGTTACTTTCATTTGAACCGATCATATTGGATACCAAATAATTATTTAAGAAAATATGTACATGAAATTAAATTATTTATTGAATTGCATGCAGCTACACAACTTTTAAAGATGTAGTGCGGCCCAATCACCAAGCATTAGTGATAGTAAAAGAATCATTATGTATTCTAAATGAATTCAAACCAATTAAAATAAAACAATAAAAAAGTCAATGTTTTTTACAAAAACGAATTAAACCAGTTTGATTCTCAATATTTAACAAAATCGGTGTTTTATTTTTATTTTAATCTATCCCATCAAAGTTAAAAAAATTGGTTACTATGCATAGTTGACGTGCTAATGTATGTGTGTGTATTGAAGTATATTATGTACAATAACAAATAAAAATTGGTTGCTTGAATTGCACACAATCATTTAATTCAATATTTGTAAATCGCTAGTTAATTATGCGAATAATTTGTATATTTTACTGCCAGAATAAATTTTTTTTATAAACATTTTACTGCCAGAATAATTAGTGATTGAAAGGAGAAATATTTAGTATAAGTCGTAGGGCATTGTTGTTTAAAAAGAAAAATTAATGTGAAGGTTGGAGTCAAATCACATTTATGATTTCAAATAACTTAATTTAATTAGATTTTATTTTATTTTTCAAAAGTCGACCTAAAACTTTCAACATTCCTACAGTCCTACTAACTGGAACATGCAAGTGTTAGCCCCCCAGATTGTGATGGCCAAGAGAAAAATATAGATGGCATTCAATAAACTAAGTGTGAAAATATTTGGTTGTTGTATCCCAGCAAATACTCTTGGTGATTGAATGACTTATCTGTGCCTACGAGCTCATGAATCGCTTGCAGCCATACATGATGTTGAAAATTTGGCAAAATATGAATCTCGTACCCTCTACATGTCAGATTGTGTTTTTTGTTGCGTTTGTACACAATTCAACACGTGCAAGCAAATCATATCATAATGTTTAGAGGGTATACTTTGGGTAAAAGCGAGGAAATAATGAAGAATATATATCATAATGTCCGCTGGGACGTGCCTTCTGGATGAATATTAGTATCTCACGAGGGTATAAAATTATTCATCGTTCGTTATAAAAAAGTCATATTTTTAATGGACTTTGATTAGATTCCATGTTAGGAGCCTGTATTAGTCAATCCCGAAAATGATTTTCCCACTGCAATATCTAAGTCAGCCCCTATAACTACTGGCTAGACTTTACCCCTTTTTTTCCATGTTAATCTCTATGTTAAAGTATTTATAACACCAATATCAATATATAAAATATAAAATTGCATTGAGTTGCATTTCTCACAATTCGTGATGTGGTACATATGCATGGGGTTTATTTCTTTCTAGTTGATAAATAATAATTATAAATGTTTGATACAAACAAAAAAATTATAATTGTAAGGAAATTTAAAACCTCTTAACAGGAAAAAAAAAATCTAAACATGCCACGAATATCCCTACCGCTAATATCAAAGAAATCTATCTGCAATCCTATTTTGTTTAACAAATAAATATATGGATTTGTTCCCTAAATTACATACTTCAAATATGACATTAAAAAATTAACTTAATGGCGCATGTTTAAATAAAAATCAAATTAAATTAAATTTTAAGAGATTTTCATTCAATGAAATACATTTACATATGTTTTTAAAATAGAAAAAGCTGCAATTTTAAAAATTTCAAGTGACTTGTATAATTTGTTTTTATAAACATTTTGAGTTTTTTCTTGTAATCTGAGTTATTAGATGGTCAAAGCAGAACCATAAACAAATCCAACGGCGGGAAATCAGTCAGAAGCAACCATTTAGGGTTCTTGAAGCAGCGAACGACACCTCTGCGTAACAAAAATGCCAGTGTTCGGAGAAGAAAACTCGACCACCAAGTTATAATATCATCCTGCTGCTCCAGCACTGTAGCCTCATCCTCGAACTGTTCCGGCGCACTACTCAGTCCCTGAAGACTATCCCTCTCTCTCGCCCTCTCTGTTCATTTCCCCCCTCTCTTCACTACCAGAGAGAGCGAAGGGAAAGTCAGGCATCAACAGGTTGGTCTTTCATTTCTCAATATTTTTACACCCATCAATTTATCCATCCCTTTATGTGATAGATAGAGGCTTGGATTCTATCAATCTCTCGGCTGCTTTGATTCCAGAATTATTGGTTGTGGTTACTATGTCCTTGTTTGCGTCAATACGCGTCGGTAACTGCTTCCTATCCCGTTGTTAATTGTTAAAACTAAGAAGTTATGTTTATATATTTTCTCCTCCTTCATTTGGTTCAAGGTATATGAAATTTAGCTAGCCCATTAGTCATCGTAGGTTCTGTCGGCAATTCTACAGTGCCTTGGAGTTTCTGCTATGGGAGCTTTCTTGTTCCTACTTTGCTTCCGCCCATCTTGTATCTCAAACGCCTTATATCTCTACACAATTTTATGACACCCACCCTTTTCCCCATAGAAGAACTAGGGTTATTTGTATGCATCTTCCCAATTCTGCTAGTCGAAGGCTCTTGCTTGTTAATTAGTCAACGAAGCTTGTTTATTTATTTTTTAATTGTTTTCTCATTAACGTGGTTGCAACATCTTATGCTGTAATGTGTAATATGATGGATTTCATTCCCTTATCCAACGGGGCATCTCATTTTAGTCAGAGAGGATGATGTGAGGATACAGACTTTGTGCTTCCAAGTGAAAACCTTGGGACTAAAGAAGGCATGTTGTTTGTTAGTCCATATTCCTGGCCTAGTTGTTAGATTCTCCCCCTTCATTTTCACTATTTCCTGGCTTTTATGCTAAATTTTGTTTTAAGGTGATAATTTTATTGTGTTTATTGCAATTTGAGAATGCATACATCTTGCACTATAAATGCATGAGAAGATTATTTAGTAATAAGTCTGTTATCACTCAATAACACCAAATAGCTGAGAAGGATAACTCAACAGGGGCCCATTTCAAATTTTGTACAATATACGTATACTATGTTTGAGTTATAGAATTTTACCCACTTGTTTCTCAGTTACTTGCATTATCTGTGAAATATTTTGTTTTAATGTAGAGATTTTCGTAATCTATGGGAAAGAAAACTTCTAATTTCTAGCTCATTGTTTCAGTTCCTTCTTCAGTTGCAGACTGCATCTGATTTCTTTATTTAGTTGTTTCCTTATATTCATGTATATTTCTGACCCTGTGTGACACATTATAAGTGTTACAGCTGGCAGAAGTTCATTGACAATATTGATTACCATATTCTCTTGCTGAAGACATATTGAATGGCCATTGCACCTTTTGGAAGCACATCTGTTGCACAATGGGGAATTCGTCCTCAATTTTTTGTGAGATCCTGTACGACAGGCAAGATTGCGACATCTGGCTTCAGGTGAGTCTTATGGTTAAACAATTCTCTGAGGAATCAGAACCGCTAATATGAACTTTCTCTCACTATTACATATTTACATGTAATAATAGGAATGAGTTATTTAATTCCTTTTCGTGATTGAGTTGGACAAAGAACTAAGTTACCTTTTACATTACTATCTCTATCATGCTATCAATAGTGACATCACCGTTATCTAGGTCTTATTTTTTTTCTATTTATGTAGAGTAGTTGTTAGCAATAGCTTCTTTTTGTTGGAATAGGGATTCAGGAATAATTGATTGTTGTTGTTAATCCTATTTGTCATTAAACTCATGTTCTGCAACACTTTACGCAATTAGGACACAAATTTTTCAGCATAATTCATGGTGATGCGGAGTGTGATTTGTTAAATCATCTTGCTTGCAGTGTTGCGAGTAGGGTAAGCTTTATGGCTGCCCCAAGTTCAAGCTTTTTCTCTTGTGATTCCCTGCATGCACTCTATGACCTGGGTTCATCTTGTACTTTTCATCGTCGCAAGGGATCAAGGTTAATAGTTAGAGCTGATGCAGTAAGTATGACTACTCATATATTTATACACAACAATGTGCTCCTTAATGGCTTTCCTATATGTCTGCAATGCATGGAGGCATTTCTCTCATTTCTGATTTGTATAACTCAAAAGATGTTTTGTATATTAGACTGAATATCTATAACTATTATGTCTTAATGTGCAGGATTACTATTCTGTCCTTGGGGTGTCAAGAAATGCTAGTAAATCTGAAATTAAGAGCGGTATTTTACTTTGGCCTCTTTCTTTTTCTGACTATATGATCATATATTTTTCATGATCAAATGATAATATTTGAGTATATTGTGTTTATTTGCTAATTAGTTATCAACTGAAATCATAACTATTTTAGTGTTTTAGCTGTCTCTTTGTAGAGCTAGATTAGTTTCCAAAGTAGGCTCTTTTGTTGATAAGGAAAAATATTTTTCCCATTTTGTATGGCCCTTGCTGCTACGTTTGGCCATAAGAAATATAAATATATTACCTTAGAGGTTCTCCTAATACATATTTGAAGAATACATGAGAAGTGTTGAAAGTATGCTCCAAACTTATGACCGTCAAAGAGGTCTGTCAAACCCTAAGATATCAATCGGATGGGTAGGGTTCATTTCTACAGTTAATAATTAACTATTAAATTTAAACTAGTTGCACTGTTGACATCTTCACTTGCCTTTTTGGTATTGTAGGATGATGCTATTATATAAGACCCATTTGAGTACTTTTATTTATTGTAATGGGTGAATTGAAAAAAAATCTTTGAATTTAATGGACAAGAAATAACGATAATCGAGGCTATTTTTTTTATGGATGAGCATGATCAAGAAGTCATTTGTAACCAATCTACTTATCAATTGCTTGATTAAGCACATTCTTTACAATTTAGTGGTGTGATACTGCCATTGTTTACTGAAAAATCACATGTCAGAACTTTTAACATTTCAGCTTATCGGAAGCTTGCTCGGAATTATCACCCAGATGTCAACAAGTGAGTTATTCTTCTCCTTTGTGTTTTGCATCTTTTTAATTCCCTCCTTTGCCCACTTTATCTGATATATTTTTTTTTTGGCCTGAACCCTATATCTGATATCAATAGTGTTGATTTAAAATAAAAATATGGACTGGATTAGGTTTGTGATGGAGAAAAATGAATACTAGCAGAATCATAATTAGGATTGTATCTCTGGCCAAGTGCAATCTGAGTTTTTGTCAGCAATTCTATAATTTTTTTTAATATTAAAAAAAAATTCTATTTGAATTCTGTTGAAGGGCTGTATAACCTGAAATCAACGTAGTTCTGTAGATTGGTATCGTTGTTCATCTTAATAACTTGTACGCAGTGTAGATATCCATGTTAAATTTATAATATAGAGTATCGATCCTTCAGAATTTGTCCTTATGTTGAGAAGATGAGGTATTTTAAGTTGTGTAATGTAAGTAGTTAATTTTAATCCACTCCCATTGTAAGGAATTTTGCACATTATTAGTGAACTATATGGTACTACCTGTTTACAACATTGTAAAATTTTTTTACTGCAAGTGCAATATTGTAATTATTCTGATGGATGTGACACTTGTTTACTGACTATCAGTGGATCTAGCATAACTCTTAAAGAATAACCTCCTTGGATACTTACATGAAATCACAAATTCTGGAGAAGTGTATCCTAGGCAACTACAGCTCTAGCCTCTAATGGGTTCTTGGCCTGTGAGTGATAGCATCTCTTCCGTAGTTATTGGCTTTCTTAGGTTAGATATGACTTCAGTATAATAAGATTCAAGGGCAGGTCATAGCAATAACCTGACTAAAATGTCTGGAGGAAGGAGGCTTTGCAACTTGAATTGGGCTTGCTGTGTATGTCAATTTTGCTAGTTGCATAATTTTCTAAGATCTTCACAACAACTGATAAAGGAAATTTTCTGGTGTAAAACTTTTGTCTGAATTATTCACATTGATGCTGCAGAGAACCTGGAGCAGAACAGAAGTTTAAGGAAATTAGCAATGCATATGAGGTAAAATTTCTTTGTTTCTTTGTTTTTTTTTTTTTGGTTGATTGAAGTTTGATTGTCTTTATGAATGTCTAACTCAACTGGTCTTCTGTGATTTAAATTGTTTTGCAGGTCTTATCAGATGATGAGAAACGATCCATATATGACAGATATGGAGAGGCTGGGCTTAAAGGTTCTGGAATGGGCATGGGGGTAAGTTACCTTGTGATAATTATGAAAAATTTTCTTTTGTTTTCACATGTTCTGCTTCTCAAGATAGGATTATCTCTGTTATCTCAGGATTTCAGTAATCCTTTTGATCTGTTTGAGACTCTGTTTGAGGGTATGAATCGTGGCACTAGAGGTTCCTGGAATGGAGCTCTTGATGGTGAAGATGAGTATTATAGTCTTGTCTTGAACTTTAAGGAAGCGGTTTTTGGAGTAGAAAAAGAGATAGAGGTAAGCCGACTAGAGAGCTGTGGAACTTGCAATGGTTCGGGGGCTAAACCGGGAACTAAGCCATCCAGATGTAGCACTTGTGGGGGTCAAGGTAGAGTTGTCTCATCAACAAGAACACCATTAGGTATTTTCCAGCAGTCAATGACATGCTCGTCATGCAATGGGAGTGGAGAAATTTCAACACCGTGCAGTACCTGTTCTGGGGATGGTCGAGTGAGGAGGACGAAGCGGATAAGTCTAAAAGTCCCAGCTGGTGTGGACTCTGCTAGCCGTCTAAGGGTCCGAAATGAAGGAAATGCTGGAAGGCGAGGTGGTGCTCCTGGTGACCTCTTTGTTGTTATTGAAGTTATCCCTGATCCTGTCCTTAAACGTGATGACACCAACATTTTATACACATGTAAGGTGTCATACATAGATGCAATCTTGGGAACTACAATCAAGGTTCCTACTGTAGATGGCATGGTGGATTTAAAAATCCCTGCTGGGACCCAACCGAACACAACACTTGTTATGGCTAGGAAAGGTGTTCCCCTGTTGAATAAGAGCAATATGAGAGGTGATCAGTTGGTACGGGTCCAAGTTGAAATCCCTAAAAAATTGAGTAGCGATGAGAGGAAGCTTATTGAGGAACTTGCTGATTTAAGCAAAGGCAAGACTGCGACTAGTAAGAGATGATATGTTGTGGGATCCGCTTTGTCCATCCAGTGTACTTATAACCCCAAAAGTTTTATTCTCCTTTCATGAATGCATCTTTCTTGACCATGTAGCTTACTGAAGAGAACTCGTGACCTGCGGGAGGGGTGCGAATGTGGTGGTAGTTATAGGTTATTTAATAGCACTCGGGAACAGTAGTGGAGTTGACGAGCGGAAGAGATTAATTATCCACCTTTTTTGTTTGGATTAAATTATTTTCGGGGTGCAATGTCATCTCAGTTACAAAGATGTGATGCTTGGACATATAAGAATCAGATACATACATTTGTCAAGAAAAGGAGGGATTATTTTCCCGTTACAATATCTTGGGGTCCCAATCACATTTTCTTTTTCTTTTTGTTTCCTTTTTTAGCTAAAATTACTTATCGAGTAGCATCCATGCTATATGCCATTTGAAAGTTGGGGCGTTTAAGAAGCTGTTCAAGGAGTGTAATCCGATGAAAGAATCCAGACAAACCGGATTATCCCAACGTTCGCGAACGCTTGATATTGAATGGGAAGCTCATGCCTCCAAGCCGTTGTTGCGCGGTCCAACTAGGCGTTCTGCAATTAGTTTTAACGGTAGACGAATGTTACTTGTATTGCATCATCGCATCTTAACTAATGCGGACTATAATTACAATTTAAGCAGGGCTCCGATCCACCAGACTCATTGTAACAGTTATTATCTATGATAACTTGGTTTATCTGTCTTCATCCTGACAAGAGATGAAAAGTTTGGGATTGATAAGATTTGTTCTTTACTCGCCTAGAGATAGTGCAAGGTAGTAGTTTTGTGTGGGAAACCATTAAAAGAAAATTTTCACGGCATCAAGGAAAAAATTAGTGATAAATATTACCTACCCTCACAAGTGTGAAATAGGCATTATTCTTTTGGCACAAAAATGACTCTTCATAAATGGTTTTAGGTAACTGAAACTGTTTACTGATTCCTTGGAGGTTCTAAATCTCATTTGGAGAGATGGATGCTCAAATCATCCATTGCAAGCGGGATTCTGCCAGCTAGATCGCTAGTTCTTGAAGATTGGGACATAGAACTTCACCACTTTCATGTAGAGGCTTTGAAGTGTGCAGACCATCTGGCGAAATCTTCCCATGCTGAAGAAAGTGACTTGTCCATTCTGAAAGAAGCTCCAAATGATTGCTTGGAATGGCTATTGCTGGATTGCAATGAGATGGAGCACGTCTCCACCCAGTCTCTTCTTTTTTGCTTTCTTTCAAGTGTTCATTTTCCTTGTGATTTCAATACACACACACACACACACACACACACACACACACACACACGAGTTATTAATTTGGATAATAACTCCCACCGAGATCAACTGTGTTTGTTAACTCAAAAATTACCTACTATGCAGTTTAACATTAATGTAGTGCATTTAGAAATCTTAGGATTTAGGAAATTGATATGAACAATTCTAAACAAAAGCATTGGTTAATATAGCATAGCCAACTACCAACTTAGCTACAAGCTGGTTGGTGAAAGCATTGCAAAAAAAATTTTTTTACCAAAGAAGCATTGCAAGTTTTTAATATAATATAATAATAAGTAATTTGGATTCTTTATCACTCTCGTTGGAGGATCAATTTTTCCAATTTTTATTTGAAAAAATAAATACAAGGTATAAATAATCTCTTAAATTTTATCAAATAGATTGTCCGCTTGATTAAAAATATATTAAAAAATAACAAATTAAATCTGGACTATTTAAATTAGATCAAAACAATTGTAAACATTTTTTTTCATATTATAATTTCATTAAATTATATAAATATGACATAAATTTAGACTGCTAATTTTAAATAAATTTGTAAATAAGGAAAACTGTAATTTATTGCATTTCTATTTTTATTTAGAAATTATCTCCGTCTACTGAAAGGTATACATATAAGTTCAAAGACCCAAAAGACAGATGCCCGTGTTATAGTACCTTTCAACGATAAAGAACTTCAACCATATGATTGCTCGTCTGATACCAATTTAATCAGTCCCAAGATCCCTTTATGCCATGCCTCCATGCGTGAGGATCGAAAGTTAGAAAGCCATACCATATCAAGGGAAAATCTGAGTATATCACAACTTTGTTATGCTGAACCTTAAGAACCGGCACAGAAAATCATGGTCTAGATTTCCAATTTAATGAAATGAAACGTGCAAGAGAGATCATTAAAACTTCTATCCACTGAATTGAATTTTCCTCATATCATATCTTAAAATTATACATTTACTATCAATGAAATGAAAGAAGAAAAAAAGATGTATAGAGATGAGAACTTGACTTGTGGTTATCCTATATTCGATTCTACCTTGTTCCTTCTGATAGAGACGATTCTTGGACAGCTTAAACCATACATTAGGTTGATCTCCTATTTGGAAGCAACTAAATTTTGTAGGAGCAATTCGAAATCTTTCAATCTGCATCATGGAGCACACAAATTATAGTAGCAGACACTGAATTAAGAAAAACTGATGAGGCAGTGCCTTGGTTGACAACAATGCACTATACCTTACATTACTCAGGTCAGGGTAGACTGCTATTGCATCTTTAAAATCCTACATCAGATTCAAACAGACTCCAGATACGTCAAAATGCAGCCATTATCAACGGGTTTCAATTCCATACAATGTAAAAATCATGCCGGTCGGCATTTTCTTGTTTAATTTGATCAAATGGCAAATGCCTCACCTGGTCAGCCGTTGAAGAAGTGTAGGTAACCACGCATGACATCCCAGCTTTAGTTGCTGCCTGTGGATGTTAATTTAGCTCATATGAGAGTTCAAGAATTTTCTACCCGTTTTGAAAGACAGAGTTTAAGCATTGTCGTTTGTTAATTAAATTGATTAAATTTAAATGCACCGGAGCGGAATAAGAAATAACTTCTAGACCTATAATTTGAAACCTTGATATTATTGCTACATTAAAGAAACCACAAATCATTTCTGTATTGTCTTTTCATTTTTTCCGTTTTTAATTGTCTAATATAGTTCAAACTGCGCACACAACATTGATTATGTGAGAAGATCCACCTGTAGACCAATAACACTATCTTCTACGACCAAGCTGTCTTTTTCTGACACACCCAGCTTCTGCAAGACAAAACACGTAAATTATGCCCCTTCTGTCAGCACACACAAGAAGGCATATATTTTTCATGTATCTAATCTATAATATATACTAATCTAAAACCTTGGAAGCTGTCAAATATATTGAAGGATCAGGCTTCTTTTCCTTCACATCATCACCTGAAAGTTAAAGAAGGTAAAAAAAAAAAAAAAAGAATTGGTATCAAATGCCAAAGTCATTATTAGAAACCAGTAAAATTAAAGTAGAGTGGATTTTATCAAATGTATTATGACAAAAAATCCTCTGGGAAAGATTGGCAAGACTTTTGTTCTTATCGAAATGGTGAAATAAACTATCACAGGAGAAAATGAGCTTTTAGTTGTATATTGAAGGTACAACAAATTAATTGAGTTCCGATGCCTCAGGTGTCACTAGTGTTGATTCACTACTCTGCATGTACACAATATGTGCCTCCATATTATATGAACAATATCAATAGATGTAAAAGGGGTAAATATACCTGCTAGGAAGCAATCAAGGCTCTGAAACCGCTCCTAAAATACAAAAAATAAAGTGGGTTGAATTTATGTTGAAAAATATATTTCCATTATTGAGAGGTTTATGAGAAAATGGGCTTACAATTCCTATAAGATTCTCAAGACAGAGAATAACAGAACTTTTAGTTGCTGCAGAGCAAACAGCGAGCTTTTTCCCCTACAATAGGGATAGAGGAAAAAAAATACTGTCATATAAGCAGATGTACCTAACCAAAAGACTGATAAGAGGGAATAAAGTGATCAAAACAGCTCAAAGAGTGAGCAGATTCTTGCAGAAATTAGAGGCAGGATACATGTTAGGCAAAACATTAATAAGAAGAGATCGATACACTTTTAAAACATTATCTTACAGCATCCTTGGCCTCATCCATCAATCTCAGAACTCCAGGCCTGGGTTTTACCTAGTCCGAAATGTATTTGTGTTTGTCAGTGGCTTATTAAAAACATAAAGAGCATCTTCACGCTTAAAGTCAACAGAACAGTCGTTAAAATAGGAAAACTATAGAAGTCTACTTACAGTTCCAGACTTGATTATTTCTTTGTACCTCTCAGTTTTCCAATCCTGGACCAAGAAATGGAAAATATAGCGACGGCAGATAGTAGGTGAGATGACAACCTCTTCGGTGGTTAAAAATCAAAATTCAAAAGTAATACTTATTCATGCTCTACATGTATAAAAAGTAATTTTGATTTTTCTTCATCACTCAAAAGCACCATTTCTTATGGTATCTAAACCAAGACAAGTAGAAGCAATGCAAAGCATCAAAGTAAAATTAAGCGCGCATCAATTACGCAGAGAAAGCACCTGAATAATGTCAATTAACTTCGCTTGATCCTCGTCATTACTCGGAGGCGTCTCAAATATCGTAGAAGACGGCCAACCATGCTCTTTGAAGTACCTTAAAATCCACGAATACCAGCGAAACAAAAGAACAGATAAGTGAAATCCAATGTAAAGATATAAAATATGTAATCTGAAGGGAAAGATAAAGAAACCATCGCATTTTGGGTTTGCCTCCACCAATGCGATTCTGTAGCTCATCGTAGAATTCGATGCCCCAATTGAGAGGTTTGGGAGAAGAAGAGGGGCAGCGAACATTGAAGTGAGTAAATGCATCGTTGTATGCCTGGCGATGCAAGTGCTCGGACTCGAGAATGACACCATCGCAGTCGAATATGAGAGCTTGGAGAGAAGAGGAAGCTGAAGCAGAGACGGTCCGGAGGCGGTGTTTGGAGGTGAATAACTTGATTCGGGGATTCAGAAAGCGATGTTTGGTGATGATAGTGGTGGTGAGGGAGAGAGCGTTCAGGGGGCGAAGATAAGAGGAGTTAGTTGAGAGATTGGGAGGAGAAGGAGGGGTCAGAGTCGACGCCATAAGAGTTGAGAGTTGAGACGAACCAGATTGATCAATCTCTTTATTCGTGTGGCTGATTTCACGGCCGTTATGATTGTTAGTCGTAGAATAATTAAAAAAAAGGGAAAATCTCTGAGAAAAATAGTTTTTTCACACAGAAAACATACATGTGTAACTGTGTAAGAAAAGAAAAAGAATAAAATCTGCGGAAATCGATGAATAATATGTTTTATTAATATTTTATGCGTTGTAATAATGCATGGCTTGAGTAAATATAACGTTTTATTAATATTTTTCTTATTTTAATCATCATCTATGTTCTCTTTTTCATTTACGTTTCAGTTCAATAAACCAAATATTAGCCTAGTTGGAGTCAATTTGGACAGTTTGATTTAACTTGATTTCAGAGATTAGATCGAAAATTTTTCAGACGATTACGTTATTTAAAAAATAATAAAAATACACATTTTTAAAAAGTTCTCGTGAAATTATATTTTATTCATAAAAATTCATATAAATTAATTTAATATATCTTTTAAATTTGTGAAAATTATACCATTCACAACCCATAAGCAAACAACTTATTAATTTATTGAGACACTGTGCAATTATTCACCGTGAAGTGTTGCCTTTCATCATTATAATTTTTCTATCTTTGAACATCTTCTCAGAGCCTTTTTGATACAAAGTATAATCATTTATGGAAGATAATAATAACTTATTTTGATCAGTTTCCAAACATAACTAGTTTTTTAATAAATATTTATATCTTAAATAAGTATTTATGGGAGAACCTAATTTTTTCAACTTATGATAATTACTTATTTTTCTATAATTACTTATTTCATTTCTTCTTCTCATTATTTACCCAATAATCACTTTAAACTCCTAAAATTTAAATACATTTCTTTTCTTAAAATTACTTATGAAGTAAAAATATCCAAACACAAATCACTTTTAATATAAACACTTATTCTCATAATTTATTATAGATAAGTACTTATTCTTATAATCTATTATAGATAAGTTAATCCAAATATACAATTAGGGTGTGTTTGGATTGGATAATGTATAAGTAATTATGAGGATAAGTGTTTATTCATAAGTGATTAAAAGAATAAGTGATTATATTAAAAGTGATTTGTGTTGGGATATTTTTATTCCATAAGTGATTTTGAGAAAAGAAATGTGTTTGGATATTGGGGTTTAAGTGATTATTGGGTGGATAATGAGAAGTAAAAATGAAATAAGTGATTATCATAAGCAGAAAAAATCAGTTTCTTTCATAAGCACTTATTTGAGGTATAAGTGCTTATTGAAAAGTTGTTCCGTTTGACAACTTCAACACATAATCACTTATGAATTCCATAATCATTTTTTTTCCCTATCCAAACATGCATTTAGTACTTCATGCTTTGTTCCTAAAGCGATTGAGTCTATGATATACTTGAATCCAAAATATAAGTTATGTTTAACTAGTTGCATATGAACCAAAAAAAAGATGATTTTAATTATTAAATTTATTAAAAAGTACATTATTTTCTAATAATACTCATATTTAATGCATTACATTTAAAATTTACTATCTTTTTTATATTTAATTGTAGATAAGGAAAAAATAGAAAAAAAAATTTAATACTTTAAAAATTACTAAATGGAACTTATATTTTAAACCCAAAAATTTTTTTAAAAGAGGATTTATATTTTAAATTGGAGGGGTATATAATAACATTTATAGTAAATTACACCTTTTATAAATAATAAATAATATTACTTCTTTCTTAAATGTTATGAAAATTTCAATTTTCATGCCCTCACGTTACTGGGTGTCAATGGATCTAGCACTATTACTTGGCGACAGTAAATCCATTTTGGATTTTCTTTTATATGACAGGTCTCAAATAAGCCTCAATTATATTTTCATTTCATCTTATAATTTTTTTTTTTGCTTTTATTAGTCACTACTGTTATTGGTTTTACACAAAAAAATAAAGGAGAAAACATGGGGTAAAAAAAAAATAAAGGAGAAAATTGATATAATCCCGTCCACAAACGTGCTATTTATTAGCAACTACAAGTTCCTTTTATTATACACCGAGCATATAAATTATGGCTGCAGTATAACCCAAGCAACACGGCAATGCCTATTTATTTCCATAGACAGAATGATACTTATAACGGAACATAACAGTCAAATATATACTCCCTCAAGTACATTATAAGGAGTTTTGAAAAGATTTTTTATTTTTCATCTATAATATAACATAATGTTTAATGGTTTATCATTTTTCTACTTATTTATTATATTACTAGTATTATAATTTATTATATATTTGATAAAAAAAGTGAAATTAATAGGAATAAAATTAAAAAAAATTCACCTTTTTTTTTTATAAAAGTTTCAAAATATAATAAAAACTCTTTAATATATGTGAAAATGGTCATATCATCTTATAATAAGTACAGGAAAATGTAGTACTCCAGTTTATAAAAATGGTTATTATGGAGATTTTAGTATTTTTAAAAACTTTAATGATTTTAATAAAATATTAATTAGTTTTTAGTACTTTAACTTTTATTAATTTAATTTAAAATATTTAAAAGAACATTTAAGTTAATAACATTTTAGTAAAATATTATTAAATTTTATAACTATTTAAACCATTTAATGGTTTTTTTTAGTGTACGTGAAAAAACTCAAAAATCACATTTTTTATCAATTGGACGGAGTATACTATTGAAACAGTAATTCTCCTTTCTTCCATATTATAAGTTAACATGAGAAACTTTTTTTTGTTCCATAATATAAGATAATATGCAGTGATTTTGTTATTTTTTTCTTATTTATTATATTATTATTAAAATTTGTACTATATTTAATAAGATGAGTGAAATTAATAAGAATAAAACTGAAATTTTTGATTTTTTTAAAAGTTTGATTATTTAATAAAAGATTTGTAATATGTATAAAAATGATTTTTTAGCTTATAATATGGATGAAGTAATGAGAAGTATCTCTTTTATTTAAAGAACAAAAAATTGGATGAGACTGGCTGATTCGACCAGTCCCACCAATTATCGGTGACAGGTCTAGTCTAATCATAAATGAAGATCGGCTGATTTTAGAATTGATACAAAACTGATCGAATCGATCATGAATTGATACAAAATCGGTTGAACCAATCTGATTTTTTTTAATTTTTAATATTTTTTTAGTTTTTAGAATAAAATAACATTATTTTTAGTATTAAGTGACATTATTTTTTGTATACATTTTTTCTTCCTATATTATAATATTGTATAAATATTATTATGATATATAATTAATAATAATAATAATAAATTTATTTAATAAATAATATAAAAATAAACTATTAATTAACTATTTTAAATTGAAAATATAATTATACATGAACATTAATTTATTTAAATTTTAATATTAGATTATAAAACTTATTAATAATATTTTTTATTTTTTATATAATATAATAAATTAAAAAATTATTAAATTTATTATTACCAAATTAATTCCAGTTAACCAAATCATTGTCCTGTTCCGTTCAAGGCGTGGTCCCATTTTTTTAAGCTTCTCTTTTTTTGTTAAGTTATTTTTACGGTTTTATAATGCGCAAATATTTCTTTCTGGTCTTTCCCGAACCAAGGAACAGAACGACCTCCAAGTCGGTTTGACGTCTCCTCGTTAGATCCCAATTATTCCCTACGAACTTACAACCATCCCCAAACCAAACATTTCAGACCAGGAGAGAGAAACAAATTCTGTTGAGTTGGACTCATAAGGGCCCGTTTGGTTCTTAGTTGGTTAAAAATGAGTTTTGATAGAATTGATTTTGTAACGTTGTTATGATAAAAATTGGTTTTGGACTAATGTGTTTATGTTTGGATAATTTATTTGAAAATTGGTTTTAACAAAACTCATAAT
Source organism: Adenanthera pavonina (assembly GCA_026686845.1). NCBI lineage: Eukaryota > Viridiplantae > Streptophyta > Magnoliopsida > Fabales > Fabaceae > Adenanthera > Adenanthera pavonina. Next base: position 31,658,352 of record JAIVEN010000019.1, read on the forward strand.
TTTTCTCTAAATTAAGCTTAAATTTTATCTTATGATTAATTTAATTTACTTGAACTAAAATTTAATCTGCATTTATTTAATTGAGAACATAATATATCTAATATAACATTTTCTTATAGGTCATGATCTATAAAAATTAAAATTTTGAAGGAACATTTTGGTCAATAGATAGAAAAAATTTTATAAAAATTTTAATTTTTTTATTTTTTCTCATTTTTATTGGTCTACTTTTATCTTACTTTAAAATAAATATAAGTAATAATAAAAAAAAGAACGAAAAACGTTAACCCATATGCTTTTCCCCAACTCCGTTTTTCAGCCAAATTCATGGCGGCGACATGATTGCTTTTTGATATCTAAACAACAATAAAAATGAAAAACTTGGTTTTAAGCTTCAAACGTTCTGAAAAGTGAAAACAAACCGGCCCTAAGCCGTGTGGATTCCAAGAAGATAATGTAAACACAATCAGATTCAGATTGACATTTGACAGTAGATTGCAAAATTAAAACGTGAAGAAAATATAAACATGTCATTTCTATCGAACAAGTATCCCAATTCACAAGCCACGATCTCTCAAGAACATACATAGACGATGAGAATTGAGAAATCCCCTTCTAACCACTGCCACACAAAAGGGAGGCAAATGCGAAACTTGCACGAAATTTAGACGCCACCGTAAAGTCAGAAATCAGAAAAATGCAAGTCTGTAACAAACTCTGTACAAGTGTATCGAACTTCAACGTATACAATTAATGCTGACACTGGATAGTGACGCATATCTGAAATTAAACCCTAAATCAATCCCATGGGCCCTCGAATCAAACACGAGATTAATAAGTTAAACAGCGAAATTAGAGAACCGGGGCAGTTTCCATTGTACAAATCAAGACGAGAATAATCTCAATCTGGATAGAAGGTTCCTTCAATACAATTCTAGGGGTTGAAAAAATGGCCACCACAATGGCATTTCCAACCCAATGGCTTGTAATTAGAGTACCTGTTACCCTGGGATGACGGATCAAAAAAATCCATAGGAGCCGTTCGTGTTAGACCCGGCTTGAGCCTCTCGTGGCTAGGCAAGGTTGGAACTTGAACCGCCATGCATGGATGGCACGCGTTGCATTTGTTGTGGCAGCTAGGAGGGATCGAACCTAACCTGCTTTTCTCCTCAAGTAGAAGGTCCTGCACATACCCAATTGAGTCCTTATCAAACCAGAAACACAATCATGAAGCAGATGCATAAATATTGGAGACACAACCCTCGGCTTTTAAAAGCCTACCCGACGAGAAATTGAAGGCTGAGGCTGACTGAAGCAAGAAATTGGACAGATAAGATGATGCAGAACTATAATAAGCAAGGTGGCGATTGTGGTGAAGTACTGATATGGGTTAAGTGAAGCCATGAATGCCTATCATGTCACATTGTAGTCATTCATCCCCCATCTAAATCAAAAGAGAGTAATTGGTAAAAATAAATGCAAGTTAAGTGAGATCCGAATGCCAGTTTTCGAAACTTCCTCCGCCGAGAGAGAGAGAGAGAGAGATGATGGCTCACAGAGAGAGAGAGATGGGTTCTGGAGAGGGAGAGTTTTTGTGTTTATGGCGTTTTAGAGGGAAGATAGGCACATAAATTGGGGGGATGTGGTGGCAACCTGCAACTTTAGAGAGAGATAGTGGAGTCTGAGAGAAAGGGTGCAGGCTGCAGCAGAAAAGTGAAAGGAACGATTCAAGAAAGGTAAACAAATTGGGAGCATCCCCATCAGTATCAAGGACCCCTTGACCAGTATGCTATTAGGGGTTTGAGGCTGATTATTAGTGGCTAGATGGAAAGCCAAGGGATTTGTATGTCTGAGAGAGGTAAAAAGCGAAGGCAGGCTGGTAGTTAAATGGGGCATTTATTATGCTAGCTAATTTTCGTCTCCTTTTTCAGATCGTAGATCTATGGCTTTGACTGGGATTGACTTAATTTCTATTAATAATGAGGAGAGCTTCCACCTGATTAACAGCTGGAAATTATACTCTCATAATCCCATGCAAGAAGAAACAATCACCTTTTATGTCCCCATAAAAAGCATTTTTATCCTTTTTTCATAAATGGAATGCTGGATCTTTATAAAATTTTGTTAATGTCGGAATCCTCTCGGCTCCATAGCCCAACTAAGCCCAAGGAAAGGAAATATCAGAAAGGAAAAGGAAAGAAAAGAGGGAAGATCACAGACATTTCTTTTTATCAGCAAGTAAGGAGCACTTGGAATTTAAGACTTGACAAGCGATTGTGCATGCACAAGGAGCGGCTCGAGGGCTGGCCTCCGTAAAGATAAATTACTAAAATTGGATTAGCACGCTTCAATAAGCATTTTACATAACATTGGGTTAAGGGTATTTGGAACTTTCTCAGTAGTTCAGTTTCCATTTCGAGGTTTCCTGATTCCCTGCTTTGATTCCACAGCTTGCAATTAGTCAAAGCTGCCAATAGATCATTGACATTGCACTGAGGAGAGTGAGAGAGAGGATTGTGATAGTGAGTGACCAGACGTACGTACATTTTTTCCACTGAGAAGGAAAAAAGATCTATCTGCAAAGCATGTAAAATATTTCCATTTTGTGGGGATTATAGCCTTTTTTCTTAGTTCTTACAGAAGAGAGCAGTTGTCGATGATCATCAAAGCAAGTAAAGTAATCTTTGCTTTCCTCGCCTTTTCTGAGATTTCCAATCAGGGATTCAATTATTTACTATTCTCAGAGTAAAAAGGTGGCGCAAAAGACAAGGAAAGTCACGCTGCCACTTTGTACCGTTCTTGCTCTGGAATAATAATAATAATAAACGAGTACTATGTCTTAAGTCTTACCTCGTTTAAATTACAACAACGATTTGTATGGACTTAGGAACCTTATTAATGGCTGTTGAGAATGCCCTGCCATCTTCCTGGATCACATGGTGATGGTACCATACCATGGGTCACATGTGGAGGGTGTTGTTAAATTGACCATTGTGCCAGCAAATATGAAATAAATAATTCCGTGATGACCGAACATGTTTTCTGATGTATTAAAAATCAAGTCCCCCTTCTTTGTGACACAAAAATGACAGAGCAGAATGACCGTAATAGAGGCCTTTACCTCTTTCGTTTTGTTGCCGTAATTCAGTCAACTTTGTGTTTATTTAAACTTGAAACCATGGATCTGACCCCTTAAAAAAAAAGAAACTTGAAACTATGTGATATGAAACACCTGCACATTCATTGACATGGAATAAAAATTCGTAAGACCGAAAAACAAACTACAACACCTTTGCTGCTAGAGGAAAGTAAAGAAATGTCTCAGATGTATTTGGTATATAATTTAATAATAGAGCTGCGCTACAGGTGGGTAGTAAATTATACCAACAAATATTAAAATCAATAATTAACATAGATTGAACACCCAACTATACTTCAAGATTTCCAATTCTAAATTTTCAATTTATGAACTAGGATTTTTCACAAAACTGGTTCAATGCCTCACCGGTTAAGGAAAAAAAAAAAAAGACCAATTCAACATGATTTTGACTAGGTTTTGACCAGATATGAATCAGCACAGTTTGGATGATTTCCGAACCAAATCATGGCTGGATTCATCAATTAACGAGACGGACCAGCTGATCTTGTTTAATTTTCAATGCCAGCTAAATTGGATAACATTTAGCTAAGTTTGATACTTAGGGAATGAGTTTCATAGAAGTGAGAATAACAAAATAATTCTTTTGTTATATATTTGGTGTTCAAACTTCTTAGAAATAAAATATAGCCTTTTGAATGAAATATCTCCTTCTCCTTTTCACTTTCTATTTCTCTAAAAATGACTCATTTATACCAAATATAGTATTAGTTTTTTAATGCCATTGAATTGATGCTTCTAGTCAAAAGATGCAAATTTAAAGAGTGCCCTTTCTGGCGGGGTAAAGCTATCAATTTTCTTTTGGAATGAGGGAACTCACCCACTAGATATTTTTGCTTGACATCTTTATGATCAGTATGAGTATAATATCGATTATACTACATTTTTCATTGCAATACCTGGTGAAGTTTGAACTTAAAGAGCAGAGCACATACGGCGGGTTTGGTCATAAGTACTTTATTGTATATATCTTTACAACTATACTAGTCACACAAAAAAAAAACTTTACCAATATAATACACACGAAAATTTGTATTATGGATATAAAATCCCTTTCAAATGTATGGCCAATTAAATATGAAGGTCTTATTACTACTTCACACTCCTTACAGATCGATCCAGTCAGCCATCCCTCAAGGCAGACGGGCGAAAACGGTACCCCATGCCAACCCCATGGCCTTCTATAAAAAAGAACTTTGATTCATAATCCGCAATTCTAATTAATATGATAGTAATCTCACAAACACAAAGCCCTTAGGCCAACTAGTCAACAGTTGTGGTCGCATGCATGGAGGACCAACCCTGCATGGCTGCATCCCTATGGGACGCACGGCTTCTTTCTCACTAAGTCATTGATGCCTCATTATGTCCAGATTGAAACGCCTAGGACGACATCATTTCATTCCATGGACATTAATTGGTCCTCTTAGGCAAAACCTGGAAATCTAATAGTCCAAAATCATTAAAATCTATTATTTAGCAGGACAACTTCTAGGTTGATTTAAAAGTTGGTTTTGCATGAACAGTCACAAGAAAAACATACCATCAACTGACGCCCATGCAATTTAGATTCATTCAAGACACGAGCCCCTTGAACTGCTTCGGTTTCAAGATATTCCACATAAGCAAAACCTTTATACTTGTCTGTCAATATAGTGACCTTATTGTTTCTCTCAATTATATCGTAAATTGTTGCTTTATTAAAAAAAAAAAAGAAAAAATAAAAAAGGGCGTGCTGGAAGTGGGGTAACTCAGGAAGGAAAGGGTGGTTGTATCCTTCATCCCTGTAGACCAGAATGCCTCTACTTTTCAGCGTAGAAGTGGATGCTAAACTGCCCGCAAATTCCAACCTAATATTGGGTATTTTTTCTCCAAGCAATAAACATAAGGAAACCGTCGGCTCCGACTCCATAAATCACCCACTTAGACCAACTGAAGATATTCCACGCACATACATGATCAGACAAAGCCTACAACATTTAACAAAGTGTTCGTAGCACATAGCTTTGGAATGCCAATAACATTTTTACCAGTTTCCAACACAATCTCCATAAAAGCCTTATTCCTATTATTAAGTTCATACTCATTGCAAATTTAAAACAGGGCCAACCTCTTTTCATTCTCCAGAAAAAGCCTTTTCCATCCATTCTGCCATGATTGTAATTCTTTTAGTAAAAGTTATAGTATGAGATTTAATAGAATAAAAAACCTGTTTGGTTCCAAGTTTGGAACTCAGTTTGGAGTTCAAAACCTAGTTTTATCTATTATTCAAAAAATAAAACCACTAAAATGTAAATTAGGTCATAAGTCCAAAACCTAGTTAATATAAGAAAAACTATCTGATATATCCAAATTGCTTTCCACAAAAGTGAAACCAAATCGGTCCTCAAAAGTGAAGAAAAGAGGGAAAATGGGGCGACGGTAAATGATGAAAACCATCGTGAAGAATTTTAAAAACAGGAAAAAAATACATACTCGTTGAGAATATTCTTCCATTAATAAAAAGTAATTGACATACAGTGACACCGCATGTGAGTAGAGTAAAATCATTATTGGGACTTTTCTTTCTTATCCATGGTAGAAGCACTCCAATGGAGAAGGATTTAATTGAGATTGTTTTTCTCTTGTGGCCTTAAAAGAAAAAACGAAGAGAAGTGTGTCTGTTTCGGACAGGGAGTATATTTAATAATAAACTACTCACACTACACCAACTCTCCTCAAAATCCTCGTACGTGCACAAACTGGGAGAGTAGGAATAATAACCGTTCCCACCCATTTGTGTTTTGCATATATTAACACAAAGTGCTCTAATTGATATTGGGTTTGGGCCTTTGTTATTTTTTTATTTCACACATCAATGGTAGATTTAATTATGCAACCCAATATCTCCCACTCATACTTGATGGGTTAATCATTTGTAATTTTTTTTTTATTTCATACTAAGTGCTCTACTGTGACTGCATGGCATGACGTCTGCAATTACGTATTCTTATACTAGAAATCCCATTCTAGGATCAGTAAAAAATAACCATATGTATCTCATATTTATCTTGTTCGTATATTATGCATTGCATGTCCTAAATTTACCTATATACACTTTTATTCATGGCAAATCTAACACCTCTTAAGTTTTCACACAAACTCAGCTTGTCTTACTTTTGTATGCTTAGTGTTCACGCTTAAAATGTTAACTAAATAACTTCTAAACAGACATGTTTCAGACACTAGCATAGATATATATATATATATATTTCTAGGTAATCTTTCTTTAGTCCATATTTCATTTTAATATGAAACAATTGCTTTCCTAGCATAATACCTTCAGATCGAATTTATCATGATCATTGGATATATGTTAAAGTAACGAACACTGAATCATTTCGCCATAAAAATGTCAAAGTCATAAGGACATTAATGAAAATGTTTATTCCTCTATGGGACTCACATAATAATAAAGTAAGGATCTATTCACTTGCTTCCCAATTACAGTTTTAAAAAACACATGTAGTATGAATTGCATGCTATGGTGTTACTCTTATCACATAAGAGCATATATCGATTTTGGTTTGTTGTAACACCGTACAAATTTAAGTTCAGACACACACAGTGTCTAACCCGAATTCTTCCATCACTCCCACTTATCATGATGTCTTTTGTTGGAGAATTTGTTATCTGGTTATATATATTATGGATTATGGGTATCCATAATTCGATCCAAAAATTTATATTTGTTGGATCTCATCCTGACCTACTCTCTTCCTTTTATCAGGGCGACTTATTTTGTGTTATTTCACTATCATATTAGCCTTCTTGCTTATTTATTGGTGAACACAAAATGTTTCATCTTTGTCTACTCCTCACGAGTGTTAAAGGCCGTTATTCGTGTGAGAAAGCTAACATTGTCAACATGTACAACATACTAGACATTGTATATTTTTCACAAATACATGTACACACATATCTCAATTATAGTAAGTGTACTTCATTTCATTCATATAATTGATCATTATAGAGATTTGTATTACATCATATCCTATGAATACCAGAAAATACCAAGAGATTTCACATGATCAACATACACATCTCTAGGTATTGGCTCTGTAAGGGGATCAACTATCATTTGACATGTAGAAATATGACAAATTGTAACACTCTTCTATGTTATGGTGTCTCTTACAAAATTATACTTGGTATCTATGTACTTTGTCTTACTATGATACTTGAGATATTTGGTGTAAGCTATGACTGTCTCACTATCACAGTTTACTAAAAGAAGATCTAATTTATCACCAATGACCTTGTCACACCCGAAAATGCGACGCAGATGGTGCGGAGGTAAAGAAAAAGAAAGAAATCGGCCCACACGACGGGGACTGATTTCTGAGGAGTCGCCACCAAAATTTTAGGGGAAATTTTGGAAAACCGAAATAAAAGGACAAGGATGGTCTGCGAATCAGAGTTGGGTTAGGGAGTACGATTGTGAATGGGGAATGTGTTAGGCACCCCCACAACACCCGTTCCTAAAAACGATTACCTTAGGTTGATCATGCAATTTTTATGGCTTTTAAAAATTATTTTAGTTGCCCTTTAATCATTCACATGCAAAAATAGATAAAAAAAATGTAAAAATGAAATTAAAGAATAAAATGAAAATATGGGAAGTTGGAAAAATAAAATAAGAAGAAAATATTATTTATTTACAAAAAGTGGACTTGACCCAGAATTAGAGTCTGGGGCCTATGTATCCTGCAATAGGGATCAAAGTCGACGTAGTTCGGACTAGAAATGTGTGTCACTGGGTTAGTATTTTTTATTATATATATGCTTTGAAAAAAGAGGTTTATAGAAAATAATTTGTCTTTCTAAAAGGAAAACAATTTTTTTAGGATTGGTTGGTGTGTTTTAATTTGTAAAAGATAGGTTAATTTTCATTATCTGCTCTTATCATTTATTATTATTTTTGGTTTAATCAATTTCTAAAAGAGAAAATATGTTTTTCCTCAATTTGAAAAATATGATTAAAATTATATGCGATTTTGAACATTTTATTTTGATTTGAAAAGGAAATATTTGAAAACAATTTCATTTTTACATAATAAAACTAATTGGCTTATGTGGCGACTTTATCACTCACAATATACAATTGATACCTAAATGTCCACGGTGGTACCACTTGAGACAAAAAGGCATAAAAAGGGTTCGAACCAATAACTTTTGTACAAATTATTTTCTTACTTTCTTTTTTTTTATCATAAGAATAAAAATAAATGAAATTCTTTTGACACATATTTATTTAAAAATCAATATTCCATGCTCACAATCACGAACCTTACATCCTTAAGACGGATTAAGTTCAGAATCAAAAGAAAAGCACCAATTTCATCGCTTCCAGAAACAAACACACCAGACATACCATGATTAATCTTTCAAATAGCCAAAATGCATAAGCTAACCCTGTCTTATTGCTCATCCCAAAATCTTGGTCACAAACGTACTAAGCCTGAGGTTTTACTTAAACAAGACAAGATACGCAACCAAAATATTCAAACATCATCCGCCAGCAATCTAAAGGGAGATCCCCTCAGAAATGAATATCCCACAATACTAACAAGAAAGCCTTTTATTCAGCCATACATTTATTTTGAGAAAACGGGGACATGATTAATCAAGAACAACATCAGACCAAGACAGGATATGCCAGAAACAGATATTAAGTCATCAATAGACTAAAACCAGCTTTGCAGTTCAGCTGGTAACAGGGGACCAACTAATCAACAGCTAAAAACCTGGCCAACACCATAATCAATTCATCTCAAAACATGCAAAGAAAGGGAAGTACAAACAGCTGCAGGTTTCATTGTATGATTATAAAGGAAGACAAAACTGACCCCCAATGACAACAGTATTTCTTGGATTTATGCTCTCCTATTGTGTCAAGTCCTACACCTTATCATGTAAAAAAAATACACTAAATGGATCATAGTGACTCCCAATAGGCCCAGTTGAAACATTTTATAAAAGTATAACCACAACCAAAACAATGTTCGAATCTATCATCTTGAACGTAATTTGAGATATTACTATAACCTATTGTAAACCATAAGCAAAAACAAAATTCAGCAAGCCAGAAAGATGGTTAGCATAATTACAGCAGCCACATATCCTTAACCACAGCACAACACGAAATTTGCAACTCGAAGAACAATTTAAGGAAACAGAACCCCGCCCTTGAAACAACAGAAAACTAATTTCCAAATCGTTCAAAATTCAGCAAATAGATACATCAATCATATCCTGCATTTCCTTAAGAGAGCAGAGCCCATTCGCATAGCTGGCCACATGGTTTAATGCTAATCGATTACTAAAGAACTCCTAAACTACTAAAGAAATTCTGTTGTGACCGCTTCATGCGAAGATAAAAATTAGTGACCAGACATGAAAGTAAACGGCCATGGCAAAAACAGTCAAGGAAAAAGGCAAAAAGCTTCCAATCTGTGCCTGTATTTTGAAATGAGAGTTACCGGATGATGATATGAGCAGCTGCCTTCCTCCAAATTTCCCTTCCTTCTGCCTTGGCTCCTTCTCCTCTATTTCTCCAGCGTACTCCTCGGGTTTCCTCAGCACCAAAAGTCTTCCACTGTTCCCCCCACGGTCTCTTCTGGGCTCCCCTGCCTGTTTCTTTGTCCGAGCTTCCCCCTGTCTCCAATCTCCCTTCACTCCCCCTCGTGATCTCCTCTATTTTTTTTTAGCGTTCTTCCTCTGCCTCTCGGACACCAAATTCCTCCCGAGCAACCTCCTAGAGAATCCCCCTTTTCTTCGAGATTTCCCCGCCTCTTTATAGAGTTCTTGCCACTAAAATAGCCGAAGCCTCCTGACCGCGTGACAGCTTTAGGCCAGTGATTTCGTGCGCCCCCTCCATGCTCCTCTGTTCTGGTTGCTTGAAACCGTGCTAAACATCGTTGCCCTTTTCTGCTCTGCTACAGTAGGTACGGTGTAGTGTGGATCTTACTCTTTTGCTCACTTTTTCAGCTTTTCTAGCTCCTGTGTCTGAATCTTCCGCGTGAGCTTCCTCTACTTTTCCTTTCATCCTCTTCATTAGTCAATGCTTGTGCCTCTCGCCCGTGACTCCCCGTCTTTTCTTCTATCTCTGCTCTGTACGCAGACTCCCTCTGACCTTTCTCTCGCGCACGTCTTCCTCTGACTTTCTTCAGTCTGTCTCTCATGCTTCTTCGGTCTCCATCATGCCTCAGCCCTAGCCCTCTACCCCTCGCCTTTCTTCGCTCTACCTTTCTTTTTCTTTCCTCCGTGGATCCCTCGCTGTCTCTCGCCTGAGCCCTAGGCTAGGGCTTCCTCCATCTCTCGGTCTCACTCGCACGGCTCCCTCTAGTTCATCCCTCAGTTTCCTTCCTCAACCTTGTTGGATCAAGAGTTTTGATAATTCCAAACCAACACTCAAGAGCTTGGATTGAAGATATCAAAGGAGATTAAAGCTGTTTCAAGTGAAGGTCTTCTGTGAATTGGCTATTAGATCTTTTGTAGGATCTTTAGTTTTTATTTAGATTGGGTAAAAGATTTTGATTTGAGAAAAAGACATTTTCAAACCTTGATTTGAAATTTAAATCTTTACCTATTTGGAAAATACTCACAAACAGACGAAGTTTGAAAGTATAACTGAACTGTCAAATTGGAAATTCGAACTTTGCTTTTGGAAATTCGAATTTCGAGCTAAAACTGATTAAGTCTGGAAAGGTATCCCTCTGTCAGACGAATTTTGGTCATTCAAAATTCGAACTTCAATCAAGTCTGAAAGAAGCCTTTTTGTGACAGACGAACTTCACAGTCTCAAAATTCGAATTTCAGACAAAATGCCATTTATGAAAACCAAAGAAATTCATCTGAAGCTTTGCTAAAGTTCATCTGAAATTAAGAAGAAACTAAATTTGAAAAATGCTCTCTGACAGACGAACTTTTACTTAGCAAAATTTGAATTTTCATCTGAGTCAAAAAAAAGCTACTTTGTGACATTCGAATTTCACTCTTTCAAAATTTGAATTTCAGACAAAACAAAACTTGAGAAAATAGAGAAAATTCGTCTGAATGTTTGATAAAGTTCATCTGAGATCAAGAATGATTTAAGTCTCAAAACTGGTCTCTGACAGACGAATTTCACTCTGTCAAAATTTGAATTTCAAAGAAAGTGAACTATTGTGTCTATTTGGACGTTCAATGGACAGACGAATTTTGGGCATCCAAAATTCAAATTTCGAGGGCACTGTAGCAAATTGAAAACACTGTTCACACTTAACAGAAAATCTTACTTCTTAAAAATTCGTATGTCACATTGTGAAAATATTTTATGAGTTTCGAAATTCGAATTTCACTCTATGGACAGACGAACTTCGCATTTTTACGTTGGAGGCTTTAACCTTCGGTTCCCTCAAAATTCGTCTGTTGGCCAACCGAAATTCGAATTTCAGTATGTCAGAAACATTAAATGCGGTTGGTGAACGGATAGTTTTTCAGAGTAACCGTTGGATAACTTCCCCAACGGATAGATTTAGTCTCTAACGGATATTTGAGATTTAAATCTATAAATATAACATTATTTGAAGTTGTGGGTAACGAATCAAACTTGTATATACCGAATTTCTGCTGAATCTTCATCTCAAAAACTTTTACCCTTCCAACTTCATTATTTGTACTTAAACTTTCATATCTACTCTATTCTAGAGAATTATTCATTTGTAAACAATCTACTCTTTATCTGAAAGATAGATTTACTTGTGAGGGGTATTCACAAGGGGATTGGGAAGCACATAGAGAAAGTGCTTAGAGAGTTTGAGAGAGCTCAGAACAGAGCAGACTCGTGTACTGTGGCCTTAGTAAGAAGCCCGTTGAAATTCTTGCTGGATAGTGGATAAATCTCAAGAGGTGTCTTGGGGACTGGATGTAGGTCAAGTGGATAGACCGAACCAGGATAAATCACTGAGTTTTCTTCTCCTTATCTCTACTTATCAACTTGCTCTGTTTTACACGTTGTTTTCATTATACTGTGATATTTTCACTTGCTTTACTTTGTGCAGAAAAATTTCAATCTTCCCAATTCACCCCCCCTCTTTGGAAGTCAGCCTTGCTAACAAGTGGTATCAGAGCCCGGATTCCCATTCAAAGGATTTCACAGTCCGGGAACAAAGATGGCTGGCTTTGGAGAGAGTATACTTCCTGAAGGGAACAACACTAACAGACCACCAGGCTTCAGTGGAGAGCATTATGGGTACTGGAAGATGAGGATGCAGATCTACCTCCAATCAATTGATCTTGACATCTGGTCAGTCATTGATAAAGGAGATTTCGTCCCAATGGCTCTAACTGAAGATGGAAGATACAAAGAGAAGCTGGAAGCAGAGTGGAATGATGAAGACAGAAGGAGAGTCCTACTGAATTTTAAAGCAAAGCATTGTTTAGTCAGTGCCCTGAACCAGGACGAATTCTACAGGGTCTCACAATGCACCACTGCAAAAGGGATGTGGGACACTCTGCAGATTGCACATGAAGGGACATCTGGGGTCAGGGAGAACAGACTCAATACGTGCATTGGAGAGTATGAGAGCTTCAGGATGTCTGAAGGAGAAACTGTAAAGGAGCTCCAAAAGAGATTCACTCTCATTGTGAATCAACTAAAGAGCCTAGGAAAGGAATACACTCAATCAGAGAAAGTGAGAAAAATTCTCAGAGCTCTCCCTCTGGAATGGCAGCCCAAGGTGACAGCAATAGAAGAAGCCAGAGGAGAATCAATGGCCTCTGTCACAGCTCTCTTCGGGAGCCTTGAGGAGTATGAAGGAAAAATCAAAGCTCTCAAGGAAGCCGGGCTGGACAGAAAGAAGAAAGGCCTTGCTCTCAAAGCTGCTGATGAAAATGAAGAAGAATCTAACGAAGAGGATGAACTTGATAAGGAAACCTTGGCTATGATGGTCAGAAAATTCGGAAGATTCTATAGCAAGAGGAAGAACAAGAGATTCTTCAAGAAAGTAGCTGCTAGGGAAAGCAAGCAAGAGGCAAAAGAATCTGTGACTTGTTATGAGTGCAAGAAGCAGGGACACATAAAATGGGGCTGCCCCCAATTCCTCAGGAAGCAAGAAAAAGAAAAGAAAGGTGCTGACAAAGGGAAAAAGAAGAAGGCGTACATCTCATCCATATGGGGCAACAGCTCAGATGAGGAAGAAGAAGATGAAGATGAGATTGCCAACATTTGTCTAATGGCACTTGCTTCTGAAGAAGCTACACCCTCATACAGCAGTGATCAGGATGAAGAGGTATATGAATCTGAACCTTCCTATTCTGAATTACTGGATGCATTTCATGAGCTTCATGATGAATTTATTAAAGTTGCTAAAGAACTAAAATTGGCAAAGAAAAAGATAAGCAAGCTGGAGTCTCAAAGCACAGTTTCTGAAACTTCTTCTCCATCTACTTCTGAATCTGTTTGCTGCATTTCTTGCACTGAACTTAAACAAACGAATGATTATCTAGTTAAAAGCATGTCTAGGCTCACTAGAGGTAAAGACATGTTGTTTGCCCTGATGGGGAGCCAAAGAATATCACAAGGAAAAGCTGGTCTTGGCTATGACCCATGTGCTGTCAAGGAAAAGATTAGGAAGAAAAATCAAAATGCATATATGAGACATTTTGTGCATGCTAAGAACAATAAAAAGAAAGTTAATGCATCACCTCACATTGAAACGTATGATCAACCAAGGCATGCTAGACAAAAGTATTACCTGCACTGTTTTCTTCCTGCATCTCAATCTAGCAGTCCTTTCACTATATGTCATTTCTGTAACAAAAAGGGACATATTTCCAGTTCTTGTGATTTGAGGAAAAATGGACTTGGCAGGAAAGTTGGATGGGTTCCCAAAGTTGCATCTGCATCTAGGAAAAAATATACTGACCAAAAAGGACCCAAGCAAATTTGGGTACCTAAAAGGAAATCATAAACATTGTTTTGCAGGTCTGTCTCAAAGTTAAGAAAAGCAACAAATGGTATATGGACAGTGCCTGCTCAAGTCACATGACTGGTGACAAGGAGAAGTTCATCACCCTTAGAGACAAAAAAGGAGGAAAGGTGACCTTTGGAGGTGATCAATATGGTAAAATTGTTGGCATTGGCATTGTGGGCAAAAATCCTGAAACATCCATTGAAGAGGTGCTGTTTGTGATTGGCCTCAACCACAATCTGCTAAGCGTGAGTCAGACTTGTGACAAAGGAAACTGGGTGCTGTTTGACTCAAAGTTTTGCCTGGTCATCAGAAAAAGTGATCACAGAGTAATCCTCAAAGCTAAAAGGGATGGTAACTGCTACACTATTGACCTTGATGAACTTCCTCCTTTAGATTCTGTATGCTTAATTAGTAAGAATAATGATAGTTGGCTATGGCATAGGAGATTAGCTCATGTCAATATGAATCAATTGTCTAAACTGGTTAAAAATGAGCTAGTTACTGGTTTGCCAAAAATATCTTTTGAAAAGGATAAAGAATGTGATGCATGCTTAAAAGGAAAACAAACTAAATCATCCTTCAAATCCAAAAACACAGTTACCACAACAAGACCACTTGAATTGTTGCATATGGACTTAATTGGACCTTCAAGGGTAAAGAGTCTAGGTGGCAATCTGTATGTGCTTGTAATTGTTGATGATTATTCTAGATTTACTTGGACATTATTTCTTTCTTCTAAAAGTGATACCTTTGATGCATTTGTAACCTTAGCCAAGAAAGTGCAAAATGAGAAAGGTATTTCTATTGTGTCCATCAGATCAGATCATGGAGGAGAATTCGAAAATGCATACTTCCTGGAGTACTGCAGTGAGCATGGAATTGACCACAACTTCTCTGCTCCTAGGACTCCTCAACAAAATGGAGTAGTAGAAAGGAAGAACAGAACTATTGAGGAGATGGCCAGAGCTATGCTGAATGAGAAGGAACTTTCTCAAGTATTCTGGGCTGATGCAGTGAACACAGCTAGTTACATCATCAACAGAGCATACATCAGACCCATCCTAGGAAAGACTCCATACGAGCTGTACAAGGGGAGAAAGCCAAATCTGTCCCATCTCCATGTGTTCGGATGCAAATGCTTCATTCACAACAATGGCAAAGAAAACCTAGGTAAATTTGATGCCAAATCAGATGAAGGTATATTTCTTGGCTACTCTAGTAGGAGTAAGGCATATAGAGTTTATAATAAAAGATCAAATGTGGTAGAGGAATCTGTGCATGTGGTTTTCATTGAAAATGAAACTATTTCAAAACATGTTACCAATGAGGATGATCTTGCTTTCAATTTTGAAAAACTGGGCATATCTGATAAAAGTAGAACTGAACCTCCAAAGATATCTGAATCTGTTAACATAGAGGAAGATATCCAGGAGCAAGAGTTTGATGAAGAAAATAATGAAGAAACATCTCAAGAACTCCTTAGGGCTTGGATATATCAAAGGAATCATCCTGTTGATCAAGTGATAGGAGATGTTCAAGAGAGAGTCAAAACCAGAAAACAGTTAAGGGATCAAATGCTAAATTGTGCTTTCATTTCTCAAATTGAACCCAAATGTGCTGAAGAAGCCTTAACTGATGATTACTGGATTTTGGCAATGCAAGATGAACTAAATCAGTTTGAAAGAAATCAAGTTTGGGATTTAGTTCCAAGACCCAAAAATCATCCTGTTATTGGTACCAAATGGGTTTTCAGAAACAAACTTGATGAATCTGGAACTATAATCAGAAATAAAGCTAGATTAGTTGCTAAAGGGTATAATCAAGAAGAAGGTGTTGATTTTGAAGAAACCTTTGCACCAGTAGCCAGATTAGAAGCTATAAGGATTCTACTAGCTTATGCATGCATGAAAAATATTTTGCTATATCAAATAGATGTAAAAAGTGCCTTTCTGAATGGATATATCATGGAAGAGGTTTATGTAGATCAACCTCCAGGCTTTGAGGATTCTACAAAACCAAACCATGTCTATAAACTGAAGAAAGCTCTTTATGGATTAAAACAAGCCCCTAGAGCATGGTATGAAAGATTGAGCAACTTTCTGACTGAAAAAGGGTTTAACAGAGGCAAAGTTGACATAACTTTATTCACTAAGAAAGAGAATAAAGATTTACTAATTGTCCAAATCTATGTTGATGATATTATTTTCGGTGCTACTAATGAAACTCTTTGCAAGGAATTTTCTAAGTTAATGCAGGGAGAATTCGAGATGTCTATGATGGGTGAACTCAATTTCTTCCTTGGATTGCAAATCAGACAACTTAATGATGGTATCTTTCTCAGTCAATCCAAGTATCTAAAAGAGCTATTAAAGAAGTTTGGAATGGAGAATGTCAAGCCAATGGGAACACCTATGGCCACTGGAACCAA
Source organism: Adenanthera pavonina (assembly GCA_026686845.1). Classification (NCBI taxonomy): domain Eukaryota; kingdom Viridiplantae; phylum Streptophyta; class Magnoliopsida; order Fabales; family Fabaceae; genus Adenanthera; species Adenanthera pavonina. Next base: position 31,674,934 of record JAIVEN010000019.1, read on the forward strand.
ACTGGACATGGATGAAAATGGGAAAATGTTTGACATTACTCAATACAGAAGAATGATTGGATCCCTGCTGTACCTAACTGCCAGCAGACCTGACATTATGTTCAGTGTCTGCATGTGTGCAAGGTTCCAATCATGCCCCAAAGAAACCCATGCAACAGCTGTGAAAAGAATTTTCAGATATCTAATTGGAACATCACAGATGGGTCTTTGGTATCCAAAAGACAATGGAGAAGATCTCAAAGGATACACTGATGCTGACTTTGCAGGATCCAAAACTGACAGAAAAAGCACAAGTGGAACTTGTCAGTTTCTTGGAGGATCCCTGGTTTCATGGTTCAGCAAAAAGCAAAACAGTGTAGCTCTATCCACTGCAGAAGCTGAGTATGTTGCAGTTGGAAGCTGTTGTGCCCAAGTCATCTGGATGAAGCAGCAGCTTGAAGATCTTGAGGTTAAAATGAAAGAGATACCCATCATGTGTGATAATCAAAGTGCCATAAACATCACTAAGAATCCTGTCATGCACTCAAGGACGAAACATATTGAGGTTAGACACCACTTCATAAGGGATCATGTTCTGAAAGAAGAAGTTAAGCTGGAATACATCCCAACAGAGGATCAACTAGCTGACATACTGACCAAACCTCTACCAGAAGACAGGCATTGCAAAATAAGGAGAGAGTTGGGAATGGTAAATCCCAATGAATTGTAAGTCATTTCTGTGCAATTATGTCTTCAGAATTTTTAATATTAAAATTTATTCTAACTTGAGCATCGGAGTATGTTTCAATATAGTTGCAGGTGCTCCTTGTGAAAAGCAATGGCTAAAAGTTTGAAAGATTGGAGCACTCCAGATTGGAACAACCAGAAAGTAAAGTGAATGATAATTATTCTAAGGTCTGGATCCATTCTGTAAGTTTTTAAAGCTGAAATTTGTATGATATTTGATTGCTAGATGAGTTTCGTTGATAATCTGTGTTTTCGAACTGGTCAACATTTTCAACATTCAAATTTTGGTTAATCAACAGACGAACGTTGGCCTGTTATGCCTTGAACAGTTCTCGGTAATACCTCGAAATTCGTCTGTTGAAGCTTAAAAGTTCGAATTTTCAAAAACAGAAATTTCAAGAGTATAATTGTCCATCACTGTTATGCGAATTGTTACTTCTTAACATACGAATGTTGGACAATATTTATAAAAGTTGAAAATTCGAAGTCTCAATTCAAAATTCGTCTGTTGACTTATGCTCTTGATGATTGAATGCTTGAAAGATGATGCTCTGTATGCTAAATTCGTCTATTGGTTGAAGTTTTGTCTGTTGAAGCTGTTTTTCTTTTCAACATTCGAATTTTGTCGAAGCAAAATTCGTCTGATTTTGTATGTATTGATTGTTTCAAGTCACTGTCAGACGAACTTTCAGACGAAAATTCGTCTGTCAGTAAGACAAGCTGAACGGTTTAACTTGTAACTGCCCGAAGTTCAAATTTTGACCCCTCAAAATTTGTCTGTCAGACGGTTACATACGTTAAAATCGACGGTTTCCCGCAGAACAGACGCAACCCTATTTGTAACTCCTCCAAGTCTGTTCTGATTCTCTCTTCAATCCTCTTAACTCCAGCCCAAAAACCGTCTTTTCTCACCGATTAAACTTCCTTTCGCATCCCTTAAATCTATTCTCAGCCACATTCTGCATCATTCAACCAAGAGATGGCAAGAGTAAAGATTCCTGGAACAGGACAAGCTGGGTCTCGGCCTAAGAGGACAGTCAAATCTCAATATGCTACAAAGGAAGGAGAGAAATCCAAGAGAAAGGCCGAACCCGGTAAAGCTACTCCTTCCAAACGTCAAAAATCCTCCTCCAAGTCAGAATCTCAGAAAGCTGGGCCCTCTTCTTCAAAATCTGCAGTTCCTTCGGCTGGTACTGCTGCTGTAGCTTCCTCTTCTTCTACTGAATCTGGAGAGTTTGAATTGACTACACTGCCACTGTGGAGCACTCCTGAGATTCAAGAAGAGTACACTACCAAGTTTTCCAACAAAAAGGTAATCAAGCCTCACTGTGTAAATATGGAACAATTTCTGATATCCAACAACTTTGATGCTGCAATATGGCTGATAAAGTATAAAAATCTGTTGGAAATTGCTGAAAAATATGATGATGAGGTAGTAAAGACTTGGTATGCCTCTCTTAAGTATAACAGCAAGAAAAGGAAATGGGAGGTCACCTTGAGATCAAGGACCATTTGGCTTGATGATGAAACCTTCAATGAGGTGTTGGAAATCCCAGGACAAGATGGGCTAAAAGTTGACATTACATCCTCTGGGTATATGGATGAGGCTAGCACAGCTGATGAAGAAGGTGAGCCCTTCCTATATTACAAGGAAAGCACTATCTTGGACACCTTGTTCAGAAGAAGGGAGAATAGGCCCACAATAAATCTGTTGAAGCCCACAGACCTCAGTGTACAAGTAAGGATCTTGCACTACATAGTGTCCAGGATCATATTCAACAAGGGTGGCAGCTTCAATTTGATAACAAGGGCAGAGGCTCATGTGATGACTGCCATCATATGTGGGAAGCTGATCAATATGGGGCATTTCATTCTCCAGGGTATGATAAAGGCAAGGGATCAGAGGAAAGATTCCACACTTCCCTATGCAGCAATTATCTCAAGAATCCTGCAGCATGCTAGGATTCAGCACATTGAAAAGGGGAAAGGGAAGCTCACTGAGGCCTTCAAAGAAGAGGAATTGCAAAGGATGGGCATTGAAAGAGATGAAGGACATTGGGTTGGAAAGGGAACAGGAAAATCTGAAGATTTGTTCTTTATTGCTGATGCATCCCTCCAACAAAAAGGCACCTCTGAGGCTCCTGGCAGATCTGTACCTCAGCCTTCTCAGCCTATTCCATCTCCATCCAGGCCCACTCACCTTCCTTCCACTCCCTTCTCTCGAACCAAGCCAACTAAGATCACTGAGATGTTTGACAATCTGTCAACACTCATTCTCAGCATTAAGGATGAGCAAAATGCCAAATTTGCTCACCTGCAAGATCAGATACATCAGTTGGCAGTGAATATGAAGGTGGTGGCTGATGCCTATGAAGAGATTAGAAATGCAATTCCTACCACTTCAGTTCCACCTCAGCCTGGTATCCCTGAGCCTTCTCTGTCTCCATCCCCTGTGCCTCCAAGTCCCTTCGAGATTGCTTCCACTGACCATGATAATGATAGTCCTGATGCCATGAAATCACCTAGTCCTGGTCCACCCTTGGACTATGGATTGGAAGAAAACAGCCCTCCTGAGCCGATGCAAGAGGATGCTCAGGGTTCAATTCTGTCTATACAAGAATCTGAGCAAGTTGAAAGACTGGTTGCAGCCATGAGCAATGAGGAAAGAAGCATTGTTCCTGTTATTGATTATTTTGCCATTGCTCACAATGCCCTTCTACTAGCTCAAAGGAGAAGGCTTGAAGAAATGTTTCCTCCTCCTGCACCAGTCTCTCCTTCTCTTGCTGATTATGGGCTGTCAGAGGAACAGAGAGCTCGGCTAGCTCTTTCCAGGCAGGAAATGCAAGAGCTGCTTGAGGTCTCTGATGATTCTGATGAAGAGCCTTCAACTGCACCAGCTCAGCCAGAAATTCCTTTTGCTCCTGTCCCTCTTCGTGCTGTTCCTCTCACTCAGATACCTCCTCCAATGGACTTTGCTGGGCTTTCTGATGATGCCAAAAAGGGGGAGAAGATAAAGCAAACTGGGACTAAGCACACTGGAAGATCTACTGAGTCATCTGGAAAAGGAAAAACTTACAGCAAGAAGTCTAAGCCAAAGAAGAAGTGATGTTTTTAGATCTTAGGCTGAATCTTCTTGTTGTATCTAGTTTTAAATTGTTTTATTGTTTGTTTGAAAGAATAACTGAACTGATTGAAATATGTATTGCAACAATTTGTTTACGTAAATTATATTTTTGGTTGCAATGATTTGGGCTTTGAATCTCTTCACTTAATTTGCTGAAAATGATATCTTATGAACTATAATGCATATATTGAGGGGGAGCTTGTGTAAGCAAACCCAAGTACTAATCCAGTTTGTGAGTTGTTTTGTTATCATCAAAAAGGGGGAGAATGTTGGATCAAGAGTTTTGATGATTCCAAACCAACACTCAAGAGCTTGGATTGAAGATATCAAAGGAGATTAAAGCTGTTTCAAGTGAAGGTCTTCTGTGAATTGGCTATTAGATCTTTTGTAGGATCTTTAGTTTTTGTTTAGATTGGGTAAAAGATTTTGATTTGAGAAAAAGACATTTTCAAACATTGATTTGAAATTTAAATCTTTACCTATTTGGAAAATACTCACAAACAGACGAAGTTTGAAAGTATAACTGAACTGTCAAATTGGAAATTCGAACTTTGCTTTTGGAAATTCGAATTTCGAGCTAAAACTGATTAAGTCTGGAAAGGTGTTCCTCTGTCAGACGAATTTTGGTCATTCAAAATTCGAACTTCAATCAAGTCTGAAAGAAGCCTTTTTGCGACAGACGAACTTCACAGTCTCAAAATTCGAATTTCAGACAAAATGCCATTTATGAAAACCAAAGAAATTCGTCTGAAGCTTTGCTAAAGTTCATCTGAAATTAAGAAGAAACTAAGTTTGAAAAATGCTCTCTGACAGACGAACTTTTACTTAGCAAAATTTGAATTTTCATCTGAGTCAAAAAAAAGCTACTTTGTGACATTCGAATTTCACTCTTTCAAAATTCGAATTTCAGACAAAACAAAACTTGAGAAAATAGAGGAAATTCGTCTGAATGTTTGATAAAGTTCATCTGAGATCAAGAATGATTTAAGTCTCAAAACTGGTCTCTGACAGACGAATTTCACTCTATCAAAATTCGAATTTCAAAGAAAGTGAACTACTGTGTCTATTTGGACGTTCAATGGACAGACGAATTTTGGGCATCCAAAATTCGAATTTCGAGGGCAGTGTAGCAAATTGAAAACACTGTTCACACTTAACAGAAAATCTTACTTCTTAAAAATTCGTATGTCACATTGTGAAAATATTTTATGAGTTTCGAAATTCGAATTTCACTCTATGGACAGACGAACTTCGCATTTTTACGTTGGAGGCTTTAACCTTCGGTTCCCTCGAAATTCGTCTGTTGGCCAACTGAAATTCGAATTTCAGTATGTCAGAAACATTAAATGCGGTTGGTGAACGGATAGTTTTTCAGAGTAACCGTTGGATAACTTCCCCAACGGATAGATTTAGTCTCTAACGGATATTTGAGATCTAAATCTATAAATATAACATTATTTGAAGTTGTGGGTAACGAATCAAACTTGTATATACCGAATTTCTGCTGAATCTTCATCTCAAAAGCTTTTACCCTTCCAACTACATTATTTGTACTTAAACTTTCATATCTACTCTATTCTAGAGAGTTATTCATTTGTAAACAATCTACTCTTTATCTGAAAGATAGATTTACTTGTGAGGGGTATTCACAAGGGGATTGGGAAGCACATAGAGAAAGTGCTTAGAGAGTTTGAGAGAGCTCAGAACAGAGCAGACTCGTGTACTGTGGCCTTAGTAAGAAGCCCGTTGAAATTCTTGCTGGATAGTGGATAAATCTCAAGAGGTGTCTTGGGGACTGGATGTAGGTCAAGTGGATAGACCGAACCAGGATAAATCACTGAGTTTTCTTCTCCTTATCTCTACTTATCAACTTGCTCTGTTTTACACGTTTTCATTATACTGTGATATTTTCACTTGCTTTACTTTGTGCAGAAAAATTTCAATCTTCCCAATTCACCCCCCTCTTGGGAAATCAGCCTTGCTAACAAACCTTACCCGTGGTTCTCTTTCGGTCTCTCTTCGTGGCCCCCTCTTTAGTCCCCTCTATCACCTCTCTCTAACTCCTTCTGTTCTTCTCACGGCACCCTTCTCGTGTACTCTCCCTCCCTCCATCTTTAGGGCTACGCCCTAAAGCCTTGTCCACGAGCCCTCATTTGGGCTCGTGACATGTTTGGGCTGAAGCATTTCAGCCCAAATATGTATTTGGGCTGAAATGCTTCAACCCAAATATATATATTATTTTTATTTATATATATATAGCATTTTTTCTTCTTTATTTCTTTTTTTTTAAGATTGCAGTTTTAATTTTTATTTGTTTTCTCCTTCTTTTTCTTCTTTTTTTCTTTATTTCAAATTTCGGATATCAAATTCTAAAAAGATGCACTTGGGTCTTGAAATTAAATTACAATTATTAATTTCCCTGTTTAAAAGAGAATTTTGTTTCACTTCTTTTATTTCTCATTTTTCATACTTCTCTCTTTTTTATATATACATATATTTTAAAATACTTGGACAAAATAGGGTGTTCACAGACCCCCAAGTATTTTATGAATCTCTTCGTCCATATTGCTTCTTGCACTGCTGTAGAACATGCAATGAACTCTATTTCTATGGTAGACAAAGCAATACAAGCTTGTTTCTTACTACACCAAGATAAAACTCCATTGTTCAGCAGAAACATATATCCAGAAGTCGATTTGTGCTCATCTAGATCTTCTCCCCAATTTGCACTGGAGTATCCTACTGAACGTAAATTGCTTCCTTAATAGCATAGGGCATAATCTACTGTGCCTTGTAAGTATCTCTGGATTCTCTTCACAGCTTTTTAATGCTTCTGTCTAGGGTTTGACTGGTACCTATTGACCAAATCAACTGCATAACATATGTTTGGTTTCGTACACATCATGACATACATTAGACTGTCAACCACACTTAGGGACATTTTCCATCATCTTCTTTTTAGACTCAGTTTAAGGACACATGTCTTGGCTTGGATTTTCTCCTCTTGAAATAGAGGTATCCATGGGTTTACAGTCTTTCATATTAAATTGCTTAAGAATTTTCTCAATGTAATTCTTTTGAAAAAAGGATATTAATTTTCTTGAGTGATTTCTATGGATCTTAACTCCAAGTATATAATCAGTTTCACCCATGTCTTTCATCGTAAAATTCAAAAAGATAACTATCATTTGATAGCTATAATTGATAATATAGTATGTCATCCACATAAAGGGATAATATCACAAGATTCTTTTCAAACCACTTAATATATACATAGTGATATTTGTCGATCATTTGGAAATCGTATAAGGTTACCACTTGGTGAAACCTCAAATACCACTGTCTGGATGATTGCTTAAATCCATAAATGGACCTCCTTAGTTTGCAGACTTTATTCTTTCCCTTTCTCAATAAAACCTAATGACTGTTACATATAGATCTCTTCATCTAGTTTACCATTTACGAATGCCTTTACAATCTAGCGGATGTCTTAAAACGATGTGAAGAAACCAATCTTGTGCTCAATTGGGAGAAATGCCATTTTATGGTGTGCGAAGGCATTGTACTGGGCCATAAGGTGTCAAAAAATGGCCTGGAAGTGGACAAAGCAAAGATTGAGTTGATTGAGCAACTACCCCCACCCACCAATGTGAAGGGTATTCGAAGCTTTCTCGGTCATGCGGGCTTTTATCGTCGCTTCATTAAAGACTTCTCCAAGATAGCTAAGCCTCTATGCCTCTTATTGGAGAAAGACGTGGAGTTTAAATTCGATGATAATTGTCTTGAGGCTTTTCAAGAGCTCAAAAGAAGATTAGTAGAGGCACCGGTCATTGTAGCTCCTGATTGGGACCTTCCATTCGATGTAATGTGTGATGCTAGTGACTTTGCCGTGGGGGCTGTTTTGGGTCAGAGAAAAGACAAGGTATTCCACCCCATTTATTATGCTAGCAAAACTCTTGATGACGCTCAAGAGAATTACACGACCACAGAGAAGGAGATGCTAGCCGTAGTATTTGCTTTTGGCAAATTCAGGCCATATCTTGTTGGTGCTAAGGTAACAGTATTCACCGATCACTCCGCCATTAAGTATCTATTTAGCAAGAAGGAGTCAAAGGGCCGGTTGATAAGATGGGTTTTATTGCTACAAGAGTTTGACCTGGAGATTGTTGACAAAAAGGGCTCAGAAAACCAAGTGGCGGACCATCTATCTAGATTGGACAGCAATGCACAAGTTGATGATGAAGGTGCTATTCATGAGAAATTTCTTGATGAACAACTCTTTGCTGTTGAGGATGTAGTGGATCCGTGGTATGCTGACATTGTAAACTATTTAGTATGTGAAGTGACACCCCCTGATTTGAAGCTCTATCAATTGAAGAAATTCCTTCATGAAGCGAAATACTATATCTGGGATGAGCCTTACCTCTTTAGGCGATGTGCAGATTCATTGATTAGACGGTGTGTCCCAGAGAGTGAGCAACAAGCAATACTTCATGGCTGCCATGATTCTGAATATGGAGGTCATTTCGGGGGAGAGAAAACAGCAGCCAAGGTGCTTCAATGCGGTTTCTTCTGGCCGACTCTATTCAAGGACTCATATGAGTTTGTGCTTAAATGTGATAGATGTCAAAGAGTTGGGAACATCTCGAGAAGAAACGAAATGCCTCTTTTTACATCCATCTGATTTGGTTATAAATTTGAGCTTACTACTATTGCCAGAATCAGTCTTATGGAGTTGAAACGTACAACTAGTGAAAAGGTATCTTCATAATCTATACCTTTCTGTTTTGTATACTCTTTTACCACTAATCAAACCTTGTATCTTTCAATTGATCCATTTGTTTTTCTCTTAATTTTGAGAACCCATTTATTCCTAATTGCCTTTTGTCCAGATGGAAGATTGACTAAGTCCTAAACTTGGTTTATCTTCATCAAATCCATTTCCTCCTCCATTACTTTCTTCCATTTATTTCTAACAAGGCATGGTAAGGCCTTATGTACTAAATTGGGCTCATCATCATCTTGTAGAGTAATAAAAAGTGCAGTCCCTTCTATTAGGAAACGTCTATTTGGCACACTTTCTCTATTACTCCTCTGGAGTGGGGTTTCTTGTAAGTTGTTCTGGTCTAAAACAAAATCTTGCATTAGTCTCTGAATACTGCAACTCAAATCAAGAGATCGAGGTATATAAACTTATTTCTCAGTTTGTTCATGTATCTTATAAAGAGATACAGTATGATCCACCTCTTCCTTGCTAGGGAATTCACTTTCTAGAAATGTAGCATCTCTAGATTCTATCTCAGTCACAGTTCCATCTTGGTTTTCTCCAATAAAAATGTAACCCTTAGATTGTTCAAAGTATCTAATAAAGATACTTTCCATACTTGTGGGAAGAATCATGGACATATGCTGCTGACTCCTAGAGTTTTAAGATATTTAAATCCAGCTTACGATTTGTCTATAGTTCATAAGGTATGGATGTGACCAACTTTGAGGGTACACGATTAAGAATGAAGGCTGCTGTTAAAAGTGCATCTCCCCAATATGAAATTAGTAGATTGGATTGTGTCATCATTGACCTAACCATGTCTATATTCTATTTCTTCTTTCGGCTATACCATTTTGTTGTGGGGTACTAAGGATTGTAAGTTACCTTACTATTCCATTTTCTTCACATAACTTCTTGAATTGATCTGATAAATATTCACACCCATGATTGGTTTCCAATGCTTTGATTTTCTTGTCCATTTGATTTTCGATTAAGTTCATGTAATGTCTAAAACATTCTAGTGCTTCAAACTTATACAACAACAAATAGACATAACCAAATCGTGAGTAATCATCAATAAAAGTGATGAAATAAATAGCTTCGTGTCTTGTCCTCACACTTCTCGGACCACAAACATCTGAATGGGTTAATTGCAACAGAGTTTCTGCCTTAGTTCCAATTTCAAGTGTTTTTCTAGTTGCTTTACCAGCTAGGCAATACTCACACAAGTCCATTATATCAATTGTACCTAGCAATCCCTCTCTAGCAAGTTTAATCATTCTATTTTGGCTAATATGTCCTAGTCTAGCATACCATGTATCTATATGTGTATTAAAATCAGAACTAGAAGTAGCAAAGCAATCATATTTGTAATAATTATCAAATATGTCTAAAATGACAAAACCATTGGAAATAAAACTAGAACCGTAATATATTGTCCCTTTGAAAATATTAGCAAGTCTATTATAAAAATTAACATTGAATCCATAGTCAAGAAGGCAAATAATAGAAAACTAAATTCTGCCAGATGTTAGGAGCATATAGTACATTGTGAAGTATTAAAATTTTCCTGCTACATAAATTTAGCTTGATAGTACCAATTTCCTTCACTTCAAGCCTCGCATTATTGCCAATGAAAAGCCATCTGCTATGCTTTGGCACCCTACGGAATTCCACGAATGACTCTTGATCCTTGGTCATGTAGTCTGAGGCACTTGAGTTTATAATCCATGAACAAGATGAAGACTCAATTAGGAAAATAGTAATGGAAACATAAGAATAATGAAAAGAACAAGATTTTAGTAATACCTTATTTTGCTCAGGGTAGTCACGAGCAAAATGTCTCTTCCTATGATAGGCATAGCACTTGACCTTTGACAGGTCAGTCTTCTTAGCGCTCTTCTTACCTTTCCTCTTGAAGGATCTTTTGTATTTTTGGAACTTGGTGCCATTTCTCTTCCCCTTCTTTTGGAATTTCCTACCCTTTTTAAGCCTTGAGCTTTGTGTTGGATGGACTAACATCCTCAGCTATGTATGCATGTCCAGAAGACTTATAAGTCTCTAGTTGCTCATCCTCAAGGTACACATGTCTCAATACATCATCAAAAGTAGTGATGTTCTCATTATGGGTTAGATTAACTTTCATATGTTCTCAGCTCACTGGGAGAAACCTTATAACAGCTTGAACTTGCTGTTCATTTAAAAGCACGTGGCCAGTTGCTTTCAGCTCCCATATCATATTTGCATTTCACGTACATACTAGTTCATGGAAGTATTTGGACGTAGCTTATAGGTGTCAAATTTGATGGTGAATCTTCTAAGTTTAGAGGCAGTAGTACTCCACACTTGTCCTTGAGAGCTATCCACATAGTTTGTGCAGTCACACATTAGATCATCTATCATGGCACTCGGCATGGTGATTCAGGCAATGCTGTTCTTTTTCTTCCAGGCAATGTAGGCCTCAATGTCCCTTCTGTGTTGAGCAGTATTCCCTTGCTTAGGTTCCACTAGAACAGTGGTCAATGGCTCTACGACATCCTATTCCTCTAGAATGTAGGATACCTTTCTATGCCATAGATCTCAATTATCGCCATTCAATTTGTCCCTTTATTAAGCTCATCAATAATATTTTTGCTTGCCATTCTATATAATTATAACACAGATTATTATACAATATCTTTTATTTGTATTTATCCTTGAGTAGGTTCATCGTAGCTCTATTAAAATTCACGATCAGGAGTCTACATTTTGTTTACCCGCATCATATGAAACTTAGTTTTGTCACTATTTCCTATCAGGAATTTATGCAAATAATTCTTATATATTTTATTGCTCGTAGATGGCTCAGTATCTAAGAGCTCCCACTTCATATATATTTACTCCCACTTAGATGGAGTATTGACTTTTTTGACAGATAAAATTAAAAAAAAATCACTTGTTGAAATCCATAAATAAATAAATAAAATAACAATGTTCCACAATAAAAAAAAAAGATAAACAAAGTCAAAGACAACCAAGTCTAAATTAACACAATTCATAAATGAATAAAAAAAAAATCATGCTTCTTTCTCCCACCTTTTTTCATTTATGTTGCTTAAGGGTGTGTCTTTGATCTTTTAGGTGGAGAATGCGTCGAGGTAAGCTCGTGATATTTTGCGTTTAGGTGGGTCTAAAAATGTTGTTTATCATGATCTTTAAAAAATTTGAAGACATCAAGGAGCATAGGTGTCTAGAAGTCGTCAACGGGAAGATGACTTAAGAGAATATTTATCCATGTCTACTCAACAAAAAATTAACCATTAAATATATATTTCTCAAGAAAATATTGCAATGCACAGAGAAATGAGCGGAGAGATAGGGTCTCATGATACCAATGAAAAATTTTAAAAGCAGGAAAGAAATACATACTTGTCGAGAATATTCTTCCATTGATGAAAAATAATTGATATATAGAAACACTACACGTGAGTGGAGTAAAATTAGAGTTTAGACTTTTCTCTTTTTCATGATAGAAGCACTCCGGTAGAAAAGGAATTAATTGATATTATTTTTCTGTCTCCTAAAAAAACAAAGCTCTATTTTGGAAGGGGTGTAAATTTAATAATAAAATACTCGCATCACCACCACCTCTCCTCAAAATCCTTGTATGTGCACAAAATGGGAGAATGGGAATAATAACCGTTCCCAGTCATTTGTGTTTTGCAAATATTAACATAAAATATCCTAATTGATATTGGGTTTGAGTCTCTATTATTTTTTATTTCACCCATTAAGAGTAGATTTAATTGTGCAAACCAACACATTCTATACAAATCACATAATGTTAAGCAAAAATAACTTGAAATTGAGGAAGAACAAGCCTCAATGAAAAGGATTTAAGAAAATCTTATTTGGAGGGAAAAACAAATAAGGGAAAAAGATAGTTTAGGATCCACAACTGAAAATATTTTCTCCCAATAATTTAATTTAAAAATTTAATAATTCTATAAATTAAATTTTCAACTTAAATTAACTAAATTTAGTATTGTTATTATTTATTTTTCAATATTTTTGCATAAATTTTACACAACAAAGAATTATGTGACAGACCACGGGCAGGTACCGCTTGGCGCGTGGATGACTGCAAGCTGTTTCCAACCATTTCTTACCTTTCCTTTTCGGTACAATACGGTATTTTCAGTATTTAATATTCCTGTAATTTTTTATTTTTAGATAAAATTAGGACTATTTTAAATCAAATAAATTATATTTTATCATAAATTAATTATGATTAATACTTAACTAACAATAGTGCTATTTTTTAAATAATATAATATATAAATTTAATACAGTAATGACCATCCAATATTCTTACGCCACCTGTTGAGAATTCGGGAGGCATTTTTGCTTGTGTGGGCAAATATCATTGACAGGGGATATCTTTTAAAATTTGATTGACAAGGACATGTTCCACGATACCGCTGTCTTCCAAAATTGGATTTGGATCCTTAAAAAAATCATTAATAATTAATTTGATTGGAGATAAAATGCAAAAAAGAAAATCGGAGTTCAATTATCATATTCATAGCCACAGAGGAAAAAGCTTCACCTTTTTCACAAAGGCGGGTTTTAGTTTGATTTCGGAAGCTGAAGGATACACTCTGAGAATCTGGAATCCGAGAAGCAAGGATCCACTGAATTCTGAGTCAGCGATCGCCGATCTCTGTGTTCGTCAGTGAAGAAGAGGAGCTTTGAAAATGGCAACTGGAGGCTATGGAGAAGCTAACCAGAAGATTGACTACGTGTTCAAGGTGGTGCTGATAGGCGACTCTGCGGTGGGGAAGTCGCAGATACTAGCTCGGTTTGCAAGAAATGAGTTCAGCTTGGATTCCAAAGCCACGATCGGCGTCGAATTCCAGACTCGGACTTTGGTCATTCAGCACAAGACTGTCAAGGCTCAGATCTGGGACACTGCTGGCCAAGAACGGTACGTTTCAAAATTCAAATCTCTATTCCAGTTCATTGCTACTCTGTCTCTTTGTTATGGATGCTATCTTGCTTAAGTGAGTCGTGGTATCTAGCTTTTTAATTTAGTTCAAATTTGGAAATTATTTCTCTGGTTGTCTTCGCTGATACATGCTGAGCCCTTTAGACTTCACAAAATACCTTCGTTTATGTACTATTTTGAATCAGCGTTCACTAACAGTGACAAAAAAAAAATCTGCGTTCACTAACGAGTGGACTTCCTTCTTCCTGCACTTCAAGTGTTCTGATCGCGGGAGCGGATCATTTAGTTTAATTAGTGGCGGAGACAATAATTTATACTTCCATTTTTTGTCGTGTGAAATAAATTATTAATGTAGTTGGTCATGGTATCTTTGCATGTTGATGATGAAAATATAATTACAAGTACAACAATCGTATATAAGATTTTTTTAATAACAATTAATGGGATCTCATGTTTTAAGATTATTGAATTATTATTCGATCCATGCTATTAAATGCACCTACATACCAAAGTAATTTAATATTTCACCAAAAAAAAAAAATCCATGCATCTCTTATTCAATTACATGGTTTATTCTCAAGCTGTCTCATATTCAGGCTTGCTTTCGATAACTGGTTGTATGTTTGGGTTGCTTCGATATCCATTGCATATCATATGATGTGGCATTGAATAAGGTGACATTCATTTTTTTAAAGGTATATATTATATACGTACATAGGATTGAAATCATCACTGTTATGCAATGGCATCTTTGCGTATAAATGATGAAACTAAATTGTATATGACTAATTTTATAATCACAATAAACGGATTTGAAATTATTGCTAATTGGTCTATTATCCATGCTGTTAAATACACCTATCTCAATATACGTAACAAAGCCATTCTTTCTTTGAGGAAAAAAAAAAAGAATGAAACAATGAAAGCAAAAGAACTAATTTAATCCATGCATCTATAATTAAATTACACGGTTTACTTTTAAGCTGACTCATTCAGGCTTACTTTCCTGAACTTCGGTTGTGTATGAGAGTACTCTAAAACAAAAACTTTTCAAGTACTTCCACATCCTATGCGTCTGATGTGGCTTTCAACAAGGTTACATTCATTGGCAAATTTCATTAAATTTCACTTTGCCTTTATAGATGATTATGTAACATTTTTATAGCAGATATAATTGTCATATCTATCTGCCTTATATTGGTTCCTTATATATTCATTTTGTTGCTATGATTCCATTCCATGCTAATTTCAGATACCAAACATAAAAATCAAATGGAATGGAATGCAAAGCAATTTGATTTATAAGTGAATCGCACATTCTAAATAAGATCATTCCATTCCCTTTCTGGTTTAACAAAAAACAAGTTTTCATTCCTAATGTTGCTCATGATGTGTAATATACAACATAATGGTTCACTTTGCCGCATTTGTATATGCTAATGAGTGTGTAAAATTCAATTATTGAGTCTAATCCCTTTGTATTTTAATGATTTGTTATCAACTGGTTGACTTGCTTTTTTCTCTGTTGTCTAGCAAGTATAACAACGAATATTAAAAGAAGAGAAAAGCTAAAATGCAGAATTTGTGTGTGTAGTTTTCTTTCTTTCTTTTTTTCTTTTTTAAGGAGGTTGCAAAGAGATGTCTTCGCATGCTTCTGATAATTTGGTTACTGTAATCCTATGTCATGCTTTACAAGAGTGAGCTATTTGCAATGCTTAAAGTGCATGGAAAACATTGAATTTCTTTTCTTTTTTTCTCATTTAATTACTATCTAGATTATGCCATTCTCCATTGGATTGAGCTTTTGGAGCAATATGTTTTCCGTAGCATGACAGAAGTTTTAAACCTCATGCTTTTTGAGATTCATTACAAACCAAAGTATCAACATAGCAAACAATGAAGGGAACTGACTACGAGGGAATACCTTCTATTCACGGGTTTTTACTCAGCATTTTACTTGGTAATGTTGGTCGAGTAACTTTCTGCATAATGCCTCACTCGGTCTAGTGGGATGAGAATTTGAATTAAAGAATTCTATGTGATTCTAATTTCAGATTTTTTTTTTCTGGTTAAATTATATCTTCTGACATAGAAGGTGTGGGTCCTTTCCTCTTTTTCATATAGTTATTTAATCTGCTGGGCTTTCTTTTTTCCCTGTATGCATTTTGAATTGAGAGTCTGGTTAGTTACATATAAGTAAGATTACTGCTAAATTGTTGCTTTTCCTGATTATGGTTCATTGGACAGATACAGAGCAGTTACAAGTGCATACTACAGGGGTGCTGTTGGGGCAATGCTCGTTTACGACATCACTAAACGTCAGAGCTTTGATCATATACCTCGATGGCTGGAAGAATTACGTAACCACGCGGACAAGAATATTGTTATCATCCTTATAGGAAACAAAAGTGATCTTGAGAATCAGCGTGCTGTGCCCACTGAGGATGCAAAAGAATTTGCCGAGAAAGAAGGCTTATTTTTCTTAGAGACCTCAGCACTGGAAGCAACTAATGTTGAAACAGCCTTCATGACTGTATTGACAGAAATTTTCAATATTGTCAACAAACACAGCCTAACTGCTGGTGAAAATCAAGGAAATGGCAACTCTGCATCTCTGTCTGGCAAGAAGATTCTCGTCCCTGGTCCTGCTCAGGAAGTCCCAGCCAAGACGAACACGTGCTGCCAGTCATCCTGAGTTAAAATTTAGTTTCAGTTTACCAGATTCACGGTCGTGTTCCTATTACGAAATTTTGGAAAGTAATTGCGAATGGCACGGCAGAACCTCCCATGATTTCGACTTATGGATTGGCTGGAATCTTTATACGTTTGTAGCTTGAAGGTATGTTTCAAGGACAAAAATTAGGTTGTATTTATACGTTTGCTATCAATTTTTGTAAAAGAATTAAATCAATAATTTTTACAACTTAAAAAGTTAAAATCATATTATTGAGTTATTCAGAAAGATTATTTCATGTGTTATGTTTTTCATTAGAAAGCTTAATAATACACCTAAAATGATTTTCAGCGTAAGCACTAAGCATGATCAATGGCCTCACGGATATAACCATTTGGAAGTCACTCGATCAATCACCCAAACAAATTTCCTAAGTGTGCATATACTTTAATTTAATTTTGTATTATTTAATTATTTTTCACTTTGTCCTATTATTGCTTGTGAGTGAAACAACTTACCTTTCATAGCGGCGGAACATTGAAGCAAACGTTACAGCAATGATTGCCGACTGTTTTAAAGGCAGCGTAAGAAGGATAAAAGCCATTACTAAAAACGTAGGTAAGTTCCGTTTGGTTTGGAAGAAAAAATTTTAATGAAATGAAAATGGCAATTGAATGAAAATAAGTATAGAAAGCTTATATTTAATATGCATAAAAAAGAAATAAAATATCTTTTTGAGTGATATTTGATGTAATAAAAATAATGGAATGAAAATGATCTAGAATGAAAAAACTGCCCCTGGAGCCATTGATATTGGGACAATTTCAGAATTTAGCCTTGGATTTCATTAGCTACTGGAAACATCATCTATCCACCTATCTATCTATATATATAAAAATTTCTAGGAAGGAACACTACTTACAAATTCTAAATTGTGTGGTTCTTCTCACAACATTTGGTTTTGGACCCTGCAATTTTCTACGAGATCCACATCAAATTTTCATGAGCTATTGGAACATTCCCTCAAAATTACTGCATGATGAAAAGATTCTGGATTGCGAGTTTCCTCTGGGAATGAGAGAAAAAGTAAACCCAACACACCAAAGAGCATATCGCTGGTTTCGTTTCCAATGGTTTCCACCAAACCAAATGGGATTTGAATACCCGCTAAACCTAGAAGGAAAAAACTAGATATTTTTGGATAAAATTTGACGAAATTCCTTGAGTATTTGTTCTTAGGTTCTTGTATACAAATGAATAATTTTTATAACTCAGTGACCCATTATTAATTCTCAAAAAGAAGTTCCTTCACTTATTATATTGAAAAATGAAGAACTCCATAACAAATCATAAAAACTGAACCTAAATTTCTTCCAACATCCTATTAACTCTCATTAGCCACATAATTAGTTTTACCTCTCGAGTCCTCTACTTCATCTCTTACATTATTGGACTGTTTGTCTACGAGCACGGAGCAGCCCTGCTCTGTGTCTAGACGCATTAGAAGCCTTTCGAGCAGTTCTTGGCAATCGGTTGCAGCAACCATCACCGTCAAACTGGCCCTACCCTTCCAGCATCCAATGGCTATGGTTGACTCATCCACCTGGAAGGATTCCAAATCAGCTCTGTTCCCTGCAGCAAAAAGAATAAGGTCACATAAAAAAGACATCTCGATTTATTCACCTTCTCAGCATCATGGTGATGCATACCTCTACCAAGAGCTACTACACAACAGCCTAGCATAAGGTGTGCTGCTTTTTCACCAAACTCGGCATCAACAAAATCTGCAAATCTTACAGCTTTATTCTGCAGAAGACGATTGAAGTCTACAGGAGATGCATGAAGAATCTGTTTGGTGATGTATGGGAGAATAACGGGCAATCCTTCAGATGATATTCGGAAAGAACATGGTGCAGAGCTACCTTCTCGTGATGATTGTCTTTCCTATATGATGGGGAAATGAGTATTTTCACTTGGACTATTCACAAGAAATCATCAAAGAAAATGGTCTCAGAATGTCAAGAGCTGTCCCAAAAATAGTTTTTTTGTGAACTATTTATATTCACAAAGATACTTTGAATGAACTTTGCATGTTAGATTACAAGTATGATCAATATCAATTATAATAATCAAAATAGAATTAGTCAGTAGTTAACGATGTTGCATATCCAATAAAATTTCACAGATATTTCAATAACAAAATTTAGTTGATGAAACCAAAAACAGAAAAATTTATTACTCAAACCTATGAAACAACTTAAAATATGTTCTATTCAATGAAAAAAGGCCATGTACTATTCTAAGCTTCTATTCGACAAAGTCATAGATACCTACTTTATTATAAAACATCATTAAAAAGCTTCACACACTGCCTTAACCAATCAAAATCAGTTTTGACTAAATTTGTCTCCCACGCCCTAGATTTACCTCCTGGGTCTATAGGTGTCTTTGCCTGCCATTGCTGAAAGCCTTTTCCAAGGGTAAGGAAATCTCTACTGCATTGTTTTTATGTATACTAAGGAGCCTGAATAAATAGATTGATACTAAGCATAGCAACATCACTTGGTGAAGACTAGAGTATACTTACAAACATCTTCAGACCAATGGATGCAATTTTGAGCTGCTGCCCAACTGAGAAATTTAGTTCAAGAACATCCTTGACTGATTTGGAGACATAGTAAATCCTTTTCACGTGGTTTGGATCACTGTTTCTTGAAATAAGGTGACCATTGAATGGAAACTGCTCATCAATGCCATAGAATGCCTTTATGCTATTAATAATGACTTCATCTTTGAAGAAGATAACAGGGTCTACACCTCTCCACTTGCCTTGAATCTGCAGCTTTCTTTTTCCTTGAGTCATCTTTGCTATGCTTTCTGCATTCTGAGGCTCATGGGCTTCCCCTGAATTCCATTCTTTATGTGAAACAGAAGGACTTACTTCTAAATCTCCAGAGCTGGGTTCATTTTCATTTACATCAGCCACTGAAACCGCTTCCAAAACTTCTTTACATGTACTTTCTAATGAACCAACCTGCAACACCTGCTTATCCTCAACATCCGAGTTTGCTGGTTTTACATGTTTCTTAGCAATTCCTTTTTTAGGTTTTTCATGAATTGCTGTGAAAAAGGAAGATAATCGCACATATATCAAGGCAAGCAAAATAAAACATTAAGTCAGGAACTCAGGTCTGAGCCAGAATGCATGTAAACAAGGAAAACATTACTACTAAAACAGATTAGCATATACCTTTGTTAACCATAATTCTTGACTATCTTTGACAGAAATCATGTGTGTGTGTGTGTGTGTGTGTGTGAGAGAGAGAGAGAGAGAGAGAGATAACGGATCACACATGAAATTACCTGGCAGAGGAGAAACTTTTTGCAGTACAGCAATAAAGAAGGCTCCAGTGTTTTGATCATGAGGTACTATCCTCATGCAACGCTCTAGAGGGAAATCAGAAACTTCCTCAGTAAACTCATTTGTCATAGAATTCTCCATTGCCTGAACACCATCTCCAGAATCTCCATTATCACCATTATTAGTATCATTTTGCATGTCTGCATTATGATTACTATCAAAAAGATCCTGAAAGTTTCTGCCAGAAGGAAACATGCTAGGATGAACTACACTTTTGCGTAACTTGGGAACATCTTTGTAAGAAGCCAGCCATGTGCCCTTGTCAAGTACCTGCATCTCCATAGATTCATATACCTTCAGAAGTGTTTGAATGCATACTACTGCACTACAAAGTTAAACATAATCACAAAGAACTCAGCAGCTTCTTCTGGGAATACATTTCAAGTTGAGTGAAAATAAAAATCATGTTCAGACAGTTTGAAACTATCTTTTTGTCAAACACATCGGCAATACATAACTTGATAGACATTAGAAACCAAGACAATGTCCAGACTCCAGCCCTGAGATAGCCGTGAACAGTTATTAAACATTGATTCAAAAGAATTTACAACCAAGAGGGAAAGAAAGACCCTTGAGGGTTGTCACATTAAACAAGAATAACTTGTTTGATGCCTAGGTACTCTATCAAGTGGGCAATTTCTCCTCGAGTCCAGAAAGATGATAAACATGATCACATTTGCATGCACTGGCAATCATATGCACTACCTAATATTGCTTGTATTATTAATAAAATTTGGCAACTCAAGGAAAGAATTGGCTACAAAAAACACATGCCTTCCATCTCTTGAGACCTGGTTGACGAATAAGTTGAGGGAACTCATGAGACACATCAAGAAGTTCAATAGACCCACCACACCTCCGCAAAATCTACAATATATTAGAAAAGTAGGAAAATTGAATTAACATTATCAAAGCTCACAGTGCATAAAACTAAAGGCCCCACAAGCAATATTAAAATTAATACATCAAGGCTTTTCAATTTCAGAAATAGATATAAAAATTTAGAATATTAAAATTCGAATGGAAATGTTATATATCATAAATTACGCATAAACCACTTGGTCCATAGTATTCCCAAAGTTGGTATGTAAAGGGGAAAAAAGATCAATGTCAAAAACATATATTAATGTAAAAAATGCATTACTTGATCTTGGGAAATGCGAAGCACTTATTGTAGAAAGTGCACAAGCCATACAAACAGCATAAATTTGCCACACCAAAGTAGGTTAAAAGCATTCAAATCTAATCACCTCTGCAAGCACGGCTTCATTCTCTATAGGGTTCATTGAGCAAGTTGAATAAACCATTCTTCCACCAACTTTAAGCAAAGATACCCCTGAGAAATTCAATATAGTCGATAAGTTTGCAAAATCATCATGAAATCCAAGACTCAGCAACATTAAATTAAGTCTCTAGGACAATAAAACAGCAGTCTAACCATACTAATATATCACTAGAATAATCTAAAACCAACACAAGAGCTAGCTATTTTAACATTAAACTACACTATAAAATATATATTTTTTTTTTTCTTGTGGGAATGATATATTTCATCTTCAAAAGATACAAAACAAACAGAACACATCAATGAATCACTAGTCTAGTTCTTCAGGTTCAAAAAGGACATGACTTATTTAAGTTCTTGGTCAAAGGTTCAGGAAAGATGCAAAAAAATAAAATGGTTTACTAAGAAAACTCACTCTGGAAGCACAGAAGTCTAATTCAGTGGTATTGCCCAATTCAAAACAAAAGATTAAAGAAGTTCAAGCCACCATATTCTTTTTGAAACTAAACCTTAATTGGCTCATGGCCTCAAGCTGGAGAAGTTGTTAGGAATGAACAGTATTCTAAACTTTAACTTTTCACTAATTAAGACAAGTATCAAGAATGGAATAAAATAAAGCCTTCATATCAGTTTTCACCAATCTTCACCTTAAAAGCATTTTTTTGAATTGTAACAACCACACAGCAAAAGAAAAACACCAAGGCAAGCCTAACAAAGGTAGATCTAGTAATTAAACAGGAAAAAAATTCTGTAAAACTGTCAAAAAGTACCTCGCATGGCAATTAGAACTTGTAGGGTATGAAGCCCATGGCCAATTCCTGTGTTCCTGTATAACCAAAACAGATATCGTCCAAATTAAAAGCAAAGTAAAAAGAATACGAAGGTTAGGATAAAGGGGAAGGTAACAAGTCCCCCCCCCCCTCTTTTTTTCTCCTTTTTTCCCTGGCGGTACACTACCATTTCCTCCAAAGATCAGGTGCCTTACGAAGGGTACCATCTCCACTGCAGGGGACATCGCACAAAACACGGTCGAATAAAAGTTGGTTAATATGCAGATCTGATTCCATGGTATCATGATTCCTGTTTAAACGGCATCCTGGAAAGTGCTGAGCTTCATGATTGGTGACAATTAAGTTGGCAGTGCACATTCGTTTTGTTTGGTGGATGAGAAGGTTACATCTTTGGACATCAAGATCATTTGCCATTACCTAATATACAAAGAAAGACACAAAATTTAGCATATAGAGCCAGTATAATTGGAGGAAGCACATATTATATTGAGGCAATCAAGTAAGTCCAGAAAATCAAGATATTTACACCCACCAATATATAGAAAAAAATTAAAATCTAAATGAAGAAAAGGTGAAAAGAGATAGAGAATATGACAATATACAATGGAAAGGACACAAACCATTCCATCGGGTAGTGACCCAGCTTTACAAGATTGGTGTATAATCTCAAGCAGTTGGAATGTTTTTGAGCCTGGCGCAGCACACACTGAAGAAAAGCGAAGTGAAATAGTCAGAATTCAGAAGCACTAAATTTGCATTCCAAATTAAGCAAATAGGATCAGAGATAATCAAAATAACAAAAGTTACTTCATGCACCATAATTTTCTCAAGACTTACTATCCAGTACAAAATGATTTGAATGTACATCCAAGAAGAGGGGGGGTACCTGCATAGCCACCAACCATTTAAGTGAAACAGAATTAATCATTGCAAGGGAAGTGCTTAAAGAAAAACACCTGGAATGGAACAAACAATTCAGCTTCCAGAAATAAAGTTAGAGCATGATTATTCAGTTTTGAAGAGTGACAGACAGTATGTAAACAGGCCCACCATGCTGACAGCTTCTTGTCTTGTGATGTTTCCAATTTCATTTTCTAGCTTTAAGAACTCATGGAACCTGAGAGATTAAAGAAATCAGAAGCAGGAATTGACGTGTTAATAATAAAAATGACCATATATAAGTGATTCATTTTGAACTAATTATCGACAGCATCATGCATGCAGATACACTTGTTAAATAAAGCATAAACAAGAATTGTGCATCTAGTATTGCATCAGCATACATTGATGCATCACTACATTAATACTAGTGCACCTCTTTCCTAAAATTATCTCAGGGGATGCAAGCAGGATTCTTATCACCTCATTTTGGGACACACACATGTAGGAAGGAACACAAACATTGTGGAGAAAAAAAAGCGAGCATAACTTAGTTTCTGAGCTTCAATGTTTTGTGATCTGTACAGAATGCATAGTTCCCAATGCAATGAATCAGGTAATATGGTCAGATTCTCTCCATCTGATATAATCTTCTAAGAAAGTACTAAACTATTACTTGAACAAGATGTACATCAACATTCCTTTTCATGGTAATTCGGCTTTCAATTTGAAGGGGAAAAGAAATTACTGACAATCTATAAATCCATTCAAATACCATATAAACAAAACACAATTCATCTGAACACCTATCTTTTATGAAGACCATGTATAGGGGCTGAAGCCTGCCTAGTGCCAAAAGGTCAAGGAAGTTGGTGACTTGATGACAGGGGAGATGGCAACCGAAGCCCCAGTGAATGGCGGCCAAAACTATAAAGGTCCTAAGATAGAGAAATTCCTTGTTGGGCAAGTTCCAATCCACACAAAAGGCATAACAACCTGGGCACTATCTTGGAGAGAGGCTTAGTGAAGTATAAAATTTTATAATTGGAAAAAAAAATACAGATAAATGTGGCACTGTGAGACAATGGACATACAGAAAAGAAAAATAATCATCATTTCCATTTTATGCTGTCAGCATGTAATTTAGACCAATTTCCAATAGATATATGCATGACCATCAATGCTCAGGAGATAAGTGATAACCAGTTAGCTTTTTGAGATTATCTGTCCATGTATGTGCACGTGCTGCTAGAAACTTGGAGTTATAAATTCACCACCAGCAGGCATGGATGTATTAATGTTGTAACTTCATATACATATCCAAATCAGAATTTATTTACCTCTCAAGTGGTTGGTTCTTCCTCAACTGCATCCGGGAAAAATTTGTATGCCAAGCAAGATTTTCAGGGTACCAAAACAAAGGTCTAATAGCCTCTGTCTCACCGCCTTCAACAACCTATAAGTAATCAATAACAGCCAAAACACAGATTTTATGTACGACAGTAGAAGCATGATTACAAATGTATTGTGGTTAAATTACCTCAGCTTGAAGAGACTGGAAGTCATTCTCCAACTGTGACCGAATGTCTGCAGAAAATTGGCTACTGCAATAACCAAACAAATGGCGATATGAAACATAAATATGCATCAACAGAAACTTGAAGAATCAATCTAGATCCAAATAATTTTGAAATTTAAATATTCAATATTTAGTCTCAGAAAATGATAACCAATAATCTATAAATTTAAGCGTGAAAGTAACTGTTAATGACAAAAGACACTCGATAGAGGTAGGCAATTGGTAAATCACCAAATACCTGGAGTTGATTCGGAAGGTTGCAGGCAATGGAGTTCTGAGAACTTCCACGAATGTGTCCCACTCTTCAGAGGCCACTATCCTTTGCTCCTGCAGATCAAACCGAAAGCTCTATAGTGAGCAACATCCAGTCTCCTCCAGGCAATGAAAAATTCACCAGAAGGAGAAACCACAACAGATAACTAGAGAGATGACTGAAATCGTCAGTAAAACACAAATAACAGGATAAAAGGGAAAACCTTGTAATACTCGTCGAAAGCAGAATTCTGAGTGGCGAAGGGCGTCCAAGTAGGAATATCGTGTCCATTTTGAGAAGGAGGATTATGTTTTGGATGCTTCCAGACATTCTCTCTGCTCCGCTGGAAGTGCTTTCTCTGAGTGCGAGCCCTGCCTCCTCTCCCGCCCCCGCCCATGCTCTGCTTTTGGAACCGCGCAGCAGAGGAGGCCAGATTCGGGTTATGGACGATTCTTTAACCAGGCGGAGACGGACTCATGATATTGGTCTTGGACTTGGACTTAGCCCGGGCACATTGGGCCCCCCTGGGTCTGATCTCCGAGGGACTTTATCAATGTCACGCCCTAACAATCTCTCCCTACACCTTGTTGACTTTTTCATTAGTCAAAATCACACCTATCGTCATAAATATTAGATTTTTTAACTTAGTCGAGAATATAAGATTTTTTTAAAAATATAAAATAATATTTATTATATATTTTAAAAAAATATTTTTATTTAATTTATTTTGAAAAGAGAGAGAAATAGATTAAATAAAAATAATTTTTAAAAAATATTTTTAATTTTTTCAAAAATAAGATAATTAACTAATTTTAACTATCATTTTTAATTCATATTATTCAGTTAAAAATGTATTATATTAAATATAGGGTTTAATTTAAAAAAAAATTCATAACTAAACCAAATTAAACTAATCATTTTTTTTTTTGCCATCTAGTTTTCTTTTGTTTTTAAAACTATTTCAAATACTTGGTCAAAAAAAAGAAATATCATATTAAATACAAGATTTACATTGTTTAGGATTTTGAGGAAGGGTAGTTTATAAACATGTTCCATTCCTGTCTCTCGGCTTGGTCAGTGCACTTTGGCCTTTGGGTTTGAATGATTGCAACTATCGGGTTAGTCTTCTGATTTATTGTCGAAACTTGAAACCACTGGATCCTTGTAGTTGATCGTGGCATCGGAGCTGCATGATTTGACTTGTTTTTTATCAAAGGAAAAGCGTCTGAAGATCTTTCCAGGCGGACTACCAGTGATATTACTCCCCCTCCCTCCTATCTGTAACACAATTTTAATTAACATAAATTATGGAGATTAGTTCACAACACTAAGTTTCTCAAAAATTAACTTAACTTTTTAAATTTACCTATATTAATATTTCGTTGAACTTCTAAAATCAATAAAGAATTTGGTAAAAAAAAGTCAATAAAGAGTATTTATGTAAAAGTTAAATTTAAAAAAATATTCATTAGTGTTTTGTTAAAACTTTAAAACTCCTTATATTTTGATGGACATTAGTTTTCGAAAAAGGAATTAGGATGACTTAAGTATAATATTTTGTATTTGATACCGTGTAAATATAAAAAATGCTTTTAAGAGGATTTTCCTACTTGTTATACCTCATTCTAGATTTGTCGATTTTTTTTACTCTAATTAAATGGACTTCAACAGTTCTGTTAATTAAAAAAATTAAGTTTCTAATCAAATTGCTAGACAACCGAAATTGACAGCTCATGTTTTATGTGTGAGGTCTTAAAAAAAATCAATTTTTACATCGTACAGAAACTGCAACAATTAGTGGTGAGCCAAAAAAAAAAGTGTCATGGGGAAACCATACCAAACGCCAAAGACGAATTGGTGAAATTTATCTAACAATATGATGTTTGAAACCAACTTGCTTTGAAATTTAATTGGTGGAACTCATAAATCTATGAGAAATCAAGTTTGGTTAAATTGAATCACACCCGGTATCTTGGAGCCTGCCTCACTCGAGGAGTGAGGACTTTAACATGGACTAGACTAATCCGGATTCGAGGCCTAACAGACACCACAAGGGTGGGCGCCTCTACCACTCCATGCTGCTGCATTCTCAAGTCTCAAACCCAAGACCCTTGGTTAAACTATAACGACTCCTCCCAGTCAATCTAAGCGTTCGGTTGTACACTCTTACGATCTTAAATATAAAGAAACTTGATTGATGTTGACTTTGGTCGATTTGCATCATTATTTTTTCTTTTATAAAAATTCCTCAACATAGCTGTCATTTGTTTATATAAAAGGACAAACTTATTTACCACGACAATTTAGAGACGGAAGAAGAACAGTACCCTTGTGAATAAGAAAGGTCATTAGACAAGCATCACACTTTGAAGCCAAATTTAAAGATTAATAAAATTAGGCTTCCTCGTGGAGCATAACGCCATAATCCTTATCAAAATCCTAAATGCTTGCTTTAATGCGCTGCTGATATGGTGCATATTTGGATTAGTTTATTCATAATTGATTATAAAAATAAGTAATTTTTCATAATTGATTATAAGAATAAGTAATTATATCATAAGTAATTTGTGTTTTAATATTTTTACCTCATAAATAATTTTGAGAAAATGAAATATATTTGAATACTTTGATCAAAATCATATTTGGATGGATAATCACTTGAAATGTCTAAAATGTCCCGGTCCTTAAATAATGCTAATTTGTTTAAATAAATCATTTAGAACAAATAATATTATGTAACTAAATAAAATCTTAATAGTTTTTTAATTAAAATTCTAATTTATAAATAATATGAAAATAATACATGACTAATGATCTAGTATATGTTATATAAAAAATAAAAAATACAAAAATTTAATATTAAAAAATAATATTACATAACTAATTATCTTGTAAAAATTGTATAATTTGATCTCTAATTAAATAGTAAATATAATCCATTTTGTAAAGATTGTAAAATATAATCTCTAATTGAATCACGAATATAATCAATTTTCCTTAAAAATGTCATAATTGAACTTGCGGTTAAAGGTTAATACTCATTATCATGATTATTATCTTCATACTCAACTATATTTTTAGTTTCATACTGTAAGAATGCAGAATCTGTTCGAGAATTCCTTCTAATGAAGTTGTGTATAGTCATTATTACACATGTTATCTAAACTTGTGTTTGAAATTTGAAGCTAGGCATTCGATGTAAAATTAGAAATTTGTTTTTCCAAATTCCAAAAGTCATTTCTCTTGTCCATCTTAAACTTGAATGGTAATTTAATAAAAGTCACAAAATAAACCTAAGGTAATAAAGTTCAATATAAAGTAGACAAATCTAAAAGTCACATTTAGAACAAAGTTAATAAGAGTCACAAAAGAGACCTAAGGTAACAAAGTTGAACATTCTAAATTGACAAATTTAGAAGTCACATTTTAAACTAAAGTGCAACATCCCAAATTCTAGAAGTTGCAAGGTTAAACCATGTCAACAATATTTCCACATCATGTCTTAAATATACAAAGATGTCCCTTTTGGTGGGATTTGAAAGAACCTCACAACATTTGAAATACTAGTCAAGATCACTATAGATAGCCTCTATTGCACTTAGTTCGACCATCATTTCACCCATAGATATTGCAACCTTCTATTTTCCTCACAACTCCTACGCATAAGCAATCTTACTGATAGCATCAATTATCTGCCTTGCATATATGGCTTTCTATTTTTTTTTCCTACCTTTTGAAGGTCTCACCCCTTCCTCTTGCCGATACTTCTTTCACTACCCCTGGGAAATGTTTAAGTTCATATCCCTAAGCTCAGCACTCACTCCAGTGCTTTGTCTAACTATATCATTACCGAGATCTTCCTCACTATCTCCTGATCCTTCCTGTAGATTTACACATGGACAATACACATCATCATTCTCTTTAAGATCATCAAGTAATGTCCCATATGAGGGTATCCATGCATGCACCTTAAATGCAACCACACTTCTAAATAAAATTATTAATTCATCCTTAAATTAAAGTATTTTGTGTTTAAATTTCTTATATTATAGATTTTCTTGCATATGTACATATAATCAGTGTGACATATTACATAACAGTTCAATAAACTATGCATATTATAACATCAAATAAAGTAGACTACATACCGATATCTTTTTCTTCCACCATGAATCAGATGCATCAACAATTTGTTGCCTAGGAAACCACTCTATACCTGATTCTTTCTCAAACATCTTACACCATAAAGTCCAATTTTTTTTAAGGACATACAATATATTCTTAAATTGCCCTTATTGTAGTTCCTGTCAGTCTTTTCCTTAAACCCATATATTACAGCTCTGCATCTAATTTTATTTAGACTAGTGCCTAGCCTCTACCCTTTTTCAACTTCTTCCATGTATAGTTTGATCAAAATCTCAGTTGCATTCGTGTCCCAAGTTGCTTTCACATTCTTATTACTCATGACTCTATAAACATAAGGTTTAGCTAAGGAATCCAAGACAATATTATGTAATTTGACCATATCATGTATGTACATATGACTTAAATAAAACCAATACTAAACCTAAACCTCTAGTGTGAAGGTATTTCTAAATATCTAGTGTAGCAATGTTTGATTGCAACTTTCCTATTGAGAAAAATCAACACAGACTTCTTGGTTATACTAGATATATGATCATATTTTAAATGCCAACCCCCTAATTAGAATGAAAATATATCTGGAGAATATAAATTCAGCAAACCTTTTTTATAAAGGTTTGTTCCCACAAAAAAGGAGTCCATGCTTTAGTAAAGCATAAAAAAGAACTTTAAGAGCAACATAAACTCATTGAAATCAGAATTTGGTGTACAGGGTGCATGATTAGACAAAGGGAAGCGGGAAGTAAACAGGACCTTTCTAATTCTATTGGCTTGGTTATGCTAAAAACTTATCCATTCCTTTCACTTAATAGAATGTGTTAAAAGTTTTTCTTAAGAGTGCCAAATTCTCTAAAAATTATGTGTTTGAGTACTAGATCATGAAAATCAAGACGTAACATAGGAGACATACACTGTCATGAATAAACACATGCATGTCAAACACACTTTTCAGTGGAACCCAATTTTGGACACAAAAGATTATAGAATCTCTAAGAGGAAGAAAAAGATATCATGAGTTACTTGCCACTAATCAAGCATCAATGCATAAAGAAGATTCCCAATTAAAACAAATTCAAATTTTGTTCCATTAACCCTTAGCTTTAATTTAGAGATGAAATCATGCACTTGGCTGAATTAACATATAAATTAGATATTTAATAGATCCAACATTTATTATCAAATGACTCCAACAAATTGCTTTTCACTTAAAGCAGAGCATGGACCATGAACTTGTAAATTAGAAGAGTATCTTCCCCCTACTAAGTTCCAATTAAAGTAAAGAAAGATTATTGTAAGATTTCCTTTGATCCATCATATAAAGTTGACAATTTACGTTAGGAAATTGATTTGTGGTATTCAATAAAGGTTTCAACTTTTAACTTTCCATCATTTTAACATCAGCAAGCAACTCTAATAAACTTGAGAGGCATTCACAGGCAAGAACACTAACATTGACAGGACATGAGATGAATTTATACAAACAAGAACACCATGACACAACAAAATTTGACGTGTCCATGTGTAATTTGAAAAGTCCAATCACGTCTGACACAACTGTGGAACACGTGAGAATACAAAGGATCATGAAATATGGATATATTGTACTTTAAGAACTGCTTCTAGGATTTGGACAATTGCACTTATAACGCAGAACCTTGTGGTACTAAAAAATGATCTTCCACACTGAAAGTAAGCTAGAGTCAATGTCATTCATTTTATATGAACAGGAAAGCTAAGATTGAACAATTAATGGAATAACTAATTCTAGGTGGCACATACGAAAGCAACAAGCACCCATCACAATATTCAGAAAACATGTTAATGGGTGAAGGAGTCAAATCTCCATTATGATATACACATATAAAGAGTATTTATTTTGGAGAACACTTAGCATCACATTGTCATCGTGTTTCTGAAATAAGTTTCTTCACATGTTATAATCCTATTGAAGAATTTGATAGAAAACAAATAAACACATGGGCAACTTTACCTAAATTTGTCAAGTTTTCATCTATATAAATGTGTGAAAATTGTAAAGTGTATTTTCTTACAACTCAATACCACTATTAACTCTTCAAAATGAGTTTCTTCACTTAGTCATAATTTATATCCATGTATGAATGATGTGTTTATTTTTTTCCCCTTAATATTTACAACCGATATAAATACCTGGATCAGGATCTAGCAAGTATATAGGGTCAATTGTAATAGTAAAAATTTTTCTGAAATATTCCAGAAGTCAAACCCAAGGGAGGTAGTAAATTTACCCTTGCAAAATTTTAATTCCAAAAGCAAATAGCAATCAAATTAAGAAACTCAAATTAAAAAAAGAAAGAAGTAGAAAGCAAAATGATATCTGAGTTTTGATTCAATTACTAGAAGTGTCAAGGAATCGGTATTCACCTTATGAAATAACTAGATTCTATTCTTAAGTTAGACTCCGTACAATTATAATGACCGTTATTCTTAAAGTGTCATAATTCCGTCTCAGTTAATTAATTCTTATTTAATTATGATTCAATCCGCTCCTGCACAACTAAAGTTCCTAATTAAACCTTGAAAGTCACAACATATATTACCACGAATTTCTAATTCTATCTCTAGATTAATTATCCATGTTTATCTCTCTAAATTTATGTTCATTTTTCACCTTTCATTTCATCAAATTTATCCATTAATTAGACTCTATGGTGATCAAGTATAAAATCTACTTGAACAAATAAGAGAGATAAATATAATGAAGAAACAAATTAAATATAACCTGAAGAACAAATCCAGAGAGTCATAACTAAATAGAACAAATTCTATCAATCTCAGTCAGGCTACATTCCTACCCTTAACTAGAAAATTTAGCCACATATAGGAATAAACATCAAATCAAAACTAAAGTCCCAAGTCATAGTGAAAATAATAAGAAAACAGAGTTCTAGTAGAAGAGAATAAATCAATCTTTAATATTTCTTAGATCTCCTTGTTCTCTCTATAAATTGCTTCTAATTACTCTCATATGCATGTGAATCATGTTCTTTGCCCTTTGAATGTTTTTTGAATTTCCCCCTGTACTCCCCTTGTGTCTCTTTATATAAAGAAAGTTCATAAGCCCATAAAAGCCTGTAAAATCATGAAATTACGTAAAAGATTAGTTAGGCATTTGAGACAAGCTGGAACCGGCTCCATACCTACCTTCTCCACCTGGCGCCATCTCTCATGCATCTCTCTTCCAGGGAACAAACTCACCCGGTGCCGGTTGAGCTCCCTTCTTCAATGACCTGGCACCGGTCAACTCGTAATGCTAATTCTTCTTGCCTTCTCACCCGTCCATGGGTGAGCAAACATAGGAGAGGCGGATGGACTTCATATTTTACGTCTAGCTCCAACTTTTTAGCTCTTTTATAGCTTAAAATCCTCATAAAATTTCTGTGATGCAAATATACTCCAAATTATACAGAATCATACCAAAAAATATCAAATCACAATATTTTGAGATGAAAATATATACTAAATGTGGATATTTTGTAAATATAAAATAGATATACCATACCTCTAAACACCAAGCCATTAGATTTAAAGACTTGGCAGAAGGAATTGAGATGTAGATACACAATTGATTAAACGAGTAACCATTAGAGGAAGAAGACTACTGTTAAAGCAATATCACAATTGTTAGCAATTTCATTTGATGATAACCAAACTAGAGAAGAATTGTTTTGCAGGATATATTTAGCACTCACGCAGAAATTTAAAGAAGTTAACAAGTCAAAGATAGCTCAAGACAAATCTTTTGTTAAATTATGTGTAAGTGGTTGAAATTATGAGCAAAATAAACTTTGAATAATATTTTCAAATAATTTCTAAACTCAAATTTTAATATTTTAGAAGATTTTAAGTCTAGAAATAGCCCTATGCCCTATCTTTCATAAAATCTCTTTCATACAATTGATTATCCTGGCCACATAACCTCTTATAGCAGTTACTCATCTCAGTTTCTCTTTCTCTTGCTAGCATAATCAATTATGGTCCCTTTTGCTATGTCAGCTTGGCTCAGTATAGTGCCCTCATAGATTATATCTGTATATAATCAATTACATCAGTTGTTATATCAGTTTAGCCTTCCTATTATTAGATATAATCAATTACCTCGCTCAATGTAATCGATTATCGAGCTATGATCAGTTCAGTTACTCTTCATCTTCGCGTTCCAATCGATTACTCTCACCACAAATCGATTATATTGCTTCATATAATATGTTATATTCTTAAATAATCAATTATAATTTCGATATGAATGTGCATGCTCTCTGTTTCTAATATAACCTGTTACTTTTGAAGCTTTTAATCGATTAACTCATCTTCTTACTCAAAATTTCCCCAACCTAATATGTTATTTTGAGACATGATTAATTATCTTAGTTTTTCTTTTTACCCTCTTTACGATAATCAATTATCTTTGCAACAACAATCATTTATATTTCCAAGTCTCCCAGCTAAGTTCATCTCAGTTCTTCTTTCTATCTGGGCAAGCTAGAAAATGGATTTATTCTCTTATTCTATATTAAATATTTTTTTAGCTTAAATAATCATTTTGATTTATGATGAAACACATTACTAAGAGATCACATACTCAGTATAATCGATTATTTCTTCCTTGTAATCGCTTAATCTGGATAAATGAGCATTAAATGCACCTTTAACAGTCACTTAATATTCGAGTAACAGTAAATTAATTGTGTCTAATGACTAGTTAATAAGCTTCACCTATAAATAGTGGTTTATTGATGTATAAAAGAACAAGAAGGGCATTTTTAAATCATTTGCATTAATATTCGCTATTCTTTGTTTATAAATACGCTCAACCATCTTAGAGTTTTTTTTGTATCATACCTACCTTGTTGTGTGAGGAAATATTGCTATAAAGCTTTGAGCTTTAATCTCTAATCATACTGAGTAGACTCAAGATGGTGGGTATCTTGAGTGAGCTTTAAAATCACTTCTTGTACGGAGAGAGAAATTGTTCATGGAAGAACAGAGAATTGTACTGAAACTCATAAGTGCCTGTTCAAAACTTATGGAGATAGTACAAAATCTTAAGTGGTGACTTGGAGAATGGATGTAGGTCAAGTGGTGTAGGCTAAATCAAGATAAATCTCTTATGTCTTCTCTATTTATATTATTATCTTCTTTGCATTCAATATACTCTATTTATCCCTATTTTTCTATCTACTTTATTGTTTCATTTGTTTCTTTAGGTTAGGCAAAAATTTTCAAATCACCCCCTTGGGTGCTTAGCCATATCAACAACAATTTGATTAAACAATAACAACTTCATAATCACTATATCATTTTGGGGTTTTCCACTATTATCAATTTGATTTGATGATTGGTAACAAATTTGGTTTCTTTTGATCATAAAACATAATTGAAACATAGTACGAGAGAAAGGCATCAAGGGAACACGCACAATCACAGAGGTAGAAGATGGGGGACGAGGTAACACGCACGACCATAGAGGACAACAAAGCTACAAGCCTACGATAGTGGAGTGTGGGAGATATCAGATTAAGGAAACCAAGAAGCATATGGAAGATGAATATTGCACAAATTGAAGTCCAAATCAACAGATCAAGAAATAGGAGAAGTGGAATCTAACCTTATGAGCCAAATGCAGAGATCAAAGCGAGCAACTATGACGGCAACTGGAAGTAGCTTGCAGGACTCTCACATGCATAGATCAAAGTCCACCAACATAAATCAATCTTCACGCAGTGGAAGGATTCTCCAAATGCCGACGGGAGTCTATATTCACAAGTAACAATGGAGTGTTGACAATGATGAGAAAGAAAGGAGAAGGTAAAGAATGGTTTTCTGGAGGAAGAGAGGATGACTAGGGTGTTGAGAAGCATAGGGTGTGTTTGGTAAAAATGGTAGGTAAAAAATTTAACAACCTTCATTAATGCTCCAACGGTAATATTTTTCCCATAATAAATTATGAGAAGCAGCAAAAAGTAGCTTATTTGATGATCACTTAAAAATGGCATAATTGATTATTATGAACTTTGGTGTGTTTGGGAACTTTTCAGAATAATCAATTTTTCCCTCCAATAAGTGATTAACCAATGAATCCAAACAGGCTCATAATGACACCGATAGATCAATTGTTTATAGTTCCATTTCAACAATGTATCGTCCAAAAGAGTTCCGGCAATAACGAATCTTGAATATTTAAGGAAATGGTAATGATCGTGTCAACAAAGACTCAATATATAAGAAAAGAACACATTCATGTTTGCATAGTATTGAAAGTAGAAAAATAAAAAACATCTCGTTATTCCCACTTTGTATAGAGAAGAGGACAAGCAAGGTACATGAGAATCAGAATTGAGAAGCTGCTTATCCCACTAAGAGGGTGAAAAGAACTGCTTATTTGAAGCTGCTTTTTGAGAGTGCAAAGCAGGAAGCAGCACTCACAAAGCACAGACAAAATCGCCGCTTGTCTCTAAATCATCAATGTCAGCATCATCAGTATCCATCTCATCCATATCCATGCTTCCGATCCCAACAAACTGCCCACCAACTTTTTGCCCTTGATCCACTGCTTTTCGAGCATCTTGAATTATACTCAATATTTCTTCGATGCTCTGCCTCTCGCATAAATCATTCCCTTCATCTTCTTGCATCCCACTTTCTCCCCCTCCCTCCATAAATTCTAGTGGTAAGTTCTTCAAGAACCACGGGTGCATTTTAATTTCTGGGATCGTAATTCTCTACATGAACAACTTGTCTTTAAATAAGACAATAGATAAAAATAATTATTCAATAATACACAACTATCATGCACGAACTAAATATACCTTTTCTGGGTCGGCCACAAATATTCTAGATAGAAGGTGTTTACACTCTTTTGAAATACGAACATAGTCTGGTATAGAGTAGTGGACGCTAAGAATTCGCTGTCAAAATATCCAAAGAGCTTGTGATTTGTTCTGTTCCCCAAGGACAGTGAAGGAATTTGATGGGGAAATCATAAATATTTAGTGGTCCAACTAACCTGAAGTGTTTTTCTAAAGTTTTTGGGATCTTCATGATCTTCAAAAGGATAAGCGCCAACCAGCATGACATATAAGGTCACCCCACATGACCAAACATCTGCAACCTAATTAATCATTATCAAGAAAAGTGGTTTCAATATAAAACAGCACTAATCATATTTGATTACAAGAAAAAAGTTGGACTTGGAAGAATACTGAATTACCTTTCCATCATATTCCTTTCTTGACAATACCTCTGGTGCAATATAAGCAGGGGTTCCTACAGTAGATTTCGGCTGAGAGTGTAGAACAGATGACTGAAGAAAAGAGGCAAAACATTTGGTAACAATGTCTAACTCGATTCTGAAACGTGTTGAATTAATTTAAGTGAGGAGTTCTTGCCTTTGAGTAGCCAAAGTCGCAAACTTTGAGTCGTGGTGCTGAGCTTCCATCTAAGAGTGTATTCTCTAGCTTAAGATCTCTGTGGCAAATTTCCTGCATGAAAAGAGTATATTCAATTCAATTCAATTCAATTCAGCTAGAGTAGGAATTTTCCGAATGAAATTGAAAAATTCACTGGTAAGTGGTTTTAGATTCAGATTGAATAAGAATTGTACCATGAATGGCAATAGCTGACTCCAGAAATCAGCTGCTGAAAGAAATATCTTGCCTATGCACGCAAACAAAGAATTTAGATGGTTGTTTTTCATTCACGGGTATCTAGAATACGCTGTATATATAAAACACTTATGGTAGCCTCTGTTGTCCGTGGTAGACTACCCCCCCCCCCTGCCCCCCGGGCCCCAAATATTAAGACATCACATAATGGGCAAAACGTCAGCACAGTAGAATGCGATAAAAATGAAAAATTATGAGTAAAATATGAGCAATAATGGGCCAAGCCTCTGTTGACTAATGGACACTGTTGGAAACCAACATATCAACAACTTGCGCTTCAAAATTTCAACAAGTTGATAGTTTATATATGTGCCAGATAATCATGCTATAGTCCCACTTTCTTTATTGCAGAGTATACTGTAGATGCAATCTTTATCTGTAACTTGGAATTTAATAATATAATGGCCTCTTCGACAAAAGCACTATCTTAAAGTGATTGAAGCTGCCAAATGATATACCTCGTCGTCACTGAATCTACCCGCATTGCATATCCTTTCAAAGAGTTCTCCGCCAGCGGCATATTCCATCACTATGGCGAGATGGGTGGGAGTAAGCAACACCTGCGATGGGTGGCCATTTCAATTTAATCACCTTAAGTTTTACATTTTAGCATGAATGGCAAGACGTACTGTACTAAATAATTGTTGCCCACCAAGAGAGAAAAAAAAAAAAAGAGGCACTAAATAATCATGTTCATAAGCAGAGGATTTAAGAAACCATCTCTTGGTCGTCTTCAATGATTCTGATCATTGCCTTCTAGCACAGGGGTAGAGAAAATGGAACAGGGGCATCTTCTGCGAAGAATAGATTATGGTTCCATTCTTTTCTTTCGTGAATAGTTATTCTATTTTGGGGGTAAAACTGAATATTGGATAACATAGCTCTGCCCACGATGATAAATGCCAAATGAATGACACCGAAGGCGAAGATTGGAGGCTTAGATGTGCGTGCGTGCGTGCGTGCGTGTGTGTGTATGGATGTGCACTGTATTGCATGGAGGGTTTAGGAATGAAAATATTCTATCTTGAGAAATTCCGAAAGTAGCCAGAGCAAGGAAAGGAGAGGAAGAATGAGTTTTGGATTTTGGACAAACGAATACCAGTTCAGAATACCTGTTAGCTCTGCTAGGAACACAGGCCTTAGTAAAGTCACTCTCGTACTTGTACTTCCAAGGTTATCCAATGAGACCATATATGCATGATGTTAATTACCTCTTTGAATCTAATGATATTGGGATGCATCAAGGACCTGTGGTTTATAATCTCCCTTTGCACATGCTCATCAATCTGGGAAAATCAGAACAAGCTCATTCCATTACAGTTGGCAGAGAAATAGGGAGTTGAAAAAGTATCAGAAGGGTAGAAAACATTTGCAGATAACTATGGAGTTGAAAAAGTACAAGAACCTTTAGGCCTCGCTCAATAAACTTGATTGCATACAAGTCACCGCTCAGTTTCTCCCTCACCAGCTTCGCCACTCCAAAGTTCCCTGACCCAATATCTTTGATTATATCATATCGTTCCATTGTTGTGTTGGCAAGCTTCAAAGCTCGAGCTGATTATCTCCGTGGGTCTATCGTGCTTCTACTTGTTTTGGTGGGGAATCTTGGTCATTTTGAAGGCCTCCAAAATGCGAAAAAGCTGGCTTGGGTTTTGGGTTCGGACAGCTCAGGCATTTACAATTGGAACTGTCAATTTGCCCTCACATATAGGACTCCGGGATTGGAAGTATGGAATATAACAAAAACGACAACGATGGAAATCATACGTGGCCCCACTTTACTGGTTAGAATTTGTTGCAAGCCAAAAAAACAAGTTGATCATCGGTGGGGGTTGATTGGTTGGACCATGCCTTCGATCTGTTCAGGAATTAATTAACGATCGAGAGTTAGAGAGCACTAATGGCTCTTCAATTCTATGAACGAGCATGTTCAATTAAGAATTTCGATTAACTGGTATGGACATTCAGTGTTCCCAACGCTAGCACCTCATTTACAATACGTTGAGCCATTGCATCTTGCCAAGCGCAAAAAGCCCAAAAATTTTTTGGACATAGATAATAGGGTTAAAAAATGGATTTTTTTAAAAGAAATGAATCGTTATTTTGTATGTTTATTGTAGAAATTAAAATGATTAATTTCCTTTAATTTTTAAAGAAGTAGTACTAATTTGCTTGGCAGTTATATATGCAAAGATAGAATATTTACCTATCTTTTTTAATTATATGTTATTTTAATTTAAATATTTTTATTATATATATATATGTGGGTGTGTATATGTAATTTTTTTTTTGTGGTAGGCATATAACGAGGAGTTGACAAAAATGTGATGGCATGACATGGCATGGCATGGCAGTGTGAGGAGATGAAGTAAGGAAGGAGAAGGGGGGGGGGGGAGTAAAAGGGAAACAGTGGGCATGGCGTAGGAGGGGGTAGAGAGTGGAAAGAGAGAGAAACAGAAAAGAGAGCGTGGGAAGGGCGGTGGGGAAAGTGCCACGTGAAAGAGAGGGTGGGTAGAAATCAAGGTGATAATGTCAACTTCACCTTTCATTCTATTCCATTTTACTACCACTGTCACAGTGGGCAGTGGAGGAAAAAGAATGGAACGAGTGGTTGCTGTTCTCGGGAAAACAAACACCCCAACGTCTCCTCTCATTTCCCTTTCATTCATTCATTTCCCTCCCTCCCTCTGTCCACCTAGAAAAAAAGTGTCTTGAAATCCGGAAAGGAAACTCCTCTTGTTCTATATTCGGCCATCTTAATGAAAGTTTTATTTGATGCAAGATGTAGAGTATTATATAATATTAATTATTTTTTAATTATATTCTTTTTTTTTGTGAAGCCATTAATATGTCATGAGTACTCATTCTTTATTTATAAAAAGGGATGTGTTATTTCAATAAATTAAAACAAAAAAAAAAAAGTAAACAATTGGCGTATTTGAAACATTAAGAATATAACTAACATTTCTTAAAATTCATGAATTAGTTAACAATATCTTATATTTTGAACTAAAGAAAGTAGATATTATCTTCCATTTCAAATATAAGATATTTATCTTTCCTCAAAACTTAAAGTATAAATGTAAATTATTTAGTACATTTAATTATTTTCCTATACTATTGCTTAATTTATTTAGGTATGAGAAAAAAATAGGAGTGAATCATTAATTATATAATATACTAGATTTTATACATGAAATGGGGTATTTCTAAAAAATATTAATTGTGACAAATTTAATAATCTAACTACTTTTAACTGGTTTCTTTGATTTATATAAAGTAGATATTTGTTTTTCATAAAAAAGAATAAATATATTTAATATGCATTATTCAATATTTCTAGAATCCAAAAATAAATTTTTTAAAAAAATATCTTCTTTATTTTCTTTTCCATTTTTATTTCTCTTAAAAATAATTCATTTCTATCAACCATAACATCAGTTCACACTCCCTACCCATTTTGTGGCCTATTACCCTTACAATAGATTCTTCCATACAAAGATATGATCACGATTCTATATTTTTTCATTCAGATAAAGGTTCTGTATTGCTCAATGCAATATGAATTTCACTTTCCATACCTCTCTTTCATAAAATTTTAAATTCTAACTAAAAAAAATTTCATCCGTTGCATAAAATACTTCAAAAATTTAACTTCTAAAAATGTATGTGTAAATTGAAATATTTATCTATTTAGATGGAGTATAGTAAATGTACGACCTTATTAGACACGGTAATCAGTAACAGATATAAGAAAAAACATATTTTGTAGTATATTTTTAAACAAACATCCGTTAATCCATTAAATATTACTTCTTTTTATTTTTTTTATGCAGAACAAGGCCAAATCGGAAATAAAAAACTAAGTGCTCGTTTGGTTGATAGAATTATTGAGAATAAATTGGAATGAAATGATTGAGAATAAAATGGAATGAAATTTTATAAGTCAAAATTTTGTTTGATTCACTATGAGAAAAATATAGGTAACAATTTGAATTTATTTAGTTAAATATAAGAAAAATATGAAATCAGATGTAAATAATGTGTAAAAGTTTAGAATTGCCCCTAAGTAAAAATTTATCCTAACATCAATTACTTTAATACATGTTCGTAACATGACCTTTTTTATTTATTTACAATCAGGTGACTTCTTTTTTTTGTTTAAACAATAACCTCATATTTAAACTTTTACATATTTTTATTTTATTAAATAAAAAATATATTAAGCATAAATTGTAATATAAAAAATAAAAGAGAAATTTACACATATTTCAATTCTTATTATTTTTTATTTTAAATTTTTTAAATTAAATATTTTTAGAGAAAAATATCATATATGAAACATTACACTAAATAAATTATAGGAACTAACGAGAAATTTTCAAGAGGAAATTGGGTATATAATTTGTGAAAATGGTATTTTAAGAATGATATTTCATAATTAAAATCATTTCTGTCATTTGATCTCTATTCCCAATGGTAGAAATAAGTAAAGTCAAGGTTCAAGGTAGAAAAGCTAACTTTCTAATCTCTAACCATCTTTATTCCCATGAGAATCCAGATTCCTATTCCCATGTCTAACCAAACAGTTTAAGTGTGAAAATAGAATCTGGATTCTTATTCTATGAACACTCGGAAAATGAACCAATCTGAGTTCTAAGACTATTCAAGAACAAAACTGGGAGACTTGAAACCCCTCCATCCCTATATGCAAAGGAGAGACAGCAATTTATTCAACAAATTGAGATGAGAATGAGACACTCACTCACGTATAATTCTTTTTGTTTTTATTTATTTATTTATTTATTTATTTTTTATTTAACTAGTACAGGTCCTATGCACTGCATTAGTTTGCACTTGGGTTGATAAACTTATATATATATATATATATATGTGAAAATTAAGACATATATTATACAGAAGAGTCATTTAAAAAAATGCAATAATCAAGATAGGTAATAAAAACAACCAAAGATGAATTCAATACGTTGTATTTATTTAAGACTCAATATGTTGTTTGGAATTAAAATAAATTGCACTATTTCGTGACTAATGAATTGTATAACATTCTATAAATTTTATTATATATATATATTATTATATACACAAATATATTGATGATAACTATTACTTTAATCATATAATTTATGTCAATTTATTTTTATATTTTAAAAAACTAGCACATTAGATAAAGATGTTATGTATTTAAATATTATATTATGTATGGCTTAATATGAGAAAATAAGGAGGAAAAGTTCAACTTTCCAATAAATATAGCAACTGGTATACTTAGTTTTGAAACTAATTTGGAAGTTTTTAAAAAGTTATGATTAATTTAGAAAGTTATACTTCTTAAGTAAATTCAAGGAAAGTTTTACTTCTAAGGTGTCTTACAATGCTTTTCCAAAAATGCCTTTTAATTCATCAATCAATTTTCTTAATAATATATATATATATATATTCAACATGAAAATATAATATATTTATTTTAAAAAATAGTTTGAACTCCTTAAAAAGTTAAAAATTAAATAAGAAAATTAATTATAAATACATTTAATGAAAAGTTAACTTCCCAAAAAATATACCCTTTTTGGAAGCTACCTCCTGGTTAAATATACTAAAGTCATTCAATCTAGAACATATTATTATTGTTCCCAAGCTTAAGTTCTGTTAATGTGTATTTTATAGTTCTTGGTAAAAAATAAATAATTTTCTTAATTCCAATGCCGTGATCATTTTTCCTGTAGTGGAAGATTACTATTGTCTACTTAAACAAGATTTGATTGATAAAAAAGATAATCATAATTAAATTACATCACTTTTTTACTAAATTAGATAAAGAAATACAATTAAGTAGGGGTGGACATGGGTCGGGTCGAGTCGGGTCGGTTTGACCCCTGCCCGATGCCCGGCCCGATATTCTTCGGGCCAGTACCGGGCTGGCCCGATATTATATATATATTTTTTAAAAAATTAAAAAATAAAAAAATATATTTATTTATACTTAAAAATAGATTTTATTAAAACATAATCTTAGCTAAAAAATAATTTTTTTTAAAATTTATGAATATTTAACCATTATATATTATTTTTACATAAATATTAAGGTAAAAAACTACTTCAAAATTTAAAAAATATTTGAAACATTAAAATCTTAAAATGTTTTTATAATATTTACATAGTAAATGTGTTATATTATATATATGAAGAATAAAAATCCTACAAAATCAATTAAGATATATAAAATAATTGAAAGAAATTAAAAAAAATTATATATATATATATATATAATTCGGGCTGGGCCGGGATTAGGGTGTCTGACCCTAACCCCGGCCCAACCCGAAAGTTGGCCCGGGTCGATTGACCCCGAAAGTGGTCGGGCCGGATCGGGCCACTTGGGCTCGGGCCAACATGTTCACCCCTACAATTAAGATATTATAATGAAATAAAGCCTTGTAGGAACAAGCATAGACTTATACCTCTTGCTTTTCTACATAAAACTGCAAAACTTGTCTTCTAATATAGTATTATCAGGAGTTAATTAAAAGGCTGTCTCAATACAAGCATTATGCTCTGTACATTTAAATTCTTGGTAGCGTAAAGATATATATATTGTTAGAGATAGTTTGAAAAACTTAAATCTCACATTAGATAGGAATATATAAGGATCAGACCAAAGACTAAAAGAATCACTCAACATTCTCTCCTCTTACTTACAATCTCTTTGTTTCGTTCTGTGTTTCAAGGTATCTGAAGTTGCTGTCAGATATCTTTGGTACTTAGAATAACTCTTAGGGGTGATTCGTTAGATTCCTGCAGCAAACTTAGTAGAGGCAAATAACACCTTAAGGACAGTGTGTTATCATACGTTTCTGGGCACCGGTTATTTTCATATACTGTTTTCAACATATATACGCAATAGGATTCACGTTACATATTTAAACCATATATGCATGTCTATAACGCTATATATCATCTATAGTTTGCAGCCTGGGAACCTGGAGTTGTGGGGAGCAAGGCAGATCAAACCAAAGGCATGCGGTTCCAGCCAGTCCTCAGAATAGGGAGTATGCATTGCTTCCCCCTCCGGTTTAGACCTCTGGTCGGTTGAATATGATCATTTTAGTTAATT
The DNA here is from genome assembly GCA_026686845.1 of Adenanthera pavonina. Lineage (NCBI taxonomy): Eukaryota > Viridiplantae > Streptophyta > Magnoliopsida > Fabales > Fabaceae > Adenanthera > Adenanthera pavonina. The sequence continues at coordinate 31,718,399 of JAIVEN010000019.1, forward strand.
ACTGCATGACGTTTTAAAAAAATGATAATTAACATAAAAATTCATAAAAAAAGTGTTTTATGCGCATAAAATACTAAATCTCATGCACTAATTTCACGAACTGGTACATGCATGATTCATCTTCCTAGCCTCTAAATAAGAAAATTTAGAAAAGCATTAATTGATATTGTTGGGGTCAAAATTTTAGTCGAGTAATTTGCTGGGAGCGTCTACTCTAGTCTTTAATTTGATTATTATTTTCAGGAGCAAGTTTAAAAGGATGACAATGAGACATATGACTCTTAAAAAAAATATAGTTCCATTATGTCTTAAATCACACAAAGGTTTAAGGTTCCAAACATGTGGGAAATAGATCTCCATTGGAAACAATAAGGTATTGGAAATGAAAATCTTGCTTGGCATTAAATTACTCATTCCAATACCTTTTATAAAAAATTTTAACTAAATCACGGCAAGCAGTTAAAATTACTTACAAGCATTGATATTGTTAAAAAATTACTCTTTTTGATATATATTATAAGGTATTAAAACCACTTTCATACATATCAACAAATTTTTATTATATCTTTAATCTTATGAAAAAAAAATCAAAATTTTCTGTTTTCATATTAATTCCACTTCTTTCATTAAATGTATCATAAATTACAGTATTACTCCCTCAATTCTATTTTATTTGTCTTTTTAAGGTTTTGGCACTAGATTAAGAAAGATAATAAATAACCTAATGAATTATGTAATTTTACTAATTTTTTTTAATTATTACTCATTTGTTATTCATATATTAGTTTTCTGGAACAATATGCTATTAAATGTTTAAGGGTATAATTGGAAAAAATAATTAATTTTTCATTGGTTTTCTAAAATGATAAATAAAATAGAACAGAATTAGTAGTATAATATAATAAATTGCGGATAAAAATGATAAATTACTGCATAATATATTATATTATAGATCAAGAAAAATCCCTCATGACACCTTATAATATGGATTGAAGAGAGTACTATAACATTCTTAAAATATCTTTAACAAAAATCATTAATCTCTATCCAAATTAATACATAGGGGGAAAAAGAATGAAAACTATTTAAGGATATTTGTAAAAATAACTCATTAATACTCATTACTATTTCACTAAATTTTAAAAAGAGAGTTATATTAAGGACACTAGAAATCTTTCAGAACTACCCTAATACTTTTTCTATTCTTTATTATAAGACATATTTTTTAAGATTAATATTTTAAAATATAAGTTATTTTATGAAATCTATGCATCATTTAATATTTGTTTTTCATTTTTATACTTTTTAAAAATACTCAAAAGAGTTATAATGGAAAAAAATTAAAAGAGATATATTTAATATGAGTTATAATTGAATGAAGATGATTTTAAAAAATTAGATAGTAATTTTTAAAAATATTAAAATTGTTAACTACTCCCTCTGGTCCTTAATATAAGACCATTTTAACCGAATCAAGCGAATTAAGAAGGGGAGTTAAAACTAATTAACTATCTCAATTTCTCCGAAAATCCTAACATTTTTCCCAAAGTACCCTTATTTAATCTCTCTCTTTTTTTCTTTGGATATATTAAATAGGGATATTTTTTGAAAATGTATAATAAATACCACCTCGTATATTGTAAAGAGTTTTATATTTAGGATCAAACCAAAAAATCTTATATACAGTTCAGGAGGGAGTAATGTTCTAGGCAGGATTGGTAAGTAATTACTATGAGCATCACACGGACTAATAAGTACCGCAGTAAAACTTGAACATACTTTAACAACAGCATTCAACGACAACGAAAGGATCTGGTTTCGGTGCAGTTCAACAATTAAGTGCACGGAGTGCACATCATTAATCCTGACCATTCATAATGTCGCAGGATTTCATGCTTCCATGTGTCGGTGCATAAAATTACACAATTCTGGCCCTTCAATTTAAACAAATCTAACCGTCCATATTTTTTTAGCATTTTGGAGATAATTTTTTCGTAAGAAGTCCGCCTCTTTCTTCCATAGCAGCTCCTCTTTCCTTGCCTATCTCCCATTTTCAGCATCTTCTTCCATTGCAACACCTTGGTTTGCAGCACTTGTTCCGTTGCAGCACATTCAGTTGTTTCATTGAAACATTAGGGTTGTTCCATTTGGATGATTTCGATAGCCACTGCTGTGAGGCAAACTCAAACTTTAAACAAAATTTTATATATGAATTCACTCACAAAATTATGAGGGCAGCATAACGCTTATAAATATTTATCATCATGTTAGATAATTTGATGCAGGTATCTTTACGGACTCATGGCTACTGGATTTGAACATTAGATCTAAAATCATAAGAGAAAAATATAAATAGAAGAAAATATAAGAAAATAATCTATGCAGACAATTCTTCTAACTAGTTATGAGACTCAATGATGGAGCCTGAGATTTAATCTCAACTACTCGAGAAACTAGACCGTGTGTTCAGCTCAACTCAGTCGGCATCTATTTAATAATTTTGGCCATCATCAGTTATTAAATTTAAATTTGAATTTGAATTTAAATAAAGATAAAAATAAAATTATAACTGAATTTATCTCTTATTTTTTAAAATTATTTTAAGATATATTTAATTAAATAAATAATATAAATATATAATTTGTTATGTGCTTCTTGGACAAAGATGAGGCAAAGAAACGGAGGGAATCATGCTTACGGCAGCGACGGCAGAGAGCACCCCGTCCTCTCAAAACGTGGGGCTTTTGCGGAATCTGCCATCACATATTGAAACGACAGTGTTTTGTTGATGTGCACTTAGTTTGTGAAGTGCACCGAAACCAAATCCACAACGAAAAGGCAACTCTTGACAAATGATAGATGATGAAAATATAAAATCATGAATAGACAAATTAATGAACTAATTAAACAATGAATGGAAATAAATTTTCAAAGTGGTTTCGATGTGCCTTTGTTTTTCTTTCTTACTTTTGCCCCTCTATAACTTCTGACCCAGGCACAATTTTAGTGCGCTAAACAGAGATAAATGTGAGGCCTTTGACATGTACTCGAGTAGCTCACATCATGTTACCACATTTTGATACCCATTCCTTTTTTTATTAAAACTTTTTTAACTAAATTAAGCAGATTATGACAAGTAATTAAAATTAATTAAAAGTATTGGTTTTGTGAAAAATTACTATAATATTCTTAAAAAACCCTTAATAAAAATTATTAATTTCTATTTACATTAATATTTAAAGAGAAAATATTAAAATTATTAAGAACATTTGTAAAAATCATTGATTAATACTTCACTGAATTTTGAAATAATAATCCTTATATTAAGGAGTATAAAAATATCCTAAAAGGGATCTTATATTAATATTAAGAAGTGGAAAAAATGACATACTGTGTGGTTTGCTTTAAGTTATAGATTCATCAATCAATTAATATTGTTTGGCTGATTATGCAGAAATGTCAAAGCACATCAAAGTAGTTAGAGCCAAACACTTACACTATTATTGATGTACTCCTTTGTCCTTTCGTGTTAAATATAAATTATTTTTAACTATTTCACATGTCTTATTTAAAAAAAGTTATATTATTAAATTTATTAAAAAAATTTAATATTTTTTTTATCATTTATTCTTATTAATTATATTATCTTTTATATTTTCCATAACTTTAATTTATCACTTATTAATTATAGACAATAATTAATGCACAAAACAATCTCATAATATATCTATTGTATATTTTATATATCAAATATTACTTTAAGAAAATATTCTCTTCTATTCATAAAAATTATCTCTTTAGGGTTTTTAAAATTTTTCACAATATTTATTACTTTAAAATTTCAATAAAACATTAATAACTTATTTTACTATTTTACCACTTCATTAATATTAAATAAATTATTTAATAAAAATTATTTTAATAAGATACTATTAAATTTTATAATACTCTAGATTATTTAATTATCCCTTTGGTTTATATAAAAATCTCTAAATTTTTATCAAACGGAGAGAGTGCTTTATATTGACAACTGGACTAATTTGATGGGCATTAATTGTTTGGCATTTTGTGCGGAAACATTTGTGCATTTTGGGGAGAGGAATCTTTAAGTTGCCTTGCCAAATTTTATGACTTAGTTACTTCTATCCATATTTACTCTTTCTTAATTTTAATATAAGATTCTTTTAACCGAATCACGTAGATTAAGAATTAAAATTAAAACTAATTAACTACATTGATTTCTCCAAAAATTTCAACATTTTTTCAAAACTATCCTTATTTAATTTTTCTCTCTTTCTATTTGGATACATTAAATAGGGATATTTTTATGAAAATGTATAATAAATACTAATTTGTATATTATAAAGGGACTTATATTTAGGAGCAGGATAAAAGATCCTATATAGAGGACCGGAGGGAGTAATATTTTTTCTACTTAGTTCTATCCCCATTTAATATTTTTTCCTTGTCTCTTTAAGCTAGCTACAACATATATGACATGAGGATTAACTGAGGGCATTTTAGTCAATATATAGTAATAATATTTTATATTAATTAATAATTTCTTAATCTACATGTTATAACCTTAAACAAGAACAAATTGTGGAAGGGAAGGAGCTATAGATATTATACATCTGTTTTTCTATCCACAAAATCAAGCATCTCCTAAAAGAAATAGAAATCACTGGCAAGACATTTCTGTATTAAATTCATGAAGTTTTCATTTTTATTTGATTTCATTGGAAATCTTATATGATGAGTTGAAATGAAGAATTTACATGCCTTTACTATGAGAATTAATTAAAAATAAATTGAAGTTTAAAAATGGTTGAGAGTATTGAGAGTTGAATAATTAATCTGGACTACACCTACGATTAAGGAATTAGGAAATAAGTGAGTGAGCTCATCTTGATCTTCTTGGTCAAAGGACACATGGTGTATGGTATTTTGCGCCAGTGCGTTGGTTTGCATGAGAATAGCAATGTGGGTCATATTACCCCCACCTGGCCACCTCATTATAATTTCTAACCTGCATATTTGTGAGGATGATATTTATTTTGACCTTTCGCGGAAAAGATTGCTCCACAGATTTTTTTTTGGGGCAAAACAATTGCTTAATTTAGAGAAATCACTCGTAAATTCATATATTTGGGCTATTAGTCTATCACGTACTCTTCTCTGGCATGAGTCCTACCCCACATATTCCATTGATATATCGCCACCAAGTTTTCCATTGTATTTATACTCGTGCTTCCACTCGTAACATTAATTATAGCGTTTTTGGATGTGCATTTGCGGCAATATATTTACTATCTCACATAGGAGGCTAGAATCTGACCTTGTTTCATTTAATTTGTTGGCAGTACCAACTATATTTTTATTTGTATGCGCACACATATTGGAAAAAGATTAATTGATATTGCAAAGCTTGTAAATGTGGTAATTAACTAGGTTCTCTTTCTCTTTCATCCTCACTCGGGAGCTACTTTCCTCCTATCAAATCAAGATATTCAGGTAAAAACATTAAATCAGGATATGTATTTTTTTTTTTACTCATTACTTATCATGTAACCTACTATATATAATTATTAATGCCTCAAATTATTTTTAAATTTAAAATTTATTTATTCTAATTTAATTAGAAAAAATGCACCTCAAATATATAAATTAGAATGTCTAAATTTTATCCTTTAAATAATTTCCCTTCCCCTTCTTTTCTTATTGAGCAAAATATATTCCTATAGACAGATTGACTCAAATGTTTTTTTTTTCCCAGAAAGACATGGAATGATATCAATTATATAGGGGGAATTATAATTCAGGATCATAATCTCAATTTAATTATAAAATGAGCTTTATTGTTTATTTAATTATAAAAATGAACTAATTTTTTAAAATTAAATATAAAATATAAAATTACCAAAATATCCTCAGGTGTTATCACTCCCTCACCATCGCCGGTCAATGGCCGCCGACAGTCAATCAACCCTGGTCAACTATCACCGGCAACTAGTGACTGGTCAACTATCACTAGTAACTGGTCAACAGCTGCTGGTGACCGGTTAACGTTTGCTGGAAAAATGATTTAAAACTTTTTCTAAATCTTGCAACTTACTTGTTCTGAATTTACAATTTAGTTTTCAAATTTTTATTTTGTAATTTCTTTTCTACAATTTGCAACTTCTTTACTCTAAATTTGTAATTTATTTTCCAAATTTTTCCTATAAATTGTTTCAGTACTTTTATAATTTATTTTTCAGATTTTGCAACTGAGTTACTCTAAATTTGTAACTTATTTTTCAAGTTTTTATTATAAATATTTTTAGTGTTGTATAACTTCTTTTCTTGAATTTACAACTTACTTATTTAGAATTTGTAACTTGTTTTTGTAATTTTTACTATGAATATTTTGATACTTTTGCAGCTTCTTTTATATATTTTGCAACTAGTAAAAATTTTTACTAAAACAATTGATAGTAAAAATTTGAAAAATTAGTTATAAATTCAAAATAAGTAAGTTATAAAATATGTAAAACAAATTGCAATAGCATTGAAACAATTTATAGTAAAAATTTGAAAAATAAGTTGTAAATTCTATAAAGGAAGTTATAAAACACTGAAACAATTTATAATAAAAACTTGAAAAACAAGTTGCAAATTCAGAGTAAGTTACAAAATTTGAAAAAAAAGTTGTAAAAGCACTAAAATAATTCATATTAAAAGTTTGGAAAATAAGTTACAAATTTAGAGTAAATAAGTCGTAAATTCTGGAAAAGAAATTATAAAATAAAAATTTGAAAACTAAATTGCAAATTTACAATAAGTAAGTTTGTAAAATCTAAAAAAAAGCTGTAAACCATTTTTTTGAGTGAACATTGATCAGTCACTATTGACCAGTCACCGGTGTCATTGGTGAATGCTGACCAGTCACTGATAATAGTTGACTAGCCATCGGTAAGGGTTGACCGTCCGCCAATAAGTGTTGACTAATAATAGTGGAAAAAGATAATACCTGACAATATGTTGGTAATTTCATATTTTATATTTCATTATAAAAAGTTAGTCTTTTTTTATAATTAAATAAATAATAAATTTTATTTTATAATCAAATTAAGATTCAAGTCCTGAATGGTAACTTTCCCTATTATATACAAGGCCATGCCATTCCTTCACTCTTCTTTCCCGGCCATCCCACTTCCCTCTAATTATACCGATGCTTTTATGTAGTCTGAGGAGGAGCATGTAAAACCGTCATTTACTGTGTCTCATTGTTTTAATTGCAACCATTGTTTTTTCTGCTCATAGGTCTGCTTTTTGTCATTTCTCTCGAAGAGGATTTGGTACTGTGGTGCTGTATTTATTTATTTATAATGTGATGAGTTGTTTGTCACTGTAGAGGGAGGAAGGGAGTTCAAATTACGCTGTCCGCTGATAGATGCAAAACAGGTTTGATCATCTAACTCTTTCTAAATTGCTTTCTTTGACCCGGATAGATCCTGAAAAATTGTTAGAGGGGGCAAAATTGTATTAAATATAAATATTAATACTAACAAAAATATAATATCAAATATTTATTCAATAAATATAATAACAAATTGAAAATGGATAATAAAATTGGTATAAAAAATTAGAGAAACATAATAGCGTCAAATGAACTTTAATTATCTTAATACTAATGAAATATATATGGCAAAGTGATTCATTAATGTATTATCTATCGGAATTATATTCTTTTATTCTTTGTTGAATATAACATTTATTTATCTTTGTACTGTACTTAAATTATTTGTAATATCTTTTTCAATATAAATAATTAAATTATTTACAAGAATGTTATCTTTTTTATTTTCTTATAAAGTTTTATTTTTGTAATGAATTGAGAATATGATGATGAAATAAGAAAAGCTGATTATTTTAATTTGTAAGAGTGAAATTTAGAAAATAAAGATAAAAATTTCATTTCACAAACTTAAATATATTTTATCATATTTAATTTATTTTACAAAACTTATTTTTATAATCAACAACACCTGAGAAAATTGTAGATTGTCTTTAAAAATTTAAAAATAAGTTTTATGATATTAAAAAGGGAAAATTCCATTTCAGAATCTCCCAACAAAAACATTCCTAAAAAAAGATCTATAATAATTGAAATCCTTAAAAATGATCTAAATCCTTATAAGTAAAAAAAAAAATATATATATATATATATATATATATAGTCATTTGACCAAAATACTATTCTCCTTTCACCTCTTCCCCTTACCTCATCCATGTTGGCATAATAGCTGGAGGTCCCATAATTAGCGATGTCACTGGAGCTCTTGTCATTGGCGACGTCGGCGGAACTCTGGCAACCAGCATTGATGTCAAAACAATGAAATATCCGTACTTAGGAAAATAGTTATTATCACCGGGGAAATTAGTTATCCTCTATTGGGAAAATAGTTATCCCTACTCAGGAAATATAGTTATCTTCACTTAGAAATTTAGTTATTCTTATTTATGAATTTAATTATCCCCACTTGAGAAATCAGTTATCTCTACATGGAAAAGTAATTATGTCTACTTGAAAAATTAGTTATTTCTACTTGAAAAATTAGTTATCTTTATTTGGAAAATTAATTTTCACTTGGAAAACTAATTTTCTCCAGTTAGAAATTTAGTTATCCACATTTGAAAAATTAGTTTATTTTATTTGGATAATTAATTTGTTCTACTTGGGAAATTGGTTATCCTTACATAACTAATTTTCCAAGTAAAAATAACTAGTTTTTCAAATGATGATAACTATTTTTTCAAATGGTAATAACTATTTTCAGTAGTGATAATAACTTATTTCCTAAGTGAGATAATTAAATTTCTAAGTAGAGATAACTAATTTCCTAAGTGAAGATAATTGATTTCCCAAGTGGAGATAACTAATTTTTCAAGTGAGAATAACTAATTTCCAAAGTTCCAAGTGGAGATAACTAATTTTTCAAGTAGAAATAATTAATTTCCTAAGTGAAGATAATTAGTGGGGACAACTATTTTTTCAAGTGGCAATAAATATTTTCTCAAGTATAAATATTGCACTATTCTGGCACTGGTGTCGTAACTTTGATGATGTTATGGTCGATCGGAGCTCTAACGACTCCACTATCACTGGTGAGGTAGGGGGAAAGGGTGAAAGGAAAAAAGCTATTTTGATCAAACAACTATTTGTTAAATCTATATAGATCTAGATACTTTTTAAGAATTTCAATTATTATAGATATTTTTTTAACAATATTTTATTGGGAGGTCCTAAAATGAAATTTTTCCCCTTAAAATTTCATAGGGTGAAAGAATTTTTTTTTTGTTTCCTTCTTTAAAATAAAACTAGATTGTTCTCCCGCACCATGTGTGGGGATACTATTTGTTTGTTTCTACATAGCTAAGCACATGTGCTAAAAAATTTGAATTCATTACATTTTTAATATATTAATAAATATGTACAGAAAAACCTCATAAGTGGGGATTTATAAACTGAATAGAATATGTATGTATAATTAAATTTAAGATTAAGCCTCAAATTCTTGGTTATACAATTGGTATATAAAATATAATGGATAGTGATCTTTATGCTTTTACATAAAGCATATTAAAAAGCATTACTAAGTAATAATTGAAATATACATCATTGTGTTCGCCAACATATATATATATACCATTGACATATTTTTATAATTTTTTTCAAAGTAAATATGTATTAAATATTGTTTCACATATATATATATATATTTCAAATGTTATATAATTATGCATAACTTATGATCTAATAATGTTCTTTTTTAGATTATAATTTCTTAAAAAATATTTACGGTAAATAAAAAAACATTATCACACACACAACTTTATTTTTTCAAACATTATAGTCCGCCTCCCAGAAAAAAAAAACTTCTCCACTTTCGGATATAATCCAAATGTCCCCCTCTCCCAATATATCTATATTTACAAACGGTATATATAGAGTTTGAAAAAAAAAATATATCAAACTCATACAGGTTAAAAAGTAATACATAATATATATGAAACATGTTACAATAATTTGGAATTATAGTTACCTTAAATTTTAATTGCCTACTAATAACCCTTTGCTAGTTTGGAGCAGGGATACCTTCCTTAATTATCTTGAGAATATATGTTCCACCAATAGATAGAAACCAATGCTCTAATATATAAATTTGAGATAGTGTTATCAATTTCCAGATTAATAAATCCCAATATGTCAGTAGCACAAGTATATTTCTGTTTAGGCAAGAAATGGAAAAAACAAATGGAAGATATGAGCGCAAGTATATTTTTGTTTTTGATTCTCACAAAAATATTCGAGCGCATTACCTTTTCCAAGTTTTGATGTGTTCCTTCGTGTAAATGATCAATGGTGGTAGACCCATTGATTACGTAAATATGTTGTAATAATGGTTCCCACACAATCAGTTCTGACAGATTAACTTAGGTCTTGATGAGAGGCATCACATCAGATACGAGGATCACGAGACTATGAAAAAAAAAAAAAAATTAACCGGATGATTGGTTTACATTTTTCACAAATTAAATTATGATTTTTAATTATTATTTTTTTTTTTCATTTTTCTCATCTCTATGTGATTATTTCTACAAACAAGTTTTCACAGTAAATTTTTTTACTTTTATTTAAATATTATTTTTATAAATTATAATTATTTTAAAAATATTTTTATAAAAAGATAAACTAAACGAGCACTACAATAGTATATTATAACAAATTCACTCATGAAAAAAACTCACATTCTTGACTTCTTGAAAAGAAAAATATCATAAAGTCACAAATGCCTATTTGTGCGTAGTTAAGCAAACAAAACAATGTCAATAGAGGTTGACCAAAGTAAGTGAGTTGGGGAAAGAACACGGTTTACAATCTGTCTGGAGTGATGAGATTGAACAGATATTAAAAGGCATACCAGCTGAAATTTTTCAATTTTAGTCCCTGAGGCACAACGATTGGATTTTACTCCTTTGCCTCCATGGTTAGAATTTGGGGTAGTTGCAGAGAAAAGACTCTCAAGTTCTGACATGTCAAACTCTGGAGCCCTAGTACCAAAAAGTTGGAAATCAGATGTCACTATAAACACAAACTAAAATAAGTTAGCTCATTCTCATAAGTTACCTAATTTTATTTTCTAATCCACCCCCCTTTAATCCCCTTCATAAAAATCCCTCCAATACCAGTTGAACCAAATACACCTTAAAGGTGCTAAATAGCAGCAAACTACCTGGTTGGCCTTCAACAATGTCATCCTTCTCATAGAAGACATACAAATGGCCGAAATGATATGGCGACACTCTTGGATCTAAAAGCAAAAAATAAAATTATAAAAATTCCACAATATTGGACAGTGGAAGCAGTATTTTGTTCTCCCAACATTTTTAATATACTCTAAATCAATATCTTTTAATCGATCCTAAGATCCCAATTTCTGAAATTTTTAATATACTCTCAACAATCAAAGGGGTCAGGGCAAATCTGTGTGTTACCGTGAAGAGAAAAGGCCCATCAAGTTTAGTCCTCCATTATCCAAATCCGTCTGCCTTCGATCTTATGTTTTCCTGTACCCATTTTTTGTCTGCAGATTTAGAACAATTGAAGACAGACCCAAAACCTATAAAATAGGGGGAAAATAGAAACAAAAATTCTACACAGTTAAGGATACCCAAAACAAAACAAAATTAAGTACCTTTCCGATTACTTATAGTATATTCTTCAACTGCTCTTCCCGCTGCGATCTCCAATAATTCTACCAAGGCAATTAAAATTAATGCACATAATGTAGAAGAGTAATAAAGTCAGAATCTGTGACCAATGCATATAGGAAAGATTCAATGGCTTACTAAGGCAATTTCAATCGATGCACACATCGTAGAGGAGGATGCGAAAACGGAGAATATTTGAAGAAGAAAATGTGAGAAGAATTATCCACCTCCCACAACCTGCCGTGCACGGACATTTGAAACCGCCTTGTTTTTATATATGCAGGGACGGTGCAATTTGAATTTGAAGGGAACAGTGAAAGGGGGGAAATACTTCCAAATCCTCACCGTTGAAGGACATTCTGGAAGTAAACCGACGTAGCCACAAAGAATCTATCATGTAGCAATACTCTATCATCATCTAGGATTGTAGGATCTTTTCCAAAGATTTTCTCAGAACTTCTGAATTTGAAAATGCAACTCCCCTTAAAACAATCCGGAGGCAAAATTGCTACCCAAAATCTATAGCTACCATTGCTAAGCGGCTATAGCCGAATTGTAAGATCAATGTCAGAGTACTGAACCCTAACCTAGTTCCATGGTGAGTAATTGAGGCAGGAAGAGCAGGTTGAACTACCACGAGAAAGACGGGAAAAGAAAGTCTGGGGAAAAGAAAGAAGAAGCACGTGGACCTTTTTCTTTTTCAATTTAAAAAAGCGCAGCCTGTTTATTGAAAGAGCAAATTCTTTTTTTTTTTCCAACAAAGAGCAAATTCAAAACTAAAAAATATGTACCAAAAGAATCAATATATCAAATAGAAATCAATAAAAAAAGATAGCAAATATTATAATAACAAACATATGGTATAACTTAGAATTAGAATTACAAATCAAAGAAAAGAATTGGCCAAAAATATAATGAATATATCAATATAATTATTCAATGATTTCTATCAAGATACAGTATTTTCCCTGGTTTTTCATTCTAATTCTAATTTTGCTGGCTAATTCTTTTCATTGATAATTTATATTTAATTATCAAGATAATTATTTAATTATAAAAAATTATAGAAAAAAATCAATATATATAATAATTCTAATTATTTAATTATTCAATATAATTGTTCAATAATTTCTATCAATATAACAATATTTTGCGAGATTTGGAATTCTTGTTCTAATACTTTTTTACTGACGTTTTACTAACATAAATAAGTAGCCAAAAAACATTTTCTTTTGAATTTGTCCATGCACAAACAACTAAATTAAAAGTCTAAAAAATTATAACGGAATTTTGAGAGGAAGTGCCAAAAAGGTAGGCATTGGAATTTTGTCTTAAAACATTTAAAAAATAATTGTTGGTCTCTATAAACAAAAAAAATGAAACAATAGTTGGCATCTAGGGTTATTAAAAATTAAAAAAATAGATAACATTAATAAAAAATTATTTATGTTATACAATGTATTCATATTTCACATACTTGCATTGGATATAAGAAATAAATAGAAATAATATTTCTTGAAACGTTTTTGTAGGTCAACTAATTTAAAAAATAATCTTTAATAACCCCAGTATAGAATACAAATTAAAAATATTTTTTAAAAAAAATTTGCCCATAAACCAAAAAACGTTAGAACAATTATGGCATCTATAAATATGTTCATCCCCCATAATTTCAGTTAGATCAATTTTCATCTTAGAATACAAAATAAGTATCCCACCAAATAACACAGTTATCAATTATTAATTAATTTTTCGGAAGAATTACGGCTGCCACACAAAAAACTCCCGGTAAAAAATGGAGATAAAATAATTAATCAAAAGTGAATAAAATATATATATATCTATATATATAACAAATAGAAATGTAATGGTTGATCATATGTTTGGACACGTGGCACCATGATAAGGCATGGGACCCAAAAAAAAAATTCACACACCACCTCATAAATAGTAGCAATACTCTGATACGTCTTTTATATATAGAATAATAAAAGTAAAAAACACCACTACCAAAAACGTGTCCAAATAGGATGGCTCAAAATATACAGGTGGCAGTAAAATAGTCCCTCCAGGTTACATTATAGGACATTTTACTTTGATATGGATGGCAGAGATCTCATATTGCTGCACCATATCAACACTGCATTTTACTTGCAGTAGAGGCGCAGTGGAGAGGACGTTAGAGGAGAGAAACGGGACGCAGACACTTCTTGACTTCTTGCTAACTAAAGGGTCGTTTAGTTTTTATTTGATTAAAAATGAGTTTTAGTATAATTAATTTTATAACGTAATTATGATAAAAATTAATTTTGAACTAATATGTTTATATTTGGGTAATTTATTTGAAAATTGGTTTTGATAAAACTCATAAATTTTCTCTAAATTGAGCTTAAACTCTATCCCATGATTAATTTAATTTACTTGGACTAAAATTTAATCTGTATTTATTTAATTGAGAATATAATATATCTGATATAATATTTTCTTCCAGGTCATTATCTATAAAAATTAAAATTTTGAAGGAACATTTTAGTCAATGGATAGGATAAATTTTATGAAAATTTTATTTTTTTAATTTTTCTATTTTTTCTCATTTTTATTAATTTATTTTTATCTGACTTTAAAATAAATATAGATAAAAATAAAGAATCATAATGCAAAAGCTGCTATCATACTGCTTCTTCAAAACCTCCGTTTTGCACTCAAACCCATTCTCAAACAGAAAAGTCAAAATATGCCAAACATACCCAATTCTTCATCAATCTTGGTTTTGGCTCCAAATCAAGATTGGAGTAGTGAATCCAAACAGACCCTAAAGGAATTAATTCTTTTTTTTTTTTTTCCTCTTGAAGTGGTAGAGGTAATTTTTTCTCCCTTAGTCGGCGGAGCCACATTTTTTTAACTAGTAGAACCCCACCCTTTCTAAATAGTAGATGTCTCATCTTGCTGCTGCCCTCCTTAACAGATGGAAAGCATATCTTACCAAAGAGTTTTACATTAACAGTTAGTTATAATTAAATTACAGCACTTTTTTACTAAATTAGATAAAATAATAAAATTAAATTATAATAATAAAATAAAGCCTTGTAGGAACAAGCATAAACTTATGCCTCTTGCTTTTGTACATAAATGATAAAACTGCAAAACTTGTCTTCCAATATATTATCAGGAGTTAATTAAAAGGCTGTCTCAATACAAGCATTATGATCTACATTCATATTCTTGGTACTTGAAAGATATATACATAATAGGATTTACGTTACATATTTAAATGATGTCTATAACGCTATCATCTATAGTTCGTAGCCTGGGAACCTGGAGCTGTGGGGAGCAAGCAGATCAAACCAAAGGCATGCGGTCCCAGCAAGTCCTTGGAATAGAGAGTACGCATTGCTTCCTCCTCCGATTTGGGCCTCTGCTCTGAGAGTTCTTGCCTGATCGTACAAGAAACAACCAAACACTTTTGCTCTCTCTTCATATAAAATCTCTCCGGTTAGTTTGTAGAGGGAAAGGAAGGCGTATGCATTTCCAGATGCTCCATCAGCAAGTCCCAACTTCTTCACCAGTCCACTCTTCCACACAACTTCCCCCGCTTCTATTGCTGCGTCCCGGAATTCTCTATCATTTGGGAACACCTGAAGGTAGGTAGAGAACCACGTTAAAGCCATTCATTTTCTAATGATTCTTTTGCTTAAACAGAAGCGGTGTGTATGTAAGAATTTTTCAATTATAAAAATAACACATTTATTTCTTCAATTATTAATTTCTCAATAATAGGCTGACTTCAGTTTCCAAATACAATTAAACATCCCCAGCAAGAAAGAGCTTTGTAGAACAATTAGTATTGGGTAGTTTACCTGCGCTGCCTTACACAAGGTGATGGCCATGCCAGCAGCACCATGGGACCACTGCACCAATTTATCCCTAGGATTCCCTTCGCTTGAGGGGTAATTTCCACTGTGAGGGAATCGCTTGCTCATAAGGTATCTTAAAGCTCCCTTGACATCCTCTGCATCCTCTTCAGCAAGTGAGAAATGAAGAAGAACCTGCAAGATGCCGCCAAGGCCGTTGGCTGCACCTAGGTACCTGGTCCCATCCCATCTATACATCAATGGACAGTCAGTGTTATTAGATGCTCCTGCCCTACCTCCTGCCAACACCGCAGCTATTATAGGCATCAGAATATCATTCGGCACTGCGTCTTCCCCTAGATGCTTCTTTATGAATAAGGCAGCCCATATGAATCCAGCTCGCCCATACAGGAGATCATATGACATTCCAAAACCACCTTCCTCAGGTCCAACGGGTAGAGCTCTCTCTGTTGCTACCTATGAAATAAATTATCAGTGATTGTGCAGAATCTTATAGCACCATGCCAGAGAACATGTGCCCACTTAATCACTATAATAAGTCACAGCAACTCTGATCCTCTAATGCGTCTCGTGAAGTGAAAATTTCAACTTTGCTCTGGTCCTCAACAGTGTCTTAGATTGTATTAGTTAATAAAATAAAGAAATCCTACTATCTTTAAATTAATCATCCTAAGCGTTTTCTTTTTTTCTTTCTTCTCTTTCTTTCTTGTTATGAACTTCACATTCACATCAACTTTTGACGCCCTCAGATTCTAGGGTAAGTCATTTTATTATTACATTTCTTTTGGGTGTCATGGAAAGAGAATATATGACAAATCCCTCAAAAGGCGATTCCATTAAGGCGGGTAGCAAGTATTGGACATTCTTCCATTGGCTTGCCTAACCTTAAGATTCGTACAGATAAAAAGGCTTCCTTCAACGTATCGCTAAGGTCAAGTTGCAGGGCCACAACTCGCTAAAAAACAAGCACCAAAATGCATCCGTGAAGAAGGACCACAAGCGAAGCCACATGATGCCAGTGTTAATTTAGGTTAAGGTAAAACCAAGGTATTAAAAACCGGACCGGTCATTGAACCGGATGAGACAACGGTTCAAGGTTCAATGGTCGGACCGGGGTCGGACCGGTTGTGAATAAATTAATATATTTTTAATAATATGGTTAATTAATATTCTATTTTCATATTATTTGTTAGGTAAATTTATCATTATTAATCATTATGTATCATAATAATACTTATAACATATTATAATATAGAAAAAAAAAATTTATACTAAAAATAATACTACTTAGTTCTAAAAATAATGTTATTTTATTTTAAAAAAATATTTAAAAAAAATTAAAAAAAAAAAATCAGGACCGGTTCAACCCGGTTTTGGATTGGTTTGACCGGTTCCCACCGGTTCTAAGACCACCCGGTTTTTAGCTACTTCCCGACCAGACCAAGGGCCGGTTCCCGATCGGACCGGTCGAACCGGCCGGTCCGGTCCGGTTTTTTATACACTGGGTAAAACAAAGCAGCCCACGGATTTTTTTTCCATACTCTCATGATGGCATGGTCCTATCTTACCTCATTGAATAAACCCAAAAACAGGTCCCGCTTTCGATGGTCGCCCATGTAATTAGCCACCATAGCGCCAATAGCGTAAACGCCTCCTCTTCCACACAAAAACGTCACGTGTCTGCAACAATAGCCTTCCCAATTAGAAGTCAAAAGAAATGAATAAACGAAATACCATCAATTCATTGACCTCTTTCACCCAAAAAAAAAAATCATATACTGTTGTTGATATCCAAGCGAGGATATGCCTCATAATTAAAACCACTATTACAGACAGCCAAAGATTAAGCGGATTTGTTCCCGCGGGAAAAAAAAAAAACAAATTACGCCGATTTCTGCAATGTCTCGGCGCATTCAAGTAGTAACTTGAAAAATTAATTTTCAATTCAATTTAGCAGAAACACAGAAATTTTAGATGACGAGTATTTTTTTTTTCGGCCAGCGATGATGAGAAAAATAATATTTGTACATATATGTGTAATATGACTTTATTACTTAAATTTATTAATTTTTAATTGGAATAAGATTTTTAGTTTAATATTTGTTTGACTAGACAAGTCCCCATATAATGCATGAAATCCATAAAAATAAATAGAAATGTTCATCGTAACTTATTGTTATAGATTTTGTTATTTTATATATATTTCGATATATTAATATGTATATATTGATTTTTTTTAAATTACAACCTAAAATGGTTCACATGATAAAATTCGAAAACGATCAAATAGAATTGTGAAGTCTAGCCGAACGAGTTATACTAGGATTTTTAAGAGCAAACCTCTCTTCACGGTCTCTCTTTTTTTCTTCCCCCAATTTGGCTTGAAGGTACTTTATTGATCTCAATTGGATGTTCGGTCAATATTTATCTCAGAAGACGATGTGAAAATATCTAGCAAACTAGGATAATCAAAATTTAAATCGTCTAAATTATTAAAAAAAAAATCCAAACTAGTTAAGCAATAATCTCCCCCCAAAAAATTTGTTATACTCACAGATCGAAAAGAAAACACGGCATCAAATTACAGCAGTCAGAAGGCACATGTTCTGGACCATTGGCCAAAAAACACCCACAGTTAAGAGCATCTAGTTTTTAGATTAAAAAGTTGGTAAAAAAGAAAAAGAAAAAGATTTTAGATTAAAAGGCTTTTAAATTATTACTCCCTCCGGTCCTATATAGGAGCTTTTGTCTTGATCCTAAATATAAGATCCTTTACAATATATGAGGTGGTATTTATTATACATTTTCAAAAAATATCTCTATTTAATGTATTCAAAGAGAAAAAGAGAGAGATTAAATAAGAGTAATTTTGAAAAAAGATGAAAATTTTTTGAGAAATCGAGATAGTTAATTAGTTTTAACTCCTTTTTTTAATTCGCGTGATTCGATTAAAATGACCTTATAGATAGGATGGAGTATATTTCAGCGCCAGCGACCGCCAACAGATATTATTACCAAATTGACAGGGACGGATGAAGAGTGCGTACTACGTTCCAGAATCCCCTTAACCAACTTTCACATGATTTGGATTACCTAATTTTTTTCACAAATTTCATAATATAAAATAAAAAAAAACAAAAAACAAAGCAAAGAAAGGCATATCCTACTAATATGTTCAAATTTTCCTTCATAATTAGTAAAACGGATCAAATCTACCTGAGGGAGGCCCGTGCAACGGTAGCACACGTGTCCACGATCTCTGAGCACAATAGCAAGTCGCGTTCGTTACCGGTGACCTCGAAGGACCTCAGGCACGTAAAAGCTGTGCCAAGCAGACCCGTATACACCGTCGGGTCCACAACCAGTTCCGTACGGTCGCCTCCGCTAAGGGCTTCTCTCCAAGTAACCTGCACCACCTGCACAGAATAGTTCAGGCAGAGTCGCAGAAACACAAAATTTCACTCATAGTACAACGCACTAAGAAGAAACCAAAGAGCAGTTATCACTTACCTGATCCTTGAGGCAAATTGCCGCTCTAAGAAAAGTCTCGTTGGGAAGTGACAGACCTGTGGGTTTCAGATTCATAATGTTCTCAGTAGCGAAATCGAATGATTCGCGTTTGTCATCCTCGTGTCCATCCTGGGACTGAAACTCCAAAATCGACGATGTCATTGTCCGATCTGAAATTCTATTGTGCGTTTGGCAACTGACAAGTAAAGAAGACGAAGCACCGAAGAGCTATATATATTCTCTCTGGATGCAGGACTTGAGGGACAGTGAGCTAGCACATCGGTTTGGATTTAAGAATATGGCGAGCTGTGGTTCCATGGAATGGCGGTGCGTTTTGGCGATGCCACGCCTATTTGCCACGTCACCACCATTTTTTTAGGATAAAAAGGAATCGTTGGATGCATTCAAGGCACATGCTGCCGCTGGATAGGACTTTTTGTTGTAAAAAACCAAGGCAAGAATAGAGTGCAACTAAACATAAACATGATGAATGATGCAATTATGAATAGTAGGACCACCGACCGCGTGGAGTTCGTGAGTTAATTCTCTCAATCTTTCGCTGTCGTGATATCTTCTGTGCCCCTTCCTTTTTGTGTAAGGAGGAAGGAAATAAATAAATAAATAGTTTTAAAAGAATGAGCTAAATTGCATCGCAATTGTTTAAGCATTATTAATTTGGAGGTATGGACCACATGCAAGGAAAGAATGGCGTGTCAAAAAAGAAATACTAATGCATTTAATTATTTTTTATTCATATATGTTTTCTTTTGTTCAAGTTTCAAGAAATCAAGATGCTGGAAGATGCCTCGAAAAAGTTGGTTAGGTATAATTGAAAGTTTATTGATCGAAATTGAAGAATCAACGTAACGTATTATAAACTTAACCAAATCCACTAAATATCTATTTAGCTTTTTAATTAGTTAAAAATGTGTTTTTGATAGAATTGGTTTTGTAATATTGTTATCATAAAAATTGGTTTTGCGCTAACGTGTTTATATTTAGATGATTTATTTATAAATTAGTTTTGACAAAACTCATAATTTTTTTCTAAATTGAATTTAAACTCAATCTTATGATTAATTTAATTTTTTTAGATTAAAATTTAATTTTTAATTATTTAATTGGGGATAAAGTATATCTGATATAACATTTTCTTACAAATAATAATCTATAGAAACTAAAATTTTGAAGAGACATTTTAGTTAATAGATATAAGAAATTTTATGATAATTTTATTTTTCTATTTTTTTTATTTTTTATTGGTATATTTTTATTTGACTTTAAATAAATATAAATAAAAATAAAAAAATAAAATGGAAAAGTATGGAATTGCTTCTTTAAGAAAGAAATTATTTTTAAATGGAAAAATAAAAATGTATCAAAGACACCTAAAATTATATCAAAATTAGTTTTAACCTCAAACCTTAATTTGAGTAATGATGCCGAACACACTTAAAAAAAAAAAGCATAAGATTCATCCAATAACAAAATGGTGATGTTACTTGCACGTTTTACCAAGTTGCTGTGATTCAGTCGTACAGGAGCAGGATCCATGGTTCTGGTTCAACAGAAAATTAGTTTTCTCCATGATCTATCGTGCTTGTCGTTTCATTGAACTATTTGTCGTGTACGCTTATGTGGTTTAAAGTTGATATCTTTTTTTAATAAGACGATGCTATCATGTTTAAATGATTTTTATTTTTATTTTTTTTGGCGATAAGGTTGTGTTTGAAGTTCAAGTGGTGCGTGGTCCTCGCTCTAACCAACTTATATTTTCTGAGAAGTAAATAGGCTAACCAAAAAGGTTTTAAGAATTGTGAAACACGACCTTTATCATCGATTAGCCTGAGCTGGAAATTGAAAAACCTATGACAAAATGGGATTCAAGTCTCATATTTGATACATACAGTGCAAGAGTAGGAGCATGCCCAATTCAAATTCTTGGGAAACAAGGGTTCACAGAGATGCAAACATATTGAGGATTGATTATGGATGGGGCGGAGTAAGATTTAAGCGTTCGTCATTGGAAATGGAAGGTTCCTTTTTGTGAGTGTGAGTACTTTTTCTCCTTATAAGATCTCCAAATCTTCGTAGCAAAGCTCTTCTTTTTCTCGAGTTATTTTCCGGATCATCAAGCTGCGACTCATCTATTTCATCTGAAATCACTAAATCTCCATCTATTTCATCGAATATCGAACCCTTAAGATCATCATCATCCGTTTCTTTGATGGTCTCCTCGTTCCCTTCCTTGTGTGGTTGTGGTTTATGGGGAGCGATTATTTCTTTCAGATTGAAACTGATGGTTTTGCTCAAGCTCTTAACTTCTTTGTGCTCCTTGTCTCCTTCTTTATGCGCCTTCCCTTTACTCGCTTCCTTTGTCGACAACTTCTCCTTATCCTTCTCCTTCTCCTCGTTATTTTTCAACTCCCTTATGGGTGCTTCAGCAAGCATCTTCTTCAACTCTCTGATGTTCTCAAATGCTGCAGCTTCATGAATCTTGAGCGTTTCATTCTCTTGAGTAAGCATCTTCACTGCTTCGTCCCTCACCCCCAGCATATCTTTCAGTTGAGAATTCTCGGCCTGAGCCATCCCAGCGGCTTCTTTTGCGGCATTGGCTTCACTCAACGCTTGTTTAAGGATGTCCCGTACCTTCTGATTTTCTTCCTTTGAAACATGTATCTTGTTCTCCGATTCTTTCAGCATCTCCTGCAGTCTTTTGCATTCTTCTTGTGCAGCTGTTCTTTCCTCTTCAGCTCTTCTGATACAATTCACAAACTCCTTTGTTTTCTCGTTCCATGCCAAAAGAGACTCTGCAGCTTCCACTCTGAGTCTCTCAGCCGTGTTAGTGTTTCTATCAGCTTCTTTTCTTGCTTCTTCTAGAAGCTGCTTGTAGGTGTCCTCTGTTCTATTTAACAGTGCTTTCAAATGCTCTGCTTCCTCTTTGCTGTGTTGTAGCTCCACTTGGTTCTGTACTAATTTTTCTTTAGTCTGACGACATTCCGTGGCGACTTCTTTCAGCGCTAATGCCAAATCATCCATGGCCTTCTTGCTATTCTCTTCTGCCTCCGTTGCTAACTTGAGCTCATTTTTAAGGTAGCTCAATTCATCAAGTAGAGATTTGGCGATATTGTCAGTCTCTTCACCCTCCATTGCTAACTTCAATTCGTTTCTGAGGAAGCTCATTTGTTGAAGCAGAGTTTTGGCCTCCATGGTATCGAGTTTGTCACAACCGTTCGCGTCTTTCAACAATTTTCCACGCTCAACTGGAACTCCCTTACCCTCCATTGTTTCCTTCGTAGAAAGTGAAGGTTGGGATTCATTGTTGCATGATGCAGATTCCTGAAGCTTTACTATTTTTTTTTTAAGGGAAGCAATCTCGAGCTTCGATTGTTCGAGAAGAATTTTATTCTGATCAAGCTGTTTTGTTTGCATCACCAAAGACTCATAAAGACCCGCTTCTGATGCTCTGCTTATGTCCAGCTCGGCCTCCAGTTCATGAATCCTCCTCTTACACTCAGAAAGCAAGTACATTGCGTCCTGCTCAAACGCTCTAGCATCATCCATCTCCTTCTTCATTTCGTCCAGTGAGGCCTGTTTCTCCGCCAATCGGAGTTCAAGTTCCTTATTGGCTTCCCTTTTCAATGACCCTGCTTTGTTATTCTCCTTCATATCCTCTTGTTCCTCCATACTCGATATCGCTTCCTTCGCTGAAGAATTTAACTCTGTTTTTGGCTCTGATGGTTTGTTGCTGGGTAATGCTTCGTCAGCCCTTGAATTAGCCTCTTCGTCCATTTTTCTCACTCCATCCGGTATTGCATCCTTCCGTGAAGAATTCAACTCTGTTTGTGAGTGTGAAACATTTCTGGGGGGTAATGCTTTGTCAAGCGTTGAATTAGCCTCTTGGTCCATTCTTCTCACTTCATCCGAAGTAGCATCCTTCGCTGAAGAATTCAACCCTGTCCATGGCTCTGAAAAAGTTTTTGCAGTTAATGCTACATCAACCCTTGAATCAGCATCCTCGTCCATTTTTCTCACTTCATCGAGGTTGTGGAAGGCGCAGTCTCTGTCTTCCTCGACTTCAGGCAATTGGTCCTTCTTCTGATCCAGCTTGTCCTCATGTTTCCCAACATGATTCTGATGCATCCTTGAAATCCTGCCGATTTATCCCGCAGAATAACTTCTTCGGAATCACCTAGATTGTATCGAAATAAACCTAGTCAGCTTTCAAAGCGAAGAGCAATTCCAGGCTTTGTTGCAGAAAACTAAGGGACTGATGCAATGTCCAAACTTAGAATTGTGAAAGCGAGGCCGATAAAGATGGGACCATAGGGTTGTGTCCCTAATTTAATATATGGAACAACAGTATTTTCCAGGTGAAACGTCGAGTGCATGAAACAACGGAGATCAAAAAAGAATATGAGCAAGCCCAAGACGAAATATCAGAGTTGCATATATAAAAAAGCAGAGTGGAAGGAACAGCAAAACTACCGGGATTTCGCAGGTAAAAAGTTCAATCTATGATGAGTCTTCGTGACTTCATTCAGAAATTTTCTACTTTTTCTGAGAAGATGGGAATAGCATCACGGGAAAATCGCAAGCTAATAGGAGCAAGAAGATAGAGGTCAAGTTTTTGAGAAATGCGAAGATGGCGGGTTTCCAACAGGGAACCTGCGGCCTGAGAGATTAGGAATGTTCTGATATAGAAATTTGATCATAGAATAGAATTGACTCATTAGATAATAATAAGCAAATTGGAATTATTTATATCTTAAACATAATTTATATAGTTATTACGTGGGAGATAGAATCGACCATTGGCTTTCATCGTCGGTATTATTATATGCTGTATGCAGACAAAAGTCTGAGGACAGGAACATCTCCATATTATTATTTTCATTTTCTTAGATGGCAGCTCTTAGCCGGCTTACATAGTCGAAGACGTCGAAGATTGTTCTACATGTGAAAGTATGTAACTTGTGCGATAAGAATTACAATGAGAAAATTCAATTCCGTTCAACTTTGGGATTAAGAAAATTCGTTTTCCGTCTAGCTTTGAAGTGTTTACTAGACTTCCATTATCGGCAGTCAAAAAAAAAAAACAAGAAGAAGACTTTTATTATCCAAATTAATGCCCTCATTCTTCCATTGTCCACTTCTCAAAAACGCGTTAGCCATCCATTCTCGTCAACAGAGATGAATCTACGGGGGCCTCCGGTGCCTGGCACTGAAGAAAAGCTTATTACAGGCAGAGGCAGAGAAGAAAGGACTGCTGCAAAAATTTTACTGCTCCCCAAAGATCCCCAATTAGAGCAGAGTGAAACTGCCGTGAATGATAATTGTAAATAAATAAATATATAGTATAAACTTTTTTCTTGCATTTTCAGTTATAAGTAATAATAATATTTAATTACTATTATTATTTATTATAATTATGACACATGTAGAAATATAATATTAAATATAAACTATTATTTTACCGATTTTAGTAAATTTATTATTATAACTATATTCATTAACTACACAAAAATTAAATAATATCATTGCCCATTAATTAATTTTTTTTGCCAACATAGTATATTATTTTGTTTTTTGAGTGTAAGGGAGAAGTTCATTCAAAAAAATCAAAGAATACAGGATCTATACAAAATTATACAAACAAAGGCCATGACAAAAGGCCAGCAAAACTGACAAGGGAAGGCCAAAACATAGAGGCCAGCAAAAGAAAGAGTTAGTCAAAAGGCCCAGTACTGAGAGAGTTAAGCAAAGAGCAAGTATTGATGGTGTGCGTAGCCATTGTCCAGATACCAATGAGATTGGAGATGGCTGTGTGTTCATCTCCATTGAAAATCCTGCTATTTCTCACCTGTCATAATTTCCAGCAGGTTAGGCCAAAAACTTTACGCCAAGAGTTGTCAGCTTTTTTGTGGTGTAGATTAGAGATCAGTCATTCCTCAAATTGCATATTGGTGAATCTCAGAAGCTGTTGGTGAGGAATAAGTAAGCCCCAAACTTCATGGGCTAGAGGACATTTCCTTAGAACCAGATCAACATCTTCCTTTTCAAAATTACACATATGGCATCTAGGGCTTTGAGTCAAGTGTCTTCAATATCTTTCATTGTCAAAAGTTTTTTCCAAGCCACAAGCTACAGAAAAATTCGCACTCTTTGGGCTCCTAGCCATTTCCAGAAGATGAGCCATTTGGGATCTTCATTCTTCCAATTCTGGTCTTGCATGTCTTTATACATTGAAGCTATAGAGAAGTCACCAGTAGATGAGGTAATCCAGTAACAGCTAGGTTGTTCATCACTAGAGATTTGGACTTTAATTTTGGCTATTTGACAAAGAATATCTTCAGGAAGAGATTAGTTAAACAAATGCCATTTCCAATCTCCATTTGAATCAATGAACTCAATAATAGGCTTAGATAAATCATGATCAGGAATTTCAGTGAAGGTAAGGTTTTTAAGGGGGCCAAGTTCACCTACCCAAAAATCAGTCCAGAATTTTACCTGAGTGCCATTCCCCGAGTTCCAATAGATCCAAAGAAGAATTTCCTCCCAAACCTTGGCCAAACTCCTCCAGAGATAAGAGCTTCCTCCAGTAATGAACTTCCCATAATTTGCTTTATCCCATCTACATTTGTCACGGAGGATTTTAACCCAGAGCAAATCCTTTTTGGCTACTATATTGAAAGCTAATTTGGCTAGGAAAGCATAATTTTGTCCTTTAAGGTTCTTCAATCCACATCCACCATTTCGTTTTGGTTGGCACATGTTTTCCCATTTGAGGAGAGAGATTCCTTTATGGTTTGCATCATTGCCCCAAATAAATTTCCTTAAGAGTTTATTAATCTCATTAAGGCAAATGGATGGGAGCATTGTTGTTTGCATAGTGTAGTAAGGAATTGAGGAGAGAACCAATTTGGCCAAAGTAATTCTTCCTGTGAGTAATAGGGAACTTGCTTTCTAGTATGCTAGTTTGTTATGCATTCTTTCAATGACATACTTATATGTATTTTTAGAGACTCTTCCTTGGATGAGGGGGACTCCAAGATACTTCCCCAGTTGATAGGTTCTTTGATGGCCTAGAGTGTCACATATATTTGTTGCCTCTTTGCTATTAACATTTTTGGAAAAAAAATTCTTGTGTTAGATTCACTAACATGGTGACATGAGGAATGGCAAAAGTGTGAGAGTACTCTTTTAATGGTAGTGAGCTGACCTGCACCAGTAGTGCTGAGTAGGATTAAATCATCAGCAAAAAAACAAATGCGAGAGAGGAATGCCATTTCTACCAAGCTTAATGGCATGCCAATTTCCTTTGTTGACCTCCTTAACAATGGCTTGAGACAATCTTTCCATACATAAGACAAAATGTAGAGAGAGAGAGGGTTTTCCTGTCTGATACCACACATAGAATTAAAAGTCTTAGCAGGCTTCCCATTCCAAAGAATTTGCATAGATGAAGTAGTGAGACATTTCATGATAAGAATAATCATATGATTAGGTATTTTAGCATCATGTAGGGTATCTTCAATGAAATCTCACCTTAAAATGTCAAAAGCCTTTTCAAGATCCACTTTGATAACCATTCAACCTTGTTTACCTTTTTTCTTGTTCATAGAGTAGATATCTTCCTGAGCAATGATGATGTTATCCGTAATATTTCTGCCCTTGATGAAACTTGTTTGGAAGGGAAGAATTAAGTTTGGAAGAACAGTTTTGAGCCGATTTGCAAGAACCTTGGAGATAACTTTGTAAGCGACATTACAAAGACTAATTGACCTATATTTCTTTTATGGTTCGTGGTCGCTCCACCTTGGGGATCTAGGCTATGAGGGTGTGGTTTAAGATTGGGTCAATACTTCCTCCATTATAGAGATCTGAAACAAAATTAAAAAGAGATATACCCACTGTATTCCATTGGTTTTGATAGAAAATAGCATAAATTCTATTAACTCCAGGGGATTTTAGTGGCTTCATGTCGAAGAGAGCACGTTTTGTTTCCTCAATAGTAATATTACTATTTAATAAAATCAAAGAGGAGTTAGGTATTGAAGGGAAAGCACCTGAGATGGAGTAGGTTGTATTGCTCATGTCTTCAAGGGAGTATAGCTTTTTGAAGTAGCTAGTAGCCATAGACATTAACTCTTTTTCATCAGCAATCCAAATTCCCTCATCATTATATAGTGAAGCAATTCTATTTTTTTTATTTTCCTAATCAAAGCCTTTCGATGGAAATAAGCAGTGTTGCGGTCCCCCAGTCTTAGCCAATTGCTTCTCACTTTTTGCATCCACAAAATTTCTTCTTGCAAGCATGTGTTTTCATACTCCTCACAAAGAGATTGCTCCAGATCAATAAGATAAGAGGAGTAAGGTTGATTTTCATGGGCTTTCTATATTCAATTAATATGGGCTCTGAGTCTTTTTTTTTTTGCGAACCCCAATTTGGCCAAAATTTTGAAGATTCCGGATTTGAGCTTTGGTGGTGAAAGAATTTAAATTGTCTTAGAGGCCACTATCTTTTTCCCAAGCATTCTTGACAAGATCATTAAACTCCGACTGACAAAGCCAATTGGCCATAAATCTGAAAGGCTAAACAGGTTGTGAAATCCTTGATGTAAACTCCAATTGAATTAAGACAGGTCTATGGTCAGATTTAATTCTTGGGAGATGAAAATTTGTTGAGAAAGGGAAGAGGTTGACCCAATCAATGTTAGCTAAAGCTTTGTCTAAGCGTGCTAGAGTAGTACGTCTTATCCAGGTATAGTGAGGTCCAATGTAACCCAAATCAAGGAGGCTACGACTGTGAACGAAGTTTTGAAAGAGGGCACATCCAGGGGCATTTCTTCTAGCACCACCCCTTCTATCTTCAATCTTGAGTGTTGCATTGAAGTCACCTGCTAACAGCGAAGGCCTAGTGTCATGTACCATGACATTCACAAGGTCTCTCCAAAGTGCTTTTCTGAGAGTGGGGTTTGGGCTTCCATAAATGGCAGTGAATAAAATTTTCCTATCCTCATCAAGCCAATCAATGGAGATATGGATGAATTGTCTGTGGTTGTAAAGAATTTCTACCTCACCGTTACATTGCCACATGATCCAAATACCCCCTAAAAATCCATTGGATGCTACCCTGTGAGATCTAGCAAAACCAATTTTCTTGATGACCCTATTAGCTTGGATCCCAAAAATTCTTGGCTCAACTAGCACGGCAACTTGTGGATGATATCCATTAACAAACGACTAAAGAACAGAAAGAAAACTTTTTGCTGCTGCCCCTTGGCAGTTCCAGACTAGAATTGACATAATTAAAAGAAAATTTGTGCTCCTGATCCAAGCATAGTTCAATTTCTTCATCTCCCAAGGAATCCTCAAATTCCTCTTCGTCACTGCCTGACTTCTTACCCACAAAGCTTTATTAATCTCCCTTCTTAAAGAGTGGGATGGTACAGCTTCAGTATATTATTGGTATCGGCACATTTACGTAAGCAAAATGCAGAAACGTCACCCCAAACATGTGCTAAATTGCATAAATGGAAGCCAAACCTCTTAGCCCTTATATGCACCAGCAATTTTTGTGGTTCAGTGAGGGCAGATGGATGAACTACACTAATTAATAAATAATACAGTTTTTTATAAATTTATAATTAATACTAAAATGGTTAACCCCAAACTATCGTACATCACCAAAGCTCTGAAACTCAGGAGCCTCATCCAGAAAACAGTAATTTGGATGATATATTAGTTATGCTATGCACGTATAAAACCGCCTATATCAACAACCCAAACCAGGGATTGCATATAACCAGGGGGCATGAACCACGTAGAGGTGGCTGGGCTATTTGATGTCCTCATGTCCGCCGTCAAAACTCTGGGCATGTTTTCGGGAATGTTTTCGCACATACCAAAAGAACAATTTGCTTCAAGATTGATCATTCACCAAGCCACCCTAGCGCTTTAATAGTCCGCCACGAACAAGATTGCATAATCATACGCTCTGGTCTCAAATTACATGATTCACGCAAAACTCAAGATCCCAGAACCATATACCTTAAATCAAGCGGTTAACAACACTAAGGATTCGAACTCAAGATTGTTAGGACAAGATAACATTTAGAATTCTATTTCTTTTTCCCTTGAATGATGAGCTGCAGTGAAAACCGTACAAAAGAGAGAGGCTCGTCGCCTCCAAAAGCCTCCTACGGTAAGCTTCCAAATGCCTCCTAAAATAAGTTGATTTCAATATAACGCACAGCTATATGTCCACAAGGTTAGTTATATGATAACAAAAGTCTCCTACGTTCAGATTTCAATATTACGCGCACAGCTATTATGTACCAAAAGTGCAATCCTCCTATGCAACATTCTGTCATCCATCGAAATATACTATCAATAAAAATTCAACTCTTGTTCAAAATGGTTAGTAACGACACGGGCACCAGTCTGACCTTGCGGACACCACATACTATTAGATGGCAATAAAAAGTTGTCTGATACACAATTCAAATGTGGCTGCAAACAATTTAAAGAATCCCAGCTTGTAAACATACCATAAATCAAAAACTAGGGCATGCGCAACTTCTACAATCACATCGATCATTCGTCTATCACCAGTAGTCTTGTATCAAATACATTCACATAAGAACCAAATAGAATATTTCCTTGAATGAAAAAACTTGGAATAAGAACACTATACGCAGCCATCCATTCTTCTCAGCAACAAGTAGACCAATTCAAGCACGCTCACCACGAATTCTTCTAGCGAGCTGAATGTCCTTGGGCATAATAGTCACACGCTTAGCGTGAATTGCACAAAGGTTGGTATCCTCAAAGAGACCAA
Source organism: Adenanthera pavonina (assembly GCA_026686845.1). NCBI lineage: Eukaryota > Viridiplantae > Streptophyta > Magnoliopsida > Fabales > Fabaceae > Adenanthera > Adenanthera pavonina. Next base: position 31,748,381 of record JAIVEN010000019.1, read on the forward strand.
CAAGGTATGCCTCAGCCGCTTCCTGCAGTGCAAGGACAGCATGGCTCTGGAAACGCAGGTCCGTCTGCCACCACAACCCAATTTACAATTACTTTTCAATACAGAAACTAAAAAGCAACAACTACAACAAACAGAAAACACATCAGACATATTGATATACCTTGAAGTCTTGAGCAATTTCACGAACAAGCCTCTGGAAGGGAAGTTTCCTGATTAGCAGCTCAGTACTTTTCTGGTATTTCCTGATCTCACTGTTTAGGCACAACAAGATCATTGTCAAAAAAACGGTGGCAAATCACTTTTGATAGCCAGGAGGATAATAACATATAACCCATGTCGCTTAATAAATAACTTTACTACACTCACCGAAGAGCAACTGTACCAGGACGGTACCGATGGGGCTTCTTAACACCACCGGTGGTTGGTGCAGACTTACGAGCAGCCTAAATTATAAGAATATACCATACAACACAGTGAGAAAATGTAAGCCAATATTTCAAATTACCAGATAAGAACATAACTAAATCAAATATAAAACGGGTCCACGGCATACCTTGGTGGCAAGCTGCTTCCTGGGAGCCTTTCCACCTGTCGATTTACGAGCAGTTTGCTTTGTCCGGGCCATCAGTGGGAAATCCCAATCCCAAATTTGTTTAAAAGAAAATACCGATAGAATATGGAACAATATTTCGCTCCTGGTCAAATTAGAAATAACAGTGCACTCAGCGATGCCTAATCCAACAGAAAATCTATGACACAATGAAGAACACGAGTATACTGGTCTTAGAAAACTTCTTTCTCTTCCCTTCAACCTTAATCGCTTTAGCTCCTTTCTTCGTTTTTTTTTCTTTTCCCAACAATCGCCTTAGCTCCTTTCGAGAATCCGAAATTCTAAATGGCCTCGGAATCAGGGTCTATAAATAGCGTATAAACGGAGGCGTGGAAGCTGTCGATCGGGTAGAATTCTCTATCCTTGTGTTTATCTTCATGAATCGGGCGGCCACTTGAGTCCTTAGCTGTATTTTCTCATGTTAAGTAAACGGCTAAGATGCCCTTGAGGAGTCGTGGCACGGATCATCAAGTCTACTCGTCCACTTCCTATTGGTTCTTATGCTAACTTTGCGCGGGGAAGCTTTTTTTCTCTGTTCCAGTGCTACAACCCGTTGATTTTTTTCCCTCTACAAAAATTAAATATGTATTATACATTGATTATAGGAAAGGAGGATAAAGTTAATTAAACATGATATTTTCAGTTCAAAATCACCAGAAAATGTCTTAAAAATGGCTGGCTTGAATGAGGCAAATTTGATTGAAATTAATCAAAATTTTCTGGTGGATAGAATATAGCTATTAAAAATAATTAAACATGCATTCCCATCTTTATTTTTGGTCGGGATTTACTGTTTTTAGACGGAAAATTTTATATTTAATTAAATTAATGTTCCTAACATTTTAAATCATATTAAATAGTTAATATAAACGATTTATTTTCCCAAAAATTTTAATTTGAAATTCAAATTAATTACTTATACTGTCAAATTTTATTGAAAATAATATTTTTTGCTAAAAAATACAAGCCCCTCATTTTTGGGCGCTATTAGCATGAATCTAATTCTAAGATGAATGGTACTGTTTATAATTGATATTACTAATAATTAATAAGTAGTATGATTTCTTATATTTGATTATAAATTTGATTATATGTATTAATGTTGTAAACTTAGGAATGGAGATCATCTTTAGCCTCAGAACCAGACACTAGATTAACTAGATACATATCTGCGCCGAAAAATGTTTTATAAAATAACCTATGTTTATCTATATCTAATAAATGTATAGAATATATTATTATTTATTAGTTATAAATAATGAGATTTGTTACGCAGAGCTTCATCTAATGCACTGTACCCTCTATCTAATCTAGTCTAATATAGAGGATTTGTTTGTGGATTTTCTATATCTAATATAAGTTTAGTTATATATAAATTTTTGTAAAAGATTTTCTATATCTGATAAATTTATGGATTGTGACATTATTCACCAGTCATAATAAAACAATGTGATTTGCTATATAAAGCTAAATTTACTGCAATGTATCCTCTATCTAATATAGTTTAGAGTAGTTATACATAAGTTTTAGTAAAAGATTATAAAAAATAACAAAAAGAGTTTTTAAGCCACAAAAATACAATATATCAATATATATATATATATATTACATATAAGAAATTGCACGATCTATGCATCATCATCATCATCATCATCATCTACCGTGTGGGGCAAATAGTACGTATAGCGTGTGTCTATATATGTAGAGAATAAATTTTGACGTGACCAAAGAATTGAATGAAATAATACGTAAACATATTTTAAATAAATTATATCCAACGTTTTTTATTTTAACTGATACTCAAGTCCCTCCTAAATTTTGCATCAAATATGGAGAGTATTAGCCTGAGAGTCTACTAAAGCCAACTGACCATCTTGGTCGTCCCTTTAATTAAGACACATTCATCACATCCTGTCCTTTTGCCTAGGGAGCTGATTGAGCCACCACAATTGATTTTGATCCACCCTTTCCTAGGTCATTTCCGCTACTAGTTAAGGAATGTTAGGATTTTGGGCCCATTGGTAGGTGGACCCAATCTAATAATTAATTAATATTTATTGTGTTTTTAAATTTTGAATTCAAAATTAAAAAGGGAGTAATATACAATTATGGTCTGAGGAAGAGTTTTAAAGGTGGTTATAAATAAAAAAAAAAACATAACTCCCACTTCCACTTTTCTCCCGCTTCCTTCCTTGTAGAAGAAACACATCAACAAAGAAGCTCTTGTGAAAGGGTGCATTTGTTGTGAAACAGTGATTGATTTTCTCAGTGATTCCAAAACAAATAATGTGATATAAAAGAATTGAGAAAATTCGACATATAAAGAAGGAGTCCGTAAATAAATATACCAAAGAGGTACGCAATTCCTTCTGCCCTCTTTAAAAATTGACAAGGAATATAGTGTCTGGGAAGAAAATATATTATTGTTGCCAATGATGTTGGAGGCAGGGTTACAGTATTTGCCTTGGTAACAAGCTTGCATCTCACCACTTCCGTACCATGGCTCATTTCTCATACTATATACGTTACACAAAGCCCTGAGCCCATGTCCAAGTTTAATAATAGCATGATTCATTGACGAACCATAATATGTATCCAATAAATCAATTTACCTTACCTGCACTTTTAATGGTGGCAACCTTCTCTTGTAGATACAGAATTTTATCCTACTTTTAATTGTAATTGTAATTGTAATTAATTATAACAAGTTTACAATTTTTAAAAGAAATAATGCAATGGAAGGAACAGGGGAAGAAAACAACATTTGAACATAAACTACAAAAATGGAAGTTATTGATCATATAGGTAATATGGGCTATCTCAATTTCGATTCTAAATACCAGGATCGAACATTGTATTAGTTTGGTTAGGTCATAGGTTAGGCCCATTTTGAAATGCAGCTCAATAGTCAAATTTTAGGTTTAGTGCTTTCTCATTTGAATAATTGATCGAGTCTATTGTGGACTTCCGGATTTCTTCGATGATTATTTCATTCCAAACGCGTTATTTTTTATTGGGTGAAAAAGCATAAACATATTGTAATTGTAATTGACAACTTTCGTGACCTTTTGGTTTATTTTTTTGTAAAAATTTTTTAAAATAACTACCGTCTATAAAAATAAAGTTTGAATAAAAATAGAAAAATTTATCATAAATTTATTTAAAAGAAAAATAAAAAAATGATGGTTATAAATTATAGTTTAATTTGTAAAAATACAAATCAAACAGGCTCTTCAATGTTTTCAAAACCAGATATCTCACGTAAAAATTAAAAGCGAAAAATAAATATTCAATTCTCATAAAAATAAAAAATAGATATCCAAAAGACGTGGGAGACCATCCACTCTGGGGTAAAAAGAAAAAAAGAAAACTAAGAGATATGCACTATGCACCGGAGGGAAGGAGTCTAATACGCGAGTCTTAGCTTGGCTTGTAAGTTTCTGTCCTACAACAAAGAAACCTGTTCCGTCAAAAGACCGAGAGACTATTCTCCTCGCCGCCTGTGGTGCCAAAAAAAGATTATGCCCTTTCATGCTTATTTTTTCTCCTTTTATCAACCTTCCCCTGGCCGTTAGGGTTAGACCATCTTCTCCCCGTAATCCCTAAATTATCGGGATATTTCATTCATGATCATTATGAAGTATCGTGCTCTTTTTGCATGATCCTTGGTATTCTATCTTTCCATTATGATTCCATAACTGTCACACCTAGTCGAGTGTCCTTGAGGCAGCGCAGTTCTCATGGAGAAACCCGTACTCGGCTATATGGTCGAGATGTTGCTTGATCGTATAATTACTCGGTCATACGATTACTCGGCTCTATGGTTCAGTAACCGCTGTAATACTCGGCTTGTTGCGCTTAAGCTCGGCCTCCGATTTATAGCTCAGTGTATATGAGCCCGGAGAATGGGACATTAAGTGGGCGTCCATCCATCTCGAACTTGTAATCTCGGCGTGTTCATCTCGGCCCGTACAAAACCTAATATGTTCCACTAAAAATATTATAATTGTAAACCAAAATACAACTTTTCATTTTTTTTTAAGTCAGTTTGCTTTTCGTTTTTGGCTATGCCTACTTCTCAACCAAAATTTGTTAATCAATCAAGCACAGTTTATTTCCTTGCAAGTAATCCTTTCAATTCTCAAGCCGTCAAATTATTAGGGATGTTAATTGACTTAAGGACTTAGACTTTGTTTGAATTAAGAGAAAAATAGAAAAAGGGAAATATTATGAAAAAAATAAAGGAGAATTCAAATAAGAAGCGTTTAATTTTTTTTTTATTTTCTTTTGAAATGTTTCTCTTTTTCTGTTTTATTTTTATCTAAATGGAGGGTTGATGACATCTTATTAAATTGAGTCCTTTTTTTAAGCTGATATTAAATTGAGTGAATTTGAGTGACTCTAAAAAAAATAAAGATAATCATCTTTATTAATAAAAAATTAATGTTCAGAAATCGCATTTCAACTATAATCCTCCTAAACCTCATAAACTAAGAACGGTATGCCCTTACGTATTATACCTTTCGAAATAAAAAAAAATTCTATTATGAATAAATAAAAATGTATTTTATTTCAAATTTTTTCATTAAATCATGATTAATATTTTTTATAAGAATTATAAATAAATTCATCCGCCGTTTATTTTTTTACATAAAAAAAATTAAACATGAACATTACCCTTATTGGCCAAATAAAAAACCATCCTGTTGTTATCAGCATTATTAAAATACCATAGACATATCGCCCCAAAAATACCATAGACAAATTATTTTTTTTCGGATATACAATATTATATATTAGATTTTTTTCCCGGTTTTCAGCACCCACCGCGGCATTATTACATCTTCAACAAGCACTAATTGATTTTAGTTTCGTGATTAGCGGGGCTGCGGGGGCCGGGAATGAGATGCTATCGCTCCACCTGAGCTCTTGAATCTGGCTCATGGTAGTTGGGATTTCGATACATGAAGGTGTTGATTTCTCTTTTCTGGCGGACTTCGGTCTTGTGTGGTTACGCAAGCTAAAAAGAAAGAGGACATGAAATTTTCACCCCAGTCGCGCTGGTAACAAAAATACGGTAATTTACAGAGCGCGAAAGAATATAAAGAGGAGAATCATCACAAAGAGAGGAATAATTCGTATTCGGAAGCATAGGCGGGGCCCAGGTGCGTATTCGGATCCAAGGTGGATTTCTTTTCTTCCCGGAGACGAGCCGATTGTCTTTAACCGACATTAGCCCCGCACCATTAACCATCTACACGTTTCGACTGAGTCCCGCGGACGTGTGGCGCGCAGGCTCAGCCGAGAGGGGCGGCTGCGTTAGTTTGCCTGAGATCATTGTGATCTATCCCTCTGATCGGCTTCGCAGGGCTCCCTCCTGGATTCTGTCTCCTGCTGAGTGCTGATTTCTGGGAGAGACGACGAGGGATTGAGAGATGTGGGTGTTTTACATGATCTCGCTGCCTCTGACAGTGGGCATGGTGCTATTCACGCTGAGGTACTTCGCTGGTCCAGATGTCCCACGTTACGTGCTTTTCACTGTTGGATATACCTGGTTCTGTTCGCTTTCCATCATCATCCTCGTCCCCGCGGACATTTGGGCGGTACGATTTCATTTCTGCATTCTCATTTCTCCTCCATTACTTGTTTTCATCGTGCATTCTGTGGCTTGAAGCAATATGGCTGATTTGATCGTTCGGTCATTTCCGTATTCATTTTCAATTAACTCTTTTTAACGGATTTCAGTTTTTTGGGGTTCTGTTTTTCATTTTCTTCTCGAATTCATATTTGGATTGCGGGATGCCGATATATATAATCAAGTTCAGTGTTTTTTTTTTTTCAAATACAAGTTTGATTTTGATTTTTAAGTGACATTTTCGCTGCTTATAGCCGAACTAGTTAAGTTGCTGGATAAGTTGTCCATGATACAGTTGTTGTGGTGGGATGTCAGACGGGTGATAGATGTTAGATGTATTGAATAGTATATTATGGAAAGTTTAATGGTTAATTGAAGAATTATGTGCTTTGATTTCAGTGATATTATGATGCTTCTTTGGTTCATACAGACGTTATCTTCTCATCATGAGAATGGAGGCATTTCCTTCTTCTGGTGCTGGTCATATTGGAGCACATTTTTACTTACTTGGTATGTTTAATAAAAAGTTATTAGCAAATTTCAGCACCACTTTACTTTCTCGTATGCTCTTTAATGAGTGGTGTTGTTGAGAAAGGCCAATTTCCGGGACAACGTGTTAATGGTTTGAATCTGTTAAGGTTTTAAGAACTCTTTTTTGTCGTGTGACAGTTGATCTTTCCTCTCAAGTATTTTTCGTGCAATGGAATTAAGCTGACGTAACTTTGTAATGTTGATGTCTTTAATCTTGATTGGCTCATATCTGAGTCAAGTGAGATTATTTTCGTTTGGTTGGCACTATCGTATGGTTCCTCTGATATTGATAGTTCATAATACATTAATACATGCCTATGTGTGACATTTCTCTACATGGAAGGAGTTTGAACTTTATGAGAAGTAGTACTGAATAATTCATCATCAGAAGTTGTTTTGTGTATTGACAAAATTCACATGATTCTATATGTGTGCTAATTTGCTCATTTATTTTCATGGCTACTTGTCCTTTCACATCTTCGCCTGAATACTTAGCACTGTTGCATGAAAATCCTTTTAAATGGTATTTTCATATCGCAAATGCAAATTTCCTCATATATTTAAATTGTCATCCTAAGCAGGGCTGTGGTGCCCCTTATTCAGGGTTTTGAAGATGCTGGAGACTTCACTGTTTCAGAAAGATTGAAGTCTAGTGTACATGTTAACTTGGTTTTTTACGCAATTGTGGGATCCATTGGCCTTTTTGGACTTGTCCTTCTAATAATGATGCATAAGATATGGTTTGTTCTCAATCTCCTTACCTCATTTAGTTTGATGTAAATTAGAGTTTTCCTAGTAAGATCTTATCTCTAAGATTTTGCTTCATGGAGTTTTCTTATTTTTTTTAATGTTTTTACTTTCATTTGAAGAGATCTATGATGTCCTCAAAGAAGCAGGCATCGTGACTATTTTTTTCTTGATCAGTTTCATACATGGGCAATGATGTTTTCTCTGCATGCTGGGTTATACCAATATTTTCAAGACTTTGAGCTTGTGCACACAAAATTTAACTCTCGTTTTGGTGTTTGTGGTGCCTTTAAACCAAATTTTAAGGGTCTTCATTAATGCTCTTTGACTGAGGGCTGTCCAGGGCTGTCCTTTGCAAGTTGAGATTTGAATCCAACACATAGTCTTACTGGGAGTTGAGTTTCCAATCCTTTGGCCTACCAATGTGATCTGTGGAGAGCTCTTGCCAAGTTAAATCACTAAATTATTCTTAAAATAGTAGGAAAAGATAGTGGTCTGAATTCTTAGAATTCTATTTCGTTGTGGAAAAAATTGACTCTTGGTTACCCATAAGAATGTTTGAACATTTTACTTAGTTACATATATGGCCTGAAAATACGTGGATTATGTTCTGCTTGAGTTACTTAATAGAAGTCTTATACTAGCGTAAAGAATATGTTGATAGCCGATAAAGTGTATCTCAAAACCTAAAAACTCTCACCAGAAGCACCTCATGCTGAATAAACTCAATGGCTTGCTCATATGCTTAAAACATTTACTAGAGCCTTAACCATCAGACAAGCTGCATCAATCTGCTATTTTTCCCATCTTAAGATGATTATAAATATAAAAATCATTATTATTACTACTACTATTTAAAAGGTGCAAGAGAAAGGACTAATGGAAGAGATTTTTTCTAGAAGTATCTTGCAGAGCTTAAGAGAGAAGAGTCAAGGGAGGAGGATACTGTTTAGTAGTGGGGGAACCTCAAATGACTGCATTAGAAATTGAATACAGGAAAGCCAGAGACGATATTTGAGACTTTCTGGGGCTTGTAGCACAATATTTCTGTAGATCTGAATTAGATTTCCTTTATAGCAATTAGATCCTGAGAGGCTGACACATTTCATTTATTTTCTGTATGCATTTTCATGGAAACTCAAGTTTGACACTTTAAGAAGATGATGGGTTTATAGTAATGCAGATTAATCATTGGTTTAAGTAACAAAGAACTATGTTGTAAAGCTTTAAGCACATCTCAAGGCCCAGGTTTACAAGGTCATTAGTTTTCAGTATGTTAAATAAGGAAGCTTACCTAGAATTTAAAACCATGGATGCATGATTACCTTCGCACTGCCTAATTATTTGTCTATTTCTTGACATGATGGCCATGGCCAGACAAATTATGATGCATATGTCATTTATGCGTGCTAGGGTCTGTTATTTGGTTTCAACTGAAGTCTCTCTTTTTTGTTAATAATTTCTATTTGCTGGACAATTTGGTAAACAGGAAAGGAGGTATTTTGGGGTTTGCCATGGCTTGCTCGAATACTTTTGGACTTGTTACTGGTGCCTTCCTTCTTGGATTTGGTTTAAGTGAAATTCCTAAAAGCATTTGGAGAAATGCTGACTGGACTAAGCGTCAAAAAGTTCTTTCGCACAAAATTGCCAAATTGGCTGTCAAACTTGATGATGCTCACCAAGAATTTTCAAATGCTATCGTTGTAAGTTGTTCTTTTAAGCTGTCTGTAAAGTGTAAAACTTCTCGTGATTTATATCTTTCTGTTTTCCCTGTCCTCATATCCAATCTCACAAATTTGTGTCTGTCTCTTACTTGCACGCAAATCATAATTGAAGTTTTTTGTTTGACTTTTTGTCATTTGAAACTCACGATAGTATCCCTCCTCATAAGTTGTCTTCCTTAAATCTCAGTGGTTCACGTTGACTTTTTGATATCTTCCTCCATTCCTGTTCTTCGTTTATCTTGTCTCTTACCAAAGCTATCATCAATAAATTATGTTCGATTAGGCTTGACAAGTCCCTGAGGGAAGTGTCAGTGAGGCATATTCCAATTTCTAGCTGGTTAACTGCTTGAATTGATTCAATTTTTATATGCCTTGGCCATTTTTAGGAAAGTGCTTCTCAGCAGCAGTTTTGTCATTTGTGTTCCGTTAGGAACTACTATCTGAGATTTGAATTGTCTCATGGTTCCTAACAAAAAGGCAATTTTGGATTTCATTTGTTTTCCTCTTCACAGAAGATCCTGTGCGTATATTGTGTTGCTTTTTGGGTTGGGAGAGTATGCTGAGTATGATGTATCTATTAAGCTTAATTAAATGTTGGAGTTACCCTGCTTTATTGTCCCCAAAAATTCTGGGAGTCTAATGTTGGTTTTTGTCTACAGGTTGCTCAAGCAACATCTAACCAGATGTCTAAGCGTGATCCTTTGAGACCATATATGGATGTCATTGATAATATGTTAACTCAGTTGGTAATAAGCTTACTTTTTTATTTTTTCAATTTCACATTTTGGTTATAGAACATGGGTTGCCTTCTGTGTAATATCTTATATAGGTATAACCTTCAATTGTACAGTTTAGGGATGATCCATCCTTCAAACCACAAGGTGGACGGTTAGGTGAGAATGATATGGATTATGATACTGATGAGAAGTCAATGGCAACACTAAGGCGTCATCTTCGGGGAGCCCGTGAGGAATACTACAGGTATAAAAGGTAAGCAAGTGATAGTGATGTAGATAGCTTTTCTTCTTGAAATACTGTTCTTGATTCTTTTACAGCAGTAGTGAACAGTAAATTCAATGTTTATATTCTTCTCCCTTGGATTTATTTCTAATAGAGGGATATTTGTGACCAATTTTTGGTTTGTTCTTCATGTTAATAAACAACTTGCTCTTTCTCATTTTGGAATATTTCCAATGTATTACCGAATTGGTTCTTTTACCTTTTAAGATGGTTTTTTATTCGGAGTAAATTACTAATGAATCTTCTTATTTTTTGCTCTGGTTAATAAAAAGGTTTACTTTGTAAGATGGATTAATTACCTTTTTGACTGATGATTTACATGGGCGCACTCTAGACCCAGAAATTGTACAAACTTTTGTAACCTTTTGATGATATGCAATCCATTTTGTTACCGAAAAAATAAAGATTTACTTGAAGTGGGAATAGTTTCAACTTTGCATCCTAGTTCCTATAAGTATGAGGGATTTGACAAAAACTGCCTTTCTAATCTTGTCCAATGTCTTACCAATAAATAAATAAATAAATGCTGTCCAGTGAAGAAATATATTTCTTCTTGCCTCTTACGGAACAAGCATTGAAGACATCAAGTTATAAAAAGAAGTAATTTTGATTACTCTGATATTTATGTGCTCACAGCTCATATGGTCCTTTTGTGCCCTGAATATAATAAAAAATCATGCTCTTCTCATTGGTGTTGCCCCATAGTACTGCAAGAGTCTGGTGACTAGGTTTATATGGCAGCTTGGTTATTTAACTGTAATTTTTCTTCAACCAAAAGGGCCCATTATTGGATCTATTGTTGCTTTTGTAGTGAGTATATGGCTTGCGTACTGAAAGCCCTTAGACTTGAGGATACAATAAAGAACTATGAACGTCGCAACTCTACAGGATGGTATGCTTAATTTTTTCTTCATTTTAATACTCTTTGGTCATGTATTTCTGTTTGTTCCAGCTCACCTTAAAACAATGTTATATGCTATCTTTTCAGGAAATATGTTTCAAGCATTAGTCCTGCTCGAAGTGGTAAATTGGGGTCACTTCTTGATACGTTAGGTAACTATCATAATTGTTAACCCATTTGTTTCTAACTTCTCTGATTTTTTTTTATTGCATCGGGAATAATATTTGTTTATGATTTTGTAATACTAATATATAACTTAGCTTTATCTACAGTTTTACCCATTCGGTATATTAAGATATTATTATAAAATAGTCTCCCTACCTTACTTGCTCAGTTGCTTCCTATGTAAATAATGCCTGTATCAATTGTGTATTTTTTTTTTCCCTTTTGCATAATATTCATGTATAACCAATGAAATTGACCTCAGTTGAGTTATGTGAATATCGCATTTGAAAACAGTAGTTTTTATTCTGCTTTCAATATTTTATTGTTTCGACATGCATGGCTGTCACTGTACTCTCTTTCCTTTTATTCATTCATATGGTATACTTTATTAGAAGCAGTTGGCTTGTGGTTCTCAAAATGATTGTGATTCTTTTGCAGAATTTTTCTGGCGGTGCATTCTGAGGAAGCAAGTTGAGAAAGGCTTGGCCGTTATTCTTGGAATCATTTCTGTTGCAATTCTTTTAGCAGAGGCAACTCTGCTGCCTAGTGTTGACCTATCACTTTTCTCAATTCTTATTAAATCTGTTGGAATGCAGGAGGTTCTTGTGCAGGTAGAATATTTTTCTAAGGGATCAATTGTTTATATTACATGTAAACATTGAGATGCTGCATATATTTCTGCAATCTTCCTTCAATTTGTCTGGAGGATGTTGTCAATGAAGATTTTAGTTTTGAATCTTGAAAAGAATAGGAGAATTTAAAGAAAATTTTAATTATTTTCCAAGGCTTTTCATTATGGGTGATGAAACTTATGTGATTGAATTATATGGGATTTTTGTTTTCATATTGGTTAATTGCATCTGTGCTTATATACAGATATATATATATAAACAACAACAACAACAATAGCCTTATCCCACTAAGTGGGGTCGGCTACAGATATATATATATATATATAAATAAAATATGATTGGTCCTGTCTCTCTAGCAAAGCATACTGAGGTTTAAGGTTGTAATCACTACCTGTAAAATTTTGAGTCACTTAGGTATATAGATGAAATAAATGCTAATTAGTTGCTCTTGGAATCCTGGATAATATATCTTGGCTTGGATGAAATAGACTGATTTAATATAACCATATTTGGTAAAAGGAAGACAAATTCCTCTTTGAATCTCACCTCAACGTTGTGATGATCTGTCCTTCTAGAATTAATAGACAAAGCTTTTCAGCATACACTTGTGACTTCCATTCCCCCATTATAATGTGAACCACAATGATCTATCCTTTTTTTCTTGTATTTTACCTTTTTTGGGTTGTGTGTATTTTTTTGAAATTGTGCATGTGGTCACATATCTTCAATTTCTTGTCCAGGTTTTGGCTTCTATTCCTCTGATGTATATGTGCGTCTGCACATACTATTCCTTGTTCAAAATTGGAATGTTAATGTTTTACTCATTGACACCTAGACAGACCAGCGCAGTCAACTTGCTTATGATATGCTCGTAAGTGGGTTTCTTTCTGCTTCTGGAATCACTGATACTATCTTGTGAAAAGAAATTTATATTCTATCCTTACTTGTTCACAGGATGGTGGCTCGATATGCTCCCCCTATTTCATACAACTTTCTTAATCTTATTCGTCTTGGTTCTCCAACTGTATTTGAAAAGGTAATTCTTCGTTTATCTCATGGAGATTCTTGAATATATGTGACCATGCATTAACTTTGTGCGCCAGACCAATAGAAACATTAGTTAGTTTAATCCAATATTGGCAAAGACTCCATTGCTGTTTGCTAGTATAGATTTTATGTGTTATAAAAAAATCGTTAAAATTCTGGAAACTGACATTTGCACAGCCATAATGATTGGGCGCAAAACTTATTTTAAGTAAAAATAAAAATTCAGGCAACTGTTAATATAAAATATAAAATCTATAGCAAACTATATGATTCATTCCTCGGACACCATGCAATTTACAGTGAAACGTGTCTAGTTTCTAAATTATACAATAGTTGGCCCAAACCTGGAGCTTTACTTTCTTCTTTCCTTAATTCTATTTCTTTTATTTTCCTAGATCAAAGAAATCTTTTATGCCTCTCATTGTTTTCTTGTCTCGCATATTTAATCCTTTTATTTAATTATTTTTTGAAATATCTTTTCGTTAATTATTCCAGTGTGCCTGACTAAGCTAGCATCTACTAAACTTTGCAAAGTTTTGCTATAGAATATTTCTATTCTATTTCTTTTATAAATTTTATTTGTTATTAATATTTTGATGTGTTATGCAAATTTGATTGCAGTTAATGGGGAACATTGATAAAGCTGTCCCATTCTTTGGGGATAAGTTTAACAAGATATATCCGCTTATTATGGTTATATACACCCTTTTGGTTGCAAGCAACTTCTTTGACCGGGTTTTTGATTTTCTTGGGAGTTGGAAGAGATATATCTTCAAAACTGAAGCGGAAGATTTGGACGGTTTTGATCCATCAGGATTAATTATCTTACAAAAAGGTATTCAAGCTAATACTTTCATTGCCGTTAATTATTAGTATTACTATGATAAATTTAGTTGCAATGCATCATGCCTGATGTAATTGTCATAGCAATTGAGGGGATATTGACCTTGTTCTTCAATGCACGCTTGTGCATCTATATGCAGTCTTATGATACTTATGCTTGATTATAAATCTTTTTATTTGTAGAACGGACTTGGCTTGAGCAAGGGCACAAAGTGGGCGAGCAAGTTGTTCCATTGGCAAGGAATTTCAACAACATAGATATTGAATCTGGCGACAATTTCATGGTATGTGGACATATCACCGAAAACAAAAAGGCATAATCTCATTTTTCTTCTTCCATGTAACACTAACTCGAGTAGCATTGTTTCAGAGAATTTTTGAAATCTGGCATTAGCAACTATTACACTTATTTTTGGAGGTGATACCGTCTACTCATTTTATAACTAAATTGCTCAGGAGAGGAACGGGTCTGAAATGAAGGCAACGTCCAGTGTAATTAGTGAGAAAATGAATGGAAGTCTGTCTAAAACGTTGAAGGAAGATACGAGGAGATCAAGTAGGGAAACTATCAGCAACAAGTATGCTGCTATAAGAGAGCAGAGCGGACAAGCATCTAAAATGAAGCCAGAAGAGAAAAGCATAACCTCTGCTAAGGTTTCCTTACTTGATGGAGACAATGCTCAATCTAATAATGCAGCTAGACGACCGCCATCTGGTTTGGCTTCAACATGGCAAACAATGAAAACTGGATTTCAAAGTTTCAAGGCCAACATAGGGACCAAGAGGTTTATACCCTTACGGCAAGTAGAGGAAAATAAGATGTCTCGTGTTTCCTCATCGGAGTCCCTTGATGAGATATTTCAAAGACTAAAGCGGCCTTCTTTGGAACAAGATATATACCATGATGAGGATTATGAGATGGAGTCCAATATTTCTGGCCCTTCTAGATCATGATATTCATCTTCTAGGCAAGAAATTGAAAGTGTCTTAGAATTGGGAATGTAAGTCCATACAATCATGTACAGAAATGGCATAGTCTGATATGTTGTGATCAGAAAATTTTTGGTTGTCGATACCCCAACGAAATACAGAAACTGCTATACGTTACAAACCAATGATATACAAACGGTAGATGTCGCCTAGGGAAATATTTCAAAATTTTAGTTGGAGAAAGTGTTGCCAGATGTTCTGCCTGTCATGGATTCATAAATTAATTCCACCGAGGATGCGTCTGGCATGTGCTTTCGTGTCTTGCTGGTGGCATAACTTCTTGTTTTGTAATATTTAAACTTGGGTGTAGATGTAACAATGAGAAGGTTTTTAAGGGTAATCCTTCGTTGGATTTGCTTGGACACTTTAATCATCCATGGCATCTTCAATATTTTCTAGATTATTCTACTTACCGTGGTTTTGGTTTTTATGAGTCTAGGTTAATGAGTTGAATAGTAATGAAATTTGCCTGAAGCTCGTTCTACGATACGATTACTGTATACTTAATTAGCGGCAGCAATTTAACTGTAAGCCGTATGAGCCAAGAAGGAACCTGCAAACGATTATTAAGGTTTTCTTTTCAATGAAGTAAAAATTGTTGTGCAGCCTACAAGATAAGCTGGTAATTCCGAGCTATACATCATCATCTTTAAATCTTCTGCAGATACAAGATAGCCACACGCAGGTTTTCATCTTTGAATGTGCTGCACTTCTAATTAATGTTTAGTCTCAAAAACTTTAAACACCTGAAGTTCCTAGATTAATACTTAACACTAGGACTAGGACATCTACAAATGGTGGTTCTCTAATAACCATAAGCCCAAAAATAACGATCACTGACCCTGTCCCTCTCTTAGGGTTGTAGAGTGCTTCAAGACATTCTGGGTACCCTTTCTCGTCAATTTAACAAGCTTGGACCAAAATCCATCTTTCTTCGTCCTTGCATAACTCCCACAAACTCCGTTTCTTGAGGCAAAGGCCATCGATCTGCTCTTGGTGAACCCATAGAACTCGGAGGAAGACACCGAGTCCATCACATCCGATGCATCCCGACGGTGGCGTCGACGATGATAAACTGCTTGGGACACATAATTTGAGGAGGTGACTTCCGAAGGAGAAAGCGGTTTGTGGTTGGAATGAAGTTGGAGCTGCGAAAGTTTTTCTCTTAAGCAAGAAGAGCAAACACCAGGTAGTTGTTTATTATCTGGGTGCTCCCTGCACCTTCCTGACCGCATATCTCTGACTCTTTGCTTTCTTAACTCGTGCTATTATACACACACACATACCAATATATATATATATATATATATATATAGATGCACGATCGCGCCTTCATTTCCACGAATCTTCTTCGTTCCACCTTCTCCATAAGGTACGACTCCGTCCACTCCCATCCGATCGATCCATCTTCTTCCTATTTTTATTTTCCAAGACGATTATCTGACGCAATCTATGAAACAATTACAAGCAACTGCAATTTTTAATTAGTCTCCTCAACTCAATGTCGCTTTCTTTTTTTAGCGTTTTTCATGGTCATGGTCGACTTGTGTTTTAAGAATTTCTTTTTTAATTTTATTAGAAAGAGCGCTGCAGCTCCCAATACGAGTTTTCTTATTTTAATAAATATTGTGCTACTGCCAATTTAATAAACAAATAGTCCCGCATAAGTAAGTTGTATTCATATTGTAACCACAAAAAGCTTAATAAAGCAAACAGACTTGGAATTTCAGTAAATAGATTTTACTTTCATAAATAAATAAATAAATACATCTCACACGCTTTACGCATTCATTATTGACTTTGAATATGTATGGTGACCTTAAAAAGCCATAAAATGTAATGAATTTGTGTTGGAATGATAAGGCAGAGGAGCGACGCACGTGAAAAGAACATAGGATATGGGGCCAGGTGGGACAAGCAGTGGCTTACACGATATCAACGACACAGGTGGCAGGCGTCAAACTTTTTTTGGGAAAAAAATTTCATATTAATTGATTTTTTATATAATTCTAATTTCCTAATTAGATAGACTTGGGTCCATTTAAAAAATGAGTTGTATTGTTAATAAGATAACTTGTACGCTTTATATTATTTATTCATATTAATATATTAATTATTCAAATTTATCAATTTAAAAACACTGCTTGTGGTGTGTTTTATTTTTCTCTATAAATACATATATAAGGTATCCGCATGGGATGTCATAATTTCCTAAGATTTATGCAAGGGTGGGGCTATACCAGGATGGACCAGGTTTAGTAGCAGTTCGATTGGGTTTAGTCTAGGAACCTATGGTCTGGTTTGGTTTGATCAGATTAGTAGGCTAGACCAGGCAAGATTGATCCAATTTGGGCTGGATAGATTGCTTGGTATTTGAAAAATATCTAGACTTTTTTTCCCAATGGATGGCATGCCTAATCTTGTATACATTTGCTCAAAACTTAAACCAATAAAGAAAAATGAATACCAAAAAAGATACCCAAGAGGAAATCGACAAAATTCCTAGAAAATTTCGACTCCAAATAAGCAATTACTCTTGGGCAGAAACAATATTGGCATGCATTCTTAAATTTATTTACAAATGTAGATACCTAGTTTCTTTATTTATATTGGCCATCAACTCTTCTCATCTCACATATATATATATATATATATTGTATAGAAATCACCATGTTAAAATATAGTTGTAAAATACTCTGTGAAAAGAAAATCTTCAATAACTCATAAAAGATTTATGAAAACTATGTAGTGGAGGAAAAAGCACTCACTTGTAACTCCACAGTGATGGCAAGGCCTTTGCTTAACCATGTCTATATTTTTCTCAAAGGGAAGAAAAATAAATATGAAGAAAACTTACAGAAACAAAGGGAAAATATTTTATTGGCTAAAAATATAGGAATGGAACTTTTTGAAATATAATAGTTTTCTTCAATCCTTTTGCGGCATATACAACTGTGTATTGAAGGATCTTCTAAATACCTATAATGATAGTTTACATAAGTAAGAATCCCAAACAATAAAAAGTTTGGAACCCAAACTAAAAAGTAAAAACCCACCAAGGTTTCATAATAAAGTTTTATTCTCTTTCTCTCTCTATTTTTTTTTTATAGATTTCAAATATGCACCAGGGTACAAAACAAAGTTTATGTCTTGGATACTTGTGAAGACAAAAAAGGTAAGTATCAAGCTTCAAGTGAAGGAGATTTATCGAGAAGAAAAATAAAGTTTAATCATCCTTGCAGAATAGAATGATGGCAAAAGAAGAGCATAGAAACAATGAGTAGAGCACAGGAAGAACGAGGAAAACATACCTTAATAGATGGAGAAATCTCCTAGTTTTTCAACTCTATCCAGTTTTAACCCACAACTATAAAAATACACTATAAATCATGTACTTATCAAATTAAGTATTCTATGATTCTTTGGAAAGCTTGTTTTCCTTACTTTTTGGGCATATATAACACTTAACCTGATAGCCCTGTTTTGAAGAGAATGCTTCTGTTCCAAACACTATTGATCAACTTAAACAAAATTGTGCTATAACGCTCATAATAAACTTCATAGTCATTAATACATCATTAAATCTTATTCACAAACCATTCTATACATGATATGTAATACATAAGAACATATTCAATGCATCAAATAGAACTCAGCCTTTACATACAAACTTGTAAATATTTTTAAAGCATAATATCAAAACTTGCACAATCACATTGTTCATCACTTTCTTACTCTTTTGCTTACTCCTTGATTCTTTTGCATTGCTTAGCCCTATCATGGTTAGTATTTGAGATGGAAAGATATAACAATCTCAGTATTAAATCATGTCACACATAATATTATCAAGCACATCATAGAAATCATGATAAAACATTTAGCACCATATTGTTCTTAAAAATTTCGATACTATAACGACTTAGAAAATGGGCATCTCGAGTACAAAGCTCTCATATTTAAGCAACCAAAACAATCATCATTCATCAAATATATAATATGGCATATCATAAAGCATTTTAAAACATAGCAAGATAATAAAGTGCGAAATGAGAACTTTACTACCTTTACACCTTCCTTTTGCTTTTCAACTTGATTCCAATGCTTTCACTAACTTTCTTGGATTTTTTGATGTCCTAATACATCACCAAATACTAAGTTAGCCATTGATTTTATGACTCTCTTCATAAAGCATCAATAGAACTCTAAATTTCTACTTTCTTTATCTTAGACTTTTTCTTGAATCGAAAATTTATTTTTCACTAATTTGGATCCAAAGATTCCATTTTTTGCATCAAAATCATGAAATCCCAACTTTTTCTTGATATATATATATATATATACTGGCCAAAACTATACTATGAGGGAACAACGACTATACGTTGTTGACGGTGAATGGTGAAGACAACCCAATGCGACAAATAACTTCATAGAGATCAGATGAAAGACGTACAGAAAGGGGACTGCATGGGTGTGAGAGCTTGAGAGTAGATATCTTTGGTGATGAAAAGATGCAAGCACGCTGAGAAAGGGAAGGCGGCTGCCAAGCCGAAGAACAAGGAAGGAGAGGAAGATGTTCGTTGGCTGCAAGGTGTGAGCTTTAGAGAGGAGAAGGTCTAGTTGGTGATAATGATGTGAAGACTAAACAAAGCAAATAAGATGGGGTTAGGAATTTTTTCCTTTTATTAAGCAACAAACGATGTTGTTTTATATATTAAAAAAAATATATGACCCTCGGGCCGAGTCAGACCAAGGGTCTATGTAGACTACTCATAACTCAATCTTACCCAGCCAACCAGCCCGACCCCAAACATTGGGCTCCAACTGGACCAGGTCACTTGGGTTGGACTGGGTTTGGGTTTTTAATCCCTACCCCTACTAATTTATGAATGCAGAAAGATGAGGAAGCATGCATGTGGAGAAACGGTCTCATTCCTTTGTTAATAGTCTGACACACACACTTGAATAAGCCTTTGGAAAAAGCCCCTTTGGGCCATAGAAGACGAGGGGTGAACCATGCCATAGCTCGCACTACCAAAGACAAATTATTTAAAAAAAGAAATAAGAAGAAGACAAATTGTTAAAGCAACTCTAGAAATTGAACATCAATAAAATCACAAAATATAAAATTTATAATACATTACCTTATTTATAGGAGTGTCTTCCCTTCTCATCATTCTTGTTTAAGCCGAAAAAATAAAAATACTACTTTTACCCTCCACTTCTTCATCGTCATATTTTTGGTTTTATTAAAGAATTCATGGGATGCTCTCTCGAGAGTGGAACGCCTCCATTTGCTGGTGTCATCGACAGGCCAATAAGAAAGCAAATTTGATCGCAAAGCAGGCACTAAGTGGTGTCTTGGGCGTCTCTTTCTTTTCCTCTCTGTCTAATATCCCTTGTTTAAATTCGTACATGGTAGGATTTGATAGCTCTGTAGTGTAGTTTTCCTTGTATTTTGTCCTCTATCAAAAAAAAAAAAAAAAAGAGTTTCCCTGTGCCCCATTGGCAAGGTCCCTGTATGATTGGGCTTGATGGGCTGTTTGTCCGCCCAGTGGTACGCAACACAAGACATTGGGGAAGGGATGATCAGAGTTAGAGACAGCCCACGTGCACATTAATATTTAATTGATCCCCACCAAGTTTTGGTGCCGCAGGGCTTTTCATTTCGTTGCAGTTTCTCCAACTTAAATTTTCTTTAATCAACACGCTTTATAACTAGAACTTCAGACCCACTTAATATTTTACTAAAACTATCCATCCCATTTAGTAGTTTGATGGGGGAAAAAAAACTTTGGAGAACACTAATGGTTTGATGGACAGAATGGGGCGGGTGAGCTTCCTCCTCCGACCGCCCAGTAGATCGAAATTAAGGAGCAAAGCGCTGATTTAAGATCGGGAGGTTATGGGTCGTCAATTTACATTAATGATATTTAGCCTTTTGGTCCTTCATTATAGTATACAGTAGGTGTTCTACCTTCATTTTCATTTCATCTAGTATTAGCAACTTCAACCTCTTTTTGGTCTGTTACCACATTAATTAAGATTAAATCCCTAATTATGAAAAAAAAAAATTCAAGCAAACTTGTTAACTAACTCACTTGGCTTTTCAAATAAAAAATGGTTACCCATTCACACTAACAAGCGCTATCTTTGATCCAAAATATAGGTCAAGTTTAAAAATTTTTTTTTTCAAAATATAAGTTTTATTTAATAATTTTTAAAATATTAATTTTTTTTCTATTTTATCTTTACTTGTAATTAAATGTAAGAAAAATGATATATTTCAAATATAATACATTAAATAGGAGTACTATTAAAAAATAATATATATTTTTATAAATAAATTTAATAAAAACTTTATTTTTATATAATTAGTCAAATATCACTTACCATATTTTGGATTAAAGGGACTGCATAATTTATTAAAACAAGAAATATACGCATGCAAAAAAGTTATTTGTTCATTTTGAAAACTAAAAATGATTTTATAGATGATGTTCCTTCTAAGATTTAAATCATTTTGTTCAATTTCTTATCAACTTTGTCAAAAGAAATATTATTTTCACAATGTGATACACGTTTATTTGTTTAAAAAATGTGAGGATATAGTCTAAATAAAAAATAATATTTTTTTGTTAACGATATTTAATAAAAAATTTTAATAATAGTCGAGATAAATATTTGTTTTCTATTTAAAGTAAAGAAACTATTTAATTAAATTTAAATTTAAATTAAAGTAAAATGAGTAATTTTCCCTGGAAATGACATGAGAAAGGAAAGGGCGTGCCGCGCGGCAGTTTTGTAACAATCCAAGAGGGAGTTTGAGTGCACACGCGCCTATAACCGCGAGTGGTAAAGCAAGGTGGCGAGTTAGGGGGTGCTTTCAAAAGGGGCTTTTTCACTCCGATCCATACGGTGTAGGGGCCCTTTTATCTGGAGGCTCCTTTACTTGAGAGGTGAAGGCTGGGTCCGGTCCACTTTCAGAATCCTACCGTCCCTTTCAACTCAATAACGTCACCATGCAGGCACGATTCCCAATACCCATTTCAATTAATTAAACTACATACTATTCCTTTCACGGGATCCAGTCCACATAAAAAAAAAAACAAATTCTAATTCTATAAGATCAACTTACAAAATTACATAATATCGTTATATTTTAAAAATTAGAATAAAGGACCAAAGGTTTTGAAGTCACCATTTATAGTTTTAATGGTAATTTACAAAATTACCTCACTCTAATTTGCAACTATATTTTATTTGATAAATTAAGGTTTAGAGGATGCGACTTTTGTCTGCAAATATATATACATGTGTTCATCTTCCGGCAACAGCGCAACAAGACGTAAGGAATGGTTCTGAATGGGGTTTGAAATTCGCAGTTTGTGTGTTTTGCTGCTGCTGCTGCTGTTGCTTGAGGCTGAATTGCATCGCTTATATATAGCGTATTCTCCCGAGTAGTGCGACAAGTGCTGAAGTGAGTATGTATTATATATACTTTTTCTCTAGGTTATATATTATAATATATTTTATATAATAAATTTTTTATCTAAAATATAAAATATTAAATATTTTTTTCATTTTATTTCTATCTTTAATATCTTTTTTTTTATTTATAATCCTATAATAATAATAGAATATAATATTTAATAAGAATAAAATAGAAAATATAAATATATTTTACATTTGATTTTAATTAAAAAAATAATTTTTTAAATATATATAATTAATATAAAATATTTTATAATATGAATATTATAATATTTAAATAATAAAAATTAATGATTGCTTAACAATGAACAGATTTTCTCGGGTTTTCTGCTGACATATAGCAAATGGGTGCACATGGAGAAATGGGGAGATATAGAAAGTACGTGGAAGATGGCTGAGGATGGAGAGAGGTTACAAAAAGGAGGGATTGAGCTGAAACCAAACAAGAAGTTGGGGTATCCCTATAATTAATCACTACTGTCGATCGGCTCAAAATGGTCAGTTTTGAAACGACAGATTTGGTGTATGATGACTGCATGCCAATCTGTGTCTTCTTTTTGGTCGTCAAAAACAAAAACCACATGTAGTTTATGTCTATTTACTTCATCTGGTATAAAATATAAAATTTTTTTAATTATTTTATATATATTCAAAAAAAATAATTATATTCTTAAATTTTTTTAAAAAAAATTAAATATTTTATTTTTATCCTTATTAATTATCAATAATTAAAGTTATTTTTACTCTTTTCTATTATAAATTATAAAACTGGTTATTAATAAATAAGAATTAAAAAAATAAATTACTACTAAATATTACTCCCTCCGTTCCTTAATATAAGGAATAATTGAGAAAATTTTGATGTTTCAAAATATAAGGGACAAGGGGGTGTGTCTGGTGTATTTAATAACTTTTTTTCAAAAATATTCCTAATTAATATAGTATTTTTTCATTTATATTAATTGCATGATGTAAAAATTATTAATATTAAATCAGGGTATTTTTAGAAACTATTTTATATTTTAGATAAATTTATTACTTTTTTTGATCTGTGTAATTTTATCTTTTATCCTTTATATTAAAAAATAGAGAAAATATATAATATTTTATATTTTAAATCAAAAAAATATTTTAAAATATCCTTTATATTTTGCACCGCATGAAGTATTGATATATGCTATCATCCCAATCAATCTTCATCGTTTCGCTCTATGTTTGATTTCTGGTTCACCCTAGCTACCTACTTTGACTTCTGATCTACATTTAATTACAATCCTGGCTCCCTTGCTTTAATTGGCCCATTTCATTCATTCTTTGGTTATTAGCACCATCATTATCCTCCTCTCTTGTTAATCATACTATTAAACAATCGCACATGTCCTACTATATATACAGTCTCTTCTGTTCTCTACGCAAAATGAACATGCATGGAACGATCTGCTCCTATTTCTTCTTTTTTTTCTTTAAAAAAAATAATACTTCTTATTTCTGGGTAATTCATATATTTCACAAAATTAATTACCAGATTACAGCTATTAAGTATTTATGATTAGCACTTCATTAAAAAAGGATTGGGTTAATAAATCATAATATTTAATTTTGACTATTATGAAAGAGGTCCCAACTTACAAACCAATTTTGGAGTGAGTGATCTTATTTAATTAAGCAAACTAAGGATAATGTCATCATTTACAAAAAAAAAAACACATTTTACCTCATTTTGAAATCTTAAGCCTCTCTTGATCTCTTACATTTTCTATCAAGTGGTCTAAGTGAATTGTCCATGTGATTCTTCCTCTCCATAGATCATCACTCTTGTTGAAAGGATGGATTACTCACAATTTTAATTTCAAGGTATGCTATGGATCCGTGTACCATTTTATTTCAGTAGTTTATATGCTCTTAATTATACATAAAATGTGTCCAAAAATTACTGGTTCATAGTGTTGAAAGGCGATAGATACTCCTTCCGATTCTTTTTATATGGGACTTTCAACTATTTTACAAAGTTAGTTATCTTCTTAAAATCTTAAAAAAAAATAAATATTTTTTTACCACTATTTAATATACTAAAGTAATCCACACTAAATATCATTTGATCAATTGAGAGTATTTTTTTTATTTAAAAAGTCTAATAACAATTTATAAGATAAAATAAATAATGAGGATAAAATAGAAAAAATTTGATTAAATGTTACAAGATCCCTTATAAAAAGGACAAAAAAAAACTTTCTAAAAAATTCCTCATAAAAAAGTACTGATGGAGTATGTTGTGAAAAGAAAGGCATATTCTTGTTATTCTTGGTTGTTATAGCTAATGCACATATATTAATCAGAAAACGAAAGCTAGCTAGCTAGCTAGCTAGCTGCGATTTGAAGAGCGGCTTAATTAAATTAATAAGAAGCGATTGAGTGTTAATAAAACAGGCAGAGGGGGATAGGGACGTAAGTGATAATAAAAATGTAGTTTGATTAAGTTTCCAAATGAAGCTTCATTACTTTATCATAATGGGGGCATTGCTTTTCAAGGTCTTGTCCCCACTACCCCCCATATAGGACATATACCAAACCCCTCCATTTTCAAATTCAACTCCGAATGCCACGTCCCCATCACACATTTCCCTACATATTATTGCCCTCTCCCCTTGAAAAAAAAATTCTACCTCATCCATATCCACGGACAATGTTCTCAATTCAACCATATTGCATCGCATTAATACTATATTGTTTTCTGTTTTAATTTTCTTTTAGATGAATAGTTTATTATATGTCCATCTCAATGACACTATTCGCACTGTGAACTGAAAGCGTCATCATCAATAATTAATAATTAGGTAATATTATTTTTTTATACTTGCCCTATCTATTGTGATTATTATTCAATTTTATTATATATATATATATGTTGTATATCAAACTTAGCGCCAAAAGAAATCGTAGGAGGTTGTCATTGAGTCGCATGCATGATGTTGAACATACTAACTCCAATTAATGTATATGATCATTTATCAATAAAAAAATTATAGTTGAACTCAATTGCTTAATATATGTAATGCTCGATCATGGAATGAGCACGAAACTTGAGTCTGAATTAATTACATATATGCGAATCATATGGTATTGTTTAATGTAAAAGAGGGTTTAGCTGATATATATATGTTAGTGCTTAATGAAAGTTATATATATATATATATATATATGCATGGTTGAAGTTTTGAAGGTGAAAAAAGAGTTGAAGGGTCGGGATCAGGTATTGATCAACAGCACCTACTATTATTGGTAGCAGCGAACGTGATAGTGTGAGGAGACAAAGTAAGGAAAGGCGATGATGGAGGGTGGGAGTTGGGAATTTGAGGGTTAAGGCTATAACGGTTATAGCGTCTCTTTCTCTGTGCCCATTTACTGGAGTAGTATATTCATCCGATTTTTAATGTAAGTCACTTTTAACTAACTCATTAAAATCAAGAAAAATTTGTTATATCATTAAAATTATCTTAAAATTAATATGTTTTCTATCTTTTTCTTCTAATAAATACTACAAATTTAAACAATTCACATTCTCTCTCATGATTAAATAAGGATATTTTTAAAACAAAATAATTAATACTCCCAAAACTCATAGAAAGTGATTTACATTTAGGACCATAGAAAGCTTCTAAAATGTGACTAATAAAAATGATCAAAGGGAGTATTTGTTAGTACACCATGTAGATCCCAAATTAAGGCCATTGAAACAATAATCACTCTTCTTAAACGCATCCTAGTTAAGTCGTCATTAATCAGGATGCAATAATTAATTATTAATTATAAGAACAGGCTAGCTGTCATGCCAAGAATATGAGTACTCTCCTCAGTTCTTAATGTAAGTCACTTTCAACTATCTCACAAAAATCAAGAAATGTTAGTTGCATTAATAAAATTATCTAACATTTGCTTTGATTTTCATCTTTACCCCTAATTGATATTATATATTTAAACTTTCTAAAATAATTAATGCTTCATAGAATAATTTTCAAGAAATGTATTTTTAAAATAAAGTAATTAATACTCTCTTCGATCATTTTTATTAGTCACGTTCTAGAATGTTTTAGTAGTCCTATATATAAGTCACTTTCCATAGGTTTCTGAAGTATTAATTACTTTATTTAAAAAATGCTCTTATTTCATTGTGAGAGAAAAAATGAATTGTTTAAATTTGTGATATTTATTAGGGGTATCAATGAAAACTACATTATTTTTAAAATAATTTTAATAATATAACAAATTTTTCTTGGTTCCAGTGAGATAGTTAAAAGCGACTCATTTTTTGGATTATAAAAGCCGTCTAGAAGGTAACTTATATAAAAAACTGAAGGGAGTAATCCATATCTACAGAAATTAAGATCGATCCATCCCATATACATAGTGCTGCAGTCCACACCGCCACATCCACAACCACAACCAACCGGCTCTCCATCCCCAACCGTATCATTTTACAAAATTCATTTGATTTGGCTGTGCTTGTACATTGAGTTTAATAAGCTACTTGATCAAGATTGTCACATACACGCATATATATCCTTTCATCGATCATTCTTAATATTTTTAAATGTGTGATTTCTATCCCCAATACGCATATATATATATATATTTTGCTAGAAATTTAATTATTAGTTTTACCAATTTTAACTATTTTTGTTGGCATATGAGATAGGTAATGGTGTGTTGTATTTGAGATAGGAGATCATAATAATAGATCTAGAAAGAAGTGAATTAGAGTGTTGAGATGAATCTAATATGGGTATTTCTTATGTGCGCCTACCGCCTTGTCCGTAAGTTGAAAACGTGAGTCAAACACGGTGTTTTTTTCTTTATCGATCGATCGTTTAATTATGTACTCGATAGAAATAGAAATTTTCATGATTCCAAATGGCGTGCGATTGGCCGTAAAAAGGTGTGAAAAAGTGATAGGCCGGGTAGTAAAAAGAAAACGCTAGGGTTTTGCAATCATTTTCTTATCCTTTATTAGCGTTTGCCCTTGATCTGCATATATATATATATATATATATATAGCTTATATAATAACATCACCCACCACTAACCATTCGTCGTGGGGGCTACGCCGCTCCTATATATTATTACACTCTTATTTAATTTTAACAGCTCTCTCTTCCATCGTTATCTATGTTTCCCATTCATTCCTTCCTTTTTGTTTCACACTAATTATGATTCTCCACTATTCTTATTGTCTAATTTCTTCTTGTTTTCTACAATTAATTAATGAGCCCGAGTTTTGTGGATGATTTTTGTGGAATAAGTTTAATATTCATTGCTTCAAAAAATCTGTAATATACATTAAACTCTCGAAATAAATTATAATTTTTTTATGCAAAAGTTCTCAATTTTATTATGTAGTAATAACAAAAAAATTTTCAGACCTCACATTTGTTCCACTCGGCTTTTCCCCCCTTTATAGGATATTTTCAGTTCAATATTTTTTCTCTGTTCACACACAGTTTAATTTCAAAATTAGGTCGCTTTACATATTCACTCCTATTTTATTTGTATTTAATTCGTTATTTTCATTATTGTTTTCCAACCAAGTAGAGTCCACATATAAATATTTTCAGATTCAATTTTTATTATGTTCAGTTTTGTTTAGATTAATTTCTCTGCGCCGATCGACATAGTGAACGACGAGAATATTGATGTTGTTCTAGAATAAAATGTGATTGATCAAATTAAAATTGTAATGATTAATTTGCATATTTCTGTTTCTTGTCTTGAGTTGCCTGTGAGTTTTGATATCATAATGTTGACTTTTTTATGTTTTTTAATAAGGGAAGAGTTTAGGTGAGTTAGGTCTTGAAGACTCATCAGGATCAGGATAGGTTTTAAGACTCAAAGAGCACTTACAGAAATATTTATAAATTACCCACTATAAGAATATTTAAATCCACATCCTTATGAAATCTATATATAAATCACATCCTTAGCAATTGGATAATGAGATTGAGAGGGAGAGAGAATAATTAAATAATGAAAAGAAATTTCACTGATCATATAGGAGTTTGTTCAAAATTAAGAAGCAAAAGAAAGCATTGTGGGATTTGCTCTAGTTATATGCATGAACAGAGAAACATAGTATATGTTGTGAGAGGAAAGTGAAGCATGCCACCTCGGGTGTAAGCTGCTGCCTGAAAATAAAATACCCAAAATAAATAGGAAAAGTAAAGCAACTGATGATCATAATTAATTAATTAACTAAACTGATTCTGCCAACTGGCGAGGCTCACCAAAAGTGGGATTATAAATAACACCATAAAGCAAAGCATCTCGCGAGGCTTGCAATCAACTCAAATAAAACAAGGATGTGCTGCCAATTCAATTCCAGTGTTTTAATATCAGGGAGGGAAGGACGAGATGGATCCTCTGCGGTGCGCTTCCATCCAGCCCACCCTTCTAAACCAATCCAACTGGTGGTAGTTCAAGTACAACCTAAGCCTGACGTGGCAGAGCATCGATGGTGGATTCATTATGAGGTGTCACCCATCGGAGCGTTCAAAGATCAAATTGTAGAAATTCTGGTTGTCCAGATTCGCAGCGTTCAATTGATGGATGCAATTTCTGCGTGATGGTGACCAGGTTGATTGAAAGTGACATGGTTGATGCACAATGGGTCCCACCATCACATGCCTCTACCTATACACCCATCAAAGAAAATAGAGTAGGGGACCTACCTTTACGTTGGGGGACCACCTTCGTTTCTTTTCTTTCCTATAAAAAAAAATGGGGAACCCAGCTATTTAGGACAACAATTTTTTTAAAAAAAAAGAAAATAGTAAATTTAACAAGTTCATTTAAGTGATTTAAATTTTCGTTTAAATTCACAGATATAAGTTATCCATTTAAAAAGAAGTTAACCAAACGCACTAATTTAAAGTATTATTAGGATTGAGAAGGCAGGAGCAGGAACATGGAATTTGGGTGTTTTTCTACGGCGCATACACCGTAAATGCAATCAAAGCATCGGCATCATATATTATTTTGAATTAAAATAATAGTAGTAGTAGTACAAATGAATGGTAAACAACAAAATTTAAACGTTAATACGCCGAACGCAAGGGTCCCACATGCTCCAAAGTGGGTCACCCGCTGAGCACAGAATGTGAACTGTGAACCATGAGAAAATCCCCTTGCGTTCCGTGCAATGCTCACACCAATATCAACTAATTATTTAGAGAAATCAATTTCGGAATGCAGAAAAATAACTTAAAAATCCTCCTTTTATTCTATTTATAAAAAAAGATAATATTACATTAATTTTTTTATTAAAATTATTTTCTTTTATTAATATTATTAAGAATTATAATGTGCATTTTAAAAGAAATTGAGAAATAGATTAATTAAGTAGAAGTATTTTAAAAAAATTAAAAAATATAAGATAAATTAATTATTTTTAATTAATTTCAACTCATTTTTTTAATAGGTAATTTCTCTTTTTTATTTTTTTTCTTTTAAATTAGATAGAGAGCACTATAGTACTTGTATTATATTGAAACTTGTACTTATAAAATATTATTTTTGATTTGTATTATGTGATATTTTGTACAGTAAATTTTTTATACAAAATATAAATTGTTATTTTTTTTGTTTTATTCTTATTTTTAATTTTTTTATTTATTATTATAATAATAATAATAATAATAATAATAATAATAGGAATATGTGGAGTAATTGAAATGATTAATTATATCAAGCAATAAATGAAATTGGTAGTAGTGGAAATTAGAGAGCGGTGGGTGTAGAAAGCAGGGGGCCTGTCAGGAGCAGGAGGGACCACAACAATTTCATGGGGGCAGATACTTGGCATTAGGGAGGTGTCCCATCACCGTACACGTGTAGAATATCAGGTTTCGTAAACACGTAGTCGCACGCACGATCACGAAGGCAACATCAGAATATCAGGCAGGCTCTGAGAGAGAGAGAGAGAGAGAGAGAGAGAGATGGGTGCCATGTGCGACTCTGCAACCCAATCAGAGTAAACCCTGGCTTTTCGACTGGATGCTCAAAGCCGTACACTCGCTATACTGCATCAAATGCTTCTTCATTTTTATTTTTAAACCTCATTAGTATTTTTTTTTTCATTTTTAATTAGTAACATTTTAACTGTTATTCATTGTAAAAATTATTTAAAATAAAATAAAGAAATTAACATTTTTAAAATTAAAATTTAATTTAATGGACATTTTTATTTATTGAAAGAGAAAAGGAAGCAAATGTATCACAGCAAAAGTGCTACGTGGGGTGTTCGTGGTATTGGCCGTTTATGACTTTTGTTTTGGTTAATAATTTTAAAAAAATAGTTTGAGCTTTAGCATATTGATTTGACGATGGGGGTGGGGTGCTCTACTGCCTACTGCTAATTGTATGATATGAGGTGAGGTACGTTATTGAAAATGGGGAAATTTGTCGGGAGAAGAAATTGGAGGACTTACTTTTGTAAACGCGAGAGAAAGTGAAGGAGGTGCGGCTCCCAACAAGGACGTAATTTTGGGATCCAATCATGGAGCGCTTCTTTTGATGCTTGCTCTTTAATCATCTTTTCTTGCTTTCATTTTTTTTTCCCTCTCTTTGTCCCATCGGTTTTTGTTAAAGCTTAGGTAGCCTCGCAAACTCTATCACACCCACTCATGAGTCATGACTGGGCTAGAGTCCCCGTGTGTGTTGGGGAAAAATAAAAACTACTTGTGCTGCTCTTTTAGTTGGACAAATCCTCTCCGAAATTCATGCGTCCTGTGAAAGATTAGACAGAACAAGTACAAAATAGTTGAACTAAGTTTCCCCCCATGCTACCAATCAGTTTTGGATCTCTTAATTGCTGTCTCATTCTAAACAAATTACAGTCATCACTTCCCCAAACCTTACTATTGCAACATGCTATATATATATTAGTAGAATCCCGATATGTACTCTGCTCCCCCTTATTCAAAGTTTTTTAACTATTTCATATTTATTAAAAAAATTAATTCAACACCTTAAAATTTTAAAACAAAAACTAACATTTCAATTGTACTCTAACTATCAATAAAAGTTATTTTAAAAATTTATTCTCACTCTCTTTTTTTCAACTTACGAGATAATAATTAATAGGGATAAAAAATATAAACTTTTACTAAAAATTATATAATCCCTTACATTTTAGACCAAATAAGGGTTCTAAAAAAACTATTATAATATCAAATATTAGATATATTTTTTTTAATTTTACCTCTCTCATTGATTCTCCTATGCTCAAAAGGTTGTACTCATGAGCACAATTTATTTAATAAAGATAAAATGAGAAATTTTAATACTTTTTTATAAATTTTAGATAAAAAAGTAATTTAAAGCTATTCTCATGAAAAGTTGCACACAATTTATTTAATAAAGATAAAATGAGAAATTTTAATATATTTTTTTTAATTTTAGATAAAAAATAATTTTTTAATATGTGTATATTTTATAGAAAATATTTTATAATATAGATTGTAGGGAGTACATATATTTTTTAATTACCATACTATTATTGATGCTATAAAAAACACGCATATTTCGTCATTTCATTAGTGTATCCATTGCACTGGGTCATTCTCTAATTACATATTTTATTGATCACCACCCGCAGGACTGCTAAAATCTGTGTCACCCAAATGCATTCTTCTCTCAATAGTCAATAAATTTAAAATATTGACAAATTTTTGCTACTTGGGAATAAGTACTCTATTTTTACATATTGTCTGGCAAAAATATCACTGTTTATCTTAAAAAAAGCTTGTATACTTTTCAGTTTTCACTGCTTTCTTCCTGTCATACAATTTAATATTAATGTTATTATCGTTTTTATGCGGAAGAAATATTTAAACAGGAAATGGTGATAAAAAAAACAGGAATAACGCCTGGCTTTTGAACCATTGGGAAGAACTGGGATTCTACAACATAACTTGGAAAGAAACAAGAAATAGGAACTTCGTCAAACAGATCAAACTGAAACAAATCTCCAGTGAAAATGGGCTAGCCTGAGCTAGTTTTAGAAGCACCGATCAAGAACTTTGATGATGATATGTCAAAAAGATCGGGGGAGGGGATAAAATAGTAAATACGACTAGCAAGCAATAGGAGAACTTACTCAAGTGGCGGACTACAGTAAAAATTAATGAGGTCATAATTATTGATCCAATAAAAGGGGATTAATGAGAGAGATTTTTACATCACAGGTGGATTTAATTACGAGGCAATGATAATTCATTATTCATATTTATATATATTATTTAACCCCACCCGCACGGCTTGGAGATCATAATTAACCTCAGTCGTCAGCATTTCACATCTGACCCCACCCCATGCGACTCCTAATCCCTTCTCTTCCCTATCCCTCTCCCTCTCTTCCTTCACAATCTTCCACATTCAGGATTCAGTGGCTCCGTCTCTACCATCTCTCATTTTTACAAAACTCTTGACCTGTCTCTTCGTCACTCTTGATACAACCCTTCCTTCGCAAGTCCATAATAAGAATAACAAAAACAATATTAATCAATTTTGTCCTTCTCATTTTAACTCCAGTACCACTGGAGGGTCGGGGCCTGTTCATCCGAGAAGAAATTGCATGCCTCGTCTGCGCTGAAGAAGTTGTGCTCTTCCATCTTCACATACTGAGTTTGGGTGTGGCACGTTCTCTGGAACTGAAAGGACGATGAAGAACAATTGAATTTCACGGAACAAGAGCCTGGATCTTCGTTCAAGATTGCGCTTGAGTCGCTATCCGAAGCGCCATCTTTGTTAAAGTCGGGAGGGAAGAGTGAGCCTCCTCCGGCGTCGTTTCCCTTGAAACACTGGTAATTTACGTCTTCCAACTCCACTCCCGGAATGGCGCTTTCAGGATGTACCCCACCCACTCCCATCACTTTCTCGTCGCACTGATCGGGCTGCGTTATCTCTCCCTTCACCGACAAATCTTCAAACTTTTCTTGATCTTGTAATTTGGATTTTAATTCCTTAATCTGCCACAAAAATTAAGCCGAAACTATTAAGCTTCTCAATATCCTGGCATGAAAAAATAATAATAGAGTGGATTTTGATCCCATACCTCCTTCAGCAAGGCTTCATTGTCTTGTTGGAGAGCGTCGTAGCTATGTTTTAGAGCATCATAATTGGCTTTAAGAACGCCGTAGTCTTTCTCCAATTGCTTGGTTTTCCATCTAGCTCGACGGTTTTGGAACCACACAGCCACTTGTCGGGGCTGCAATCCCAGTTCTTGGGCAAGCTTCACCTTCCTCTCAGGTTCAAGCTTGTTCTCTACTTCGAAGTTCTTCTCCAAAGCCTTCACTTGATCCATGCTCAGACGGCGTTTCTTCTCCGTCGGATGGCCTAATTCTTCCACACACCCTTCTTCGTCTAGTCCGTCCAACATGGATTGGAACTCCCGACCATACGCGCGGTTGTTGTTCCTCGAACTGTGTTCCTCTAAATCAATCAGTGCAATTACACAAAATTAGTGCAACAGCGTTTGTCAACAGATTCTCCGAAAAAGGAAAGAAGCATAATTGAACTGAACAACTTGTTCTTATTCTAATACAGGAAAACTGGACGGAATCAAACGTTTCACAATTATTAATTAATATATAAACGGATTGGGTCGCGGAAAATGAAGGAGGGGACAAGAAAACAGCAATAAATAAGTTTCATTAAACCTGTGGGTGGACAGATGGGCAAGAGAGCACCCATGGAATCTGAGCTGCTAAGTCTCTTCATGATCACTGGATGAAATATGTATAACTCCGCGGAGATCTTCTTAGATCTCAGGGCGTTTTTGGGATCCTATTATCTTTTTACTGTGGGTTAATTAAAGTATCAAGTGGATCTTTAAGATCTCAAGAAAAAGCTGAAGACAAGGAGGGGAGGGGGGTTCACTTAAAAGGAGCCATTGAAAAGGAAATCTCCTGTCTTAAGAATCACCCATTTGTACAGTACTGTAGAGTGTAGACTTGTATACAGACTCCCAGGTATGCTTGCTTCTTTATCAGTACTCCTTCTCCCTCTTTACCCATGAAAAGGAGAAAGCAAAGCCAATAGAGAAGAAAGAGCAAATTTATCTCTGAATTCTTCAAAGCTGAAATCCACACCTTTATCACTGCACAAACACTCTACACAGTCGAACATTGGGAATTGAAGAAGAAAAGGAAGACAGGGAATTGGGGACGAATGGGCGTGTGGAGTGTGAACCAGTTCACAATCAAGTTGGGCTCATAATCTCTGTATGTTTAAATAGAGCAAGTGAAGTGAGGTGGTGGGGGTGAGATATAGGGTTAGAATCTGACTGTGGTTAGAAGTAGTGGGGTTGGCTATCAAATTGAGCCCAAATTCAACCCAAATGCAACATTTTAGGTTACCGCTTATAGCCCGTGCGCTTCCAGTTTTTTTCGACGGTGTCGCGAAACTAAATTCGGGCAAGAGCCGAATCTCTTCTTAATTTCGGAAACGGCTCGGCTTTCCACGGCTCTTGTCCATTTCAGCCGACCCAAGATTTGGAGTTCGTCATCGTATCATGGCCTTCCCTGAAATGAATAATTATTTCACCGCATCTTCGATCATTTTTCGTTAATTTTAAAAATATCAAAACAGGTAAAATTTCTTTTTGATTCAGAGTACTCAAAAATAAGAAAAGAATGACTTTTTCCACCATTTTGGCATTCAAATTCAAATAAATCAAATCCTTGTAGTAATTAAGTTAAACAAATTAAAATACCCCTTAGCCAAAGATATTTTGACAACTCATTGGGCAGTGCTGTATTTTGAGACAAAACTTGAGGGCCGGGCCACAAAGATAATGACGGAAATACAATAATAGGCCGATCATTTAGAAGGTGGTTGAAAATACAAAGTATGCATTTAATTTATGTGTAAAACTATATTTTCTCAAATATAGACCAACGATAAGGTCTTTCAAAAAGAAGGATACCTAGAATGCCTTTTCAGGAATAATCGGAAGGGTAACAATTTTCGCTCAACACTCGCCAAACCCTCATTGCTGCCTTTGTATGGTATAGGATACTTTGTAATTTTAGACCATGATTCAAATGAGAATAAATTTGGTTTCTGTACGGGTCGAGATGAACACGCCAAGATTACAAGTCCGAGATGGATGGACACCCACTTAATGTCCCATTCTCCGGGCTCATATGCACCGAGCTATAAATCGGAGGTCGAGCTTAAGCGCAACAAGCCGAGTATTACAGCGGTTATTGAACCATAGAGCCGAGTAATCGTATGGCCGAGTAATTATACGACCAAGCAACATCTCGACCATATAGCCGAGTGCGGGTTTCTCCATGAGAACTGCGCTGCCTCAAGGACACTCGACTAGGTGTGACAGTTATGGAATCATAATGGAAAGATAGAATATCAGGGATCATGCAAAAAGAGCGCGATACTTCATAATGATCATAAATGAAATATCCCGATAATTTAGGGATTACGAGGAGAAGATGGTCTAACCCTAACGGCCAGGGGAAGGTTGATAAAAGGAGAAAAAATAAGCATGAAAAGGGGATCATCTTTTTTGGCACCACAGGCGGTGAGGGGAATAGTCTCTCGGTCTTTTGACGGAACATTTTGGCGCCCACCGTGGGGCCGAGAAAAACTATCCCACCACCACCAAGAATCATGGTGCGAACCAGGAGCAGTGCGGGTGCAGGAGAACGACACCACGAAGGCAGGCCGTCCTTGGAGGACCACCCCGTCATTAAGGCAATGCGCGAGGAGATGGAGGTATTGAGGAAGGAGAACGAGGAGATGAGCGAAAGGAATAGGTAGTTGGAGTAGGAACGTCATATCGAAGGCACTTCTCCTCCTCCTCGAGGAGGAGAACGGGAGAACACCAAGATGGATACTCAGAGGTCACATCAAGAGGGAAGTCGGCGGGAGGAAACTCACTATTCGGAGACGAACATTGACAATCTGCGAAGGGATAAGCAGGCCGCCCGGCGACATCCGTTCGTCGATGGCATCATGGAGACGCCATTGCCGAAAGGGTGGAAGGGCTTAAACCTAGAAAGATATGACGGTACTACCGATCCTGATGAGCATGTGGATGCGTATGTCACACAGGTGAATCTGTTCACAAACGAGGACGTAGTTTTGTGTAGGGTCTTCCCTACGTCTTTGAAAGGAGTAGCTCTGAGTTGGTATACCCGGCTCCCATTACGATCTATCGATTATTTTGAAACCTTAATCAATAATTTCAGCGCGCAGTACGCTACCAGCCGACCTCATCAGCTTACCTCGGCTGCGTTGGTAAACTTGCGACAGGAGAAGGATGAGTCCCTAAGGAGTTTTATGGAGCGTTTCTCCTCAGTCTCGGTAAAGATCCGGGATCTAAACCCTGAGGTGGCAATGCACACGATGCTGATGGCCCTCAAGCCGGGGCCGTTTGCCGATCACCTATGTTGAAAACCACCTTCCGACATGGATGAGCTTAGAAATCGCGCGGCTGGATATATACAAATGGAGGAGGTGTCAAAGTTCAGAAATAGGGTCAGGACTGATCTTGACAAGCGAACGGAATCAAACAACCGTGGAAATCTAAGGTCGATGTTAGAGAAGGGGAAGTTTAAAAGAGAAGGTACTAGTCGGGGGCCGAAGTATGACTTTTACACTCCACTAAACACCAACCAAGCTTGAATGTTGGAAGAAGCTTGCAATACCGAATTGATACGGCTCCCAGCTCCCAAACACACCCCGGAGACGGCGGATCAATCAAAGCATTGCAGGTACCATCGCAATTATGGTCACACCACGGAGGAGTGCTGGACATTACGCGACCAGATTGAGGAATTGATTCAGGCCGGGCATCTCGGTAATTTTGTACAGAGGAATCATGGTAATCGCCTCTCCTATAATGGTCGAGGCCGTGGTAGAGGTCAGACCCGAGCTCAGGAAGAACCTCGGCAACCGAACAAGGAAAGAAGACAGCCAGACGACACTTGAAACAGGGAAGAAAACAGAATAAGAGGGGTAATCAACACTATAGCAGGAGGGTTTGCCGGAGTAGGAGCAACTAGTTCGGCCAGGAGAAGACACTTGAGGGCCATTCGAACAGTAAATGCGATGATGCACCGAGCGCCCCGGAGTTCTTGTTCCATCACCTTCTCGGATGAGGATTTCGAAGGAGTCGATCCTAATCAGGACAATCCCATGGTGATTTTGGTGGAAGTGGTCAATTACGCCATCAGAAAGACACTGATAGACCAAGAGGGCTCGGCAATTACGGCCTCCTCTGTTGGTATGCTAGCCAGGGAGATCGACTTTCTTAGCTCCGCGATTGATTGGGTAGTCCGAAATCTAGAGTGGTAGGCTCCGACTTCTCCCTTCACCCAATAATATCCTGAAAGTCGGATGTCGGGAACCGGGTCTTTCTGAACTCTCGAAACGACTTTTCATGGCTTCGGTACGGCCACCTGTACGGTAGTGGCCGAAGATGAAACTTCCCCTTCACCCGGAGGGTCGGCCAGATGAAAATTTAGCTCTGCGTTGGGAAAGGAAGAGTTTAACGGTGAAGGTTCTTCCCCAATGCCCCAAACCTCCCTCTCAACCAGGATTCGATGGCGGGATGACCCGGTTGATGCTTCAGACTCTCGGTTCGAACTCATGATGTTTGGAGAAGATATAGAAGAGTGCGTAGTAACTGAGAAAAGGGGGAAAGCAGGAGAGGGCATACCTGGAGAAATGACGAAGAGGGCAAGGAAAGGGAGGCCAGAGACGACGGAGAGATTCAGATGGGACGAAAAGCAAAGAGGCAAATTGAAGTTAAGAGATGAGCACCCAAGTCCTACGTGTATATAGTGGGACTCCTCCTCGAAACGAGCAGCGTAATCATGACTTTGGTAAGTGAACCGTCACCGTTGGGAAACGTGCATCGACTGGCGAAAAGACGCAGCATTAAGTAATGTCGCGTGCAGCCGTACGTGTGGGCATATTTCCGTTTCAAATTGAAACGCCAAGGAACTTCTGGGAAGGTTCTGGAATCCCTAGGGGGCTGAAACGATTCAAATTCAACAAACCAGTCCTTAGTCGGATGCGTGATTAAGAGCCCTCTCGTCCAATTTGAACTCGAAGCTCGGGGGGCTAGTGTACGGGTCGAGATGAACACGCCGAGATTACAAGTCCAAGATGGATGGACGCCCACTTAATGTCCCATTCTCCGGACTCATATGCACCGAGCTATAAATCGGAGGCTAAGCTTAAGCGTAACAAGCCGAGTATTACAGCGGTTATTGAACCATAGAGCCGAGTAATCTTATGGCCGAGTAATTATACGACCAAGCAACATCTCGACCATATAGCCGAGTGCGGGTTTCTCCATGAGAACTGCGCTGCCTCAAGGACACTCGACTAGGTGTGACAATTATGGAATCATAAAGGAAAGACAGAATATCAGGGATCATGCAAAAAGAGCACGATACTTCATAATGATCATGAATGAAATATCCCGATAATTTAGGGATTACGGGGAGAAGATGGTCTAACCCTAACGGTCAGGGGAAGGTCGATAAAAGGAGAAAAAATAAGCATGAAAAGGGGATCATCTTTTTTGGCACCACAGGCGGCAAGGGGAATAGTCTCTCGGTCTTTTGACGGAACAGTTTCCATTTCTCACTGTACAAAATATATACTTGTGCTATGATATGGGTTTTTAATTACCTCCTTTTGATTTCTCAAATTAGTATCTCCCCAAAATAATATTCAGCTGGGCGGTCTAAAACTCCAGAATATAATCCTCAAAATAATAAAAACCAGGTTTGAAGGTATGATATCGGTCATCGGATTGTGAAGCTGCTTAGAAATCTTTCCATAAAGGTTTGATTATTAGTTTGAACTACGAACTCTCTAACTCTGGTCTTCCCTGGGTTACCTAAAATTGGAATCATTGATTAAACTTTTAGATCTTATTGTTTGCTTTCAGCTCGTCACGATGAGAACGATATATCACCACGGAACAGCCAAAGCTTCTTCTAGAAATTCCGTTGGTCGATGTTGCCTGGAGCCAAGATATATATCCAAATATTTATTTACCCCCCTCTCAAACACACACATATATAGTATATAACTCCTCTTAAGAATAATTAATTAACATCCTACTTCTTCTTCTCCTAACAAATCCCATCGTTTGTTTTGGTTTTATAATCAACTAGAGTTGTTTACCCGCGCAAATGCGTGGAAAATTTTGTTATGACGTGAGAATGAAAATTGAATGGTTAGATATTATATATGTTATTTTATATCTAAGGTATAATTATATTTTATTATACAAATTTAGTTTTCAATAAGGTGTTGGATCATTATTCTCGATGAAGTATTAATTGTCAATTTTTTTTATTAATTAATCTATTGGTTAATGCATTTTCAAGATAAGTATGTTTGGTATGTCATAGAATAAAAGAGATATTTATATTTGGTTGGACAATAATACCCTTAATATACAAATTTATTAAAATATTTTTTATTTTTAATTATTATTTTCATTCAAAAATAATTATTTTAAATTATATTCATCTTACTAGAGCTGTTTACCCGGGCAAATGAGTAGAATTTTTTTCCATGAATTTGAGCAATTAAAGTATGAAAATAATTGTTCTATACTGTGATTTATAGATATTTTTGTATTTGTATATAGTTCATATATTATGATATCTCTATATGTGGTATACAATAATAATTGCAGCTTCAAAATTTATGGAAATAAAATATTTATAGATTAGAATAAGAAATCTATTCAGTTATCAATTATTTAATGCATGATTAAAAATAAATATAGAAATTAAAAAATAACGTAAATAATCAATCAAGTGCTAATAGAAGAAATTAAAGGAGCACAAAAGGAAAAAAAAGTAATAAGAAAGCTTAAGCTTAAGCAGGAAACTTTTTTGTTTACATGTGTAAATCAAAATGACCATATTATTTATTATTGAACATACGTTTGTGTCTCAATTAAATTTGTTAATCAGTGACAAGTAAATTCAAGTTAAGCATGTATCACTTGTTTGAGTATAAAACTATACGGTAACAATTATAAGTTGTGTCATGTGATTACTTGAGCATGTGTCACATTGAGTACCAAACTATACATTAATACTTATAATTTGTGTCATGTGATTGCTTTAGACCTACATGATACATAGTAACCCTGTATTCCATTGTTATGATACATAATAACCCTACATGGAAAGCATCCTTAATTAAGCTATAATACTCATTTTATTTGCTGGGTGACCATTTGATTTTGATTTGTTAGACCTTTATAGGAGGTTCTACAGAGGACAATCAATGAGAATTATTTACACAAAAATTTCTGCAAAGGAGAATATTAATACTCATAATAGAAGAAAAACAGGATCATGGATTTAACATCCATTTCTTAAAACTCATCTCCTTATCAAAATACTTAGCAAGCGGATCAACTATTTTATTAATAAAAATTGGAATCCAGATTAAAAAAAAAAGTCAGAGACGTAGTCCAGTTGATATGATAGCATCTTCAATTATGATCGAGTAGTCTATTCTGGTCTTAATATACTACTTTGCTCTATGTGCGCGCGCGTATGGTACTATCTGGAGTTGCAATTGGTATAACTCATTATCATATTTAGATAATGAAATCTGATCTATAAATGATCTCATTCAAACATAATAAATTTATATGTTGTTGAATTAAATTAAATTTTTTCTGACAAAAAAATAATTTAATTCAATTTCTTACATTTATCTATTCATGGATTACAATAATTTAGAATAATTGTTTGTATGCATGGTTGCTCTTATCCTAGGATTTAACCCCATATCATAGTAGGATATAACTCAGCAGTAGCAGAAGAGTGGGATACTCCCATATCCTAGGATTCACCTCCTTATCAGTTTTGACAATATCACAGCAAGTAGCAACTCCTTTCTGTGAGAGACATCTACGTCAATTTTGATTTAATCCCTTGGAAGGGAGATCCAAGATGATTCACCTTATGTATTAGCATGTCACATGCTCTCTGGTTCACGGAGAAGTTTTTCATCTCCCAAAAGTTGTTGAATACTCCTAAAAGCAATTTCCATAGCTATGCTCAATGAAGGTTTTGGTGCATCTGGCTTTCCATATTTCCTAACAAATATAAACAAATCACAAATAAGTTAAATGTCTCTTAAATTGCAATTATCAGTATTCACCTACCAGATCTATTAGTTTAAGTTTATATATAATTTTCTTCGCAAAACAATATAAATGCAAAACCAAAGCTATACATTGTTTTCTGGCACAAAGCAACTTGGTTCTAAAAATTCTGATAGACTTATACATTTTTGAGCAGCAAGTAGAGACAGAAAATGAAAGCTATACTTAAGTAGCAACTTGGTCCCACTATGTTTAATGATTCTTGATGTATGTAAATGATCACATCCAAGAGTTCCAAGTGCATGATTTGCAACAACCCAAGAATATACTCCTTCATTAAAAATCTATACAACCAAATATTAAAGTATTGCACTATAAGTGAAGCAGTCAAAAGTCACATACATTTTCGTTGACCAAAAAATAAACCATCAAATATCACATTATGACAATAACAGTATTACAGAGAACATTGGTATGAATAAGTTGAAGGCAATCTGTAATTTAAAAGAAAAAAAAATAAAAATAAAAGAGCAAAGAGTAATGATGACGTGATAAATTGACTTGCTACATGAACTTTAAGGTCCCAGGATCATTACAAGCGTTCCTTCATCATTCCATTTTATCTAAAAACACTTTCCTCCAATCATTTGCAAAATTATTCATATTAGAGTATTCTAGCTAACCTACAATCTCCCTATTTTCT
Organism: Adenanthera pavonina; assembly: GCA_026686845.1. Taxonomy (NCBI): domain Eukaryota; kingdom Viridiplantae; phylum Streptophyta; class Magnoliopsida; order Fabales; family Fabaceae; genus Adenanthera; species Adenanthera pavonina. The sequence goes on from JAIVEN010000019.1 coordinate 31,790,591, forward strand.
TATCATATTTTCCTATATATGAAATAGATCAAATGAAGTCCCTACTTCTACTTTTGGGACAAAAGACAAACTGCAAAATGATTAATTGAGGAAGCTAAGATCTCAAGCACTGTGCCTATGTATGCCACCACTCAAGCAATCTATAATCACAACATTATGAATGTGGTAAATAAGTGTTTTGAAAATGAACAAAATTGACAGCAAGGCCAGTGCTTGACATTTGTAGACAAACCATTTTGGTCAGTACATCACTACATTATGATATCTTCAGTGCAAATAGTGCATCTCCTTAAATGAAAATGGACATTATCAAGCAGCTAGAGCCAAGAGTCCAACTCCACCATGTCATTCCAAAAATTAGACAAAATGCATAACATTTTTCACTGCCTTAACTTCTGGCAACTAATTAACTGTCATTAGAGCAATAACAGAGTTGTACTGAACATTTTAAGAAGGAATAAATACAAAGATACAAATGTTATTAAATATTTACAAAATTTAAAAACTTGATATGAAAGAAATATAACCTACAAAGAAGCAAACAAAAATGCTGATTATAGAAGGAACATAAATTCACCAATCTGTTAACCACTCTAGGTGTCATGTTTTTTAGATTTATAGTACCTAGACTCATGTTAATATTGGATTCACTGCTACAAAATACTTTTTTTCCCCCTTCAATTTTGTATTTGTATTATGCGGTTTCTGTGCATAACACATTTGACATTATAATTAATGTTGACTGTTACTGACTGCCTTTTCTCCCTGACCTCACATTTCCCTCTTTTTCTTTGTTCCACAATCTCTATAGATTTCTTCTTCAAGCTGTTTCATCGTATTTAATCTCGCTATCAATCTCCCAAAGCTTTCTTCTTTCTCTTCCAAATAACTTTTGCGAATAGCCTCTTTCAGCTCAACGAAGTCCCATGCATTATCAGCTAAACATTCTCCTGAACAGGGGTCATTCTAATTTAACAGCAGTTTCCAATTCTCACAAGAGATTCAATAGTAAGTCAGCTTGACCTTTGACCTTCAAGGAGATTGACTTTGCACGGGTACAACTGTGAAAATAAGATAGAATAGCTAAGCAAAATGTTGAGCATTAAAAGCTTCTCTCATCTTCCTGCAGCTTGTATTCATTTTACATATCCTAAAGTACATGGACAAATTCCAACACCTCCCCTTCTTCACACTTTCTTCACACACATTTATAGGCGAACACCATATTGGGTTTATTTATTTATTTATTCATTTTTATGAACGAAAGCACCATATTGAGTTAAAACACTAATTTTACACTCAATTTTCATCCTTCTATACTACTACAGCTTGAACTTCTGACCTTCAACCCCATTTATCAATTTCTAATAAGAATCTATTGCTTAACACCTGCTAATAGCTTCCCCAAAATCTACACAGAGTGATCAAATATATGTCCCTTTGGAACATGTTACCCTATACATCTAATAAAGATTGCAAAAATTTCCTGGTATTAAAAACAATTCTCTAAAAACCCATAAATTACCCCAGCTCTAGAGAATTGAGCAAATTTTTAAATCATAACTTTCCGTAATCCATCTATATACAGATTATAACTTAATCAACATTTGGCCATTGGAAGTAGAAATATATAGCAAAATGGAAAAACAACAAAACAAATAAAAGAGACAAAATCGAAGAAGAAAACCAAAGAGAATGAAGAAATGGTGGTCAGTGAGAATCCTTACTCATCGGTGCAATCTGTCACATCTATTCCTCCAAAGAAATCTTTGCCTCGAAGTCACCGGTCACCAGCCGCAGGAGGATAATGATAGGGTGGGGTCCAGTTGTTGAAGGCAAAGGTGGGTATCGTTTGGTGAAGATTAAAAGAACCACTATAGATTCCAATCAACATCGTCGATGAATGCCATCCGTTTGAGCGGATGGTGCTTCAATGGAACTTCCTTGAAAGCGTCGCTAATTTTCTTCGCATTTTCCTCTCCCCCTCTATCGAGTGAGAGAGACATGAAGATTGGGATTGATAGAGAGAGCCGAATGGGAGTGAAGCTGTGGAGTGATTGAGCGAGAAGAAGAACAGAGGTGGAGGAATGGAGAAGAGTCATGGGTGGCCTCCTTTCTGCAGCAACGTCCTTTCCTTTTTTTTTTTCACGCTTTTTCTGCCTGAAATAAATGTGTTGTCAGAAGTTTTAAATGCAATAACTCAATTAGTCTTCCGACAAAAATAGATTTAAGGAAATTTTGGTATCACATTTATTATCATTAACTGTGTGTTGGACAGATCCGAGAAAACGTCAAACTAACTCAAAGGAAAAAAAAACATGAATTTTAAACAATAGATTTAATAGTAAAATGAGTCTGGATGAACAGTATTTCACGATTTTAGGTTATAAAGGTTATAGATATGAATTATTTCCCCCACACAGAAAACAAAATGAGATTCTGTTGAATATATACATACATACACACATCTCTTGAATTCTAATTGGTTATTGTTATTGATGTCCTAGAAGCAAAGATTAGAAAACTAGCTAATCGTTGAATTAAAAAATTAGAAAAAATTCCATACATTGTACTGCTTATGAGCATGCATTGTGTGCTTGGAATGTAATATTCTCTCTAATCCATATTATAAGGTATTTTATATTACTTAAATATATATTAAGGAAATTATTTTTTACCTGAAATAAATACAAAAAATATCAATAGTTTATATTTTACTTTTATCAAATACTCTATTCTATTATTATTGTAGAGTTATAAATGAAGAGTAAGAAATAATTAAAGATAACGGTAAAATGAAAAAAAAAAATCTAACATCCTATATTTTGGAACAGAAACTTGTTTTATATTTTTTAATAAAAATTTATCATACAAAATACCTTATAATGCAAATCAGAGAAAGTATATTTTATAAAACAAATAAACATCGATATATAACTCAAGTTGTTAATAACATGATTCTGTTTTAAAATAATTATTATTTTAAATATTTTTTCTTATTTCAAAATAATTATTACTTTATAATTTTTAAAAGTTTACCCCCAATAGTAATATAATTAGTGAGTGATTTAATTATTTATAAATAAAAATATTATACTAAATCAATAAATTACTTACTGATTTTTTAAATTTATATATAAAATTTTAAAGTAATAATTATTTTAAAATGGGTATATAATCCCGGTGGGCTTGCCCCCAACACTTAAACATGCCCGCTGAAAATGGCAGCAAATATTTTTTTTTGGGTTATGTGCGCACCAACTTCTTTTGTTGAACAAAAAAAAAAAAGGATACAATTATTATTAAACACACGCAATGTATATATTCTTGACCTGTAAATCGGTCTTGGGTTGTTGAAAAGTCCTGCTTTCATAAATAAGTACATATTAAAAAATGAGTTTATTCTCATGTATGCCAAGATATTTTTAAAGTGGAGGTAAACTAGCAAGTTCTAGGGAGGCCTAAAGCCCTAACCCTTGGGTGAAGGGTAAGAATAAACTAGATGTGTACTTCTCTATAAAAGAATTAAAAAAAGAATTTTGAAGTCATATCTAATATTAACTAACCGATTATTGGAGACGTCAATATTTAGGAAGTTTAAAATTAATTTTAGAATCTCTGAGTGGAATCATGCGACACATACGTACATTGCCTCGGAGTTAGTACGTATGTATACTAAAAAAACTAGATAGGTTCATAGGTATCCTCAGTTTCATCCATTCCCAAGAAGGAAAACGGTATTTCTAAGAGGCAAATTTTCAAGTTTGGCGAAGCAGAAGTGGGCGAGAACTAGAAACGCGAAAGAAACAGGAAAAGGAGGTGACCCACACACCCTAAGGTGGTGGTGGTGAAGCAAATCCGTGGTTGTCCCTTGGTAAGCCTTTTCCATGTTGCAGTGGTCAGTTGCACTGAACTGCTGCTACGCAATTCATGGACCTTTATTAAAAGACGAGACCCCACAGAGGATTCAGAAAACCAATCAATAAAAGCAAAGTGTGGGTGCTTTTCTCTGAAGTGACAGCAACACGTGCGAGGTGGGTCTGCTTTTTGCCATCACCCACACGGAAAGGAGAATTGCTGACTTGGGATGAGAGCATGTACAGGTCCCAGCCAAACCTCAGATTTCAGAAAAACCCAATGTTTTCAGTTTTTGTTGCGTGGATCTCTCATTTGGTCATCCTCACATCAATTTTATTAAAACCCAACTTTTATCCGATATTGGATATCATATCAGCAGAACTCATGAACAAGCCCTGCATGGCCTTCGCCCACATATGTATGACATGTTTATTATTGCTGTCGCTGACTTGTGCTAATGGCAATATATATATATATATATATGCATCTATATCACCTTGTTTTTTTTTCCAAACTCTATAATCATTCTTTAATGGATATTCCCGCGAATCCAACTTCTAAAGCAACTTGCCTCTTCTTCATTTGATTTGGTTATCAATCATTCCTCCTCAAAATTTAAATAAAGGGAAATATTCCCAACATAACGATGTATAGAGATAGATGTTTCGCTTGCAGCAGAGCAAGCTCATCGTTGTACCATGACCAAGTGTGAGAGGTGACCCAACATTTAAAAAAGGTGATGCAGCGAATTCTTCTCTCTTTTTCCCTCTAGACTAATGAAGTAGCTCTAAATCAACATGCTCATCATGTAAGCATAAATATTTATATATATATATATACAGGGAACGAATGCGTCGCCGAGAGAGAAGAACCTGACAGACAGGGACACTGGGGTCGCGCATCGGAATGCGAAAAACAGTAGCTATAAATTGTTTGATTTGCTGTTTAGGGAAGGAAAAGCCACTTTGATGAGGAGTGAACAGACTTTTTTCTAGGCTGAATGGCTTTCAACATAGGGGTCGTATTTACGCTAGGCAGAAATGCCAGAAAATAAATGTCTGGACCCTGGATTGGAATCGAGCAACCGGAATCTACGGCCTTATCAATTTCAACATTTCCTATGGGCCACCTACTTCAAGTAGGACCCACGACCTTCCAACCAACACATTCACAAAAATATAGCCAGATAAAATAGATACATGCCGATCCATGGTAGCGCCTGATGAATCACATTTTTACAAATATTTGAAATATTTTTAGCGTGTTTGAGAAGTCATCACTATATTTTATATATTAATTTTTCATTTATTTAAAAAAATTAAATTAATTGTTTTAAATGAAATTTATTAAAAAAATTATGAAAAAGAAGCTAGAAATAACTTAATTGAGACAGAGAAGTATTTCACTTGTATTTTTTAAAATTTTGTAGGAAATATTATGTGTTTAGAACAAGAGAATATTAAGTTAAAAGCTGAAAAAATCAAGTTTTAAAGTGGCTTGAATAAAACTTCTATGCTGCAGTATTGAGTTCATAAACATTATAACATTCTTGTACTTACGAAGAAGGAGTAAATATTTATTCTGTGGTACAGTTTGATTGATTCTGTAGCAGTGTTTTTTTGTCTTTGATTAATTCTGTAGTAGTGTTTCTTTGCCTAAAAACACTCATTTTATGTAGCAGCGATGGTTAGATGGATACTGCTAGGTGATTGTTGTTCCCAAGTCAAATTCTTTTGCGCGGTAGTGTGGTGTGCTTGATGTTGCAGCATTGCATGCTATCAAAAAATGCATAGCATCACTAAAAATGAGTTGGGACAAATTTTTCACATATAATTCAAGGGTTTTCATCATTTCAAACATTCTAGACCTTGGAGGTGGTTTTGGGAGCTTAAATGAAAGGAGATTGAGGCTTTGAGATGCGACTGATAGGTGGCATTGATAGAAATTCGTCACCAATAACTAGTTTTCTTTTTTCTTTTTCTTCTTTCTCATATATTTTTCTTTGTGATTGGTTTGTTATATGTTTTGTGTATGAAAATACTTATTATGTGTAGTTAGACCTTTACTTGGGGTTGTTATTTCTTTGATCATGGATTAATGGAAGATGATTTGCTTCTTTTGTTGTGTTAATGTTATGTTTGTTGATTCAATTGTGAGCTTAATTTTCTCCAAACATGAGGAATCTAATTGGGGCTTATTTTGGGTTTTCTAATAAAGTTAGAAACAATAAATTTAGGATAGATTGCCAATTGAATAGTGTAGAAATGAGTATTTGGACACTGGATAACTTGATTTATTTGTAAGATAGGAATGTACTTACCAGTCTAGTTGCATTAGACTTGTGCTTAATTAAGTTTAATTAATTAATCATATAAGAAATTGGGGGTTAATATAATTGAAACGCCTCTTATGATTTGAAAGACACTATTAGGTAATTGAGTGATTTAAATTAGCAAAAATAACTTTAATAGTAATTAAAAGAGGAAGTTGGATATTAAAAAGTAATCAAAGTTATAATAATGTATGTTATTACTTGAGTTCTAGAATCACCACAAATTCTAACTATAACTTATATTTTCATTCTTACTTTATTTTCATTCCATCTTGTGTGTTGTTCTAATTAAGTGAAAGTATGACGTTAATGTTCAACCAAGTTACTTGTATCAAGTTTTGGTGGGAACGATAATTTTACTCACTCATTATTATTTGATACGACCCGTGTATTTATGGTTACACATTTTGTCCCTATTGGTGCCCCCTAAGACCCAACACATAGAAACAGAGGAGAAAGATCAGAGGCAGCTTCATAACATGACGGGTGAGAGATGTTTAGTGGGTCTGGCATACCCTTCAATTTCATGCACGTACGTTGGTTACAAACTGGTATCCATCCTTGATACGATTAATTCATTTATGGAAATACAAAACGGGAAGATAAGTTTCAGTTTGTAACTCCATGCATGAATATGAAGGCTAACACACCACACCACATTAGCTATCAAAAATTGGAATCCCGTCAAAAGCAAATCACATGGGATTTCAGTCTCATGTTTTCTTGATTTGTTCTGATACCATGGAAAGCAGGAAAGAGAGACGCCTTTTTGTTTAATCCAAGTCCCATACAAAACAAAACAAAAAAAAAAACTGAGAGAGAAAGTAACAGGTCAAGAAAAGATTTGATTAGGAGTGTGGGTTTGTCTGACAGCGCATACCCCATTGTGGTAGGCAACTTTCTTCCCCATTTTCTTTTTCCCTTTCTTTTTCTTATTTGTGAGTTAGTGCTGTCCAAAGACTAAATTAAAGTTATGGGGAAACAGAATCTTTATGAGGACTTCGTTTTCCATCTTTATTAATCCCACTGGCCACTAGTAATTTTTTTTATTATTATTATTTTCTTTTCCCTTTCTCCATCACACTAAAAGCAGGGAATGTCTGGTTCATAAGCGGCTCAATTTGAAATTTTTGATCGAGTTGGTTAAATAATTTCAACATCACTAATTGCGGCGTTTCTGTCATGCGTGAGACTTCTTTATCTCATAAACTTATATACAAACCGTAAAACTTATTAGTATTTATGCCCAACCATAAAAGCTTATATGAAGACGAACAAACATCTATCTAGAAGATCAGATTTTCAAAGGATTTCTTAAATTAAACAAGAATCAACTATCAACACAAGTTCCTCACATCAAAGAATTCCAATTTGGAAAGCATAAATATCTGCCAAACTTTAACTGAATCTCGTTTGTTAGTAACCCTCCTTATCTTGGTGCCAATTATATGTTCTGTATATACACAATTTCACTTGTTTTCTATTATATGTTTTTATTGACCTGTTATATTAGAAAATTTAAATATTGTAAGTCATGTTAAGTGGAAAGAAAGTTAGTTTAAAAAAATTTTATTTTAATATATTTAATAGTTAATTATAGTTTTTTTATTGAAAATTTTAATATTTTTATAGTCAATTACTGATAGCTTTCCCATTAAAAATTAAATATATTAAAATAAATTTTTTCTCTTATTTTTTTTTTCTTGAAGTCTATATTTTTTTTCTATCAAAAACATAGGAATAGTGTTATGGCCAAGGATTCAAATGACACTGTTAGGCTGTGTGTGCACGTGAAAAAGTGAACAGAATCAAATTATAGCGCAGAGACGGGGTGTTAACTTCATTTACTACATTACACGGAAGCCCAGTAAAAGGTTTAGTACAGATTCTCTGGTTATAGTTATACAGCTACCTGAAGAGATACTCTGCAATATATATCAACAACGTGTAGTAAATAAGAAATGTAAATGAGGGACCAGTATTTGTTCCCTCTCACACAGAAAAGATCCACTAACCCACTGGAGAAGTCTATACTTCATTACTTCCTTTTCTATGAAAATTATTGCACTCTGTCCCGTTATTCTAATTCTCCCAAGGCAAAACCGTGTATGATTCAATACTTCATTTCAAGAATCATTGAATTGATGCCAGAGCTATACGCGTCGCTTCGGCATCTGTCGTACTAGTACCCAATTGTTCTGTTTTGAATTTTACAGCAAGTGTTTTCCTTTTCTCACAGCTCGAAGTTGTGACTGCAACAAGGAATAATGTATGGACAGGAACAAACAAAAAGACAACGAAGATGGAAAACCCAGTCAGCACTCAGCAGTAATGAATTGACATTTTTTCTCACGGTAGCTAGGTTTTTATTTTGGCCTCTTAAGCATCCAGAAAAGGGGAAAATTTTTCATGCCGTGGTATTTGTAACAGTGGCTAGCAACTTCAGCTATCATCCACACACCACTGCATTGCCTATGCTATGGAGCTATTAGGCTAAAAGTATTGAAAAATCATATTGGAAAACTAGGCAATACCTAAAGGCTAAACGTAGGTTCAGCTTGATGTGATTCACGAGTTTGGACAAAATTCTAAACATGGTGCATCTTGAATTCTGGATCATTCCAGGCCAAAACGTCAGTATGATCCCTCCGGTTGTGAAAGCAAGTTAAAACTGACACATTTTGGGCTAAAGCTTTTAGGACACTTTTGGTTTGCAGAACCTAAAATGAGGGAAAGCAAGGAAAGAAAAGGAAAGGGAGGGGGAGGAGAGGAGGAGAAGAAGGGAGAGATGTGATTAAAAAAATGTTTGATATTATAAGGAAAAGATAAATATTTGGTGGGAGAAAAATGGTTTGGTTGAGGTAAAAGATGAAAAAAAAAGAAAAATAAAAATATGAAACCTCCAAAATATTCCTGTTGAAAAAAATAAAAATAATTGTTTTGTATTTTTAAATAATAAAATATATTAGCATAATTTCTATTTTTTATTAGTATTAATATGTGATAAAATAATTATTGCAATTATCACTCTTATTAATATAGTTTTTAGTTTTAATAAAAATTGTTAAATTAAATGGAAGAACCATAAACGATTAATATTTAATTTAATATTATTAAAATGAAAAAAAAAAAAAGAAAAGGTTCCCCTTCCGTGACATCGACTTGGGCAATCTGGAACCTTTACTTTTTTCATCATAACCTTCTTTTTCATTACATGTAGCTCCAGCCATCACTTCCAACTCCTTCCCGGCAAGCGTTGATGAAGCTTGAGGATTTGAAACCCTTTGAATCACCAATCATTGTCTTCCTCACCATCGCAAGAGAACCTGACCACTATCCAATAAGCACCCCACCACTGATGCAGATCTGGAACCTTTCGAAGAGTTTGGTTGTTGCTACAAGCCACACAAGACCGCACTAACCATCAGTGACAGCAAGGCAACGTGCATGAACACGAGATCGTGCTAGCCACCGTCTGTCGATCTAATTTCAATTTTTCTTGATTTGGTGTTTCCCAGCCATCTGAGTATTTATGGGTTGGTAAAGTTCTTGGTTATTTGCCAATAGTATGGATTTCTTGTTGTTCATCTGGTTTTCTTGATGGTTGATCTGGCGGTGGTGGTTAGAATAAAGTCACCAAAAGGTTTGAAGCAATTCGATGTGTGGCTTGTAAATTTTAGATGGAAAGGATAGTTTTGTTGTTCGATATATCTCTCCCCTCGAGGATCAGATGAAACACGTCTCCCGAGCTGCTACTGTTGTTTCCATTGGGTGTGCAACCAAACGCTTGAAGGCCTTGAAACATGTCTCCTTTACTTTCCTTTCCTTTGGAGCAACTTTCAGCCAACCAAACGGGTCCGTTAGTAAGGGGAATCCTTAAGCACACTCTTGTAATGGTCGGGATATTGCAAGAAACTAATAGTAATATTTTACTGTCTACTGAAGTAGGCATGCCAATAAATCTCACCACCTGCAATATCTACTTTAGAAAGTCTCATTAGCTCTTTCCATCAGTTATATATTGTAATTTGTTCAATTTCTGAACATTCGTCATTTAACCTATCACTTAATAACAGATTTCACATACTTTTGTCTTTGTCCGTCTCGTTTAAATTGAGGAAGAGAAATTGAAGATGAGTAGGCCCTAAACAGATTGCTGTAGCGTCTGGCATGGGAAAGATAATGGACAAAACAAAACTCCCCCTGTCGTTTTTAACTGTTTCATTAGTGGCAGATTTTAAAATTATAAAAAAATTCAATATCCCAAATTTATTCATATTAATTATGAATAAAGGTTATTTTAAAAATTTATTATTTTCTTTTTTTAACTAATAGGAGTAAAAAAAATAAATTCTTATATTTTAAACTAAATAAATAATATGGAAAGAGGGAGTATACTAGAGAGAATTTTTATGTAACAAAATCTTTTTTTATAAAAGAAAAATTGTTTCTCTGTTGCCGATGAGTGTGGAAATCAGAAAAAAAATTATTTAGTGCAGATTTGAAAACGCAGCGTTTTAATGCGCATCCATGCAATTCGGTGATGCACCCTTCCCTTTGCTTGGAGGCTGAATAATCCATTTTCTACTTTATCTACGTCTTTACCAAAATTTGTGGGCTGTGTTAGATGAGGTAAGCACACAACAAAGCAAGGTGAAACAATACACGTCCCCTTAATGTTCACTGCAAGCCACCTTTCCGGAATGGCTTTCATCAACCTCCATTGCCCTTCTGTGGCTTTCCCCACCTGTTCCAAGTGAGCCTTCGCCACTGTTTCTTCTTTATGCTTCTCAAATTCTTTTTTAGCTATTCGTATCCAATATATTATGAGGTGCTTTACTACACATATTGGAAAAGAAGCTAATCATATGGATTACGAATCCTGTAGTATTATTAGCCCATGCTCTCATTCAATCTGTAATGATAATTGGGAAAAATTACCAACAGATTGGAAATTCATGGGACATGATCTACTGCCCTGGGCTTGGTAAACGGTTTTAATGAGCCCCTTGGATGACAAAACTTGAATATGTAAGGTTTATTCCAAATCTTAGGTTTAAACATTAAAATTGACCAGTTATATCTCATCAATTAGAGGTTTTTAAAATTTTTTACTTTCGGTTAAGAATGTAAGCTTCGTTCAAGCCCATTGCTATTACACATGTGATTGGATGATTGATTTCTTCCTTTATTGGACACAGTGTTGTGCATTGCGCGCCCCCACTCACTGGAAAGGAATTCATGAAGAGATTGGGTTTCAGTTTCGCCGTTGATGATAAAGTGAGAGCTGTGATATCTGGGGAAGGAGATCTTCTGTCTCATCTTGAACCAGGAAAAGACCCTTTAACTTTGGAAGAGGCAGTTGATCCAATAAAAATTGGACAGCAACTAGAAACAATTGCTTTTGGAACGTTAGCGTAACAAACAAATCCTATAACAAGTGGCTTCTATGCTAATATCAATGAACATGATTTGGATTGTCCTACAAAAGGATTCTCTTCCATCCCAGAGGCCATTGAAGATATTCGTCAGGGAAAGGTTAATCCTTTTCAACGATCCTGTTCATTAATCCCCCCACCTCTCTCTCTCTCTCTCTCTGGTTTTTTTTTTCTAAATCTCTTTCTTTCTATGATTTGGGGCAAATTTGCAGTTAGTTATTGCTGTAGACGATGAAGATAGAGAAAATGAGGGGGATCTTATAATGGCAGCATCAATGATAACACCGGAAGCAATGGCATTTATTGTCAAGCATGGGACTGGGATAGTGTGTGTAATCATGAAAGGAAAAGACTTAGAGAGGTTGAAACTCCCATTGATGGTGACGCACAAAGAAAATGAAGAAAAACTCTGCACTGCATTCACCGTGACAGTGGTACATAATTGTCATTATCTTAATTATTAACCATGTTACACCTCCTAATAGCTTGGATTTAAGAAGAGATTGATTGTAAGTGGCACAAATTTTTCTTTTCTTTGTAAAGAGCAGATCATGTGTCTTCAAGTTTGTTATTGATTTCATTTTAGACACTGATTTAAATTAATTTAATTGCATATTATAGGATGCAAAGAAGGGCACTACGACAGGAGTTTCTGCTCATGACAGGGCAGCGACAGTATTAGCTCTTGCATCAAGAAATTCAAGAGCCGAAGATTTAAATAGACCTGGACATATCTTTCCTTTAAAGTGTAGGTAGGGAGGGAGGGGTTCTTAAAAGAGCTGGACACACAGAAGCTTCTGTTGATCTTGCTGTTCTGGCTGGCTTAGAACCTGTGGCAGTTCTATGTGAGATAGTAGACGATGATGGCTCAATGGCTAGGTTACCAAAGCTTCGTCAATTTGCGGGGGAACCTAACTTGAAAATCATTTCCATTGCTGATTTAATCAGGTATTTAAGGATTGGTCACACCTTCATTTTCTCAGACCAAATTGTAGGTCTGCACATTGCCTCTCAGGTTTTCCGGCCTTCTTGGAAGTTTCACTCACCACTGATCAGATTACATGAGGATTATTGACTTGAGAGACTTTGAATTTAAGTGGCAGGTACATGATGTCTAATATCTGCATGTTTTAAAAGCAGATACCGAAGAAAAAGAGGTAAGTTGGTGGGGTGTGCTTCAGCTGCACTGATACCTACCATATGGGGACCTTTCAAAGCTTATTGCTATTGGTCATGTCTGGATGGAATTGAACATATTTCTATGGTTAAAGTAAGAAGTTCACCCAAAATTGAGTTCTCACCTGAAAACACTCTTCTATTTTTGGTAAATTTAACATCATACGTGCGTTATAGAATCTTCCATGTCGCAAAATTTGATTTTTATACGTGCTTTTGGCATCATACTTTTAATAGAACAGTGGTTCTCTGCTAAACTTCAGATACAATCAGAAGGTTTTTTCTCTTTCTTTTTCTCTTTTCTTTTTTTAAACAATTGAATTAGTACTCAAGCATGTCTTTATAATAAAAAGTCTAGTAGATTATAGTGTTTTGATATTGGGATTTCTTCTGGTAGCTCTGCCTCATCAGTATATGGACGACTTACTATTTATCAGTGTAGGCATATATTATTGCAAATGCTTCAGGGTCACCTTCCTTATATGTTCAGGGTAAATTTTAAGGTTGACCAAAGTTCTTCTGTTAGTAACTGCAACATGCCCTTTATATCAACAGGGTGAGATAGGAAATGGTCATGATATGCTAGTGAGGGTACATTCAGAATGTCTGGTTGGCGATATTTTCGGGTCATCAAGATGTGATTGTGGAAACAAATTAGCAATTACAATGAAGCAAATTGAAGAAGCTGGTAGGGGTGTCCTAGTGTACCTCCGCGGACAAGAGGGTAATCGTATCGGCTTGGACCACAAGCTCCATTCCGACAACTTAAAAGAAAACGTGTTGGAGGCCCCTGAAACTACTGACCAACTACAATTAACTGTTAATTCTCGTGAGTATGGTATCGGCGCACAGGTACTTTCTTCTTTAGTTGCCGACTTAAAACAAGACCATTTTGTGTTGGGGGCATGACATGAATGTCATTGTTTAGCTAATAGCATGACGCAATCTGCTGCAGATACTACGAGATCTAGGCGTTCATACAATGAGGTTAATGACGAACTATCCTGCTGAGTACGTCGGGCTCAAAGGTTATGGTTTGGAAATCACTGAAAAAGTCCCTCTTTTCACACCGATAATTAAGGAGAACATGAGACACTTGGGGGTTTCAATGAACAACATTCTGAAGCCAAGTAATGGTCAACTACCCCTCTGATGGTATAAATCGCACATTGATCAGTAGCAGGTCCATTTAGCGTAAATGTTTGCTTCTTGCAATTTGGTATATCTCAAGTTATCAGAATAAGACAGTAACGAGCTTAGTATTACATCTCTTTTATCCTATGTCTTATTGTTGTACATAAGACAGGAACGAGCAAAGTAATACATCCATCTTATACTATTCCTTTTTGGCCGTAAATTTCAGTATCACAAATTATATTCAGCTCGAAATAAAGCAAATTCCTTTCCTTGATTTAACAATTTACACCCTTAATTTAGATTCTTTCAGTGATTATACAGTTGCATAGATAAAAATGTGAAAATTCGTATGAGTCACAAAAAGTATCTACAAGCAATTGCGGTGCCAACTCCAATTCCCCAAGAAAGAGCCAAAGCCAAAATCCATAGAAGACTTACCCTTTCTTCTTCATCGTCGTCGTCCTTGGTAGATCCTCCTTCTCCTTCTGTCGTGGCAAATCCACCAAACATTTTTCGTTGCAGGTTTGAAACTTGAAGTTCAAGCAATCTCACCTGCTGCCGATAGGCATATAATTGCATGGCCTCCTCCATTAAAGCCCCGGAAAGACAATCCCTCTCTTTGATCAGAGTCGCAGATTTCTTTTCTGCTTCTCTCATCCGCGTTTGCGATGATCGCAGCGCCTTCCGAATCTCTAAGACATGGCAATTAGCGTCGCCATCATTTTGGTAATTGAGAAATTCGTTGGTAAATTCTCGTTTACCCAAAATGTTAGAGACCCTATTGTTCATGGACAGCATTACCATCTTATCTGAGCCCTTGAAAACCTTGGCAGGTGGGGGAAGATCGCAGTTCTGCATGAGGTCGAAGCCGGCGCTTGCAGGCTTCTGGGAAACCGGAAGACCCATCATCTTCTTGTTCGTCGCGCTGGGATCAAATTTCTGCCCCAGGCGTAAAGCTTGATTATTTATTTGTTAATGGAGTCGAGAATTTTGGGAAGAAAGAGGTTGTTGGGAGGTCATGGCCTTGAAGGGGAGGTTGGGAAAGAGGGAAAAGCGTGTAAATGTCGTGATGCTTATTTGAATTGCGCTTCAAGTTGCTTTTAATCTATTCTTTGTTTGGAAGAATTCTTTGCTTCGAAAGATTCTTATCCGAGCACGCTCTTTCTCTTCTTTTCTTAAAAAATTTATTTGGTATTAACTATCCTTTTAAATTTTGGTGGGCTGTTGGTGGAAATAATCTTTTTCCTTTTCTCTTAAATTTCGGTCCATAGTTTAGAGACTTTTGGTGATGTTTCTGTGTTTATAGAATCAGTCAGAGAAGATTGACCCAAGAAAATTCAGAAAAGAAAATAAAAAGGTGGGTTCATGGACTTAGAACCGAACCAAATGATATCAACTGGCTTACGTTTTCATGAATTATGAGGCACGGCAGTTCTGATTGGAGTAACTGCTGATGTTGAAGCATAATAACTCAGTGAAAGCCAACAAACTGAAAGTGAGCCAATGGCAATCGGCCATTCAGCCCAGAGGTACATGTTTATGCGTCATCGATCACAAGTATGGAAAGGACTTGCTCGCTGTAAGGAAACTGCTTCACAATCGGAAACGGATCCCCTCCCCCTTTCTTCCATTTGGCACCAGTTCTTGCATAATCCAGCCGCCCATTGCATCAAAGGCTCCTGCGCTTCCACGTCCCTTTGGATCGATTCCTGTGCTTTTTTTCCCCTTTTGTTTTGTTTTGCGTGGAACTGTGGAGGCATGTTGCGTTAACTCCCCTGATCAGCAACAAGACAAGATCCATGAGAAGTGAAACCTTGAAGCTCAAAGCAATCATTTATCTTTCTATCCGTTGAATAATGCTCCAACAAAAAATTTGGTTCAGCGGTACAATCACTGTTTCTGACTCATTTATCAAGAAAATGGCAACATGTCTGTCAAGTAGACGCCTAGTGTTATATCTACTTGACTTGACATTTTTATGTATCAACCATTTAACGATATGCAAAGCGTTCGCTTTTTTCTTTTTTTTCTAAATCGTTAAAAAGTGAATTCAGGATATGTAGCACAGCATGCATGTGAGTGAATAGTGAGTTTCATTCGAAGTGTGTACTAGGCTTCGTTCTGACACACGGAATTTCACGTGCAAATAAATCCAACGCGCAAACGATCTTATTTTTGGAACCCAACAAATCTGAAGAGCAACAAAACATGGTGGCGTAGGTCGTCAGAATCACCGCCACCATACCACACTGAGGGGGCACCATGCATTAGATTTTACATTTTAGCTTACAGTAATTGGATAAGAAACTTCACCGACCATCGTAGTGTATCGTTTCAAAAGTGGGTCTATTCAAAGATTCCAATTCTATGGGGGTAAATAAATAAATTAAAAAAAAAAGTAATGAAGTGGTTTGTAATTTGTGTGAAGAAAGGGATACGGTTACAGAAAAAGACAGGTGGCTGTTGACTTCCAGCTCACATGCATCATTGCTCTGCTTGCTTCACGCATTTTCTTCTTCTCTTCTTTTCCTTTTTCCTGTCGTTTTATCTGGGGTAGTCTTCGATTATGTCTATATATATACCTTTCGGTAAATTATCATTACCACTTTCGAGATTTTTCTGTGTTTTGGTTCCAGAACTTGTGTGGCTGATTGAGCTTTTTAGTCGAGAGGGATGAATTATCTCCGGATAGCTCTTGGGACTAAAGCAGATTACAAAATTGGACCTTGTATTTCTTTCGTTCTTTTGCAAAAAGCAGGCATTCTGGAAAATTTTACCTCTCAACCTCTAAGAACTTCAAAATTTAAACACACCCTACGCTCTCCTCTTTCCCTAATTCCCACCACTTATATACAATAAGATGCAAATTCATACGAGTTTGGCATAAACTTTTGAATAGGGAGATCAATATTTGTAAGGATATGAAGGAAGGCCAAGGTTGCTTGTGTGGTCATCTAAAGTAGCATTTTTTCTTTTTGGGCTCAAAAGCATAGCATATGATTAGTTTTGATAAAATCCACTGCTATTCCTAAAAGAGTATTGATGGATTCGTCTAGACATCGTTTTTGGTAGTAAGTAGGAGAGCGCCAATTTAAAAATTAAAGAGCATTGCCATTTTCTAATCATTCCTTGCTTCACCGCAAGTATCCGTCTCCAGCATTTTTTCCTTGCATCCATCATTTTTTGTTTTGGAAAACAAGACTAGTAATACTACAACCAGAAGTTAAACAATGTACGTTAGAGAATGATTCCCGTCTCCCTTATCATGCTGAAGAATACTTCTAAAACTTCTAGGAGATTGTCTAAGGACAATTAAGTCACTCTCTCTATATTGTGCGTTTGTTGAACTAGCCAGTTATTACATTGATTCGCTTCCCTAAACGTATACTCTATGATAATGATTCAATTTCTCATGATAAGATCCTTGATCTCATTAATAATAAAACTGAAAGGATAATCCTTTGAATTACCACAAGTAACAGAATTAATGGTCTTTATAGAGTCGCTATGAATTTGAATCCTCTTGAACCCTTTGATCTAGCAAAGTTTCAAACCATGTAAAATAGCCATGAGCTCTGCTGCAGAACTAGGCCTGGCATTCAACTTAGCCATGAAATTAGAGATCCAATCTCCATTGCCGTCTCTGATGACTCCCCCACTGGTGGCTTCTCCTCTAACATTCACAAAGCCATCTACGCCCAGTCTCAACCAATACCTCTCTAGCGGCGTCCAACTTGAATACATCTCTCTAAGATTGATACCCAAATCCTTCTTCATGGATCACCCATCATTTTCTTGCTATATATGCCAACCCTGAAATTAGTTGTTACGTGAAAACAAGCATTCCAACTATTTGTTTTCCACCATATACAATATTCTATTGGATATAGTTGGAGAAAGTTTTGTTCATATTGAAATATGCTTTTAAATATCAGCTCTGCCCTATTATTATTTATTTTTTTCTTCAGAAGTATTCTTTGCCAAGGGTACGAATTGCCCTCATTTAAGTTTGCTGCATATATAAAAAGGAATCATATATAAAGGGGAATCGAAATCTAACAATTTATTTTTTTTAAATACTCAAGGTATTCTCAAACTAACAGAAAAAAATTAATCCATTTGAAACATAAAAATTATTAATGTAGATTTTATATTTCCCAATAAAAATTTTATTACACACATGACTAAGAATCAAATCACGTAACCCAATCCATTTTAGTAAGGGATATGAGTTCTTACTGCTATCGCTGACATTAACTTTAGCTCATAAATTTGGCCATTGAACTCATTATAGTCTTACAGATGGTTTGACATACAAAATCATTAAATTAATATACAAAAAAATGTTAAAAAACCGAGTGAAATATATGATAAAATAACTGTGAATGAAATCACGCCAACCATTTATTACGATTTTTATTAGGGAAACATCTCCCTAATTGCTTTTTCTAAACATATTTTTAACAGCGAAAGAGATTAGTTACTGTGACTTATAGGCGTTACATATAAATAACAACAGTAAAAATTGATCAAAATAACTCGAATAAATCCCAATTCGCAGTCTCTCTGAAAAACCGTGAAAGGGGAAGAATGAGAAATTGAGAATGAAAGGAAAAAAAAAAGGCATATAATTAGTATTTAGCAGAGCAATTAATCAACTAAAATTCAATTAGACGAAGGAATATAATACTCATAATAATAATAAATATTTTTTTGGCCAATAATAATAATAATAATGGTTTGATTTATCGGTAAAGAAATAAAAAGAGAGTGAGAAATCAAAAGAAAGCACCTTTATTTCCGTCGTCCATCCCATCGGAGACGCAACCCCGATTGCCATCTGAGCGCACGAACTTCTTCGGCTTCAGTCAATTATTCTTAAAAAAGAAGAAGAAGAAAAATATTGAAACTCTCTGATAGAGGAAGGAAAAAACTGAAGTTATAGCAAAGAAGAAAGGGCTCCGGGTCTTGTATCTGAAGAAAAATGGACAAGAAAGCTTTAAAGCATCTAGCCGTTATAAACGGCAAAGTTGCGCGCACCGTGTATCTCCGAAGCACAGTAATTAGAAGCAGAGGAGGCTGATCAATCCATTAAAGCAGTGACAAAGATGTGGAGAAGGTGTAGAGCATATAAAGCTTACCATTTTTCCATTTTCCGTTTTGTTGCTTGCCACGTTCGAACTTATATCCTGTCCAAAAATGAACCTTTCACCGTGTCACCATTCTAACGCCGTTTTACCCCTTGTTTTTTTTCTTTCCAACCAGTAGACGTGGTAAAAATTTTAATTTTAAAAAAGTGCTGTTCCCACAAGCACCTCCAAATCTCCAAGCAATGTTTCATTTTTTTTCTTCTTCTTTTTCATCCATTCTCTCTACACTTTTCAGTTTATAAGCTACGTGGGAACGCTGGTTAAAAAAAATAAATACGTGGGAACGCCTTTCCTTTCTTCTTTTAGTTTCCAAACACAAGATTATTCTTTCCTTCTTCTCTTTTTCTAATGGGCTTGGTTTTTCTGGACTACGAATATTGTTAGAACCAGTTATTAACTAAGGAATCGAGAGAAGCAATCCCAAAAGCAAATGATAATTTTATGCTTGTTTGCAAAGTTGAATTTGGTATTAATTGAGTGATAAGGAAGGAATTGCCAAGATTCATCCAAGTGGGACTTTTGAGGGATTGAAAAACCTTCCGTACTTAGTCGGGCTTTCATTTTCGCATGAAGGATTTTGCATTTTCGCTTTCTGGAAGATTTTGTGGCCCGCATTCTTGATGGAACTTGTTTTTACGAAATGGGCATGCGCATTTCTACTCTGTTGTTGGCTCTTCACTTCCGGAGTATACTCGGGTAAATTTTTGTTAGTTGATTTATTTTTTTGGGGGGCCTTATCTGGTATTTATCTTCCTAACTCATTCTAAATGTCGGGATATAATGCCATAAATCGAGCATCTTAGTCATTCTAAATGTCCGGATATAATGCTATAAACCGAGTATAACCGAGTATCTTGTTTTTCTCGTTCAAGTGGAGGGGTTGCGTGGGGATTCCAAAGTTAGAGGTGTGAATTTAGGAGGGTGGCTGGTTATTGAAGGTTGGATTAAGCCTTCATTGTTCGATGGCATTGCCAATGAAGACATGCTTGTGAGCTACTGCACATTTTGTATTTTCATTTTCTATTCTGTAATTGGTCCTTTCAGGATTTTACTGATTGATCGGGCTGAATCACAAGTTGATATTGTGTAACGTAGGACGGAACGGAGGTACAACTTAAGTCAGTGACCTTGCAGAAATATGTATCTGCTGAGAATGGGGGTGGCTTGAATGTTACAGTTGACAGAGATGTCCCATCCTCATGGGAGACCTTCACGGTAAGATGCAATTATTTTCTTCATGTATTAATTTTCTATACAAGTGTTATATCATATGTGAGCTTGCAACTGATTTTGTTGAGTAATATTAATATCAATCTTCAATCCAACTAGACAATCTATAGTTGAATTTATCTCTCTCTTATTGTCAAATGCTTGTAATTTTCCTTATCTTCGTTTCCTCAGGTTCCATTCAAATAATGAAATATATTTGAGGTTGTAATATCTCAAAGTTGTTATTGTGAGCATCTGGTGTTGATTATACGTTTCAAAATATGCATGCTGGCTATTAATTTGAATCTTATGATCATATCATAGTTCTTCATTTACATTGGGATTCCATTAAAAGCCATACTTCATTTAGTCTTTCTGTCCTATTCCACAATGCACCGTCAGTTTGAATTTGTAATATCACTCAATCTAAAAGTTTCTTGTGGCTTGCGCCAACTGAAGTGTCCAGTTGCAAAGAACAAGTGATATTCTAAGTGAGAAGGCATAATAAACAGTGCTTTTCTGTAGTGAAAATCGAACAAGAACTGACTGGAATAGGCTGATTCACATTTCAAACAACGAACAAATCCTTGTCATGGAAAATGAAGTTTACTTATCACTCGGATTATTTTAAATCATTTCTTAATTGCTACATGGCTATTAGTGTTTGATAGTTTGAGTGCATTAGACAATGCCAGAAGGATGAAGTTCTAGTCTCGCATTAAGTGGTATAAAAAAAAATAGGGTTTGGACTAAATATTCCCCTATCTTATTCTCTATATTTCATTTTCAGTCACTTTTAGGAGGAAGCACTGATTGGCTAGCTGTTCCCTGGGACTACTGAGATATTTTTTGTTGGAAGAAATACGAATTTCTAGCTTTATTTGTCATGGACTGAAGAATTGATTTTAGGTTGTCGTGCTATCTTAATAGAGAATAGTTGTACGATAGTAGCTGTGACTTTGATTTGCTTTCATTTTCACTACTTTTTTTTCATGTGCTATTATAATGCATTATTCCGTGCATGATGCATCATTTAATAAATGATGAGCATCAGTAACTTTATCAGGGCTTCAAACAGAATGATGATATTGTGAATTTTGAAGTTATGTTAAAGTGGTGTGTGGGAATAGGTTTAGTCCAATAATTTCATCTTTTCCTGTTGCAGTTATGGAGATTGTCAGAATTTGAATTTCAATTTCGTACCTCCGAAGGCCAATTTTTTACATGTGATGGTGACGATTGCTCTGTCTCTGCAACAGCAAAATCACCTTCAACATCGGAATCATTTTCCATTGAACGGAAAGAGGATAATAGGATTCATATTAAAACTAAGAATGGGGCCTATCTGCAGGTATTGGTTCTTTTGCATTTCTGCTTGAAGATATAGTGAAAAGAAGCTTTTTGGTTGCATATAAAAATATGGTGTGTTATTATAGCATTCTTCTGGCATTATGTCCATCAGAATAATAAAATTAAGATGTTATAACAAGGTTGTTTGGAACAGTACTCAATATGTTCAGTGAATCATTGTGGACTCTGCCATGCTAATTCAGGCTCTGTATTATTCATTGGATTTTTTTTACCATGCTCTGGATATTATCGAAATTTTCAAAATCTTCTAATATTGCACTGGTTTTTCATTTCTCGTCATATCACTCAGCAACCTATTTTGTTAATTTTGATATTATGGAACGTTTGTTACAAATGGCTCTGTTGCATGACATTGATTATATGCTCTAAGATAAGTCAGATTGGTAGGCATTTTGCAGTTATATGACCCTCATTGCTTTTACCTTCCACTATGGCCCTGATATATTGTTGAAATCTCTAGTATTTGCTTTATGCATCAATACTGTATTGAGTAATGTTTGAGATGTCATATGGAATTATTTTACCATGTAGACTATCATAGTGATATCAAACTTCAATTGAATTATCCTGATTGTATATACTTGATATTTATAGGCTACAACAGGTGGTCAGCTTACAGCAGACTATCCAGGTATGCCAGGATGGGATGATAATGCTGCCACATTTGAAATGATAATTGTAGCAAATACTATACATGGAGATTACCAGCTAGCAAATGGATATGGTCATGAGCGTGCAAAAGAGGTTCTTAAGGTAAAATCATTTGTAGTAAACATGTTCTCTTTGCAGGTCTGTCATTATCCGGGGGTCGAATATGCTTTTGAAGCTCCTACATTACCTTCCAGTGGAATATGTTTGGTTTTATGAGTATTCATTTGGGGGCCAGTGATGGCAAAGGGTCTTAAACATTCAAGTGTTTGTATAGTATTATTTATTTATTTATTTTATGTTGCACTTAGAAAAAATTAAGGCTTTGAGCAATGAACGCTATTTTATTTTAAATGTGACTCTCCACATATCATTTTCTAACTTCTCCTCATCCCATTTCTCTGGCACGTTAAGTCAGCTTCTTTATGTATATATTGACCTTTTCTTTATTGTTATGGTACCATCTTTGTTACGATTGTCAACTTTGATTGATGATAAGATATTTTATTTGTCAGGACCAGAGCATAGCTAGTATGAGCTTCCTCTTTGGATTTTGTATTTCAGGAAAACTTTCTATATTTATATATTTCCCTCTTTAAGGTATCTGTAGACTTTCTAGTCCAGAAGGATGAAACAGCAGTTTGTTCCCAAGTGATCCTTTGGCTTTCTGTTACTGCAGAGACATAGAAATAGCTTTATCACTGAAGAGGATTTCAACTTTCTGGATAGACATGGAATCAATACTGTGAGGATACCAGTTGGTTGGTGGATTGCTTTTGATCCTGATCCTCCAGCTCCATTTATTGGAGGAAGTCTTGAAGCTTTAGACAATGCATTTTCATGGGCGCAGTTGGTCTTTCCTCACTGTATTTTCTTAATATTGTGAGCCCCTTTGGAATTTTGTGTTCCTATTTGACAATTTGCATTATTATCATGTTGCAGAGAATATGACATAAAATGCATAATTGACCTGCATGCTGCCCCTGGTTCCCAAAATGGGATGGAACATAGCGCTAGCAGAGATGGATTTATAGGCTGGCCCACAGATCCAGATTACATTGCAGAGACATTGCTTGTTATTGATTTTTTAGTTTCCAGGTATGTTCTGGCTGTGAATGAATTGTGAAATACTGAATTATAATTCCCGTGTGCTTTTGAATTTTGATTAGAGGTCATGGATATTTCATGGTTGCCACAAGTCTGCCTGCTGAATATGTTCTTGTGAGCACGAATTATGTTAGGAACCAGTGAAGTTCTCTAACTAAATTCAAAGATCAGACCAGATGATGTAACTTAGAGTTTTGCTTTTTCACTGAACAAATATTACACTATTCCAACTTGCGAAATGCACCCAGCAACCCTATTACACCCAGAGCAAAGAAATACAGCCACGAACTACAAAAATGATGCAAAAGTTGTTAATATACCCTTGCCACAGGATACTGAACTACACAGATGCCACAAATGACAATGACAAGTGAAGGAATGGAATACAGACTCAGAATAACAGCACATAAGATGAACACAGGAACTTAATAGTTGCTACACAAACACACATGCCACAAACACGTCAATACAGAGCTAAATCCTTAAGAACAAAACAGGTTTGCCAACTTTCGAGAGGTTGGCTTTCTCCTCCATGATCTGACCAAAACTTTTCTCCTCTCTTCATCCTCCTCAGCTAATCTCTTTATGCACCCGCTCACAACTTTTTAACTGCTTCCTACTACTCTTCATCATGACTACCTTGTTTTACTTCTCTAATTTTTCTGTCTTTTATGGTTCTTAACATTTGTGCTTTCTTCTGGACCAATAGTTCCCCATTCTCTGTCCTTTTGCCACTCCACTATGTCTCCTTCTGAGTGTTTTGGTGGCAACAGTGGGTTGGGACATATCGGATTAATATACTGGACAGTAACATGCCTTCTAACATGCAACTCTTTCGCTATAAGAAACAGACATTTTTTACAGCAAAACTTTGAATGTGATTATTTGCAGATACTGGCTTAATAGGATCTTTCGGAGTTAGAAGTTTCATTCTACCTTATGTGGCTGTAAAAAAGTCCTCTCTACTGTTTTTATATGTAGCCGTCGTTTTTCATATTTGTCAATTGTAGCTTTCTCATCAAAATCGTCATGTGAAACTTTGAGTCTGTTGTTTTTCTGTTACTGAACTTCTAACCCTGAATGCAATAGCCTTCTTTACTGGATACTATAGCTTTATGGTTCACCAAATGCTGGGCAAGTTTGTCCTCATACTGAACACTGAGTCTCATTTGCAGATATGCAAGACATCCTGCCTTGCTGGGAATTGAGCTTTTAAATGAACCATCAGCTGCCACTGTTCCATTAGATATTTTAGTTTCGTATTACAAACAGGGCTACCAAATTGTTCGGAAATATTCACCATCAGCTTATGTAATACTTTGCCAAAGAATTGGCAATGCAGATCCTATGGAACTTTATCAGGCTGACATAGGCTCTCGCAACGTAGTTGTGGATTTGCATTTCTACAACCTCTTCGACAATTTTTTCATTAATATGAGTGCTGAGGATAATATCCAATTCATATACAAAAGCAGGGAAGCTCAACTGCAGGCCTTGAACAATGGGAATGGCCCTCTTGTTTATATTGGTAAGCTGAGTCTCACTGTGAAAGTGGACACAGACTGTAATTCTTGTTTTCATCCTTTTGAAGAAGGAACCATAACTTGAAAGTGAATTTCAGGGGAATGGGTGAATGAGTGGAACTTGACGAGCGGATCTCAAGCGGATTACCAAAATTTTGGAAGGGCACAGTTAGAAGTATATAACGCAGCTTCCTTTGGGTGGTCTTATTGGACACTAAAAAATGACAGGAAGCACTGGGATTTTGAGTGGAACATTAGGAACAACTATCTGCAATTAGGTGAGAGTTTAGATTCATATGTTTAAGTTTTGAGGAGCAGCAAGATTGACATCAAATATGGTGGTGATATTTAAAATCTGAATGCATATTTTATGGATTCATGCAGGTAACTCACCCAGCATTCAAAATTTCAACAGCCTAGGATTTTTAGGATTGGCATGTGCCTGGTTTTGTCTTCTTCCTTTTTTATGATAGGTCAAGCCTGACTGCACAATCTAAATCTTGAGGTATGGATTGATGCAGCTCTTTCTTGGGTTTTTTTTTTTTTTAAGTGGCCATCTTATTCATATTGTTTTGCTAATTGTAGAACGCCATATTGTTGGATATGTATGGATTATATCATATGGTCTCAACAGAAGCCAAAGGAAAAATTTTCTATCTAAATAGAATCATTTCATGCAAAGACAGCCTGTACTTAATCCTGATTTATTAAGCCGTCTTTCATGAATCAGCATGTGAAGTCTCTTGACCACCTGGCCAAACTGTAAAATATTCCCAGACAAAGATCCACCAAAGACCTGAAATATGAAACTTGCAGAACGTAGAATGACAAAATGTAAGCTATAGACCTAAATAATCTGGTTTTATGATCTGCAAAAGAAATCATGACAGTAAAATTCTTATATACTTTTTTTTTTTGGTGACATTAATTCTTGTATACTTTATTGTAGTATGAAGCAGACAGACAATTGCATCTAAGTGGAACGGCAAAATATTAACTTAGAGCTTATTTCGAAATTCAACTGTTCAGTGTATTACAACGGATAAACCTGAATTTTATTACCCATCTAGAATCAATTGTGTGTTATTCCTTCAACAGACTAAATTCTGATTACTTTATTCATTGCTGAAGAGGAAATGATGCTGTTAACTTGAGGATAGTCTTTCGAAGTTAAGATAATATATTAAACAACGAAGTGGTGCTTCCAATTAGGAGGATGACCGAAGTGGAAGACTTCAGTCAATTAAAATCCAATTTTGCAGGGCTTCGTGTCTCTTTCAGAATGAAGCGACAAAAAGAATCAGAAACAACTCATACAAAGTAGATTTAGATGCCCCTTTTTTTAATTCAGACCCAAAAAAAAAAACATACCCAGTTTTTAAATAGCCCGTACAAATTTGAGACTTCTTATAATAATATATCTTCCACGCACACCTTTTTGTTTTTTGGTACAAAGCGAAGTTCCACGCACACTTTTAGCACTTATTTGTCATCCCTCAAAATTAAAATGATCCACTTTTACCAAAAGAAAAAATTAAAGATCCACAAGGGCCCAATTACATTACATTATTTTCTTTTTTTTTTCTCTCGCACATATTCTACATTTTTTCATCATTAAATCTAACTCCACAAAAGTTTACGATAGAAAATTTTAAAAAATTCTAACTATAATTTACCACTATTGGATTATATCTCTCTCTTCTATGCTGCTATTTTTTTAACAGCGCTATTCTTTTCTATTAATTAACGCAGCTATGAAAAGTTTTCTTCACATCTTTTGTCTTCAAAAGTAAAAAAAAATGTCATGAATGTTTAATTAAGTTATTAATATTAATAGGTACAAGTTGTAATTTTCACAAAATAATTAAACGAACAAAATTCGTCATCTAAAAAAAAGATCTGATTATTTTTGTTCCCCGCCGAACCTTATTTCACCTCTCTGTTTATATTTTACTTATAATTCTCAACTTCACTGCTTTTCTATACCATATACTATAAGTTGATATTTTTAAGTTGTTTACAATAATTTAGTTTTCAACGATAAGTGGTTAAGCTGTATGTATGTATATATGACTGTATGTTATAATTTTTCCAAGATGCAATAATAGTAATGCGGAGAATATCATGAGCTGTCAGTTTACGATTTTTGCAAATGAATAAAATGAAGTTTCATTGAGTCTGATCTAATAAATATATACGATACGTTATATGAAAAAGAGAAAAGGGAAGAGGATGGAACATAAAAATAAAAAAGGGAACGCTTCAAGTTATAAATATAAGCTGGAGTAATAGAGTTAGTGCAACAGTAATCACCTGAAGAGAATCTTTCTTCGGCATGAAATGAAAAGTGGAGATATAATTACGAAATTCCAGTTCTTGTGATGCGAAACAGATTGATGTAGTGATCAAACAAGTAGGATTATTATTGAAACAGGATCAAAAAGTGAGGCACTTTAGCTTAAATATATATAGGACAATGGCTATTCAGTTTTGAACTTGCTTGTTCATTATTATTAAGGCTTTCCATCGGGTATATCCAGCGCATCTTAAGAAATACTTGTGTTTTTTCCGGGAAAAATATTGAAATTAGAATAAAAATAGACAAAGAAATGAGGACGAAGAAGATCATTCAGACCAAAGACAACTACGTACCGAGCACGAACTCCATAATCTTTATAATTTGCATAGGAAGAGGAGAAAGAAAAAAGCCAACAATATTTGCCAAACATGTCTATCTCCTCATCTCAAGAGAATCTATAGAAGTCGACGACATGAACGAAGGATAAAAGCCATGCTTTGTATATAATCAAGCAGAGCTCAAAAAGTAGAGTGAAGGAAAATTAGAATACAACAAGGTCACCTAGAGCGAAAAAAGAAAACACTAAGCTCTTGTCCAATGCTTCCTTCTGGATCAATCAAGTGGAAAGATTCAGAGTTGGAGGAACCTCGAACTCGTCGGAATTTGGCTCTCAGGTACATGAGCTCATTCTGCTTTACAACTCCAGCACCCACCACAACAGAACGCATCACACTCAAAGCTTCTGAATCGCTATTTGAAGGCGTGCGTTTAACAGCATATCCCATCTTCTTCCCGTTGCACTGTACACCCCACAATGGCGTCGACAAAAGGTTGCAGTAAGAATAAGATCCAGGAGTGGCACTCTCTAAAGCCATTCTCAGTGTTCCTCCTCTCATTTCTTCGGCTAATGTACTTGTTGTGACTGGTAATTCAAGGAGTAGAATTGGATTGGTGGACTCGGGGTTGAGCTGAATGCAGAATTGCACCTTTCTTCTGCGATATCCAAATATAGTGCCGGTGACGGTGGAGGCTAGGAGTGGGAGATGGATGTAGTTGTGGGGTTTGAGATCATCGAGCACGTGGTCGTCTTCTAGGAAGCTGCGGTTGCAGGTGGGGATTAGGAGTTGAAGCAGAGAACGTAGGAGCCTCCATGAGCGCACTTGTTTGTGGCAGTCCACGGTGGTGATGGTGGAGGCGCCGACGGTGGTCATGTCCATTGGGGTGTATATATATATATATATATGGGAATGTCTTCCGTTGGGTTGCGACCTCGTGCGGATATATGCTTTATATAGCGGAGCATGCGCTAATAATTCTTCTTGTTTTTTTTTTTTCCCCAGTTCGATGGCTGACCTCATCTAATTGTTCACTACGCTTCCACAGCAAAAATCCACCGCTCATGGTCAAAGGGACCACAAAGACATGTTAC
Organism: Adenanthera pavonina; assembly: GCA_026686845.1. Classification (NCBI taxonomy): domain Eukaryota; kingdom Viridiplantae; phylum Streptophyta; class Magnoliopsida; order Fabales; family Fabaceae; genus Adenanthera; species Adenanthera pavonina. The sequence goes on from JAIVEN010000019.1 coordinate 31,819,268, forward strand.
TTGCTCTTTTTTTTTTTCTCCCTTTTTTGATTCGGACATTTTACTTCCTTTTAAAACCCTAACCTAACCTTTTTATCTATCCTGTCAGCCGAAAAAACAAGGTGAGAATTTTGGTTTAGGGGTTAGGGCTTTTTAAGGAAAAATTACAATTTGTGACCTTAATTAACTTATTCATATAAAACAATCAATGTCTATATGGTTGGAAATTATGAGACATAAGTTAGAAGTCTGGGAGGATAGATTAAAAATCCTTAAAAACTTGTTAGAAATCCCTTAAAAGTGATTTGGACACTTGTTTGCTTTTCATCTTTTAATTCTATGAATGAATATTATGGAAGGTAAGCTAAAAAATCTCGTAGGATGGTTTAAAAATCCCTAAGAATTGATTAAAAATACTCAAGGTGACTTGAACATTTATTTGCTTTTAATCTGAACTCTATGATTAGAAATTATAAAGATATGTTAGAAATTTGTCAGGACTAAATTGGCAAATGATCAAGGGCATTCTAGTAAATGACCATCAAATTTAACTTTAAATAAGGTCATGGGTCAAATTCTATCACTAAGTCATTTTGAGTTTATAATTATACTTTCTTCGGTCCTATTTATAAGGTGTTGTTATTTATTGCATAAGTATTAAGGAGATATAATTATACTCTCGAATTTATAAAAAGTTAGTATAAGCTTCCAATCTTACTCCTGCTGATTAAAGATTGAGACAATTTACGAGACAAAAAAGTTATTAAAGGAAGGGTAAAGAAGCAAATTCAAATAAAAAAATAACACAACACCTTATAAATAGGACTAAGTAAATTTTTAAGATAACATCTTATAAATGGGAGAGGAGGAAGTAATATTTTTTCTTAGTAGGTCCTAAACCCAAATTTTCCCGAAAATAAAACCGTTAACTTTTTTTTTTGGACCTGGCTTACCTCTGTTCTTTAAAGTTTAAATTTTTCTCCCTTTTATGATAAAGGATCTTATATTTATATAATTCTAAAAAGTAAACTGATGATGAAAATGCATGGCATAAGTTCTTTTAACATTGAGTTGCGACCTCGTGTGTGGATGCTTTTAAATAGAGGAGCATGCATTAATAATTCTTCTGTCGTTCTTTCTGTTCCTCAATTGGATGGCTCACCTCATCTCACTGCTCGTGATACTTCTACAGCAAAATTCCGTAAAGTTCAAGCTCTGATCTTCTAAAACCCTTACCTATGTTGTGAGCCAATTTTTTTTTAAAAAAAAATGTTATCTATGGTGCTTAAACTTCTCTAAGTTATGAGGTATAAACTTTTCCAAGTTATAAAGTATGTTCGGACCCTGGTGAATTATCGGGATTGAACTCATCTAAATTTTTTTTATTAAAAAAAGTAAATGTATGATAAATCTTAAGTGAAATAATAATGCATGGTATAAGTTCTTTAACATTGAGATTATAACATTGTACTTGCTCAATTAAACATTATTATCAAATATTTAAATAAAAAAGTAACATGTATTATAATGAAGTAAGAAAATTCATTGCCACGCATTAATCAATGTTTGGAATCTGACAAAAAGCCGTGAAGCCCGGTTGTGAGAAAAGTAGTGAACTCGCGCGGCTCACATACTTGCTTTATTCCTATGTAATAAAATGCCGTGGAGGCTTGTTAATTATATATTTAGGAGATAGTAGAAATTTTGGCTGAGTTCAATAATTAATACATATTCACCTAACGACCACTACTTTTAGGGTAATTAGAAATTTTGGTGTTGTATATATAATCTAGTCTTGAACGATAAATGGTAAAGGGGGAAGGGATTATAGAGGCGGCAAATTGAACTGACTTGCTATGGGTTGAGTCAAAAAGCTTGATTTGCCAAACGGGCTATACTTTGTAGGCCCGAGCTAATGGGGAGGATGCATGTAGGCCCATTTTTTTAAATATTTTTTATTTTTTAAAATTTTTTATATAATTATTTAAATTAATATAACTAATTATAATCATCATTTACTAAAAATTAATATAATATTTAAAATTTAAAATTTATATATTACTAATTAATAAAATAATGCATGCTCTTTAATATTTTAAACAAGTAAAAAAAAGAAGAAAACTAGCCGGCCTGTGGCCTATTCGAGCTAGTTCATCCATACCACGGGCTTAATAGACTCAGACTCAAAAGTCCATTTTCTATATATGCTTCCATTTTAAAAGTCTAACTAGTCAATTTTATCGACCTAAATAAGTGGGCTGTTAGACTTTATTGGCTCTAGAAGGAAAGACATGATCATGACCGTGATCATCATTATCTATAAAACTAACTTGACTTTACTCTTATTCTGGGTATGGAGAGCAGCGAGTATTTGATTAAAATCAAAATTCCAATTTTCGGGAGCATGTAAAATTAAATAGATGAAATAAAAATATGAAGATGATTTGAACATGATAAATGGAGCAGGGAGGTATTTATTCTAAATTATGAGAAAATAAATGAGATGGAGAATTCCGTACTACTACCATGATGCAAAATAATTAACTCCCCATCATCTGATGATTAGCTAGCCCATTAGATTTTGCAACACAGCTCCGAATATACAACTGTTAAACTTGGATTGAATTTGGCCATCTCCAGGCACCACAGATATATTTTAGGAGATTCTGGATGGCCCTTTTGTCTCAATTATAAGACCCTACTTATTGGAATTTTAGTAGTGTGTGTGTATATATATATATATATATATGTTCAAGAGAAAAAGTGAAGCGCTAGAATTGGCAGTGTGATGAAGTGAAGGAGGCATGTGAAAGCAGCAGAGCGTGGTGTGTGGAGTAAGCCAGAAAAAGTGTGCTTCCCCTTTTGCTTTCTTGCCTGTTTCCTCCAATCTTTGTCCCTTCCACCGTCTATCATTCTCACCTTCTTCCATTTCTCCCTTTCTCTTCTTCTTCTTTCCTTTCTCTTTCAAAAACTCAATTTAAGGCACTCAATCTAATTCCTGTGCAGGAAATGTTTTACATAATTCCTTTTGCTTTATGATCTTCTAAATCTATATTTTTATGCATTTCAGTTTTTTTTCCCTATTAATTAATTGGTCCAAAAACTCGATGCAGCTCATCAATCAACATGAATATATATATATGGGCATTATTCAATAAACAGGAAAAAGAGAAAAGACCCCCCAAAACCCACCACTTGCTTTAAGGACAAAAACTCCTACCATTCACGCTAACTTGAGTAGTTAAAGAGGGTGAGGGTATGTTTTGATAATGTCACATTTTGCACTTGCACTATTGTGGAAAGACTCCATAAACATCTGGCCAAAACAACCCCCCACCGAAACAAAGAGAGACTCCAAAAATAGATTGGCATGTAGTGAACATTAGAGCATAGCGTGGCTATTGTTTTTTGATTGTTGAGAGGTATATTTAGCACATGCATGGACACCAGACAAAACTGGGTGTGTGCCGACTCACTGTCTGGGCTCTGGGGTCCTTGTGTTGCCGTTGCCAATATGCACTTTGGAGTTTGGGGGATACAGATACATGTTTCATTTTGCTGTCATACATATTCTTTTCTTTTGTGTACGCTGGTGGGTTTACCTGTCCATGCTAACTCATGTCAGTTTTAAAAATATATGGATAATATCCCCATCCTAAGCCACAGCACAGCCTACTCGATTAGACTACAGTGTTGGAACTTTGTCATTTTGGACGTCATCTAATCTAATGACACTTTCTTGTCTTTTTTTTTTCTTTTTTTTAAAAGAAAAAATTAATTTATTGGTATATGGATTCTAAATAAAAAGTGATATTATCTCATCTTCTTCCACAGTCATAAACGTGATGAGCCGTCCTGTTATACGCCTTGTAGGGATCCCGCATCCTCCTCATGCAGGTCCAGCCCATTCTGTGATTGGATCGAGCCCAGCACATTGTTTAAGAGTAAACAACTCACATAGTCAGAACAGCAAGATATTAAAAACAAAAAAAAGAAGGGAAGAGAAGATAGAGCATGTGGTAGTATTAATTAAGCTAAAGGTTGGAGTGGCGTCTTGCCTCTCCAGGGATGCAAGTGTGAACGTGCCAGTAATAAGAAAGGGATGCTTACTGGCTCGGTCTTTGCTGCCCCAAAGGAAAAGGACCCACTTTCTGATTTCCTTCAACTTGCTCATTGAATTCAGAATCTGGGAGCCTTTTCGGCTAGCCACTCACTCTTGTTTAAATGTACAGCTGATCAGTATTTCCACATTATTATTATTATTATTCTATACCAATATACCATCTGGACTACGCGTTTACCATTCAAACTTCAAATATTAGTCTAAGAAGAAACCATTGGAGTTGGAGCACTAATCTGAATCAATCAATACTGAATATAATAAATTACACAAGATTTATATATATAATTCTTTTCTTGAAAACCAAAAAAGTTTGAAGTGATCATTGACCTAGAACCAATAAGAAGCATTAATGTGAATATATTTAATAATTATAAAATGTATAAAATTACTTTCAATGCTACATTATGTATATGTATATTTAGTAGTAATGAAGAGTCAGGACGTCGACATTAATGAAAGCATGTTCAGACACAGCGGAAGCTATTGCAGTTGCAGATGACATTGAAGTGTCAAAGCATTTATTTTTTTGCGTTGGCTTAGTCCTATACATCTTGTTAAGTTGATAACCATGTGCAAAATAATTTAGTTTAAAGCATTTATTGTTTATAGATCACCGGGTGCAACAGTCACCCTGGTGCTTTCTAAGCTCTGCTTTTTCTAGGTTTTTTTTGAATTTTTTTTATTAATTTTTCTCTTCTCATTCATAAAATATATTGTAAAAATTTTTTTACTAGTTTAAAATATAAGTCATTTTATAATATTTAATAAGTATTGAATTGTTATTTTTTAATTTTACTATAAATATTTATAATTAAGAGAAAAGAATTAGGAGAGATATAATTAACCTGGGTAATAATATAATAAAGGTAATATTGAAAAGTTATGATAATTTTTAAAAAATTTTAAATATTTAACTAATTTTAACTACTTCTAATTAAAAATTATGAAAATAGAGGGATTAATTTTTTGCCTGAATACAAATTTTGTTTCTAATAATGGGGAGCTAATTCATTGTCCACCACCAGGTTTTGAAAGTTTGGTTGACAGAAGGATAAACGCAGACACTCTGACATAGGTGAAAGCTATTACGTTTTCCACTTGACTTGGTCATGGAATGGTAGGGATGGAGCAGCACTTGGTGATCAACCCACCAGGTCAGCCAGTTTCTTTGCCCTTTACGGCTCTTAATGTTCGAGGCCATCATTGCTCTTTGCTGCACGAGCACCACCAACGTATGGCGAAGCTGAGAGACCTGATAGGGGTGATGAAGGACAAGGCCTCCCAGGGCAAAGCTGCCTTGCTCTCCAAACGCGCCACCCTCTCCCTCCTGCGCGCCACTAGTCACGACTCCTTCACTCCGCCAACCCGTAAACACCTCTCCACCCTCCTCTCCTTCGGCGACGGTTCTCGCGCCACGGCCGCCCCTGCCATCGAAGTCCTGATGGACCGCCTCCAGAGAACCCACAACCCCGCCGTCGCTCTCAAATGCCTCATCGCCGTCCACCACATCATCAAGCACGGCACCTTCATCCTTCAGGACCAGCTCTCCGTATACCCCGCCTCTGGCGGCCGAAACTACCTCAAACTCTCCAATTTCCGAGACAACAGTAGTCCCACCTCCTGGGAGCTGTCTTCCTGGGTCCGATGGTACGCCCAATACATGGAGCAACTGCTATGCACCTCCAGAGCCCTAGGTTTCTTCCTGGGATCAAACTCTTCATCTAACTCGGAATCGGGAGAAGAAAGAGTGTCAGGTCTCATGAACGCGGATTTGTTGGGAGAGACAGACTCTTTGGTGGCATTGATGGAGGAAATCGGAAGAAAACCCGATTGTGAATCCACGAAGGGGAACAGATTGGTGGAAGAGATAGAGAATTTGGTGGGCGAGGATTGGGTTTCGATAATGAACGAGGTGTGGGTGAGAGTGAAGGAGTTCAGAGAGAGATCGGGATGCCTAAGTTTCGGAGAAGCGGTGGAATTGGTTTGCGAATTGAAGAGAATGGAACAGAGTAAAGAGATGCGGATGATGGTGGTAGAACAGAACTTCTGGGATGTCTTGAGAGAAGTGAAGGAGAAGGCTAACCAGGAGGTTCACCGAGACGAGATTAAGGTGTATAGAACTGTGAGACGACAGAGAGCCGAATCGGATCGATTTGCAAGGCCGATTCTCACTTCTGCTGATTTTGTCCGATTTCCCTCGGGAAGGTTATTGTAATTATAATCACTATTTTGTTTTGCTGCTTCTGCTGCAAATCTTAAGATACATTATACAATTAATTTTATTCTGGAGAAATTTTCTTCTTGAAATTTTGAAACGTATTAGATTTGTTAATCTGTATATAAATTGTATGATAGTACAAAACATGGATAAGATTATGACTGGAGTTCTGATGAGTTCTGATGAAGAGAGATAATTTTCTGCTAACCCAACTCTTAACGGGAAAGAAATGGAACAAGGTCGCTCAAGTTCACACGCCTGCGATGCGATTACAAACTACTATAACCACTTGCCATATGTTTAGCCACGCACTTGTTTGTCGTAAAGGCCGACAAAGTTGTACTCCCTTCGTATAATATCTCTCTTATTTCAAAAGTTTGATTTAATTTAAAATTATTTTCACCCACATTATAATATTTTATATTAATTTCATGTATATTTAAAAAAAAATTTCATCAAAATTTAATTTAAAAAATATTAATATTTTTTATTTTATTTTTATTAAATATTTTATTCTATTATTATTGTAAGTTATAAATAAAAAATAAAAAAAATTAAAAATACAAGTAAAATAGAAAAAAAAAATCTAACACAATGTATTTTGGATTAAAACTTACAATATAAAATACTCTATAATACGGACAGAACGCAAGGAGTAAGTTTCATTTAGTAATTTCTATAACATTAAATATTTTTTTATTTTTCTTTTATTTACAATTTAATATAGGAAAGATAAAAGACTGCATTAAATATTTTTTTATTTTATCTTTATCTACAATTAAATATATGAGAGATAACAAATTTTAAATATAATGCATTATATAGGGGTGATATTAGAAAATAATATATTTTTTTGACAAATTTAATGAGTAAAACTACTTTTTTTAATTCTTATACAATTAGTGAAATATGATTTATATTTTAGACTCGAAGGAGCAGTTGAATATAGGAGGGTTAATAAATACTGAAGTTTGGTCCAAAAAAATAATACTCTATCCGGTCAAAAATATAAATTATATTTAACTAATTGCATAGAAATAAAAAAATATGTTTTTATTCATTAAATATATAAAAAATACATTATTTCAATAGTATTCTTATTTAATGTATTACATTTAAAATTTATCATCTCTTACATTTAATTATAGATAATGGCAAAATAGAAAAGAAGAACATTTAATACCCTATAAATTACAAATGAGACTTATATTTTTTACTAAAAAAAAATCTTCTAAAAGAAGACCTATATTTTGGAGCCAGGTGGAAGTACATTGAAAGCCATCTATTGTGGATATATATATATCTATATATATATATATTTAAAAAAAGATATATTGGACAAATTGAAATTGATTTTCGGAGATGTCAAAGTATCCATTATTTGATGAACTCAATATTTGTGTGTGTGTATCGTATTGTATTAAGAAATAATTTTACAGAAGCTTCAAAAAGATTTAAGAACAAAATAAAATAACCTCTTTTTAATGTTATTTTTGTTCTATTATTTAAAGAAGAAGAAGAAAAAGGGGATAGATGAATTTGAACGCCTCAACTATCATTCAATCGCAATCAATAACAAGAGGACTTGTCTTCCTTCCCCTAACCTAATTTTGATTGTATTTATTGCGTGTTATCTCTGCTTTACTTCTAAGTATACTTAATTCAATTTAACGACTAGATGAATCCAAATAATGCCACAGCACTCTTAATCTTCATGACTATATAATTATTTATGACTATATATATAAAGCCTTTCCCTTTTTCCCTTGTGATGCTTGCGAACGCTTATTATTGAATACTAGTAGGTTCCTTGGGGAAGAAAATCTAAGCTCTTGTTGCAAATACAAGGAATTACTATTTCCACTGGATTCTGTAAATTTTTGTCCTCACCTACCTTTAGTTCTTGTTGATATTTTTTCTTTTTCTTCATTTTCCTTTTTGACAACTGGATTTCCCCTGCAATGCAATATGCGGGGGGTTTGTTTTTTATTCGCTCTTGTCAGAAGCCCAAGATACATTACATGGTATAGAGATTGAGGAAGTGGGCCGACGCCCGGTTTTTCATTTGTCCCAATCATTGTTCAACAGTCACAATTGTACCAAAAAACAAAACACTCATCTCATCAGGGCCTCATGTTAGTTGACAGGTTCTGTTCCCTGAAAACAGGATCCAACAATGAAAGAAAAAGCAGAGAATGAGGCATAAATTCCAAATCCAACCATCTAATTTGTTATGCGTGAGTATATTTTTGGTGGCTTTCGTTTCGTGCAATCTTTGGCTGGGATTAAAGAGATTGATGGAACAAAATAAAGAACGTAAAGCACATGAATATGTTTTTGGAAGCTCAGCCAATCACGCCTCTCTCTTGTGCCCATAGAAAGCAAAAGAACACCCCCCCCAAAAAAAATTATTCCACACTTGTTTTAGGACCTGTTTGTTCAAATTGACTTTTTAGGGGTAACTCTTTTATGAGTGCTTGGCTTTAATTAATAATGATTTGTGAACTGGCAACGAATAATCAATGTGCATAATTGCACCACATACTCAGCGTTGCCTTACTAGCTTCCTCAGTAAGAAATAGAGTACATAATTAAGAATGAATTACAAGATGAATGAATTGTTTAGAAAGACTATGAATAGATTGAATTTTGGAGCCACATTTGAGATGAAATGAGAATCTATCTATCTATTCTTTTTTTTTTCTTTTTATATATATACCTATTTAAAATGATTTTCACTGTTGAAGAGTACTTTTATGTGGTTCCACTCTTCTCTCTCCTCATTACATATATCATTTTTATTTATTTTGTTTCTTTTTTATTATGTGGACCCCGCTTTTTTTTTTTTAAGATTTTAATTTTTTTCAATGATAACCCCTCTTTCTCTCTTTTACCTTTTTTTTTTTTTGAAATTACTATTTATAACTCGGATGAAGAGTTTATTACAAAATGGGACTAATTATACATTTAACTACAAAAAGAGACCAAAATTTTAAAATTAAATATAAAAAATATTAAATTACTAAAATATCCTTAACTTTAATTTACTCTCCCACCATAGCCGGTCAATGGCGGCCAATCAACGGCCACGGTGACATGTCAACATTTTCTGATGATTGGTTTATGGCTGCCAACCAACATGGGCCAACAATCGCCGGTGATCAGTTAACACTCATAGGGACAAAATAGCTTAGCACTTCTTTTTTTAGATTTTACAAATTGTTTGCTCTAAATTCGTAACTTATTTTTAAAATTTTTATTTTGCAACTTCTTTTCCAAAATTTGCAATTTCTTCATTCTAAATTTGTAACTTGTTTTCCAAATTTTCACTATGAATTATTTTAGTACTTTTGTAACTTCCTTTTCAAATTTTATAACTTGATTATTCTGAATTTATAACTTATTTTCTAGATTTTTATAATAAATTGCTTTAGTGTTTTACAACTTTTTTTCTAAAATTTACAACTTACTTACTTTGAATTTATAATTCATTTCCCAAACTTTTATTATGAATTATTTCAATGTTTTTACTACTTATTTTACATGTTTTACAACTTACTTACTTTGAATTTACAACTCATTTTTCAAATTTACAAGTGTGTAACCATTCATAATATAAACTTCTTTTCAAGAAGTTGTAAAATTTCAACGTTTATATTATGAATGATTTCAATATTTTACAACCATTTTTTAATAATTTACAATTTTTATACTCAGAATTTGCAACTCGTTTATAAAATTTTTACTATAAATTCTTTTAGAACTTTTTAACTTTTGTTCAAAAATTCTTTAACTTAGAACAATTTATGATAAAGATTTAGAAAAAAAAAGTTGTAAATTTAGAGTAGACAAGTTGCAAATTCTAGAAAAGAAGTTACAAAATATTAAAACAATTGATAGTAAAAATTTTAAAGATGAATCATAAATTAAGAGTAAGCAAGTTACAAAATATGTAAAAAAAATTACAAAAGTACAAAAAAATTTATAGTTAAAATTTGAAAAATGAGTTGTGAATTCATAATAAGAAAGTTGAAAACATGTACAATAAGTAGTAAAAATATTGAAATAATTCATAATAAAAATTTAAAAAATAAATTGTAAATTCAGAGTAACTAAGTTACAAATTTTAGAAAAGAAGTTGTAAAACATTGAATCAATTTATAATAAAAATATGGAAAACAAGTTGTAAATTCAGAGTACCTAAGCTGCAAAATTTGGGAAAAAAAGTTGCAAAAATAGTGAAACAATTCATAATGAAAATTTGGAAAATAAGTTGCAAATTTAGAATCAAAAAATTACAAATTCTGAAAAAAATTTGCAAAATAAAAATTTAAAAATTAAGTTGTAAATTTAAAATAAATAAGTCGCAAAACATAACAAAAGAAGTGATAGACTATTTTATCCTTGCAAATGTTAACCGGTTGCCGCGTGACTGGTGACCGGTCATCGGAAAATATTGACCGGCTGCAGCTAACCGTTAACCGATGACTAGCCACCGCTAACCGGTTATGATGGGAGAATAAATGAAAGTTAAAAATATTTTGATAATTTAATATTTTTTATATTTAATTTTAAAAATTTAATCTCTTTTTATAATTAAATATACAGTTGACCATATTTTGTAATAAAATCTTCACGTCCTAAATAATAATCCTCCCCCCCACCCCCCTCCTTCTCCTTTCTTAGCTATGGGACCCACTACACTCCCTATGACTCATTCAAGCGGGGCCACACAAATAGAGGTTATCTTAGGAGTTGTCCTTCATGCCTTCAATGAGAGATTTTTAATGATGTTATTGGCGTAGATATCCATTTTGTGGTTAGTTAATTTTTTTTAAAGGCCTGTACTCTCCTTTTGTTCATTAAAAAAAATTTCTTTCATTCTTTTTCTCTTTTAAATAACCTCTATTCTACAACCTTTTTTTTTAACTAAATTACTAAATAAATTTTCCCTTTCCTACCTTTCTTTATTAGTTAAATCTAACTTATTGGTATTTTTAAAGTATGATTCATTTTGAAATAGTCTTTACTGAATTCTTTCTTAAAATTAAATTCTTTTGTCCCTAATTTTTTATTAAATTTATTGGCATTTTTCATGCATGATTAAATTGGATTTATTTTTTTAAAAATTTTATCATACTAAGATATTGAAAATTTCTTTTTACAAAGTTGTGTAAAACTTAAAATTCTTGTCATCTTTATTCTTTTAATCCATTTTTTTAAAAAAGACTTTGTGTGGCAACTTATATGGTGGTGAATCAGCATGCATATTAGCTATTTTCCTTTTCATCAACTGTATTTAATATCCTTTGTGCCAGCTAGACAGACCAAAGCATGAACTATTAGATTTTTAAAGCTATAAAACAGTCACTATAAAACATATCGTATGAACACATTTGATGAGCATTTGAGCATCTCTCTTGTATTGGGTGTGTTCAATTTAAGAATGTTCTAAATTGGGATTTTTCATCCTACTTAAAATATAGAATCAATCATACAAACTAAAAAATTCCCGTCAACACAAAATACTTTTCAAGAAATCAAGAAATCTTAATAAATCATAAAATAAAAACTTACAATATGTACAAAAAAAACTTAGATCCACATATTTCATAAAGCATAGAAGATGGCAAAAGAGAATACCAAATAAGCTATGCTAAATTATTTGATAGGAGAATAGTGGATATTATCTCATTTTGTTTCTAGATATGTAATTCAATATTTTTGGAAGACCTCATAACATCAATATATCCTAAATCTTAATCATATACTCCCTCCAGTCCAATATATATGATTTTTTATCCTGATCTTAAATATAAGATCATTTACAATATATAAGGTAGTATTTATTATACATTTTCAAAAAAATTTTCTATTTGATGTATCCAAAAAGAAAGAGAAAGAGATTAAATAAGGATAGTTTTGAAAAAAATCTTTGAATTTTTGAAAAAATTGAGGTAGTTAATTAGTTTTAGTTTTAATTATTAATTTAGGTAATTCAGTTAAAAATATCTTATATTAATGACTAGAATGAAGAGGTAATAAGAACTTTGTTTAAAACGTGATCTAAAATCTTTTAATATACCCCGAACAATTTTTCTTTTGATAAAACGGAAAAAAAAAAACCAAGACAAATCAAATCAAAGAAAAGGATCACGTGACTCCACTTCTATGCATGATGTCCTCCAACTCCATGCTAGCCACGTAATGTAACCCAAGTGGCTTGGATGGTGCAGCCTTCGCAAGAGCATCCGCCTCGATCGTAAGTTCCCATCGCACAGTCCGTACATGAACAAACCAGTCCCTTCTGATCATGGCTTGGACCTCAGAGATGAGAACAAAGTCTCTGTGTAAGTCAGATGCTTCCCCCTCGATCAGGGATATTACTCTGTGCTGTGATTCCAGGCACGCTCTAGTCCCATAAGTGAGCCCCCAAAGCTCTACGGCAAGGGCATCCTCCACTTCCATCCGAGGCATAAATGCTTCCATAAACTTCCCATTGGCCATATGAATGACACCCCCACAACTGGCCGATTGGTTAGCCTAAGAAAAAGCCCCATCCACCTTCACAGACGCATTACTGTAACAAACATGAGAATGACGATGTTGGAGCTCTTGGTCACTTCCTGTATCTAGATAATTCCCTATCTTCAGCTTCAACCTGGTCATGCAGTTAAGGACTGCCTTTGCTTCAGCCACAACCTCATTCACTCTAATGATCCCTCGGTCAAAAACACGTTCATTTCTCTTCTTCCAAAGGACCCAGCATGTAACGGCGAAGAGGTCCCCACAACAATTCGTATCACAGCCCCACTACTTTTTCTTATTAGATGTAATCTACTCACGTAAGCCAAGGGTAAAGAACTCCGAAAAACAGCAGGTCTAAGCAAACTCCGCCATACTTCACTGGCCACGCGACAATCTCGAAAGACATGAAGGATGTCTTCCAAGGGGCCAGAACAGAGATCGCACATACCTGATTCATGTAAACTCCTCTTCCATTTTAACTCATTCGTGAGGACCCGTTCGTGCATCATGAGCCAGGTGAGCATTTTACATCGCTGCGGAACTTGAAGCTTCCACACTCTCTCCCAAACTCTATCCCGTGACTCAACCTCGTGACCCAGAGAGCAATATGCAGATTTGACTGAGAAAAGGCCAGACCTTTCAACTTCCACCGAGCTCTCTCAATGTTTCTCGAGTCACGGACTTTCTCCACGCCCTGTGCTACCTTGTCCCAAGATCCTTTAATGCCTCTCCAAACTCGAGACCCAGGTAGCTCCATGTTAATCTTCGGAATCAGGTCATCACCGCATCTGTACTTACCTCTGACTACTTTAACCCGAAAAGCCTCGCGGTTATGAATCAATCCCCACCCAAGCTTCATCATGAAAGCTTGATTCTGTTGTTTGGAATATCGGAAGGCCTAGTCCACCAACTCTCCTCCTAAATCTCTCTTTTCTAAAGCTTTGAATATATAGATCTTTTTTTTTTGGGTCAACCAATATATAGATCAAGACAAGTTTTTTAATATATATTATAATTTTAATTTAAATAAGAATAATGGATAATATATATCAATTATCTATTATTCTCCCATTACAAGAAAGTTTCTTTTTATTTCTCTTTTAATTCTAATTCAAAATAGACAAAAACGTTTTTCAATCTATCATTCTTGTTTTTTCTTTTTTTGGCTCAGTATACGATTTGAGGATCTTGGGCAGGATTCATGTTACTTTCTACGTATAATAAAATAAAGATATATTTAAAATATAATAATTAAACTAAATTAAATTATCGGTGCTCATCACCCTGATGAGCAGCGAATCCGGACGCGAATTTTCCTTCCTCTCCCATTCAATTTTTGCTCTGTCACAGGTTCCTTCCAGATAACGATTTTTTGTAAATCTCATCCAATAATCTAGATTGTTCGACTCCCCAGCTACTCCTTTCATCGCAAACCCGTTCTCTTGCTTTTTCTCCTATCATCTTCAAATGGCGCTAATGGAGATGAAGGTGGAGCTATGGAAGTCGACGGCAAACTCCAAGGGCGATTCAGGCGATGAACCCAAGCATAGGATGTAGGGCGATGAAGCTCGAACAAAGAAAGGGCAATGGTGAGTCTACGATACACTGAACGCGAAGTATCCCACTGATTTCAGATTCTTTCACCGGATAAAAGAAACCCTATTTACCAAATCATTCGACGGATCCCCATCCCTCATCTCTCCATTGGTCGCTTCCAGGAATCTAGGACGATAAAACGCGAAGTAATGGCCACGTAGAGAAAGATGCTCGAGGAACAGGTGTCTTGGTTAATATTCTTACTTAATCTTGCTTGATAGACCACAATTGAAAATATGAGAATATAATCAAAGAATGTTCGAAAGCATCAAACTCAGCCCTGTGTTTTTTTTTATTAAATAATGAAAGGCATAAAAGTCCAACTTCTCATATTATCAAAACTGGATAAATCAGCAGCATCTAAATGAATCACTTAGGAAAATGCTGCAATCACAAAATATGAGGGAGAGACAGCTATACTCATCAGCTAGATCACAAAATGAGCAACCATATTAGACTCCCTTTAACATACTTAAAAAAGCTGTGGTGACAAGGGGAGGGGCTCAAAGCTTGAATATCATGAACAAGCTATAGCTGGCAGTTAAAATTTAATTTTCTTTTACAAATATGCTGATCTTTATAATAATATTTTCCTTTACATTATCATGACAGTAGGTTGAACTTAATATTACTTAGATTTTAGCATTTTCCTTGACTGACTGAGTGCATATACTATTCCATTTTTTTGTGTTTTGTTTATCTTAACAGATATGGTAGTTATTGGATGGAAAAAAGAAAAGAGCAGATATGGCAGTCTGTGGAGGGAATGGGGAAGTTTTCTATTCTAAGTAAGGTTATGTAGTTTTTGATGTATATGTTTTCAGATTACATGGGAGAACTTTCATATTTCTGCCTTATTGTTTGAACCATGTCATATAACTGTATTTTAGATCTATATGTGAGAGGATGATTTGTTTCTATTTCTCTAAGGGTCTAGCTAATTTAACGAGTCACAGCATTGCATCTGAGATGCTATAGCATTTAGGCAGGGTTGATGATAGCTGGTCAACAATTTTGTGAAGATGATTGGTCAAAGTTGAAGAAAAAATACCAGTCCTTTGATGTGGATCATCCTTAATGGTGCATTGAGGTTATGACAGCAATGTTCTATATATCTATAAACTAACAAATCTCTGTTATACTTGCAATTAAATCTTCTAACTTTCTGGTCTACTGATAATCTAGGCAACAAGCATAAGACCCACTTTCAAAGTGTGGTTTAATTTGCATGATTGATATTTTGCTTAGTATAAGATTTATGAAATAGTTTCTTCCCACCCTATTCCAAGCTGTGGATACTGATCCTCCAAATTCATTTAGATTCCATTTAGTTTCAAAGTTTGTTTCTCTATGGTGACAAGTGGCATCTTCATTTCTTTTAGGAAGTTATATTTCAAGCTGCAGCCCAAAAACTGAAGGTGTGTATTGTACAGAACTATCTTAATCCTTATATTTTTGGAAATTATGACTTTCAAATACCATAGCATATGGCATTCGAGCACTTGAATCAACAAATATCAATTCTGGTGCCCTAACAAACATGTGTTTCCCTCATACTTAGATGCAGAGAACAACAAACTAGATGTAAAATTTTCAGGTTAGTTATCAGAAATGATTGATTGCATATTGAAGCTGTGAAATGGACTTTTGTTCAAGGTTTGATAGTTTCACATTCTATTCAATTACACATTTACACTTTCGTGGTTTGCCTATTAATAATATCATTTGAATTTTAATTGCCATGTATTTTGAGGGTACAGGCTATTCCAGCAGCACTTGGAGTCAGTGCTTCCAAACAGTGCCATGTTAACTCTCTTGCTGTACCTCGAAAAGCCAAAGAAGCTATTGGAGGAAGCACTGAACTCTCTCACTCGGATGGTAACTCTTAAATGTTTGTTCACTAATATTCAAAGAAAAACTATGGTAATTTATTTCATTTTTTGACCAAGGAAGAATGATTATTATTTTCCCCACATAAACAGATAAAGGCAATATAAAAACAATGTTTCTGTGTGGTGTTCAGTTGGAAAGTTGCATCTTGGACCAGAACTATTCAATCTTTTTTTTTTTCCAGGTAGACCTTGTGATTAACACTAGCTTTAACGTTTGACTATTAATTTAATTTTGTCATTTCACTCCCAGGGAGGAGTATGGTAAGAAATGTGGAATACAATCAGTTCAATGCTGAGACAGGCAACTACCCCTTTACAGGAAATATAGACCGAGTAATAATCTCATTAATTCACTTTTGCCCCTGTTTTCATTTAACTACTGTTGGTCTAGATGACAAGAATCATTTGCAGGGTACACCGGTCACTCTATCCACTTCATACAAGATTAATCGAGTAAATAATGTTGATGATCTTGATGAAGTGACCATTTCAGAATTCATTACTCCTGCACAATCTAAACAGAAAAAAAGAAAAGGGTTAGTGGGAAGAGGGCCACAAATAATGTGCAATCAATTGGAATATCTAAGATGAGCACCCCAGTGTTCTCAAGTTTAAAACCTTCCAAGATAATCGAACAGGAGGAGATGGTTGGATTTGTGGTAATTCCATAGAGATTTTGTTTTCCAAACACCAATTGCAGAAAATTTGAATATGATGCATTTTTTTTTTTGGGATGCCAATAGATCGTTGATTTACTGTATCTTTTACATTGTGAGTTCTGTCTTATACAGTTGGTTGGCCTTTAAAATTGTTCTACACTGTATTATAATTAAATATTCTTCTCTTGTACATTGTAGATTTATCTTATAAACTTTCTTCATTCTTGTATTTCCAACATCAAATAATATATATTTAGACTAGGTAAAATATTTCTACATATAAACCATAAATTGTATGCCTTTGCTCATTATAAATGAGAGATATAAATCTATCATTGCAGGAAACTGGCTGTTGGGAGTTGTCCAAGAAAAAGAATTATCAATAGCATATTGCCAAAGTTTGCATGTTAGGGACAATGCAGACTTAATTTTTGAAGGTGTGGAACATACACTAATTGAATGAATGAGATTTACAAGTTGTAAAAATGATTTTATCAGTTCGCCCTTCATAAATAGACATTGAACAAACATGATAGTACTAATTTCCAACATGTTAAACATGAAAAACTGCACTAATATTACTTACTACATGTCACGTCTTCACTTCTAAACTAGTATTCTCACTTCCAGTGCTGCAAAATGAAACATTTCCTTTCAAATTAGTACTTTATCCAATTTCAAATTATTAACAAATATTTTCCTTTTTGTTATTTAAACTATATGATTTTCAGATGTATTATTAATCCATTATAACATTTACTCAAAAACAATTTTCTCCTTATCCATTATACTTTAAATGTTATATTGTAAGCATATTGGTATCCGTACAAAAAATTATCATGAAAGCTTTTTTTTTTGTTTTTTACCATTACATTTTTTTGGTGAAACAATTTCTTTAATAAATACTACCTTCACACAAGAGTGTTTAAAATTGATTTAAACCGATTAAATGGAATCAAACTGGTACAAACCAATCAAAATCAAACTGAAATAAGGTCTATTTTAATTTTTATTATTCTGGAATTGACTTGATTTAGTTTGGTCCTGATTCAAGGTTTTGGAATGTGAACCAAATCTATTATACTATTTATTTTTAAAAAAAATTTAAATACTATATTTATTTAATGCATTTTCTTTTTATAGTACTCATTAATACAAGTTTCTTAAGTGAAAAAACTCATAAATAAGATTACAAGACATTTATTGCTTTGGGAGAAGAAATATAGATAAGTGTATTGTTACAATTAATTATATGAATCTATTAATAAATAAATAAAAATGTAAAAAATAACAAAAATTTTACATAAAATATTCATAATTTAATAAAATATTTAGATATAATTTGTGTTCGCAAAGTATCCATACAAAACTTATTTAATTTAATTTTTAAAGAAAATGATAATTTTTTTTAAAAAAATCAATTTAACATATTCAAACCGAAGTTGGAACCGAACCAACCCGATTAAAAGTAAAATCGAAAAGATTCCAAGAGGTGTTAAACTGATTGATTTGGCTCAATTTAATTTTTACCCAAAATTAAACTAAATCGAGCCTTTAAACACCCTTACCCTCACATTGGGCGGGGTTGAAACTCTACGTTATGATGTTTTATTCATCCTAGGATATCATGATTTCTAAGCTTACAATTGGTCAAATGATACCCTAATGTGTACCAAGTGCATCTGCAATTTTTTATTCTGTCAAAAATTAAACTGAGCATATCAATTCATATATAATCCATAAATTTGAAAAATTTTAAAACCATGTAACATGCGAATATGTCTTCAAGTTTACATGATTAGAATAGTAACGCCATAGTTTAGAAAATATGTAGCCAATAAGAGTTAAATGATAAGATGAACAATTTTTAAGGATTAAACTTAATAATCTTCAATTAAATCGAATAGAAAGAATATTATGATAATTGGAATGCTTGGTAACATTTTTATGGTTCACCAAATTATGGTACTATTACCTATATGTTGAGAATACTAAACATTAATGAAAGTACTGATGCTGCTTAAAATATTAACATTTTTCTATAGTTATGTTGAACATACGCAAATGTAATAATTTTTTACATTGAAGATTATTCCGTGCATCGGGGAGAAAAACGTAGTTAAGAATTAAATATATGTTTGAATGGAACCCTCAGTTTTGTTTATTTCTCTGGTTTCCACTCTGTTGCTGTGTCTTTCGTCATTCGCTCCCATTTTTGATATTTTATGTATGCACCCGTCATTTATGATTGATTTTTTTTTTAACTCAAGTTGGAGAAAAAAAAAATGGAACGAGTGCTATAACTATCGGGGATAGCTAGGAAGGCGGAAGGGTCAGGGTGACAGTTACAGGAAAATTAAATTAAAATTATGAAAGTGAAGGCAGGAGTCGTTGGTTCACTTTAAGAAAATTCCTGACATTGAATGTCTTGGCCGTCCAAGGCAGTTGCCCCTGAACCAGTCGGTCTTCCTCATGCTGCCATGTGTTTCAACGACTTGGTCCATTCACGCCTTCAATAATACCACCAACTCTTATCCTAAAACTTTACAATAATAAATTTACACACGTTTTATTTTGTTTACATTTTGTTACGTGTATGGGTGTGTACTCCCTTAATAACTTAATATATTAAAAATTAAGATAATTAATTAATTTTAACTCTAAATAATTTAGAATTTAGGGTTTAGGGTTTAAAATTATTTTTATTTAATCTCTCCCACCCTTTTTAAAATGATTAAATATGGATTTTTTTTTTTGCCAAATGGGCATTTTTCTTTATAATGAACCTATATTTAGGATTAACATGAAAGAAAACAGTAGTATATAAGGGGCTCCCGTAGTGCTAAATTGAGATTATTATCTTGTTCCTATTCACTTTACTTTAATATTAGTCATTATTAATTAATAACTGTGACAGCAATACTAATAAAATATATATTGAGCAGAGCTTTAGCTATCAAAGACTTGTCGTGATCAAACTCGCATTAAACGACTATAAGCTTAATTGGCATTGTCCATTAATTTGTATGAAAGTGGGGCCTCATGCCCAATTATTTTATTAAATTAGTGATACCTTGACGCTTAGTCAATTAGTAATGGCCATCAGCAGTGCATGGTTTTTTCGCTGATCCATAATGATATATATGGCGTTCAGAGCTTGCAGCAAAGTAGCGCTAGGGATGGTCATGGCCGATACAACAGAGAGAGAGAGAAGGGCAATGGAACGTACGTAAAATTACATTGATGAGTGGGATGTTTATATATATATATATAGGTGTTGTAGTACTGGGGAGTGCCGTCAAGATCGCCTGACCTTTGCTCTTCTGTTCTTCCCCTTCCGCTGCTTCTCCAAAACAAAATTTAAATGAAAAAGAATAGAAAAGAATAACACACTAGCTACTAATTAATCAACAATGAAGGCCTGATATGTGAAGATTGGCCGGCTAGTACGTACAAAAGAGTTCACCTGTTCTGGTTCCTTCTCTGGACAAAAAGATTGGAGCGACAACCTGCGCTTCTCATTTAGTTGAAGTGTAGAGTGTAGCCTTTTTAATTTTTCTATTCGCTTGTCCAATACCTGGACCAACTTTTTGTATGCAGAAATATATATATATATATAGCTGGAACAAGAATGCATGGCTAGGTGATATCTGGTTTGGATCACAGATGTAGCCTTGGGAATGGAGTTGTTAGGACTCAAGCTGGGAGCTTCATCTCATCAATGGGGATGTGGTGTTGTCTCGTCCGGAGGCCAACTTGGTTCATGTGATTAAGGGGATGGTGGATAGAGATTTACATGTTTGGATCTCTCCCTCTCTCCCTCTCTCTCTCTCTCTCTCTCTCTATATATATATATATATATATATGCAAGAGGATGGCGACCTTTTCTTGCTCCCTCTTGTTTCTCAACCCTTTGCCCAGTGGCAGACCTAGAGGAGTGACGGTAGTTTTTTTTAAGAAAATAAAATTAATATATATTTTATATTTAGTCATAATGAAAAGAAAACCATATAAAAATAAGGGGTTTCATTGAAAAGGTGTAATGAGTTAATAATTCTTCTTGACAAAAAGTGAAATAAATGTTGCACTCTAAAATTATAAGAAAAATAAAACAATATAGAGTATCTTTCTACCTTAACATCTCATCAACGAAAAAAGAGGTTGTACTTTGTTTGTTAGTAAACATTGGTTGTACGTTCTTGAAATGTGTACAGTAGCTAGATTCTAGATAGATAAATAAGGGTGTCACGTGAGGTTATTATTGTTAGTTAGCTGTGCATGTTATAAATCACCTTTCATGTGCTCTTTCATATACAGAGAGGGACAAAACCAGTTTACTTCATCTCTGTCTTCTTGTTATTTACATTTTCCTTTTAACTTCTCTTCTCTTTAATTACTATCATATTCACCCAATAAAACCCAGTCTAGTCTAATGAGACAATTAATCTAACCATTTCATCATCCGAAACCAAGAGTTTAGTGTATGTACAATCCACACCTCCCTCTTATCCCTGTGACCATATTCAATACTTACTTTTCAATTTCCACTCTTTACATTTTCTTTCTCCACTATCTCTAAAGGATTATATAAATATCAATACCTATGTGCATAGAATACTTAAATATAGTGGGGGCATATATATATATATATATGCTCAATGGCGGACCTACATATAAATGAGGGGGTCAGTTGACCCCCCTCAACTTGAACAAACTGTATGTTATAATATTAAGTTTTAGCATTTTAACACCATTAATTTTAATATTTTGACCCTACTAGATTCAAGTTTTATTTTTTTAATCTCTAAACTCAAGTTTTGAATACATTTTGATTCAAATTTTTTTGAATATATAGTTCAAAATTTTTGTGCGGATTTTATTAAGTTTAATAAATACAAATATGTAATAGAAAAGACCAACTAACTTAAATCTTTAAATAATTTTTATAATAAATATTATTTTATTTTCTAAAATCTAAATTAATGAGGGAGAGAATTGAAAGATTATTAAATTAAATTTTTTTCATATTAAGTCACTCCCACTGATCCCGGGTCCTAGATTCGCCAGTGTATATGCTCTCTCCAGCACCTCCATTACATGCCTTTGTCGACTGATGCTTTTCGTCTTGTTTAAAACGATACGTTGTTTTGTTGCTACTTCATGTCTAGTTGTTTGAGCATGTAGTAGCTCCCTCTTTCATTAAAACAAAAAAAGAAGATAAATATATTTACCTAGACAAAATTTTAAATGAATTGGAATTAAATTTATAATTTCGCTGATATATTTTATTAATATTTCATATAGTGTGTGTAAACAGTAA
Organism: Adenanthera pavonina; assembly: GCA_026686845.1. Classification (NCBI taxonomy): domain Eukaryota; kingdom Viridiplantae; phylum Streptophyta; class Magnoliopsida; order Fabales; family Fabaceae; genus Adenanthera; species Adenanthera pavonina. Next base: position 31,841,583 of record JAIVEN010000019.1, read on the forward strand.
ATATTTAATATTTTAAAATAACTAATCTAATATTCAGTAACCAAATTCAAGTATTGCAGGGCGCATCTCAGGGCCTGTTTGGTGGAGTTCTGTAAAACAGTTTTCTTGTTTTCAGAAACAGAAAACTCAGAAAACTTGTTTGGTAAATCTGTTTTTTAAAAACTGTTTTGAAAAACAGAAAACAGTTTTATACAGAAAACTCAAAACAACTTTTAGGTGTTTTGTAGTTTTTGTTCTGGAAAACACAAGGAAAGATGAGAAACATCCACCTCATTAATGGTAAAGTTATAAATTTTGAATAACTCATCTATTACTCACTAGTTATGATTTTGAGAACAATTATTCAAACAGATTTTTTTATTTTCTTGTTTTCAAAACAGTTTCTTGAAAACAATTTTACAAAACTGTTTTTAAGAACAGAAAACAGAAAATACTATCAAACATGCCCTCAAACTCTAATTCCTATTTTTTCAGTTCACAGTAGAGAGCCGGGGGGTGGGAGCGTGGGGGCTAGGCGACGGGAGGGACAGTTGAAAAGGTAGGCGTGCGTTTTGGAGACGTTATGGAGGCGTAGTAAGAGAAGGGGATGGCCCACATGGAATCAAACGGACATAAAATGAGGATGAGGACAGAAGCTCGTGGTGGGGCCCACTAAACAGCCATGTTCCACCTCTTTCACAGATGCGGGGCCATACACGAAGCATCGTCTATGTGTTGGACTAATGCGACGCGCTCCCTAGTGATCCAAAAAAGCCGACCTTTCTCAATTCTCACCTCGGAATCCATGTGTCTCTCTTGCCTTCCTCCGTCCTCCCAATAGTTTTTCTTTTTTTTTTCACAATCAGTCCTCCCAATAGACCGCTTCCGTTTTACTACTTGATTTTGTTTGCCCCTCCATGAAAAAATTAAAAAATAAAAAACAAAATCAAGAATCAGTAAAATTAATTAAACTAAATTAAATAGTAATTGTCATGAGCCAGTCAATGAAGCGCGTGGGGACTCGGTGCAACATCTACCGTAGGCGAAATGACGTGTACGCCCCTCAGTTTCCTGTTTTTTCACTCCCAGTTCCATTAGGAGTCGGAATTTTCAAGAAATAACGTGTCCTTTTCCGTAAAGAAGATGGTTTTATGAATTTTGGTGTAAAAGTATGCTTTATATATAAAGTGGTGCAGGAGCATACAACGAAGCGAAAACCACTCAAGAATATCAAGACGAAAGAAGGGGGAAAAAGCAAAGCTTCGTCTCTGTTTTTGTGTCTCTGCTAGACTTTTACAACTGCCACCCTCACCGGTCCCAGAAACAGTGGCAGATTGTACCTTCGCCGTCGTGCTCTTGTTGTTGTTCTTTTCTTCTTCCTCTATTCCTATTTTGTTTTTTCTTGTCACTCGGAAACTACACGTTTCTTCTTATCTAAGAATTTTCGTTCGTTTCACATTCTGCAACTACACGGCAATCCCTAGCGCCCTCCTCTTCAATAGTCTTTGAAAGAAGGGTTTCTGCTTCTCTATTTGGAGAAGCTTACGGGATCAAACTTTGGATAGGCATTCGATAGCGGTTACGGAGTAACGATCGAACGTTCTCGAAATTTTTGGTCGAAGCTTGATCTGCTTTGATTGGGTTGTGGATAGCATCGGACTCGCGCCTAATAGAGTAAACGGAAAAATGTGGTGGATGATGGGAGAATCTGGGGGACAATACTGCCCTAAGAAGACCGATGATTTGTGCGGCGATGTTTGTGGCCAGGTATCTTGCACTTCTTCGTTTACTTTCTGTGTGCTTTTCCTAAATATTTCGATCTATCCTCTGCATTTCCGATTCCTCCTTTTCTCCTTTTACTTACTTGGTTTTGCTATTCTGGGTCTCTTTGGTTTATGAGAAATTGCCAAATTGGATGGATATTTGGATTTTTTGGCTTTCTAAATCGCTACTTAAATCCGCACTCCTCAGAAATTATAGCCCTTTACTTTGTCGTCTGGGATTGAATTTCAGTTGTAGATAGTTCGATATTAAGTTAGACAGCGATGAATGCACGGTGATCTTTCGGTGGCTAATCAAGGCCATATCATCTTAGAGTTGGCTCTTTGTCTCTGTGTATATGTGGACGGTGATCTGAAATTGGCTGTCAGAATTAGAAAGCGTTTCACTTTTTTAAAATTTTTTTTCTGATCTATTTTTAGCACTATGCGCGACTATCTCGTAGGGAATGTGGTAGACGGCCAAAATGCACACAAAATCACCCCTTTTCTACTTTTCCCCCCCTTTTCCTTCCAATCTTTGTGGGGGGATGCGGAGACGTGTCATAGCTAATGGGATTAGAGTGCCTGCAAAATAAGGGTCTATCTTTACATTTACAAGATGAATTGTGGTTTTGTTATTGATGTTGCTGCTGCTGCTGCATGTCTCAAATCTCTTCATGATACGACTTAGGATTTGTGAACAAAATCACCCTTAATCCTCCCGTCTTTAGAAAATTTCTTTATTACATCAATTGCGATTGACAAGTTAATCTAATGGAAAGACAACGTTGGTATGTTTATTATGAATCAATTTATTTGAATGATTGACAAGTTATTTCATTATCTTTCATTTTCACAAGTCACATATGTTGTGATTTTCTTATATGTTTGTTCTTTCAATATGTAGGAATCAATTCAAGGATCAGGCATGGCAAGAATCCGCTGCATTTTGCGTGGTTTGGATGTAAAAACCTACATATTTATTTTTGCTGTTGTCCCGATGTGCATCTTGGGAATCTACATTCATGGACAGAAAATCTCTTACTTTCTGCGGCCACTGTGGGAAAAACCACCCAAGCCTTTCCATGTCATCCCTCACTACTATAATGAAAATGTGACAATGGAGAGCCTTTGCAGACTTCATGGCTGGGGAATCCGTGAGTACCCAAGACGAGTTTATGATGCTGTGTTGTTCAGTAATGAGTTGGAATTACTTACCTTACGTTGGAGGGAATTGTACCCGTATGTATCAGAGTTTGTTCTCCTTGAGTCAAATTCAACATTCACTGGATTGCCTAAACCTCTGGTTTTTAGTAGCAGCAGGGACCAGTTTAAATTTGTTGAGCCCCGGTTAACTTATGGGACTGTTGGTGGGAGGTTTAGGAAAGGTGAAAACCCATTTGTTGAGGAGGCTTATCAGCGGGTAGCATTGGACCATCTCCTTAAAATAGCCGGTATTTCAGACGATGACTTGTTGATTATGTCTGATGTTGATGAGATACCAAGTGCTCACACTATTAATCTCTTGAGGTGGTGTGATGACATACCTTCAATCCTTCATCTTCAGCTGAAGAATTATCTTTATTCTTTTGAGTTTCATGTGGACGATAAGAGCTGGAGAGCTTCAGTGCACAGATACCAGAGTGGCAAGACAAGGTATGCTCATTATCGCCAGTCTGATAATCTATTGGCAGATGCTGGTTGGCATTGTAGCTTTTGTTTTCCCCGAATCAGTGATTTCATTTTTAAGATGAAAGCTTACAGCCATTATGATAGAGTTAGGTTCTCTCATTATTTGGATCCCAAAAGAATTCAGGAAGTAATCTGTAAGGGGGCTGATTTATTTGACATGCTTCCAGAGGAGTACACCTTCAAGGAAATTATCAGTAAAATGGGACCAATACCCCATTCCTATTCTGCTGTTAATCTTCCTGCTTACCTTCTGGAGAATGCAGAGAAGTATAAATTTCTCCTTCCTGGAAATTGTATAAGAGAGGGCCGTTGATCTTGGAAAGGAATTTGTAATACCGGCTTCCTGTGAATCTTGTAGCTTGTGCAGCTTGAGGGGACTCTTCATGCGGGTTTTTACTGAAGTATTGATGACCTGGTGTCATTGATGATTTTTTTTGAGAGTTCATTTAGAGTTCTGACAAATTCTTTAGTTCTTGGGGTTGGGGACTTTGTACATAATTTAGAGTCGGGGAGCACAATCATGTGTTTTACTTTGTATTGCGTGTGGCTTATCCCCGTGTGATGATACGTAGAGTAGTGGTATTAAGTTCAGCACCTTTTCCCCATTTGGGAGGTTTTGTTTCGGAGACAAATTTATTAATTTATTAATTATTAATTTTTTCTCAACTGATGCTAAATATATATATATATATATATGTATATTCTCATCTGATTGCGTGGTTTTTAATTTTATGTATTCTAGTCACAACGATGCTGATCGCGTTTTTCCCCCTTATATAAAATGTTATGGTTGCTGTCATGGGCGAGTGTTTCGAGAATCTCACTGAACCATAGCTTATGTGCTTTAAGACGTGCCTTTCTTACCATTAACGAAATGTTGTCGTCCTCGACCATCCGTTTTTCTTGAGCTAAAAGCAAAGTTCAGAGTGAATCTCTTTTATAAGCATCAATTTGAAGTTTATTTTCGTCCACTTTTTCAGTTGAGATTTGAGTTGAATCTGGAACTCGTTACAGTTTTGGCTTGTGGACTTGGGTAACACATTCTAGTTATGATCGTCGTTAGAGAGCTTCGAGGCTTCATGCACAACACAGAGCTTCGAGGCTTCATGCACAACACAGAACTGAAGAGTTTCTGCACAACTTTAGTTAGTGATTGTAGGCTTGTGGCAACGACAATAGGGCCCGTCCATAACCATTTGGATTTTTTATTCTTGGCTAGCTATTTGGTATCTGGATTTACACATCATATTTTGCTATTTGAATAGGCTTTGGATGTAAGTGACCGTACAGGAAAGAATTGTGCCTGCATTAACTGCCCTCAAGTCTTTGCATTTCAATTCATGTCAGCCACTGAAATAAAGGATATTTTATTTTCTCATTCTCGTTTTCTTCTTAAAAAAGAATCATATGTACCCGCGGGTGAAATTCTTTTCTTGAAAGAATTACATTTAATCAGAGCATTTACCCAGATGTGCAATGGCATGCAGAGGTTATTTAAATTTCTTTTTCCAGTGAATGTAAACACGCAGGGGCACGGCCGCGAAGGAATTGGCTGAGATTGGATATAGTGCCTAGTGCAAATAATTTACTCAGAGCTTTCTCAGTTGTTGTGGAAGAATATGATTCACACAGGGTGGACACATCATGAAAGGAATATGATGCTTCTTCTCCCACAAAGAAATAAATTTCTCTTAGGTTATGTAGTTGCTAAGTCAACAATAAATGATGGCCTTTGGCCACAAATTTAAATATCTTTTGTCATATTAAATAGTATTAAAAATTCAATTGTTGCATTTAATCATTCATGCCAGAGGGAATAATACAAAGTGACCGTCGGTTGTCCATTCATCTAAAATAATGAACAAATACAGCATTCAAGTCGGAACTATAGGCCTAATGAGACAGGGCCAAATTTAGAGATAATGTGCAGTGATAATCAACTAATTGCTATCCACGCCTATAAAAAGGCACTCGAATTGAACATCCCAACCCAACACTGATACTTAATTATCAGGTCAGCTTGTTATGCAGATGCGGCACAGCCTTGGGTTTCAGCGGCAGCAATGCTATGGTAGTGAGACTCAACAGGAGAGCTATGAGGTTCATGCGGAGACTTGGAGCTCCATGAACGACCATCACAACCACTTCCAAGGAATGCGCATGAAAAACGGTGCTTGTGTTGATTCTCAGGACTTCCAAAAGCACCGTGGCAGTGGCAGTGGCAGCGGCAGTGGCAGTGGCATGTTTAGGGAAGGCCACCATGGCTATGTCTCCGGTGATCGTGACTTGTCTTTTGGAGGGGCTCCTCTGTTTTCAAACCACCCGCACCACCGCCAACTCCACCAGGGGCATGGCCGCGATTACTTCTCGGAAATGCACAACGGTGCAGGTAAGGTGATGGTGGATGAAATGAGATATGACCGCCATAACTGGGGCGGTGCTGATGGCTTCTGCGCTAGGCCACATGACAGGAACATGAACAACCGGTTTCACAAGGTTGAGTGGAAAGTGAAGGGTGTCTAACTCGTCATCTTCATCAATGCAACTGTAATAATAAATGTGTGCTTGGTTGCTTTGTTTCAGAATCTAATAAAACTTCCACTTGATGGTGCTTGTCACCAAGTCCATGTAATGTCCATGTTAGCCTACTTATCAATGAAAGCTGTACTGGAGTGGTGTGTTTGATAATTACTTCTTTGGATCATTGGCTTTGTCTTGACTTGAGATTTATATATGGATAAGATCTTAAATTTAAGTGAGTTTAAGGTGATTAAGATTATGGCAAAGTTAAACAGGACATTTGGAGAAAGAGTTTGAAGTTAGTTAAAGAGATTATTCAACCTTCACTTATTTTGAGTTTGACATGTTTAATTATTCATTGATGCTTGATTGATTTAATCCTTATTTTCTCCTATGACACAACTTGCAACAGGGAGAGGCACCTCCAAAACTCACAAGGTTAATGCACTTTGAGAATGAGAAGTAATATCTGCCAATCCGGATTCTGGAAGACTTGAATTAGATTCAAATTTATGCTTATGAGTGAGACGACCAACTTCCTCATCATTTGTGTCAACTTGCGTTAGTGATATAATCATTACTTAATTTTCAGAGATTTCACTTTCCAGTAAAAATTGCTCCAATTATTTCTTCTACTCTCATTGCTACAATATACTTAGTGGTGGATTCAGAGATGAAAACACGTCTTACAAATCAGTGAATGGAGAAACAGGGGGCATCTTTATAATCCCCAAAAGGCAAATGTCCTGAATTAGACCATGTCTCAAAAACGTAAAAGCAAAAAGGAATCGGATTTCATGGGTATCCATTGAATTGAATTTGAATTTGAATTCAACAAAGGTGGTGGCGGCTTTGGAATAATTTTCTGGCGAATATCCTGACGTTTCCTTCTCCATCTTCTTCTTGGTGTACAAATGCAACTGCCCAGAAGACTTGCCCCTTTTTTGTTCAAGTTTTCTCTGAATGGGAGAGGTATTAGATTCTCTCTTATCGTAAGGGAATAATGGCTAAAGTTTGTAGTTGTCCATATAAACTATAAATAATCGGGGAAAGATGATAAATCTCCATCCATCACTATAAGATAGAGCAGAGCACGTTCAAGATTCATAGGAAAATGGCATATCAAAACAACAAACACCACAGGAGAAACCGTAATCATCAGCAGAACGGGTGGAGCCCATCCAAGGATTACCAGGTGCATGAGTACGAGGCCATAGAAGAGCCAGAGGTTGGAAGGAACTATTACTTCGGCCCCGGTGGTCATGAGGTGGGATTGAAGAGCGTTGCAGAAGAAGAAGCATGGCCGTCAAGTTTGGCAGAGACGGAGAGGGCTCTGGAACGTTTAAGGCACGGTGCTCATAACAAGAATGAGGACGTGGACCAAGAGGCAGAGACCTTCATTCAGCTGGAGCACAGGAGGATGTACTTGACCAAGCTCCTGTCTACGAGGAATTTCTGATCCTCACCTCTACTGTATAATGCTGCTATATGGCCTACGGGGGATTCATCCGTCCTTCTGCGACTCTATAAATAAGCTACCCCTTCCCCCATTAAATAATTAATGCACATAATTGTCATTGTCATGTAGAGTATTTTAACTGGGATGGGTTATTATATATAAGTTGTAATGTGTATGTGATGTAGGGTAGGGTGTTTGAATTGGGACGTGTTGTTATAAGTTGTAACGTGTTTTGCTGGTACCCGTTGTGCAGTGCGCACAGTGCTCATACTAGATTTTATTTTTCTACACTCTTTTATATATTTATATATATATTTTTAATGGAGCCTCTTACTGCGCGGAATATGCAATTTAGTTGCTGGATTGAAGTGGGGCATATGCAATTAACTGTAGCAAATATTCTCAGTTAATTTCATTGCGTTCAGCTTCCAATTTTTGGTTTGTTAAGCATTTCAATGTCAACGTATATTTTGGGGGAAATTGTGACTGCAAATTGTAATTCAACGTGGGCAAATTCGGTGTAGCAAATTGAGAGATTGGTACAGCAAATATCAAAGTAATTTCCTTATTCCTGGTCTTCAAATTCTGATTTTGTTATCTGGACAAAAATGGGGTTGTTTGGGGTTGAGGATACAATAATCTTCGAGTGTTTGGTTCTTACATGGATGGATCATGGATTTTAGAGGCTGTTTTTCTTTTCCAAAATTCTCGAATTGGTGATGTAATAGAATAATACTATTAAATTCGAGAATTTGTGGAGTAATAGAACAAACAATTTTCTTTTCCAAAATTCTCGAATTGGTGATGTAATAGAATAATACTATTAAATTCGAGAATTTGTGGAGTAATAGAACAATACTAGTATAATTAAAGCTCCAAATTGTTAGCTCAATTAGATGAAATTATCTTGAATTTTGTGGAGTTGTCAATGGGGAGACAAATGTGATATTATTATGTCTTTCCTTTCGATTCAAGTATGATTATGAGCTGTTTAGAGTAGTTTGGATTGTGAATGATTGTGTAAATTGAAATTTATTAAATAACTAATTTGAAACAAAGTATAAAATTTTAGAATATTCTATGCAATGCACTGCATAGAAAAATTTTTAGTTTTTATTGTTTTCCTGATAACAAGAATTTTTTTGGAAAAAAGACAGTTTAGAACTTCTATATAAAAATATTGACAAATGAATAGTATTAGTGTGAAATTCAGTTAATTTGAGTTAAAAATTCAATGTATAGAACTACTTAATTTTTAAATTGAATCCTAAACTGTCTTTTTTTTCTTTTTTTTTTTTGGCCTTCCATGTTCTGTTGATGTAATCAATCCGTTGGTGGGTTTTCTTTTTTCTTGTGCCAAAATTAAACCCCTCTCCCTTGCCATAGCTCCAATTGCCCCTGCTTCAAAGGACACCTTAAACAATTATTTTAGGCATGGATTTAAAACTCTTAATTTTTTTCAACCATTTCTTTCCAAAGTTTTCAAAGGTCGAAATAAGCGCTTTGTTTCGTGGAAGGTACATGTGTGGAGTATAAAATATTTTATAAATTAAATTAAATGAACAAGTATGACGAAACTTTTGAGCTGATCATAAGCGAATCAGAACGAAGCCATCTCTGACCAACATTACATAGTGGTGGTGCCGCCACAGGAAGTATTCATCCAAGGATGAAATAATTTTTGGTTTAGGAGGATAACGTTGCAGAATTGGCTACTGCTACTACTCCTACTCCTACCATGTTCATGGATTTATTTAATTCATTCTAATAAATCCCTCCCAACTTTTCACCATATCCACGCGTAGTAATACATATAAAAGATAGGACGACTTGACCAATTTATCTATCTTATACTTTTCAAAAGATTCCTCCGCCATGGTAATATAATAAATATCTGAACTTTTCATTTAACATTATTTATACGCTTCAGCTTGGCCACCGAAAAAAAAAAACATTGAGCGACTTGGAATCTCTTTCACTTTAACAGTTATCCAAGGTCAAATAACATATTTGTATTCACGCGATGAACGTCTACTTGTTCAATCTTTAGAACCGTACCATGATTACCGTTTTACATTAAGGAATAAGGGTCCCTCAAAAACTCTGGATTTTGTTATTTTATATATATATATATATATATGATGAAAATTAATTGTACTCCTTTATCGTATCAACTTTAAAGTTCCAAGGACAACAACATACAATACAGTGGCGTTATATCTATTCCAAACATCACCAAGGTTGTAATACGGACAGACACTAATAACATCCTAATCTTAACAACACCTAACCGATTGCTGACATTTAATAACATAATGTAAAATATTTACAGTCACAAAATCATCAATCAAAGGACTTGAGACACACTTAGCAATCCCTCCCGTGGCCTATAATATTTTGTGAATTATATTGCAGATACCCATGAAATGAAACCACAAGCAAACACCCTCCTCATTTCACAACTTTCTCTAATATTATTGTTATAGGAAAAAAAGAAGGGAATTTGAGTAAGGGTCCAAAAACGAGAGAAACACAGAATTTAACGTTAACAGGGAATGACCCAACTAAATTAATTAAGGAGCATGTATCCTAAATGGAAACCTAATTAAGAAGTGGAACGACAGAGAGGGCAGGTGGTGTGTCTGTCGAGAAACCACCTGTCCAAGCAAGCTTTATGAAAGAAATGCTGGCAAGACAACTCACTCACCTCTTCACTCCCTTGGAACCCACTTAGACAGACGCAGCACTCCACCGTCCCCCACCTTGTTCCACTACTCCTACCCATGATGCACTTGTACTGAGTTATAGACACCACCCTTCCTCCTCTTCTTCTTCTGAGACAACTCTCCTCATCCTCATCCTCCTCATCAGGGCCTGCCCCCATATTTATAGTCATAGTCATAGTCACATCTGGACTGGAAGAATAGGAGCAAGTGGCACCAACCACTTGGAGAAGAGATCGAAACATGTTCTTCAACAGAGCCACTGATACAACAGTGTTGACAACCAGGGCCGCAAGCAGTCCCTCTGCTGCACTGGGGAAGTTGGACAGTCCCATTCTTATACTTGACACTCGTCGTCCTTCAACTTCAACACGAAGCGGATTCAAGATGCTACTTACGTATAAATAAATCAGAGGAGAAGCGCATCTGCTATGCGAGGCCTGCACGAGCCCACTTGAGTTTTGGGGTGGCTCCTGATACATGAATAATAAACACACAAAGAAGTGACAGAGACTAACCGTGGTTGGAGGAAGTAACCAGAGTAGGGACAGGGGAGTTAACACGTGGCGACCATGTAGGGGTTAGGAAGAAGATGAGTAAAGAGGAGTCGTCACGTGTCCCGGGGGACAGAGCAGTGGCCACAGTCATATTGACTGGTGGCATCCATCCTCACCGCTTCCTTCCTTTTCCATATTGGAAGTTTCTCGGTCTCTCCTACCTCACCTCCCTATCATCCTTCCTCTAACCATTTTTTGTGACCCTTCTTCACTTACTAATTACCATCGCACTTACATATTTGTTACAAGTCCTCTTTTCTCTCTAATTATTAATTTACTTTAATTTATTTTGATCAATTATTAAATTAAATGTTATCATCCTAAATTTCACTATTTTATTATTTAAATATTTATCTAAACTGTCAGGTATCCAAGTAGTCAGCCAGACGGCCTCAGCCGAGAGAGGGGGCCACCTTCAAGTTTGTCACATCTCAACGCCCCCACTACAAATTAAATCTAGCCATCTATACCATTTGGTTGACATGTCAGGACTTATATAGAAATCAACATTAGTTCTAATAATTTATCAATCAGTTTTTAACGAAGTCCCGGTGAACTAGTAATTAAATAAAATTAGAAGAAAGAAGTAATAATTCTTCAATCGAAAAAAAATCAATTAGAACAAAAAAAATGTAGTTTAAAACCTTTGATTGTAGTTTTTAAATTAAAAAAATCATTTAGAGCAAACAGAGAATAAAATTGTTTTGAAAGAAAAGACCTTTTGATATAAATAATTTTGGCTTGATATTTAAAATTCTAAGTTTTTATATTATCAAATGAACTAAAAGACTTTTTTTTTTTTTTTTGCTAATGAAGTAATCTCTTCGCGTTTCGTAGTACTCCGCTTTTGGAAAACCGAGATTATCACTTCCCACTTTGGATGAAAAGGATGCACGCAACAATTTCTTGTTCGAATAGGACAAGAAGCATAAACCGAATATAGATAATAGTGAGATAGTTTCATTGGCCAGATTGTAATTACAGAAGTGATGGTGAGATTAAATCTTCAGCTTAAACTTGTACACCTTCCTCGAAGTTGACGACACGAAACTAATTCTAATAATTTTACCCAAGGAATGACACATGGAATTCTCCCCTTTTTAAAGTAAGATCGTGGAGGTAAGATCGTGGAGTTCTCCATTGAAAGACTGTAGAAAGTTCTCCGCTGTCAAACAGATGTGATAAATTGCCATCACACATGAAAAGCATTCAAAATGGAGAAAAATCTTAACATAGGCTTTTGAAAATGACTAAGTTTTCTTTGGCTCCTTTTGGTTCGCTCCGGGGAAATTGCTCACCCAAGGTTGAGCCACGTCCGTTCGTTGCTCACCGCCACACCAGACTCATCACTGAGTTGACCCACTTTGTAAATAATGACAAAGATGGAACCTTTTCAAAATCAGCAATTCATTGGACTTTTCCTTCCCTCTTCTGCGTTACTAGGCTCCAAGAAGGTGATTACAGAAGTGAATATAATATTATTTATCTTCCCCGATGCACTCACTGTCTCTCAGCACTGGAATTCTACGTTGAAAATTTATCATTTTTGTCGTAACTAGGTATGATTTTACTGTTAGATATATTTAATTAATAATAATATATATTTAAATTATATTTATCTTGTTTACTTAATTAAATATATCTTATCTAAATATATTTAATTAAGAAGAGACTCTTAATAACAAAAAATGATGATGTTTGGTTCAATCTACCAATTTGTTTGGTTATAACCAAAAGGCACTTTAAACTAATTTGTTTCACTGATTGAACCAAACATCATCGTCTTGTGTATCTGGAAAGTGCCTTCCTCACCCACGTGAAGCGATGATGTTTGGTTCAATCAGTGAAACAAACCGTTTCACTAATCCTGAAGGGTTGGGCCGCGTGTGAAACTGGGCCACTTCTTTGGGCTCATTTTGTTTTTATTTTCTGATTTTTGTTTTAGCATTCTGGGCTTGCGTTTTAGGCCATTCTCATTTTAATTTTTTGAAAATAATTTCAACTTGTATTATTTATTTTCCATGCTAATTTTTTTTATTTACTGTTTAGAATCTGGAAAATTAGTTTTGGGTTATTTTCAGTTATTTAGTAACCCAAATAAATTAATTTTAAACAATTGTTGGGTTTTTTAAATAAATAAAATAGCGGGGGAATTTAATTAATTATTTAATCATATTTTGTTTAGTTGATTGAATTAATTATTTAAATTCTCATAATGTTGTACATATACATGATTTTAATTGCACATAATTTTGTGATATTTGTTATTAGCATACTTTTGTTTTAAGAAGTAGTCACAGTGTCCTTGTAAAGTTGCATGCATAATATAAATCACATATGTATATAAAATATTAAATTCTAATGAAATGTGTGATTCTAATTCATCTTTACCCACAAGTAGATAATTATAATTGCATATTTTGTTAGGATGAAATAGATATGGCTTTATGTTTTCTAAATAACCTATAGATATTAGGAAGTATGAATGCATTCTAGTTTCATCATTTATTAGACATAAATATATGTTATGCTAATGTCTTTACCCACATGTAAATATTAGTGATACGATATTTATATAAGTATGTGTTACATTGCTAAATATACATAATTATTAAGGTGATGATTGATTGTCTCAAAAAATTATTATTGTAAGTGTGTTTAATAATTATTTCCCTTGCAGCTCCTTCATCTCACATTCTATTTGAAGTTGGCGGTAAGATCACTCTTGATGGTAGAAATCATGCTGAGTGAAAGAAAGATATTCTCCTTCATCTTGGTTATACGAAACTAGATTATACCTTGAGGATTAAAGAACCTCTAGTGCCCAAAGAAGGCGATAAGGATGCGCAGACCGTGTATAATCATTGGGATCGATCCAACTGCCTTGCCTTAATGTTGATTAAGGCGCATATTAAGAGAAGGATTCGAGGTTCTATTCCAGATTGCCGAACAGTCAAAGAATATTTAGAGGCTATTGACAAGCAGTATACCCCTACAGATAAACAACTAGGAGGGGCTATTATGAGAGAACTTGTTGATATGAAACTTGCAAGTGTGGTTAGTGTCCAAGAACACATTATGGAAATGAGAGACTTGGCATCATAGCTTAGGCGTTTTAAAATGGAGCCTCCTGAGCAATTTCTTATGCAGCTCATTCTGAGTTCCCTTCCTCATCAGTATGAAGCTTTCTATGTCTCTTACAACACACATAAGGAACAATGGTCAATAGATGAATTGTTGGCCATGTGTGTTCAAGAAGAGGCTAGACTGATGAGGAGTGGAAGAGATGCACTTAAGTAAGTGCATTTGGCAGAAAGCTCCAATTCTTGGAGGAAGAACAAGAAAGACAAAAGGAATAAGTCCATTCCTCTGGCTTCTGATGAGAATAAAGATAAGGCCACTTGCTTCTTATGTAGGAAGAAAGGACATATGTGGAATGAATGTCCTACGAGGAAGGCATGGCTTGCCAAGAAGGGTATAGGTAATGGAATTTATATTTCTTGTGTGGCCTATAAATCTCATTTAGTTAGTATTAATTATGACACTTGGTGGATTGAGTGTGGAACTGAAATTCACATTGCTAATATCATGCAAGGGTTTCTCAACAGCAGGCACCCATATTCCAATGAGGAAAATGTCTACTGGGGCAATGGGATGAGAGCCCATGTGGAAGCAGTTGGAACATGCATGATCATTTTATCAAATAAATCAAATTTAGATTTAGAAAATTGCTTTTATATTTCAGATTTTTCTAAAAATTTAGTTTCAATTTACAAATTAATTCCTTTGGGATTTGAATTATTTCTTTCTTCAAATTTGATGAGATTGAATAAAGATTCTTTACCTTTTGGTGATATTTCATTATGCAATGGCTTATTTAAATTACATACTAATTCACCTCAATCTCATGTTGTTATGCATGGTATTAAGCGAAGTATCATAAATGAGAATTCTCTTAGCTTATGGCATAGGAGATTATGACATATCTCTGTAGAGAGGATCAAAAGGTTAACTAAAGATGGATCCTTTCATCTTTAGACTATACAGAAATTGATCCATATGTGGATTGCATTAAGGGAAAGCAGACCAACAAGTCACATAAAGGGGATAAGAGAAATTCTAAAATTTTAGAGATTATTCACACATATATTTGTTGCCTTGATTTATCTTCTCATGGTCAAAAATATTTTATCTCCTTTATAGATGATTATTCACTATATATGTATATGTACTTGCTTTATAATAAAAGTGAGGCATTAAATACTTTTAAGGAATATAAGGCGGACGTAGAGAAACAAACCGGTAAGCAAATTAAAATTGTTAGATCTGATAGAGAAGGTGAATATTATGGAAGGTGCACTGATGATGGACATTTGCTAAGTTTCTTCAAGAGTATGGTATAGTAGCTGAATACACCATGCCTAGCTCACCTGATATAAATGTTGTAGCTGAAAGAAGGAACATGACGCTACTAGACATGGTGAGGAGTATGATAAGCAACTCCAAGCTTCCAGTTTCATTATGGAGAGATGCACTTAGGCAACAGTATATATTTTAAACAGGGTTCCATCAAAGGTAGTTCACAAAACTCCCTTTGAAATCTGGAAAGATTGGAAAACCAGTTTGAATCATATGTGTGTATGGGGTTGTCCTGCGGAAGTAAGAGTGTATAACCCTCAAGACAGGAAACTAGATCCTAGGACCATTAGTGCCTATTTTATAGGCTATGCGGAAATGTCCAAGGGCTATAGATTTTATTGTCCTTCATATTCAATGAGATTTGTGGAATCTAGGGATGCTAAGTTTCTTGAGAATGATATGATCAGTGGGAGTGATCAAGTACGTGACTTAGTCACTGAAGATGATCACATTCAAGAAACCACTAATCATGAAAAAACATCACTAATATATAACACCCATCCTATCGGAGTAAATATGGAATGTGATGCAGTTCCTGAAACTCAAGTTGATAATGTTGGAAATCAAGAACAAACTAATGAACCTATTACTCATAAAGAACAACCACTAGAAGTGATAGAGAATGTTCTTTAAGAACAACCTCAACCTACTCAACAAGTGGAGGTGAGGAGATCAACTAGAGAAAGAAAGTTAGCACTTCCTAGTGACTATATGGTGTACCTTATTGAATCTGACTATGATATAAGTGTCGAAGATGATCCACTCACATTTACTTAGGCTATGCAGGATGCAAACTCTAAATTATGGTATGATGCTATGACTGATGAAATGCAATCCATGGCAAACAATAAAGTTTGGGAACTTGTAGAGTTACCCAGTAAGGCTAAGGCCATTCGCTGTAAATGGGTTTTTAATACCAAAAGAGACTCACAAGGTAACATAGAGTACTGCAAGGCAAGATTGGTTGCCAAGGGATTCACTCAAAAGGAGGGAATTGATTACAAGGAGACTTTCTCACCTGTGTCCAAGAAAGATTCTTTCCGTATCATCATGGCATTGGTAGCTCACTTTGATTTAGAGTTACATTAGAGGGATGTTAAGATTGCATTCCTCAATGGGGATCTTGAGGAAGAAGTCTATATGAAACAGCCTGAGAGATTCATTTCTGAAGGAAATGAACATAAAGTTTGCAGGTTGAAGAAGTCAATATATGGTCTCAAACAGGTTTCACGATAATGGTATTTAAAATTTCATGAGGTAATCACATCTTTTGGTTTTGTTGAGAACATCATGGATCAATGTATATATCACAAGGTCAGTTGGAGTAAGATCATATTCTTGATCTTATATGTAGATGACATACTACTTACCACTAAAGATTTGGGGTTGTTGTATGTGGTGAAACAATTTCTCTCCAAGAATTTTAAAATGAAGGATATGGGTGAGGCATCCTATGTCATTGGCATTAGGATACCTAGAGATAGATCTCAAGGTATATTAGGATTATCTTAGGAAACCTATATCAACAAAATTCTTGAACGATTCAAGATGAAGGATTATTTATCTACTCCAGCACCTTTTATGAAAGGGAACAAATTTAGTCAGTTACAGTGTTAATAATGATTTTGAAAAGAAAGAGATGGAGAATATTCTTTATGCCTCAGCGGTTGGAAGCTTGATGTATGCATAGGTTTGCACAAAACCTGATATAGCTTTTGCTGTCGGCATGTTAGGAAGATACCAGAGTAATCCAGGAATGGATCATTGGAAGGCTGCAAAGAAAGTTTTGAGATACCTTAAGGATACTAAATAATACATGCTTACATACAGGAGATCCGACAATCTAGAAGTTGTTGGGTATTCAGACTCAGATTTAGCAGGATGCATTGACACAAGGAAATCAACATCTGGCTATATCTTTCTGTTAGCAGAGGGAGCTTTATCCTGGAAAAGTACCAAACAAACACTAATAGCCACCTTGACTATGGAAGCTAAGTTTATATCATGTTTTGAGGCAAGTTTCCAGGGAATATGGATTAGAAATTTCATTGCTGGGCTTAAAATTGTGGACTCAGTCTCTAGGCCAATTAAAGTGTTATGCGATAATACGGCTGCTGTGTTCATGGCTAAGAATAATAAAAGTGGAAGTCGAAGCAAGTTCATCGACATCAAATACTTAGCCTTGAAAGATATAATTAAAGAAGGTCAAATAATCGTTGAGTACATTCAGACGAAAGAAATGTTAGCTGATCCGTTTACTAAAGGGATGCATTCAAAGGAGTTTAAGGATCATGTGCCTCATATGGGCATTAGACTTTCACTGATCTAATCGAGCTATGTAAAGTAATGAAATTTCAATTTATGATTTATTATCTCATGTTTATATAGTATACATTCTTGTTGAGATAAATAAATATTGATTTAAGAACCGAATAAATATTCTGATTTATTCATAAAGTAGATATCCCATAAAGTAAGGATACTACTTGTAATACATAGAAGATAATACTCACATTTAGAGGACCTACCACTATGATTTATGTAGTATTGCTTAAATATCTCTTGATATATCAACTGACATATTATAACCGGATCAAGTGGGAGAATGTTAGATATATTTAATTAATAATAGTATATATTTGAATTTATTTAAATTATACTTATCTTATTTACTTAATTAAATATATCTTATCTAAGTGTGATTCTTATCTTTAATAAAGATAATGTCAGTTGAGTGATTTTAGGAGATAAGAGATAAAACAATTAATATTGTGTTATCTTTATTTGAATTTGAAATTCAAATTAAAATATAAAATAACTATTAAATAACCTATAATGGCTAAGCTATTTAATAGGAGACTGAGTAAAACATCATATACAACTAATTCCCAACTACCATCACTAAGTCCAAACACTAGTTAGAAAAATCTCTTCTCATCTAATTTCTTCTAACTAATTTATTCTAACTAATTTATGTGTTTTCAGATCTTTGATTTATTCATAATTCGAGTAGGATTACTCAATCAGATTTTTTATAACTATAGCGAGAGATATTTATGATCATTACTTATTACTATAAGTATTTATGATAATTACTTATTCCGCCGCGAGTTTGTAAAAAATTTATTTATATTTATATATTTATATAAATCTATTTCTACATTGACATAACTAATATTACAAACATAATCTTGAGACGGCTTGTTAAAAATGTCTCGTAACAATCTAAGCACAACAGGTGGTGATGTCTGCGTACAATATCAAATTTGGCCGTTGTCCTCAATTAGCTGTCGAATTAGAAATATCAATGCCCATGGCCTTGTAATACGCGTTTTCTGCGCTAGTCAGCCGACTCTGGAACATTGTCCACTCCTTTCTACACCTCTCCCTCACCTGCCAACACAACCACGATAACAACTTCATTACAAAACAGAGTTCCAACATTATGGTAGAATTGTTTTATTTTGGAAAAATAATCAAATCGTCATTTGGCCCTTGAATCTGATGTCTGATGTACTTAATCAGCCAGCACATGTCTCACAAAGATCAACCAAAAAAAAAGTGGAACGGTGTTAAACATACCCCCTGCCAGGGTGCCTTCCCAGTTTGCGTTTCTCCCTGCCATGCACATAAAAGCTTATAAGCTCCATCCCGCACCTATTATGGCATTAGATAAATCTTACAAAAATAACCATGGCAAGGCAAACATATTACCTGATTCCCTAGCGTGGGAACACCTTGGTGAATGATCCATTGAGAGTCAACTACACCGATCTTTTCATGGGCAGGCTATATCAGAGAAAGAAGGTATTAGTTTTGAGTTCCAATGCCTATAACAACTCATAATTGCAAATTCTCTCATTTCTTTCCCCTCTCTGCGTTTGGTTTGCACATCTCCTAAGGCCAATTTAATAGCCAATAAACTAGATGAAGCAATGGCGTAATGGATTCCCTCACCTCAACGCATTTTCTAAGGGCGAAGTCAAGACCCCAACCATGGACCAGGTCATTCTGCAATATCCGGAGCCATCATGAATTATTATAAGAGATAACTGTTTGCTTAAACAGAAGTTAAATAATTATCAAATTAAAATTAAGAAAATAAAAAATATGTGGCAGAGTAACAATCGAAACCTGAATCATATGCCACACACAACGCCATGCATCCCGTGAAAACACAGGAGCCATAATCTCAACAAAGCTGTAATCACACAACAGAATGAGATATAGCATCAAGAACCAAATAAATAAACCAATAAGACTTCAGCAGATAATTACGCTGCACAAGGAGGCAGATGAGGGTCAGTGCACCATCCTGGTTTCTCCTCTGTTTCTCTATTTCAAAAACAAAAACAAGATAAATAGTTAACGTACATCCTATTGTGTAACATGCACAACAAGAAAACTGATTCAGGATTCCCATCATTCTTACTTGTGAACTTCACGATCACCTCTTCTCTTTGTCATCTGCCATGTCAACCCTTTATTAGGCTCCAAGCCCGGCTGTGAAATCTCCAAGCCATGCTTCCTTACCAGTTTTAAGTATCTACAATTGTAACGACAGCAATATATAAAACTTCAGCTAATGGAAAGTAGAACCTTGAGGGAAAAAAATATTTTATAACAAATACTCACTCCTCTGCATTGAAATGCTCAACCCCCAGGTCTTCATCCCATATAAATATGTAGTCATATGGTGCCACTATATCTGGATGCAGAAATCGTTTGGCGTACCACCTAAGAGGGGAAAAAACCAAAAGGTCAATATCATATCATAATTGAAATAACAAACCACTTGTAGTAAAAGTACACAGTATTAGCTACAAAAGGCCCAGTGAGCAAGAATTGAGAGCAAGAAGTAGTTCCTTACCATTTCGTCTGTTTGCGAGCACTCACATGAATAGCCCGCTTTGACCACTCAAACTCATCCCATTCCGTAGTTCGTCCATCATAATGAAATAGAAGGATCGTGAAATTCTCTGAAAACTGCTCAAATAATACATCTGGTTACAAGAGAAATAGACGAGTATTTGCAGCCACAGAGGGGAAGATAATAATTTAATTTAGATTTAGGAGAATTGATTTGGGAGAGCAAAATATGTTTGGATTTTGTTAAGTGAAAAAATACCAAAAAGTATGTCAAATAAAACAATCAAGGGCAATTAAGCAAATATGCTGCATGGGGAAGTTTAAATAGATTCTGGAAGCTAAGAGCACCATTTTTCACTTCTAATATTGGATTCCATAATCAATTTTCATATTTTTGCAAGCATACAGCATTCTAATTATGCCTGCCTAGAAAATGTGAAAATTGATTATACAACCTCCAAAATTTAAACCAAAGATGCACAGAGAGAGAGAGAGAGAGAGAGAGAGAGAGAGAGACCTTTTTCACTGCTGCATCAATGTTCTTTTTCTGATCATAGCCAACAGTGAAGGTTACAAGATACTTTGGCTTGAAGGTCAAATCCTGCAAGAGGCATCTTAATCAAATGCTCTAAATTTCAATAAATTCAAAACATAAAAATCAGATGATCAGAGGCACCTCCAGTCCAAGGGCTATAATTTCAAAATATAAACAACAGCAAAAAATAAAACTAGAAGGAAAATATGTGTGTGTGTGTGTGGTAAGCTACTTGAGTTTTCTTTACAGCCAGATTCCTCAAGTCGTCCTCAATTTTGGACATGGTAGGTTTTCTTCATAGATGTAAGCAGATAACTCAAAATAATATTATCAACCAAATGTAAGATATATTTTACAAGTTTAACAAACAATCGTAAAAGGATTAACTGGATCTTAATATGCCTTTAGAAAAAGACTTGCTTTCCATGCGCTCTTAAAGAACAGAGTAATAGTTTTTCTAATCACAATTGGACATTGAGGCCATATTTTGCATATAAACTGTTTTAAGATACACACCTCACTGGGCTTACCCCACAATCTACGAAAGTAAAAGTCTGACTCAGCTTCAACAATTCCAGGAGGTAGTCTTTCAGCACCTCTTGGATTTGACGGAACCCAAATCTGCAGGAAAACATGGAAACAAGAAACATGTTGTAACAATTCTTGATTCTCATATTGCGATTTCCTATTTTCTTTCTCCTCTTTTGTAACGCAACCAGAGCATCTGCTTCTAATATCTTCTTCTCTTCTTTACATTAGAATATCAGTTGAGAGAGCAAATTAGCAGTTGAACATATCATAAAAGTTGAGACAAGTAATTAGACCAAAAACTGAATTAGCAGTTGTTTGCAAGACTGTGCTGAAATTTGAGATTTGAGAGAAACCCATCCGATTGCTTATTTAGTTCCTAACAATTACAGTGGATGATAGACTTTTGTTTCATAAGGTGGGGAATGGGAGGTACACAACTGTAAATCTTTCTAAGAACATAAATGGCTAAACTAACTACAGAACCTACCACTTTTTCTTTCTTTCTTCTTCTTCTTCTTCTTTTTTATTTTTTGGGGGGTGGGGGGTGGGCGCCAATAAACCTACCACTCTTTCTGCACATCAATTGTTTAGTGGATTTCAAAGTCCCCTCGACTTAGTCTGGAGAACCTATCTACTAAGCTAAGACTCAAAAAGCAAGATGCTCAAAACTTTTAAGGGTATAAATTAACCAAGTGATGGGATTTACTTCATTTTGCTCACCCACTTAACTCTACTGCCTTCTTTGTATACCCCATCTCCATCCAGTAAATACTTTCCATGAATCTTTGGTGAAATTATGGACCTAGTTACAATTCAAATCTCTCTTCCCTCTCAGTCAAAGAAAGTATATACCATATAGTCACTAACTTACCCCCATTAACATTTTACAGCCTTTAATTATGCGGACAGGGCATGATGTGTACCTTTGTACCATTTAAATATTGATCTTGTGATGGGCTGCGGCTATTATTCTTTGTAGTTGACCAGGGAGAGGCACCTGTATATCTGTCTTCAATGTAAGAGAGGTCAATGGAGGGAAGAAGGCCAGATGGAAGATTAAACTGCAAAACATTAATCTTTGTTAGGATATTATGCTTTTTACCATCAAATCATAAATAAGTAATCACTAAAGTATAAGGTACATCATTAGATCGGAAGACAAAACTCAGTCTGCACCTTTGTTATTGACAACGTTGGAAATGATACTCCAATAAAGAAGCCAAAAATTACTCCAACAAAAGTTGTTACAATAAGCCTCATACTTTCACTTGGTTTTCTATTAGTTAAGCTGCAACCAACAAGATGCAACTGTCACTTGATTGTTGTTGACAACATTGAACTAGTAAATATAAAATTTCTCACAATAAACAGAATAACAAAGTTTGTTTCTCCACTGATCAGACCTGCGAGTAGCTGTCCCCATTGTATTGAAACTTCAAACCGTATGTTTGTAAAAATATATACAGAAGCTATTCTTCACCACCTAGTGAGTGGTATTTATGCCCCATAAAAGATGTATAGGCTCTGGTCAAAAGAATACAGGCCCTGCTGAAGTAACAGAGAAGAAAGAAATAAACATGCTATGCAACAGAACCACGTAACGTCTCCAAACAAAGAAAAAGGAAAAAATACACCACAGTAGTGATCTTATGAGAGGAAAGATGTGTATTTCTGCTGAAAATCCTCCAGATATTTCCCCGTATTCCAGCATATTTTATAGTCAGAAGAGTTTTCTATAGGAAAGGTGTCCCACAAATCAAGTAAGGACACCTCAAATGACAATTTGGGAGGAAGGACACCTCTATAAAGCACAGCTTATAAATGTGCTACAAGAAATAGCAAAATAACTAAGATTAACAGTCTCTCATAAAAAAAAAAATAAAAACGAAGATTAGCAACCATCCATTCTTCAAACTACATGATTGAACTGTAGGCAAGAAAAGCATGTGACCTTTCCCAATGAACTCCGCAAGTAACTCTAGAGGGCGGGCATACATGTGCGTCTCTTTGACAAAAATGAAATGCAAGGCAACTAGATGATATTCCCAACCTCCTATGTCCAAAATTACCCAACCATGTGGCAGTTTCTAATTATATCCAATGCTGTAAATAACAATCTCCCTCCCACCCACACCCACCCCCCCACCCCCCGGGGGCGGGGCGGCCCCCCCTTCCCCTCCCTCTTTCCCGAAAAAGGGAAAAAGGAAAAGCGTAGTTGACCAGTAAGACAAAATAGTTGTCACAGGTAAACCGAAGAAAACCTACAGCAAAACTAGCAGAGTCAGCTCAGATCGTTTTTTTTTTTAAAAAAAATTACATCGCATTGGTTGGAGAAATTTTCGCGATAGAAAGCGGCAACCAAAGTCGATTCACCCAATTGGTTGGAGAGTTTTTCGCGATAGAATGCGGCAACCAAAGTCGATTCACCCAAAAAAACTCCCCACAATTTGCATTTGAAGGAATGTGTAGTCAATACCTAGCAACTTGCGACAGAAAATCTCAAATTGCCAGCAAACGAGCTGAACGATGAGATACAAACGAAAGAAGGCAGCGACTAAAGATTGCTTGTACCTTGCAGGTTGGCAACTTAAAGCTGAAGGTCTATGCCTTAAGCCCTTCAGAAAAAAGATCGTAGCATTTGCTTTACCAAAAAAAAAAATCGTTACACTTAAGAAACATAACATTTTATTGGGTGCAGTTGAACGGACGATTGTTCTGGTAACGGGTTTGAAAGAAGGAGAAATCGTATTCCAGTATTTGTACTTTGTTTAGATGTCCGTGGAAAGCGCAAACAATAAGAAAGGGTAAGCAGCAGTTAGTTAATAATCAGAGAGAGTGAAGCTTACCTGTAATTGCCCTAAGAACTGAGGCAAGATCTGACAGGAATTCTGGCGGAAAGCTGAGAATCAGAGGGAAAGATAACACTGGGGTACGAACTGAAATCTGAGGTGCGAATCGACCCTTCCAAGGGTGAGAGGAGAAGCCGCATAAACGAGAAATTTACCGGCGAAACCCAAATAAACAAATAACAAAACGGAATAATGTCTGAGGTTTGGGATTGCAGCAGTAGCAAACAAGATCTTGGGATTTGACCAGACCAGCGGTGGGGAACAAGTGAGATGATCGTGTTTTTGTTTTGGTTTTGGAATTGCCTTCTTCCTTAGAAGAATAAACGCTCCGAAGGAACACCAGCTTTGAATGAATTTAACGAGACCAAAACTCGTTTCTTTTCTTTTTTTTTTCCCCTACCAAACAAAACAATGGGGGTGATGTTTTGCCTGTGCGGGAATTTAGGTGGGATTGAATCCAGCAAATTTAGGCGACTCTTCAACCCTAGTCACTAATTGATACTTCTGAATTATCCTTTCTACCACTTGACGAGTTCGTTGTAAAACAGAAAGGGATAAACTGAGATATTGTTGGTATTTCAATTTCTATTTATTTTTTTAATACATAGACCAAAAAGAAACAATTTTCAATTTACTGCTCTTTTTTCGAGTGAAAGGATTTGATTATTCGTCTTGTGGTCGTTTCCATTAAGATTTTTAAATAAAATATATTATTTTATCATATATATATATATATAACATTTTATATTTATAATGAAACTGCTATTAATCTCAATTTATTATAAACATTAAATAAGTAATTAAATTTTATGTACAAATTACAAAAGACACTTGTTTTGTGGTGACTAGACTATAATGTATGTACCAATCCTCACAAAAAGGAAAAAAAAATGTAGCTTAATTTTTACATGGTAAGCAAATGTATCTTAATTTTGAAGGAAGATGCAACTCCCTAACCAAATGGAAACCCTTTTCTGTGACCTATGAGGATGAAGTGGTGTGCATTAACCATGAGGACAAAGAAAGTTTGACAGCAGCTTTGCTGGTAATCAATTCCCTGAGCCATTCACACACACCTCGTGGACAATAGGTATTTACTAGTAAGCCATTAACCCAAATAGTGTCACCACACCCCGGGAAAGACGGTGGTGACAATAGGTAGGCATATTAGCATTATACATACAATAATTATATCATCCAGCACGCAAATTCGACCTAGCCTATATACCACTTCACTTTTTATGGTAAGTTTCACCAATGTGTTTGTAAGTTTTTTCCCTTTTTTCTCGATTCCGCAAATTTAATGTAGTTCCTAGCTTGTGAGGCGTGGAAATGGACCATTCCAGTTTCCAAATTAGTAGCATTACTATTCGTATTGAACATGTTTTGATCCATTTACGAACCTTTAAACCATTTAATTTAATTTAATTACCACTATAAGTAGGATGAAACTGACATATATATATATATATTGATGTAGTATTATTGTTTATAAATTATATTCAAACCCTTTTGTGGTATTATATTATATTAGATTATATTATATTGCTCTTGATGACTTATCTGAGACCAATTCATCGCCTCTCAACTCTTCGCCAATGACACATTTCGTTTAATTATGTTTCCACGTCGCCATAGCATCTCAACAAAATTTCCAAACCATTATATGAATTATAATTACACCTCTTTCCTCCAGAATGATTAAAGAAAATCAACAATTAATGCTATATATTTCCCAGGTCCTTAATATAAGTTATTTTTAATTATTTTATTAAAATTAAAAAAAAATTATTACATTATTAAAATTATCTTAAAATTAATATATTCTTCATCTTTACCCTCTAATAAATACTATAAATTTAAATAATTTACTTTCTCTCTTATAATTATATAAGGACATTTTGAAAACAAAATACTTAATATTTCAAAAACTTATAGAAGGTGATTTATATTTAAGACAACAAAATGCTTCTAGAACGTAACTAATAAAAAAGATCAGAGAAAATATATATATATATATATATATGAGTGAAATCAAGCAGGACATTGCAGCTTCATTACGTTTATTGAATTCAAGATCATCAATGTTAGAATTTAAGGAATCCTTCCGCCTGTGTCATCGCCTACATTTCCTGCAAAAAGTATGGTTGGACTTAGGATGACATAAAATAGAACAGAGTATACTTAATTAAAATATTACTCCCTGGTCCTATATATAATATCATTTTAATCGAATCACGTGAATTAAGAAAGGGAGTTAAAACTAATTAACTATCTCGATTTCTCCGAAAATTTCAATATTTTTTCAAAACTACCCTTATTTAATGTCTCTCTTTTTCTCTTTGAATGCATTAAATAGGGGCATTTTTTTGAAAATACATAATAAATACCACCTCGTATATTATAAAGGATCTTATATTTAGAATCAAGACAAAAAGTCCTATATATAGGACCGGAGGGAGTACTCTATTACCAATAGTTACATGTGTTTATTGCCTAATGCAGCCATCTACTGTACGCCAAATTCTATTGACGGATGACCGTTTCATTCGCCATAAAATTCAACCCATAATTGCTGTGTGATGCATACATAACTCTCATGACTTGTACATACTTATATGCTTTGACTGGGTCATCATAAAATAGAGTAGTTGATTTTAATGAGTCTCTCTCATTCCTCCAACCAAGCAATGCTAAGCCGTGTGGATCATCATAAATTTATAATGCAGCGTTCCACATCTTATTTTCATGTTCCAGAATTTTCTTATTATTGCAATTTTGTTAGGTTTAAGTCATAATTATTTTAGTGGTATCAGGTGGGGTTTGAGCTTTCCTTTAAACAAAACACCTATTTACAGTTTCCTTTCACGTTTTCAAAAGGTTTTATTTCAGTTCCTCTGTAATATATTATTATTTCAATAACATTATTTAATCAATCCACAGTCAATAAAACGAATATTTAATTTATATTATATAGTGATAACTAAGAAAATCTATTAAACTCATGTTATATTCATTATATATGATAATAGATTGATATAAGAATACTATTGTTAGTTATTTATTCGTAAATGAATAAATTAAAAATATTATTATGTGAATAATTAAATTATAATTATTTTATAAAATTAGAAAAAATACTCCATCTTCAACATCGAAATGGAGTCTCAGTAGTTTTGATGCACCAATACTTAAAAAAAAACATACTCATATCTAATACTCCCTCCGGTCCCTATTATAAAATATTTTTAACTACTGCATGTAGATTAAGAAAAATTGGTTACAGTCTAAAATTAATGAAAAAAATTCTGACATTCCTATTTTGCCCCTAAGGAGAGAAAAAAATACATTAAATTAATAATGATGTAGGAGGAGAGAGAAGTTAATTGAGACTTGTAATGAAAGCATTCAATAGAGGTAAAATTGAGACTAAAATTAAATTTATTACTTAACATCTTATATTTTGGACCAGACAAGTTTTCTAAATAACACCCTATAACAGGGACCGGAGGGAGTATGTATTAGATATCATACGCATATCATACTTTACGATGCGTATCATATATATATTCTTAATTTTTCTTCTTTAAAAATTCTAAAATAACTTAAGATTTTACAGAAAAACTTAATTTTTAATTTCTTCTTTTAGATACTTTTATATTAATTTTTCAATTTTTTTCATTTTTTTATCTTTAATACATTAATTTGTTGAATATATACATGAATTTTATATGTATATTTCTCATATTCATATATTAAAATTTTAAAATTTGTCATATTTCATATATTATATCGTATCATATTTGATATCCGTATCCGTATCTATGCATCATAGCCCAACACTCTGTTTTCACTTTTCTTTTCTTTTCTTTTTTTAAATAAGTTGTGTTTTGACTGTAAACCTTCAGGGAAAAATATATATATATATATATATCCAACAAGCCACTTGGGAGACCTAGACTAACAAATAGTAATTTTGTGGTTTATTGACTTATGTTGGGCTTTGTACTTTGTTTTGAAGATGTTATTTTGAGGACTTGTATTAGGTTTTGTGCATATAATATTATTTTATTTTTTTAGTTTAAATTCAGATTTTGAATTTTTCTTGTTCTCAATTACCCCACTTACTTTTTTTGCCAAAAAAAAAAAATTTAACCCACCTACTTCAATTAATGTCTTTCTTCTCTCTCACTTTTGCACGGTCTCTTTCTTTCTTATCTCTCATCTCTTACACTTCCTTTCTAACTAATTTCGCTTTCTGAACTCAATGGTAGCATCTCTTTCATCCTCACACTTTCGCCATCCTAATCTTCCTCCAACCTTGATGTAGCAGCTACAATCTATGTAATTTTGCTTCTTGATCCTAATTTTTGGTGTCCATATTGGTTAGCCGTGGTCTTCATCCATTGACACAAACGAGGATCAACAAGTCTTTGCTACCAAAGTGTTGATAAACCTGAGTTCTTTTGTCGCACTTAGAAAAATGCGACGAAAGGAAAAGAGACAGAAGTGAGACAAATTGAGTTTCCTGATGAAAATCGACCTATAAGGAGTCGCAACTAAAATTTTGAGGAAAAATCTTAGAAAATCAAATTAGAAAGGGAAAGGATGGTCTACGTAGTCAAAGTTGGATTTGGAAGTCGATTGTGTGTGGAAAAGGTATTAGGCACCCCACAACACCCGTTCCTAGGAACGGTTACCTTACATTGATTGTGCAAATTAATATGGCTTTAAAAGCATTTTGGTTTTCCTTTTATCATTCATATGCAAGAATAAGGGTAGAGAAAAAAAGAAATTAAGGAAATTTGGGAAACTTGGAAAACAAAATAAAGAGAATAAATTAAATTAAAATTAAGAAAAAAATGGAAAAAAAGAAATTGAGAAAATTAATTGGAAAATATTTGTTAAGAAAATTTAATAAAATGAATTAAGAAAATAAATTTATTTACAAGGGCGGGTTTGACCCAAGATCAGAGCCTGGGGCCAACGTACCCTGCGATGGGGATCAAAGTCTACGTAGTTTGAGCTAAAAATGTGTGTCAATTGGTGGACATTTTTTTATTGTAATTTCATATAATTTTGAAATAGGAAAAAATTGATTGAAAATAATTCACCTTTTTGTAAACCAAACGATTTTCTAAAATTTGGATGGATGGGTTTTAATTTATCAAAGATGACTTAATTTTACTTACTTACTCTTATTTTGATTTTGTTCAAAAATATTTTTTTTACTTTCTTTAATTTTTGAAAATACTTTTATTTGATTTTTGACTTTTGAAAAATCATCATATTTTTTATACTTTTGAAAATTTTCCTTTTTAAAAAAGAAAACTAATCTACCTATTGCAAACTCACAATCATGCCCGATAGATCGATTCCTTAATTACCTACGAAAGTTCTAAATCTTATGGTATAAATGTTTTATTATATTTTCAAGATGATAATTTAAAAATTACTATTATTTGTTTTCCATATAATGACTATTGTATTTTTATTTTTTTTGGGAAATTCATAAAATAGCTATTATACTATTATTATTCATTTTTTATGAAATGCAATTATTTTCTTAAAGTGAAATCATTTAACCGGGGTCTACGCGAACTCGCAATCTTGAGTGACAACTCAATTAACCAAAATATCTGCGCGGGTTCCGAAAGCCTCACGTGGTGTGGTTTCTAAGTCAATTATTTATATTATTATTATTATAAAAAATACTTAATATTGTTATTATTTAAAATATTTCAAAATATAAGCACATTTTATTGAAAAATTATACAAAGAAGAGTCATTTGTTTCTTTTAATAAACATGACTCACTTAACCAAATCATGTGTCTACATGGGCTTGCAGACTCACACGACAACATGATTAATAAAGATGCCTGCATGGGTTCCAAAACCTCATGTGGCGTAATTGTATAAGTAAATTACTATTTGTTTTATTTTATTTTATTATTATTTTTTAAGGGAATTCTTAACAAATAGGTCATTGGATCTTTTAAACATGTTTCACTACTTTAATTTCAAAGGTGAGGTTTATAAAAATAGATTAAAAAAAGATCAATTAAAACAGACTAACTAAAGGAGATGTACAGCTCCCACATAGTTATTCACAGTAACAACAAAATCCTAGACAAAATATTAGCCTGAAACCTTCCTTCTTCACAAGTTAGAAATTCAAGAGGGGTCAAATGTCATAAGAACCAACTATGAATAATCTTTAATAATTTCATGAATCACAATAGTAAGGCAGAGCATGCTCAGCATTTAATCTATCCCCCAAAATTATTCAGGGCATCAAATTTGGATACAGCATGCATACTTTTTTTAATACCAAGCCATCACTAGGAAAAGGAAAAAAACAACCACATTCAAGTTCACAAAGGAGTCAAACTACAGGGGCTATCGAATAAAAACACAGCTGGATTTTCCTCAAAACTTCGGATTCCATACCAGGAAAGGTATTTCCTATGAAAGATTGCTCAAAGCCCAAACCAAACTTGTTACTAAGACTAACACGGTTTCTGATTTCCAACAACCTCGATGCATAAATGAACAATTCATTACTCAATATAAGCACAATGGATCTTTACAGTAACAAACTATGCAATCATCATCACAGGTTCAACAAATACATGGCTAGGGGACCTTGTTTTATACCTCCCAACATGACATGCTAAACCCAAAGTTCTCCTTAAACACACTAAATGCATAATCTAAAAGCTTAGAGGCATATACCAGTAAACACTGTGGTACCAAAAGAAGGATCCTTGAACAAAAGGTCCTAAGATACAGACAATAATACTCCATTTATAGCCGTACATTCATCTTGGGAAGAAACCGTGATACAACAACTCTTAGACAATTGCCAAACACATTTAAAGGAATACATTTTGTGTTCTAAATACTAACATACTAACGAGGGATTTCACCCAAGGTTGGAAATTCAAACATTTTCGAATATTTGACAAATACATAAAAAGCATCGCATATCATGTTTTTCTGTCAAGAATGCTAAAGTCCCAACCAGAAATTTGAACCATAAAACTCAATGCACCCACAGCAAACATGACTGAAGGTTACCCAGCATTTTGACTCATCATGGTAACAGCTTCATTTCCTATTAGCAAGAACGAAGCAAATAGAAATGGAAGAATGTTACCTCAAACTTTCATGGTTCGAATTCCTTTCTCTGACTATTCTACCTTCTTTAATTTTCGCGATCCCCTT
Source organism: Adenanthera pavonina (assembly GCA_026686845.1). Lineage (NCBI taxonomy): Eukaryota > Viridiplantae > Streptophyta > Magnoliopsida > Fabales > Fabaceae > Adenanthera > Adenanthera pavonina. Next base: position 31,872,704 of record JAIVEN010000019.1, read on the forward strand.
CACTTCTCGGCGTGGCTTTGTTCACGATTTGCCTTTCCTTCGTGCTCTCCGACTTGGTCTCGCTTTGTTGCTCTCTTCTTTCTTCGTACGTTCTCTCCTTCCTTTTCTTCTTGCCCTCGACATCCTCTTCTTTTTTTTTTTAGTGTTTTTCCTACCTTGAAATTTATCAGGATCTCTCTCTGTCTCTCTAGGGATTTTTTGACTCCTCTCTCACCCACGGCTCTCTTTGTTTTTTCGTCCGAGCCTCGGCTTCCCTCTTCCTCTTCGTGCTTGCCCAAACTCCCTTTGCCATCGTGCTTTGTCCCTTTGGTTGTCCCCCCGGACTCGCCTCCTCAGCCTTCTTTTATAGCAACTTTGCGAGTGGCTTCTTGTCCAAAACCAAGCATGTTACCGCTTCTTCCTTTCCCTCTCTCACTCGTGCTCTGCTTCACTCTGTCTCAGCTGTCCTTGAGGCTCCCTCTGTTTCTCTATTCTTCACGCATGTCTCCCTCTGCCTTTTCCATGCTTGCATGTTGCTGCCCTCTCAAGCTTTCTCTACACCTCTGACTTCTTGCTCGTGTCTTCAGCTCCCTCACTTTCGCTCTCGCCCACGAAGCAATCGTGGCTCCTCTGTCTCGGCCGTGCCTGAGCCCTTAATTAGGGTTTAGGTCCTTCTAGGGTTAAAACGCTGAGTTTTAGCATTTCAGCCCCCTCTTTTTTATTTTAATTAAATTTTTTTAATTACTTAATAATTTTTATATTATTTTATTTTTTAACAAAATTTTTTGATTAGTTTTTTTTTTATTTTTTTATTTTTTTATTCTATGTTATTTTTGTTTATTTTTTGTTTAAGACTATAAAGATAGGATTTTACTTTTACTTATCCTAAATGATTTGATTTATTTAAAAACTACAAAAAGGGATATGATTTTGAAACTTCTAAAGGAAATGAGATTGGATTTGGATAGTGATTTTTAGATTTTAGAAGATTTGCATTTATCTTGAAATTAAATGATAATTATTAATTTCCTTACATAAAAGGGAATTTTTTTCAAATTTCTTTTGTTTTTCCATTTTTTATATTTTTTAAAAATGTCTAGACAAAATGGGTGTTCACATCTTTCCTCTAATTTGTTGTAATTTGTTAAATTTCTTACTCAATGTTACTCTTTTATGTTTTTGCTCACAGTTGCCTCGTATGCCTTGGGTCTTTGAATATTGGGTTTAGATTTCCATTTCTCTGCACCTTTACTCTCTCTTCTGACATCATTTTATAGGATTTGCCTAGGTTTTTTGTGTATTTTTTTTAAATTAAATTTGATTTATTTCATTATTTTATTTTTTGTTTCCCTCCATTTTTTTTTTGGTTTTTGAATTGCTTAAATATCATTTTCGTTTCCCTCAATATGTGGTAAATAAGTCTTTACCAATGTGTTTTATTATAGTTCCTTGGTTTACTAGGCACACCAAGTTAAGCTACTTATAGTGAACACAATATATTGTAAGGATCTTCTAACTAGCTCATGTTTTATGCTTGATGTGTGTCATATACTGTGAGGAGCTATTCTGTATGGTGAGTTGAGATTCTACAATATTGTCTATTGGTGAGACAACTATTTTTTGTTGTAGTATATTTTTATTGGCATCATATGAAATTTCGTTATAACTTATAATATTTTTCTATTAGTGTGACAAGATTTATAGGACTCTTAGCAGATTATTTAGATTTTCTATTGCTATTTTTTTAAGCATACTTTCTTGTCAGTTGAATGTTAATGTACTCTTCCGTTTCTAGTCTCATATGTTGGTGGCAGGGATGCTTTCTTAGTTTCTGTGTGATCAGTTGATGGTTGCACAATATCCCCTATTGGCAAGACAACTATTTTTTGTTGTAGCCTAGAAAAAAAATCTTTTGGCATGATATGGAATTTTGTTATAGCTTGAGATCTTTTCCTATTGGTGTGACAATATTTATGTTGTAGCCTAGGATCTTTTCCTCTCATGGTGTAACAGAAGTTATATCATTGCCATGGATGTTTTCATATTGGCGTGACAACAATATAGTTATGGCCTGGGGATGTTGTTACCTACTGCTGGCTTGATCAGTATGCTAAGTTGAGCCTATCTTCATGTTTCATCCATTCTATTGTTGTTTAGTTATATTTATATTTGTATTAGATGGAAATCATACAATGTATTTCGGTCACTTATTGCATTTCAATTTTAAGATTTCATATCATGTCAACAAGACTAAGGAAGATTAGGAGGACTTCTACTATTAATGCAAATCAAGAAAATATCCGTGTTGATGGAGGTGAGGTTTCTATATTCTATATTTATTACTTATTATCTTTACTCATTTACTCAAATATGGTGCCTAAGATTCATAAAATTAACATTTTGTGTTTTACATATATTTAGTATATTTAGTATGTTAGTATATTCTAGAAGGATTTGTCTACAAATCCGAAAAAATTCATCTTTTAATGGAAGTAATGTATGCTTATTATATATCTATTGGTATTTTATTGGGACTATTTGTGCAAAGGAATCTTGTAAGTTTCAATAATTTGTTTATATGTTCATGTCACGAGAAGAATATCCATCAAATGAATGTCTCCTAATTCGACAAAGGAAGACTAAAAGGGCTCACGCTATTGATGCAACAGGAGAAGATTCACCTTTTCATGCATGTAAGTTGATACTTTAAAATCTTTTTTCTAGTCATTTAAATGTTATTTGTATATATTAAGTTTCATGAGAAGCATACTTATGATTAGCATGCTATTTATTTATTCAGAAGAAATATTGTCCTCAACTGAATGCCAATGAACTCAATCATTTGAGGTTTTGAGTAACAATGAATATTTACTTGAACAAGCTATGTCAAGAAGAAAAGTCCTAGGTGATATTTCCAATGTTGTGGTCAATTTAGATGCAACATTTGATGATGAGATCCAAATTGGTAATAATTGCTTTTAAGAACTTTTCTTCATTTGGATCTATAATTTGTGTGGTTCACTTCTCAACTTTAATAATCATCAAAATTTGATGTAATTTATTCCTTTATTGTGTAGTTGATGATCACAACTTTAGTGAGGTTGAAAGAGAAGAAGAACAAGAGGAAGACCAAGAGGAAGAAGAAGATGGAGGGTATTGTTCAGTTGAATTAAGTCATGCTTCAATTTCTCAACTTTATCATAGATGACCATGTGCTCTATATCTTTAGTTGGATTGCAGTTTTTATAAGTATTGCTCAAGATTTTGGGTGGGCTTTGTTATCATGCATTTTTGTTCTTATATTATTTCATATGACGATCAATCTTTTCATCCCATTCATTGTGCTTCTGAACAAACTCCTTATCATGAACATGGTAATTCCAAGTTTTATTTTTTAATTTCATAAACTTAAGTTTAGGAGCATAATTTATTGTTTGCCTGATGTTTTTATTATATTGTGCTTGCGAAGAATATCTTGATGAAGGTGACGCAAATTATATGTGAATTTTGTGGTGCGAAAATGTGGTCCAATGAACGAGTCAAACAATATGGTGGTAATGATACTCCAAGATTTGAAATGTGTTGTGGTACAAGCAAAATTCAAATACCCATTATGCATTCTCCACCACTATATTTGGAAAGGCTTTTTTTTTTCAGTACATCTGCAAAGTCAAAAAATTTCTTCGCTAATATTAGAGCTTACAACATGATGTTTTCTTTCACATCTATGGGAGGCATAATGCAACATTCCCTAAATTCAGGTGTTGTTCCTTATACTTTCATGCTTGGAGGACAAAATTATTGTAAAATTGGCAGTCTTCTCCCAAATGAAGGATCTAAACCAATTTATTCACAACTTTATATATATGACACCAAGAATGAGGTGGCAAACAAGATTTTCGCTCTCAGGTGACCTATAATTCATTTTTTTTCTTAATGGAGTTTGTTAAGATGTATTATTTCTTTGGCTTTGCTTTAGAAATCTTATATTGTTGGTAACCAATTTATTGTTAGGTTTAATATAATATAAGTTTTTATGATGATAAATGTAAAGTAATAGGGAATAAATGTATCATATTTATTTAGCATATATATTGTTCCTTAAAGAAGTAAAATGTCTATTAATATATATTTAATTATGTTTATAATACATATATCATACTACATACTAATATATCCACTATACTCTTATGTTTTATAATACAAGTTGGATATATAAATTAGACTAACTATTTAGTTTGTAAATGTAATACATTAAGTGTAGGATTGTCCAAATAAGAAGAGTAATTATTGGAATAAAGAAAGAAAAATCAATATCACATCTCATTTAAAGAAAAAGAAGAGAAAGGATACTCCAACAATGGAAGATCAGAAGGGAGCATATCAAGAATAGAAATGATTAAGTGAAAGTGGAGTTCAACCTTTGAAGACTTAGCTATTAGATATATTTTGTTTTCACTTAGGTTGTGAAATGGTTTAATCTTTGAAACTTACTTAATCTTGTTATCATATATTTTAAATGAGTTAGATTAAGTAAATCTGATGTTAGCATATGTTAGAATTGAGAAATATTCACTAACAGATGAATTTTGTATTTGGCTCATGTTTATTTTGTGCAAAATTCAAACTTTGTTTAGTGAAATTCGAAGTTACAGATATTTTATCTCTAATAGACGAATTTTGAATTCAAAATTTGAATTTCAGGCTAAGTATTATTAGTGAAAGTGTACAAAATTTGCATAAAACTAAGTTAAAATTCGAATGTTGGTAAAGTTCAAAGTAAGTTTAGAGTTACTTTCTCTTACAGACGAACTTTGGATTTTAAAGTACGAATTTTAAAATGAGAACTTGTGAGTCTCGTTAGAGTATGCCTCTGACAGACAAACTTTGAAAATCAACAGTTGAATTTCGAAGAGAAAACTTTTGTGTCACGTTGAACGTGCATCTGATAAATGAATTTTAGCTTCTAAAATTCGAATTTCGAATTGTATTTTAAAAACTTGAGACAACTGTTTAAACTCAACAAACATACTTTTAATATGAAAATTCGTACAAACTAATATATATTAACTTTGGCAAACTCAAAATTTGAATTTCACTCAGTAATAGATGAATTTTTGAAGTTCAATGTTAAACACATAAGTATGCTGGCTCTGTGAAATTTGTCTAGTGAGCATCAAAATTCAAAGTTTGATATGTCACACACATTTAATACGGTTGTTGAATAATACTTTTTGCAGAGTAACGACTAAAACTTGTTTCTAACGTATAGATTTTGTGTCTAACGAATAGTTTAAGTCACAAATATATAAATATAACCTATTTTGAACTTATGGGTAGCAAAATTAAGTGAGCTTATGCCAAAAATGTTGCTACAATTTATAAGATCTTTCTGTATCAACATTCATTGTTAAACACATCTATTTAAAGTGAGCTTTTAATGTATTATCTACTCTGTAAGAGAGTTTCCATTCTGTAATCATTCTTTTCTATAAACTTTTGGGTAGAATCTTAGCGTAGAAAAATACTAAGAGATTTACACATTCTATAAGTATGTGAGGAGAATGACTTCACAAATACCTACTGAAACTTGTGAGATGTACTGAGACTTCACAGGTGTCCGGATCAAACTTGTGGAATATAGTGAAAATCTCAAAGGGTGGCTTGAAGACTGGACGTAAGTCAAGTGGTTTGGACTGAACTAGGATAAATTCTCGTGTCTGATCTTTCATTTTATTATTTCATCTATATCCTTCATCTTCCTCTATTCACCTTTGTTTTACTACTTCTCTTGGTGAAATTGGATTGTAATTCAAAAAGGATAAAAATCTTGCATCACTCAATTCACCCCCTTTTTTGAGTGACTAACCAAACCTTACATTTATGATTTGGTATGGGAAATTGATGGTAAGATATGCTCCCAATTTATCAATTTGGCTATGATGATGGATATAAAGTATGAGGGATCGTCAAATTTAATGATTAAGTAACAATTGGGGTTGGCAATATTATTGGTGCCATGTTGGAATTAGTGACCAATTAGTCATTTCTTCCACGTAGGCATTGATTTACATGCCGTCATGGTCTTCTTTATCATTTATGTTCTGTCTCAGACTTTATTACCTGAGCCATAACACTATATTATCTCATGGTATTGGTTATGATTTTCAGACATAAGAGATGCCCATAACCTTTACATGCAATTATACTTTGTGATTACTTAGTAAGTATACAATTATTTATATTCTATGTTTTTTAAGTAAAAGACTACTACTAAAATCTATTGATTTCATTTAATATTTTTCTCTTCTACCAATTTTTCAGCTCACATGATTGTGCATCTAAAATTGATCCAGTCATTGTGGAAAAGATACTGATTGAGTTAAATGGTATTAAACCTCTTGTGCAATCTTTTCGCATGGCATCATCTATTTTAAAGTCGAACAATTCTCAATGTGTTCGATTAGCATTATTGAGCAAAAGAAACAATGATGGGAGAATTTATAACTTGTCAACTTGCTCAGAGGTTACAGGTTTAGTTGTTGGAGATTTTGATCAATCTTTTGGTGAGAGTGACATCATTCTAAAAGAACATTCTGGTAGTTTGAAGAGGATTAATGAGATTCATCTATCTTATCTTCCTTTGCAATATCCTTTGTTGTTTCCATGGGGAGAAGATGGTTATGGGGATGATATTCTACATCGTGAGTTGTCTCTTGAGCAAACGAAAAAGAAGAAACTTACTATTCATGAATATCTTGCCTATAGGTTAATAGATTGAGATAATGAAACCTTATTGTTGCTTCATTCAAGTCGATTGCTACAACAATTTATTGTGGATGACTATACCATGATGGAATCCCAAAAATTACTATGGATTAGAACTCATCAAAAAGATTTCCGAGTTAATCTATATAAGGGATTGTCTGATGTTGTGAATCATGGTGAGATTAATGGATGTTCTATTGGGAAGTGTATTATTTTACCTTCATCTTTTACTGGTGGTGCTAGATATTTGGTTCAAAACTACCAAGATGCAATGGTCATCTGCAAATGGGCTAGGTATCCAAATATTTTCATCACTTTACATGTAATCCAACTTGGCCAGAAACAAAGAGACATTGTGAAAAGGAAAAGTGCAATCCATCTAGGGTTTGTGACACAATAACAAGAATATTTGAATTGAAATTGAAACAACTCCTGAAAGTTATCAGGAACAAGAAGGTTTTTGGAACAATTCATGCTTGTGGAGTTAATGCGATTCATTTTTTATATTAATTCAATTCAATTGACATGTTGATTAATTTATCAATTGGATTTTTTGCTATCATGTAATGTGTAATATATTTCTTTTGTTGCTTATACAGAGATTTATATAGTAGAATTCCAAAAAAGGGGATTGTTACATGTGCATATGTTACTCTGGGTTGATAAGGCAAACAAGTTAGCTACACCTGCTGATATGGACAAAGTGAGTCGGGGTTTGTTGCACGTATTATCTCTAGAATTACTACGGTTATCCGAGTAGTAGGTACCATCAAACAAACTATAACTGATTTAATGAGTCATTCGTAGTTTCACAGTCTGAATTAGTTCATACTTACACATGCATGGCTTAGTCTAGTCTTATAAATTCGCAGTTTCACAGTCTGACAAAGTTATTTGTGTTGAAATTCCTAATAAGACTCAAAATCCATTAGTGTATTACTTAGTCTAGTCTTATATGGTGCATGGTCCTTGTAGTGATGCTGATATCAAATCTCCATGTACGTCTAGAAATGAATGCATTTAGTTTTTTTCGCAAAAAGTTTGTGGATCGTACTACTGTTGATGAAGAAAAATATCCAACATATAGAAGACGGAATGATGGAAGAACCATTGAAAAAAAAGGAATTCATCTTGACAATCAGTTTGTGGTTCCATATAACCCATGTCTCTTATATCTTTTCCAAGGACATATTAATGTTGAGAAGTGCAATCAATCAAATGCTATCAAATATTTGTTCAAGTGCATCAATAAAGGTAATGGCAGAGTGATTGCCAACTTATATTATGATTCATCAACTATGGAGCAAGGCACTATTGATGAAATTAAACAATACGTAAATTGTCGATATGTATCCGCGTGTAAAGGTGCTTGGAGAATTTTCGCATTTGACATTAATCACAGGTGGCCTCCTATTGAGAGATTAAGTTTCCACTTTCCTGGTGAACAACCAGTTGTCTATGGTGATGATGATGATATTCCTACTGCCTTGTAAAAAGCTACAGTCAATCAAAAAATGCTTATTGCTTGGATGCAATGTAACATACATTATCCTCATGGTAGGAATTTAACTTATGCTGAGTTTCCTACACAATTTGTGTTTCATTGTAAGAAGTGACAATGGAAGCCAAGGAAATGAGGTTTTGCAATAGGAAGAATGCATTTTGTGTCACCAAGTGTAAGAGGAGTATATTTCTTGAGATTATTATTGAATAAAGTTAAAGGAGCAAAATCTTTTGATGACATTAAAACTGTTAACAATGTTGTTCATGATAGTTTCGAGTCTGCATGCTATGCATTAGGTCTCTTGGATGATGATCATGAGTTCATTGATTCTATCAAGGAAGTTGCTTCTTTGGGATCTGGAAACATGTTGAGGAGGCTATTTGTTTACACGTTGTTATCTCATACTTTACCAAGACTTGATATTGTTTGGAAGGAAACAAAACATCTTTTATCAAAAGATATGCTGTATATCAATAGAAATTATTTGCGTTTTGAAAGTAATTATGCAGTTGTGCATCAAATTGTCTTTAATTATCTTTGTTTCATTGTAATGATTTTTAATGTTTTACATGACTTACTTGTATTAAACCATGGATTGCTAAGCATCTTATTTATCAATTTATCTATATATATTGCCTTAATTATATATGTTTTATTGTCATGTAGATGTTCATACTACTCAAGACAGTAAAGAAGAAGTAGCATTTTGTGAAATTCAGTTGTTGTTGTGAAGAAATGGGAAATCATTGCATGATTTCCCCAGTTTGCCTTTTCCCTCTACTTTTGATCAATTTGATCGTTCAAATTATCTTATTCTTGGGGAATTGAATATGGACAAAAATGCTTTAGAAAGAGAGGCTACGAAAGCAATGAACTCGATGATATCTGAACAAAGAGTCATTTTTGAGAAAATCTTGAGCTCAGCACTATTTGATGCATGTCATTTTTTCTTTGTTTATGGGTTTGGAGGTACAAGCAAGACGTTCCTATGGAATGCTATTACTTTAGCATATGAGCAAAAGGTGAGATTGTTTTAGCTATGGTTTCAAGTGGTATTACTGCAACATTATTACCCATTGGCAGGACTGCTTACTCAAGATTATATATTCCCATTTAAATAAATGAAGATTCTACATGCAATATAAAGCACCATTCTCCAATTGTAGAACTAATTGGGAGGATTAAATTAATTATTTGGGATGAAGCTCTTATGATTCATCGTCATTGCATTGAAGCCTTGAATAGATCTTTTAATGATATCATGCAATTAAGTACACGTCGCAATCATTATCTTCCATTTGGAGGCATATGTATAGTTATGGGAGGTGATTTCCGATAGATTTTGCCTGTAGTCCCTAAAGGATCTAAGGTTGAAATTGTTCATGCTTCTATTAATTCTTCATACCTGTGACAACATTGCCAAGTTTTGAGGTTAACTAAAAATATGCAGTTGAAATCTTCTGCATCATCATTGGAGCATGATAAATTAAAGAAATTCTCCCAATGGCTTATTGATGTTTGTGATGGTAAACTAAACTTGCCACATGATGGACATGTTGAGATTGATATTCCATCTGATCTTTTAATAAGTGATTTCTCTTATCCTTATAATGCAATTGTTACTTCAACTTATCTTGATTTGGGTGATAACTTTTCAAATCCATCTTACTTCATTGATAGAGCGATTCTTGCATCAACCATTGAGGTTGTTGATAAACTTAATGATTATATTTGTTCCTTAGTATTAGGCGAAAGTGTTGAGTATTTTAGTACTGATTCAGTTTGTAAGTCCAAACAAGGGAGTGATTTATCTGAAGAATTATATCCTACCAAATTCTTGAACACACTGAATTGTTCTGGTCTTCCTCACCACAAACTATCTTTAAAGGTTAGGATACCTATCATGCTTTTAAGAAACATTTATTAGTCATTAAGGTTATGTAATGGTACTAGATTGATTGTCAGTAAGCTTGAAAAGAATGTTATTGGAGCAAAGACTATTAGTGGATTAAATATTGGCCATAATGTGTTGATTCATCGAATGAATTTAAATCCTTCAAACAGTAAATGACCGTTTAGATTATAGAGGAGATAATTTCCTATTATTATCTCATCTGCAATGGCAATTAACAAAAGTCAAGGACAATCATTAAGAAGTGTTGGTTTGTTTCTTCCAAAGCTTGTATTTACACATGGACAGCTGTATGTTACTTTGTCAAGGGTTAGAAGTAAGTCAAGGTTGAAAATTCTAATACATGATAGTAACAAGTAACCTTTATCAAAGACTTTGAATGTTGTCTATGAAGAAGTCTTCCAAAATCTTTAAAATTGACTTTTCAATCAACAACAAATTGATTTCTATTATTTATTTTGGCTAGTTGAGTCTTATTTTCTTATGCATGTTTTAAATTTCTTTAATTCTTTTAAGTGTCCTATTTTTATAATGTTTGGCTATTAAGTTATTAATACTAATAATTAATAGTTCTCTTTTGCAAGTTTTACTATATACTTTTGATCTTGTGCATTGAGTTTTGATTTCGCACAATCTTTTTTTATTGTTGGAAAGTTAATCTTTATGCATAATGTCTATTTTGTTGAGGTTAGCCATATCCTATCATTCATTATTTTCCCCATAACATTATATGCTTTGAATTGTTATTTCATTTTCTAGTAAGGAATTATTTAATTTGTTAATGCTTTTCAATGTTTTGATGATAGTACTCAATTATTTGAATATCAAGTTTTTTTGGATTCATGGCAATAGACTACAATAGATAGGAGGTAAGTACAAATTTTTATTTTTTAGTTATTTATCTATATAATGAGGAAGAATTGCTTCACCTGATCATATTTATAGTGAAGAAGGATCCAACCTCTAGGTAGTTATTAATTATGTAGTAACCTGCAGTATTGGATTGACTAAAAGAGAGGAAGGTGACTTAATTAGAATCTTTTCATTGGTTGCAGTGATGGCACTTTGCCACCAGTTAGGGGATTGTAGCTTTTTATTTTTACATTCAGTGTTTCATCTAAGGCCTTCTCAACTCACTTGATTTATGTAAATGTTTATAGGTATACTGATATGCGGACTGATTATACTGGCAAAAGTTAATAGGGATAAGTTTTCTCCTATGGAAAACTCCTCTTAGCAAGATATTGTGATATATGATGATATCACAATGTCTTTCTAATTTAATCAACTAATAAATATATGATGATATTAGTTTGGATATTTAATAGAATAGTAATATTTTATAAAAATTATTTTTTTCACATTATATTTAGATAAATATATAATCAAACTCTCGCAATTCCGGGGATATTTTATAGTCAGTGGGAAAATGCGTCACACGTCGATATGGGCTTTGAAATAAGACGGTATTATCTTCGGGTCCTCATGGCAAATCTTACGATGCTATTATTACGAGGTACTGAATTCGAAAGCTGGCAAGAGAGGGAGAGTAAAAAGTACTATATCGTATTACCTAGAAAACTGAGCTCAAAATTTAAGGCCCTTCTAAAGCTTATATCGTGAACAAAGCCCAGTAAGAACTTTATACCAGGAAAAGCTAGTGAGGAACGAATTAAGCCCATATGACCCAACAAGAACTTTATATTGGATTCACGTCGTGGATGGATGTTTTCAAGTAGCCGTTTCAGTCACTGGGCCGGTGAAGAAGAATTCCGCTGTCTGGTGGGTCTGGATGATAATTAAAGTCCAACGAATTCTCGCGGAAAGGAGTTTGTAAGTAGAATAATATTTCATCTTGACAATTTTAAAAAATACTTTTACTACCGGATAAAAAAGAAAATACTGCTACAAGGTCACCATTGAATATTTTGCCCGAACAATTCTAATCTGCATGGTGTGAGTTTTAGATTTGACCATTGATTTGTACATATAAAATTGAATTTTTGAGGAAGAATACAAAAAAGAAATAGAGAATTGACAAGGAACGGACCTTTTTCTACGGAAAAAACGTGGGTATTGAGTTTTAGATTTGGATTTATAAGATGATTTTTATTTTTTATTTTTTATTTTTGGTGGGAATATAAGATGATTTTCTGGTCACGAAAGAAAATGTAAACAAAATTTATCAGGACAGGAACTATTCCAAAGAATCGTCGTACTGAAGTTGTAAGATCCGAAAATAAAAAATCCATCCCAGATACGGATTTTGACCATTGACTCGGAAATTGATCACCATACCATACAGAAGAAATGAAATGGGAAAAATATCCAATTTTAGGCAACGCAACGGATTATTGTTCAACGAACTATTTGACCAATCACCCCCAACGGTTAGCAGCGAAATCATTTCATGTTTGTTGACCCCTACAAACCCTAACTGCCTCCCAATATTATTTCGTAGATTTGACTGCACACTCTTCACTTCTCACAACTCACACTCTTCCCCTTAACTTTATAGCCGTTAGAGTCTCTCCTCTTCTCTTCCGTCTTCTCTCTCGCTTTCCTGTGCAGCAATGGCTACTCATTCCTCACTCTTACCTGATGATACCCATGATGCCCTTCCCAACTTAATGCTTCCTGCAGATTCTTCCTCTTTGAAGCGGAAGAGGCCTCCCAGGATCCAGATCCCAAATGTCCTCCAAGAAATCCACACACCCAAGCTTAATGACCCCAAGGCACTGAACTTGAAGGACAATTTTTCTTTTAGCGGAATCGGATTTGGGGTTTCTTCTGTAAAAGGCAAGAAATTGTGCATGGAAGATGCTCACAAGATTGTTTCTTCCGTACACAGCAACCCAAAGAATGTTAGTCATTCGGAAATCAAAACAAAGACACAGAATTTTTATTATGTCTTATTGTTCTCGAGTTTCTTTCATTTCTTTATCTTGTTTTGATAGCTTATGTCGGTAATTTGTAGGGGTTCTTTGGCGTCTACGATGGGCATGGTGGCAGGAAGGCCGCAGAGTTTGTCGCTGAGAACCTAGACACTAATATTCTTGAAATGGTGGAGAATTGCGAAAATTCAAGGGCCAAGGAGGAGGCAGTTAGAGCTGGGTATCTGAAGACCGACCAACAATTCTTGAAGAAGGCAAGTGCTTTCCCTGTTTCTCCCTTTTCTCAAATGCTTATGCTTCTGATTCACCTGCTTCTGCTAACAATGACATGATCAGCGGGCCAATCGAATTATGAAGTTAATTATATGAACTATGATCCTCCGAACCATTGACCTGACTGCATATATTTGTATATAGAACATACTGCTGCTGAATTATTATGGTTATTGGTTTTTTTCAGTCTAGACCACTTGACATATTATTTTTCTCATGTGATTAGAAGATAATGGAACACATAAAAATGTTACACAGGCAATAAAGTTTATACAGATTGTTAAAGAGAATCTAGTAATAGTAATTATAAGTAGCTCAGTAAAAACTTGTCCAGAATCTCATTCTCTGTTGGTGTTGAAATTGGAAATGCTGATTTAAAATGCACTAAACAGGGTATAGGCAGCGGTGCCTGTTGCGTGACAGCCCTGATCGAGGGGGAAGAGATTGTTGTTTCAAACGTGGGAGATTGCAGGGCTGTTCTTTGCAGAGGTGGAGTGGCTGAAGTTCTAACTAGAGATCACAGAGCGGAACTGGAGGATGAACGGAGAAGAATTGAGGATAAGGTAATTGTTCTAATTCCAGAAAAGAAAACGATGCACCTGTTTTTTTCTTGGTATTTATGAAGGAGAATAGCATACTCACGGCACACTGTTATATTTGAAGGGAGGATATGTGGAGATTCATCGAGGAGTATGGAGAGTTCATGGGGTACTCTCTGTTTCTAGAAGTATAGGGGACGCTCATCTGAAGGAGTGGGTGGTGGCGGAGCCTGACACAAGGATTTTACAATTGACTGCAGACATGGAGTTTCTTGTGTTGGCTTCTGATGGACTGTGGGAAGAGGTGAGACACAAACAACCTACTATAGTAATTGTCAGGAGTTTGATGTCAAATACATGTTAAGAATTTAGGAGATTGATTTTTGTGAACTTATATTTTGCTTAGGTTGGTAATCAAGAAGCCGTTGATACTGTGACACGTTTATGTGGAAATGAGGAGAAGTTGAGTTCCTCAGGAGATGTATTGAACGATATTGATGATGATTATTATGGTCAAGTGAATGTAAGTCCTTCGTCAAAGCTGCGGAGAGTTTCACTTGTGAAGCAGTCGTCGTCAAGGGGCTGTAAAAAGACGCAGGGTAGGTGGAATGAAGGCGGTCAAGATGATGATTTTGGTTGTGAAAATGAAAGCCCTCCATCAAAGTCGCGAAGAATTTCATTAGTGAAGCGAGTGAATATGAAAAAAGAGACACCCATCAAAGAAAGCAAAATGGGCAACAAAAGCGCACCCTCTCGACTCCTTGCCGCCTGTGAGGAGCTTGTCAACCTTGCTCTGAAAAGGGGCACTTTGGATGATATCACTGTCGTCATAATTGATTTAAAACACTTCAGGTGCAACATCTGAAATTTTTTGGCATGTAGGTTCATACGTTTACTGTACACATCAGATTCTTTTATTTATACTAAAAAAAACTGTTTAATTAATATTAAAATTTTTTATGTTGAGCATCCCACGTTTATTATCTTTTTCGGTTAGTTTCAATTGAAATCTAAGTGCAAATACTTTTATTTGAGAGACAACTTCAAACGATTTAAATTTTCTGTCGCTCTTTAGAAAAATAGCACAGCGTTGTACTCCAAAGTCTTTCAATTTTCATTAGACGGTGTCTACTTTGAGTTAAAAGGAAGAAATAGCACAGCGTTGTACACCAAAGTCTTTCAATTTTCATTAGACGGTGTCTACTTTGAGTTAAAATGAAGAAATAGCAGAGGAGGAAATGGGATTTAGACCGGCTGCGTAAGAGAGAAAATAGATTAGCACATGTTTGTCCAATTAAGATCTTTTAGGACTTAATTTTAAATCTTTAAAGTCCTCATGGTAAAAACAAAAGTGACTGGCACAACAATCATTACTAAGATACATGTAAGGTTACATTATGAAGCCCACCAGTTAGGCGACACACTGCATTACATGTACAACATTCACATTTAAACAGGCCCACCTCAAAATGGGACAAGCCGGGAAGAACACAGACCTATTATCTATTGTTTAAAGGAGAATAAGCTGTGCTGTATAAGAGCCATTTTGAGTCGGCTTCGTGTTTTGGGCTGCGTGTAGATTCAACTTTTACTGCCACTTGTCTCAGTTGAAGCTAATCTGTTGCCACGTTTGTTTTTTTAAAAGAATCGACACATGCTTATGCCACGTTTTCATCTACTTGGGGAAAGTTTTTCTAGTGGATCCCATGTGAGTGTTTGAATTAAGTTTTTAAATATTTAATTAATTTAAATATATATACATTTCTCATGGTCCTGTGTTTTTTCTAGGGTTTGAAGAATGATAGAAATTTATTTAGGTTTTTAAAATAAAATTAGAATTCTAAAGTTAATATAAATGTAAATTAATATTATTTATTTAGATTTTTAAAATATAATTTTCTGTTTTCAGAAATTTCAATTTCAAATTTTTAGATATTTAAAATTTAAATTTAAGTTTTTAAAATTTCAATTACTATGGAGTCTCTAAATTACCATCTACTTCTCATATTTATTTAATTATGTGGATTAATTAATTCTGGAATTCATGGACATAATTATGTATGTAAGATATTATCTAGATTATGTAGATTGTGTTTATGGATTAATATTTCGCTAATGTTTTCAATGGGGGAAGATTAAAATTTGTTCAAGAACCACATGTGATATTTTTCCCGAAAGTCCATATTGAGGATTGAAACGGAAGAAATGAACATTGTATGGAGGGATTTCGAAATATCCAATTCTTTTCAAATCTCTATTTTTTATTGTACTTGATCAAATAAAATGGTTAAATGAACAAAATTTATTGGAGGTACCGACACTTGCTGGGTGCTTTGTTGTGTGGAAAAAAAAAAAACTATCTCAGTCAAATCGATGCTTCTTATTTCTTTCCCGTCACTATTTCATGCCATGCCCCTTCTTTCCTATGATTAAATTTTCCCAGTCTTCCTGCATCAACTCGTCACCGTCGATATTTCTCAAGGGTTGAGCTATAGCTTCTTAGCAATGGTAGGTATAGATTTGGAGGTATTCGACGATCTTCCCTGTTGATTGTTTTGAGGGAAGTTGGGTTTCTTTTTCCCTTCAACTCCAACTATTCAAGCCTCATTTGTCATAGTATTCTGAGGGCTTTTTTTTTTTCTTCATAAATCGATGAAGTGTGGGGCATATTTCCTCTTTACTCCTCAGTTTTGTGTACCCCATTTATGTGCACTAGGTCTACTTGATCTTTGTGCGTCAAATCCTCTCCATCGCCATTGATTAAGAGATCATATTCTGACATTGATTTTACATATTTAGCTATGGAGTCTCAGCAATGGTAGGTATACTAGCCAGGCTTTTCCCTCCAATTCTTAAGGGATGGGAAGAATTTCCCCCCTTTTAATTCTATTTAAATTCAAATGGCCCTTCGCTGTGTCTATAAAAGGATGGTGTCTTCCCATCGTCAGCCACCGAACAGGAAAGGAGTTGTTAGAAGTTAAGATTATTTATTTTGTCCACATACCATCGTCATCTGTTGGCTTTTCCTTGCACAAAACAATGTTGTGTTTTTTTTTTCAGTGAATTTGTCATGGCTAGCCAGGGGTATGATGCTGTCAACGACATCCATAATGGCAAGGAAATGTGGAGTCTTCCCATCGTCTGTCCTTTCTATCAAGCTCAAATGTGGTTTGAAGAAAGAGTTAAATCCAATCATGACTATGCATCAGCGACATTGTTAGGTTGGCTGGTCACCCAAGAGGAGGTGAATTGGGTGATGCAAGATTTTCGCCATTTTTTAATCACAACTCAAATTCATCAGAAGTGCAGCAAAACAGGGATGAACAGAGAGAGTAAAGTGCAACAATTAAATAGAGAAGATGAAGAGCAAGGCACAAGTATTTATCCTCGTTCAACCCAACCACTTAGCCTATATCTAGTCTTCAAGTCACCACTTAAGATTTTTTACTATATCCCACAGGTTTGATCCGGGCACCTGTGAAGTCTCAACACATCCCACAAGTTTCAGTAGGTACTATGAAGCCACTTTCCTCACACTGTTACAAGATGTGTAATCCCCCTTAGTGATACCCCACACTAAGAATCTACCCAAAAATTGTAGAAAAGAATGAATACAAAATGAAAACTCTCTCTTAGAGTAAATGATATATTGAAAGCTCACTTTATTGGGGTGGTCTTTTTAGAGGATGCTGACACAGAAGAATTTTGTGTATATAAACAACATTTTTGCATAAACTCTCTTAAGATTGTTACCCATAAGTTCAAATGATATTCTATTTATAGATTTGTGATGTAACTAAACATTAGATACAAGATCTATCCATTAGAGATGTTAACCAATGGTACTCTGCAAAACTAGCTGTTCAACAATTGCATTTAATGAGTCTGACACTTTGAAATTCAAATTTTGGGGTGTCAAAAGATGAATTTTGCAGATACCATAAGTTAAAGATTTTAATGTTGAACTTCGAAGTTCGTCTATTCAAAGGTAAAATTCGAATTTTTATTTTGACAAATATTTTCCATGTTGGAACATACGAATTTTTAAGTTTAAAATTCTTCTAAAAAGTATGAACAGTTGTTCCATATTGTTACAGTGCATTCAAAATTCGAATTTTAGTATCCAAAATTCGTCTGTGAGTGAGCAACTAATATGACACAAGTTCTTCCTTTTGAAATTCAAATTTTGGAGGCCCAAAATTCATCTATCAGAGCTCAGCTCAATATAGCATGAGTTCTTCCTTTCGAAATTCTAATTTTGGATGTAAAAATTCGTTTGTTGGATGTTTCAGAAGCATTTTCACATTCTGGAGATTCAAATTTTGAAAACCAAAATTCGTCTGTTAGACTTGAAATTCAAATTTTAGAAGCCAAAATTTGTCTACAAGTGGTAAGTTCAACATGGCACAAAGGTTCTCTTCGAAATTTGAATTTTGAAGGCTCAAAATTCGTCTATCAGTGGCAGAACCTCCGTAACTTCAAACTTTGCACTGTAAACAATTTTACAAAAGTTATAACTCTCTCATTTTAACTTCAAATTAAGCAAATGACCTATGGTTGGAAAGCTCTCAATGTATACTTTCAAATGAAATAAGTTTCACTTCAAAAACAAGCGTATTCTATGAGATATGATCAAAATACTTAAGCAATAACTTCAAACTCTGTCTGTCTGTCTGTGTTTTTCAACTTGAATGTATGCTAACATCAAATTTACTTGATCTAACTCATTTAAAATATATGGTAACAAGATTAAGTAATTTTCAAAGATTAATCACATCTCAAGACATAAGTGAAAATAAAAAATACCTAGTGACTAGGTCTTCAAATATTGAGTTTCACTTTCACTTAGTCATTTCTTTGTTGACATGTTCCCTTTTGATCTTCCATTTTTGGAGCATCCTTTCTCTTATTCTTTCTTGAGTGAGGCATGATATTGATTTCCATTTCTGTATTCAAATGCTCATTCTTCTTATTTGAACCAACCTACATTTAATATATTACATTTACAAACCAAGTAGTTAGTCTAGTTTATATATGCAACTTATATTATTCATTGTAAAAGTGCATTGGATATATTTGCACATAGTATGATATATACATTATAACCATAATTAAATACATAATAATGCACATTTTATTTCTTTAAGAAACATTATATATGTTAGATACATATGAGACATTTGTTACTTATTACCTTATATTTATCATCATCAAAACTTATATTGTACTAAACTTTACAATTTTTTATATGCTGTAGCCAAGGAAAAATTCAATTGCCAAGAATGCAGAAACCTCCTCCTTATCTCTATAGCCTATTCTTCAACACAAATACACTGGAGTCAAAGAATTTTTTAGCAAACATTAGATCATATAATAACATGTTTTCATTCACATCAATGGGGGTTTATGTTAACTATAAGATTAATGATGGAAGAGGACCATACAATTTTGTTCTTTCTAGTCAGAACTACCATAGCATTGGAAGCCTTCTATCGCCTATGGGTGATGAACCTATTTACTCTCAACTCTATATTTATGGCACCGAAAATGAAGTTCAAAACAGAATATCTGCAGTTAGGTAATCATTGTTTAACCTTGATATCATACATGATTTGTTCTTTTGTGAAGTCACTAACAAAATGCATTTATTATGGCAGTGGTCATGACAATAGACAAAGTATTGATCCAAATGTGGCTCAATACATAATGAAAGAACTAGATACTGTAAACATCTATGTCTAGAATTATCGATTAGCTGCACAGATGATCCACGCTAATCAACAAGTAGATATTAAAATTTGTCTCATTTCAAGTAAAGAGAAGGATGGCCAAATGTATAACATGCCTTCATGCTCTGAACTTGCAGCTTTGGTAGTTGGCGACTTTGAAATGTCGTATAGCCCTAGAGATATCATAATTGAGAAAAAAATGTGGCCGATTGAAGTGCATAAGTGAAACTCACACTGCATACTTGCCTATTCAATGTCTACTAATATTTCCTTATGG
Source organism: Adenanthera pavonina (assembly GCA_026686845.1). Lineage (NCBI taxonomy): Eukaryota > Viridiplantae > Streptophyta > Magnoliopsida > Fabales > Fabaceae > Adenanthera > Adenanthera pavonina. Next base: position 31,892,579 of record JAIVEN010000019.1, read on the forward strand.
TGAGGATGGCTATTGGGATGATATTGAGCATATACAATCACCTGTTCAAAAGGATAATAAAAAGAAACGAGTTACTATTAGGGAATACCTTACATATAGGCTTATGAGAAGAGAAAATGAAATATCCATTATTTTATTATCTAGGAGATTGTTACAGCAATTCGTTGTCAATGGATACACTATGATCGAAGCCCAAAGACTTCAATTTATAAAAACTCACCAGAAACATTTGCGAGTTGACTTGTATTGAGGATTAAGTGAAGCAATCCTTAGAGGAGACACCATTGCATCTACTATTGGCAAGAGAGTTGTTCTCCCTTCCTCATTTACTGGAGGGGCAAGATACTTCCTACAAAATTATCAAGATGTAATGGCCATTTGCAGATAGGCAAGATATCTTGATATCTTCATAACATTTACTTGCAACCCAGCACGGCCAGAGATCATAAGGCACTGTGAAAAAGACTTAGTTACTCCTTCTGATAAAGCCGAAATACTTGCCAGAATTTTTAACATGAAATTGCAGCAATTGTTAGCTATGATAAAAAAGGAGAGAGTCTTTGGCACAGTAATTGCAGGTATGATTCTCATCATCCAAATGTTATACAAATTTAACTTGACTAGATTAATTATATTGAATATTTATCTAGCATCATCTAAACTTTACAGAAGTTTATACTATTGAGTTCCAAAAAAGAGGGTTGCCGCATGCACACATCCTATTGTTCCTTGCTGAGTGTGACAAAATTAAGACTCCAGAACAAGTCGACAAATGTATCACAACTGAGATACCTAATAAAAATGAAAATCCTATATTGTATGAATTGGTCCAATCATTCATGGTTCATGGGCCTTGTGGTCAACTCAATCCAGAATCACCATGCATGAAAAAGGGCAAGTGCAGCAAATATTTCCCAAAAAAATTCAATACACATACAATTGTCAATGAGGAAGGATATCTTACTAATAAGAGAAAAGAGGATGGAAAGTATGTTGAGAGGAATGGTGTTCCCTTGGATAATAGGTTTGTTGTTCCATACAATCCTTATCTATTACAATTGTTCCATGCACACTTGAACGTTGAGAAGACAAATCAATCAAGAGCAATCAAGTATCTTTTCAAATATATTAGTAAAGGCAATGACAGGGTAATTGCTACACTATACCAAAATAATTCAGATGATAGCCAACGTAATGTGATTGATGAAATTCAACAATATCTTGATTGCTGTTATATTTCAGCACCTGAAGCTACATGAAGAATTTTTGCATTTGACATCCATCGTAGGTATCCTTCTGTGGAAAGATTGAACTTCTACTTGCCTAATCAACAATCTGTTCTATACTCTACTTCAAATGAATTATGATCAATTCTAGAAAGAAAAATTGTCAAGCAATCAATGTTCTTATCATGGATGGACTACAATAAGGCAAATTCAGATGCAAGGGAGCTAACATACACAGAATTCCCTTCACATTTTGTTTACCATAGAAAAGAAAGAACTTGGAAACATTGGAAAAAGGACTTAACAATTGAAAGATTACAACATGCATCTCCTGCTCATGGGGAACTTTACTACCTTTGAGTTTTACTTAACAAAATAAAAGGACCAAAATCATTTAATGACATCAGAACAATTAATAATGTGCTCTATCCTAAATATAGAGCTGCTTGCTATGCGATGGGCTCACTTGATGATGATCAAGAGTACATTGATGGAATTAGAGAAGCATCACATTGGGCATCAAGACATTATCTTCGCAAACTATTTGTTAACATGTTGTTATCCAATTGTCTCGGTAGGCCAGATTTTGCTTGGTCTCAAATTTCTGCAATATTATCTAAAGACATGCTTGACATGTCACATTCTAACCAGAATTATTCAGGTACATAAAGATTGAAGTTCATATTACTTTGCTAACATTTCAATTTTGTCAATGACAACATGTATCATTGTATTACTTGACTATATGATCATTACTGGTTGAGTATGAAACTAACTTTTCAACCATTACAGATCTTATTTTCACATCTCAAGAAAAGGAGGCTGCTGCATTAACTGAAATTCAAAAATTATTACAAAAGAGTGGAAAAAATCTTTCACAATTCTTGCCTATCGGTGAAGAGTTGCACAGCATCATGATTGATACTTCAAATCATCTCATATTAGAGGAACTTAATGTTGATCATATGAAATCACAGTCACAATCTAATAGTTTACTTCCTTCATTGACCGTTGAACAGAAACTTATGTTTGATAAAATCATAGCCTCCACAAAATGTCCTGCAGACCATTTCTACTTTGTCTATGGGTATGGAGGAACTGGAAAAACTTTTCTTTGAAATGCTTTGTCCTGTACACTTCGTGCAAGGGAAGAAATTGTGATTAATGTAGCATCTAAGGGTATTGCAACAACACTACTTCCAGGAGGTCAAATAGCTCATTCATGATTTGCCATCCCCCTTGAAATACATGAAGAATCTGTTTGCAATATAAAACAGAACTCAGAGCTGGCAGATCTCTTAAGGAAAGCATGCCTTATAATATGGGATGAGGCACCTATGATTAAGAGACATGCAATAGAAGCATTTGATCAAACAATGAGAGATATCATGAGCGCAGAAACTTGTCATTCTGAACAACTTCCTTTTGGTGGCAAATGTGTTGTGATGGGTGCAAACTTTAGTCAGATTCTACCAGTGATGCCAAAGGCCACGCGAGCAGACATTGTAAACTCATCAATCAATGCATCATTCCTTTGGAACTATTGTGAAGTGTTTCAGCTAACTGTTAATATGTAATGAGGCTCAATTCACCATCATCCATAGATAACAATGTTGAATTGAAACAATTTTCATAGTGGTTGCTTGACATTGGTGATGGAAAGCTTGGAGAGGTAGAAGATGGTGTAGCTCATATTGACATTCCACCACAATTCCTTATAACTAACTTTGAAGATCCACTCAAGGCAATTGTCTCTGCCACATATCGTAACTTAGTTGAAAATATTAATACTCCTGATTACTTCACCAACAAAGCAATATTGGCCCCAACTATTGACACAGTTGCACAATTGAATGACTTTGTCTGCTTTATTATTTCGAGTGAATCAATGGATTATTACAGTTCTAACTCAATTTGTAAATCTGCTCATGCTTCTGATTCATTTGATCAAATGTATCCTACAGAATTCCTTAACACAATCAATTGTTCAGGTATGCCTCCTCACAAATTGACATTAAAGGTTGGTGCACCAATTATGCTTTTATGAAATATTGACCAATCATCAGGGCTCTATAATGAAAAAAGGCTTAGGATAACTCACCTTGGAAAACATGTCATTGAGGCCATTACATTGAATGGTTCACATCCTAACCAAAAAGTGCTAATTCATAGGATGGACATGAATCCTACTAAATCAAGGTGGCCATTCAAGATGCAAAGGAGGCAATTCCTAATAATTCTTTCATTTGCAATGACTATAAACAAGAGCTAAGGCCAATCATTACAAAATATGGGCATCTACTTGCCAAAGCCAGTGTTTACTTATGGTCAGCTCTATGTGGCTCTATCAAGGACAAAAAATATGGATACACTGAAAATCCTTATACATGACTCAGATAACAAAGCCATGACAACAGCTGCCAATATTGTTTACCTAGAAGTCTTTTAGAATCTTAACATAAGAATATCATAGTGATTGTCAAGCAAGTACTTCAAATATTGCAACAATACATACTTTCAAATCACTTAATAGGGAAAACATTTCATCGTCAGTTTACTATCACTGATGTTCCTTATCCAATTTTATAATTTTCCCTACATGTCATCTTGATGTAATTAAATTATTTAACTTATCAAATATCAATGCTTCATGTTTGCAACATCCATCTCATCATGACTTATGGCTGTCTTTTAATAGCACTATGGATCATTTCCCCAACCTATATACCCAAGGTATGGTTATATGGTTAGATGTACTATCACAAAGATCAATTGAAGTTGTAATATTTGATGGATGATTTCATTTAACTCATGCACATCCCATCATGTAATCAAACACTTGCATATACCTAGCATATATAATTGATGGTTGACTAATTTCATTTAACTCTTGGACATCCCATCATGTAATCAAACACTTACATATACCGAGCATATATAATTTATGGCTGATTACTTTAAGTGTTATCTATGTTATTAGCCTACATTATATTCAATTTATCCTTATCAATATCTTTTGCATTCCATATAATTGAGAGTATCCCCGTGCATCGTGCAGGTGTAAAGTCTAATTAATATTTAAATTAGCATTCAGCAGTGACATGGTTTAATTTGGGAAAGTGAGCACACTGTCGTCACTACACACTAGGCTTAGCTGCAATGGCAATTCAAGACAAAGAGTGCACATCCATGCTTTTCCACAGCAAGTGATAGCTTCCCTTCAGCTATGACTATGTCTTTTCCACTCCATACTTCCTTGCACTTACAGCAACTGAAATCTCTGCCCGGAAGCACTTTAGCCAGCTCTGACATCTCCGCACCCATCACTGTCTTCTCTTCATTTAGATTGAAGAATGCAACATAGACTTCTCCTGCAAAAACATGCAGCAGTATACTAATGAAAAACTCAACCAAGAAAACAAAAACTTACTTCGAGATATCTCTATTGTGCAACGTTAGTTTATTTTCAAAAGCATCCCTCGTATTATAGGGTTTAAAAGTTACACACTCAACTCGAAATTTCAAAATTTAAAAGTTCATTAAAAAAAAAGGTGTCTATGATATGGTAGAACCTGGTGCTGTGCTTAGCTGCAGCAACAGGTCTCACCGAATTTTATAAACATATAGAAAATAAATATAGATGATGGAAGAGGTAGGTCAACATAAATTCTTAAGCGCTTTTTCTTTAGTGTTTGATTTTTGGTCCAAAAAAAACACTTTAGTATTTGATTGTATCAGACCTTGTCTTCCTGTAGCAACCCAAGAACGAAGCCCTCCAGAATTAACCGCTGCTGCATCAATGGCCAAGCTTAATCACAAATTGTTTGAGTCATTAAAGAAATGAGTACTTAATCACAAATTTTCACCTTTGACAGAATCTAGTGTTGTGCACAGGCCGGAATAACTGTTTGCCATGGTCCCATTACGATTCAGTTCCCATATCTGTTATACGTAGATAGATCAGCTTCCAAAAGAATCCAGAAATATCAGGACTACACAAGTCTTAAGGTAATCGGACACAAGATATTATATCTAAAATAAGGGTGGACATATTGGCAAATTGATTACACTTACGTACAGTCTATTCCAAATGAATGAAGAGCCAATGCCACCCTCGTAAATGAAATACAGAATACAACATACCTGATTTGCGTCCCATCTGCAAGGAGAAAATGTCCCTCTCTTAAACTCCTTAGAAGTAAGCTTTCTTTTTGGGGAAGCATCCAAGCAAAATTCCTTTTTGTTAGTTGCAACTAAATGATGTTTCCCTCGATAGTCTTCTTGGTACATATTGTTCTCATCTCTTTACCAGCATCAATATAACACTTTTTGTTAGCAACACAAGTAAAAAATAACGGACAAATAGATCAAAGAAAGAAAGAAAAAAAAAAGAGTCTTACAATGCCCGGCGAAGTTCTCTCTTGTGCACACAAAAAGGTGCTCGTTGCTTGATTCCTAAACTCCTTTTCCAACAGATTCTTTGAAGATCTTGGTTTGGACTATCAATAGACCAACCACTTGCCTTTGACTCATTACAACCAGTGAGACCTAATGAATGTGTATATGATGTTTGTCTATCTCTATCGTATCTTCTCATTTTCCCAGCAAGATCCTTTGTCTCACTTTTGAAGTTGTTTGAGCTTTTAATATAAGGAAACTGTCAATGAAGCAATAATGATTTAATTTAATGCTTATCTGACACACCTATTATCCCCCCCCCCCCAAAAAAAAAAAAGATGATTCACATACTTCCATATTATTTGAGCTGAAGAAATTAATCTCCAGTAGGGTAGGATTTGTGATGAGATTATATGTGGTTTCATCAAGCTTCTGTACATCCCCTCCATAAATTAAAGGAGACTTTGCCATGGACCACAAAGTCATCTGCAAGATAAGAATACTTGAAATCATTAATAATTAATGTTCACACACATAGGTACAAAAATATATAGAAAGCAACTCAGTTGTGCTTCAGTGCATACCTGAGTTTTTTGCTCATCTAAACTGAGGTCAGAAAATCTGTGTGGACCTTGATTTGAACCTGTAAGAGAGAAGAAAAAGAGATACTTTATGGTCCAATTATGATGGAAATTTGAGTAATATTGGTGCATGAGTCCCACATTGAATAGTATGGGATGCTTATGAATATTTAAATAAGTTGGTTTTCCTATTTCAATAGCTAGCTTTTAGAGGAGGGTTCCCTATCCCACCTAGATATCCATTAGATTCCCAAAAGTCTTAAAACTCAAACTAACTCATACCAATTATCTAAACATCTTTTAAATTTTCTAATGCTTTATGAAAAGATTTTAGAGCATCAGTAATGTCCTTGAGTTAACAGAATTAAGTGAGCTTCAGAGAATGCTCCATACTGCTAGAAGATTTTGGTTCACTCATCCAACACATTCATAATAGGGTCATATTGTCTTTCATGGGGATGGGGGTGGGAAGTAGTAGTGCAGATTAAAAACCTGGATCCGTTAGCCATCCAAATGGTAGCATGTCCAAATCAGGCCAAGATTTTCCCATCAAACCTTCTGCTCCTATCATATCAGCAGTAGCAAAATCCCTGGTTCAGAATTACGAGAACTAGAGTTATGTAATGGTGCTAACGGAATATTGGTCATAAAAACATGATAATAGCAAAAGGCAGATGAAGTAATAATAATACCTAGCTCATGGAGTCATGGTGACAAAGATACAACATACAGAATCGAAAACCTAATTAATTACCTTGTCACATTAAAATGTGCTTTAACATCTCCCCAGTTATCCCAGTCATCTCCTGTTATACGATACATGTTGGCTAGCCCACTGACTTCCTTAGCCATGGCTGGTGTCACGCTGGTTCCAGGTGACAAAGAATATACAATGGGATGATCAAGCCCCTTGAGAACCTGGCATGGCAGTTCATATAGCAAGTTTTTATAAATCTTTGCAAAATTATTATTGCTACAATTGTTAATATGAAAAAGAGATAGGGAGGGGCCAAGTGCAAGACAAAACAGCATAGTACCTCTGACACATATCTTATTTCATTTAAATCCAAGTCATCACCAAACACACAGTCATGTTTCACTGCAAAAAAAAATATAAAAGCCATATCTATCAAAAGGACAGGAAAAATATAGGAAGAATTGCTTTTATGCTCATATCTAGTACCACAAGCCTCCAGGTTCTTATGAGTACATTTTTTCTGTATCCCACATGTAAATCCTAAACCCTATAATACGGATGGGCATTTCTAGGAGACTAGAATGGATGGGGAAAAATCCTCTAGTTGAACAGGTTCTAAAGTGTGGCCCAAGGAAGTGAGCCACGGTACTATTTAATCTGAATTTTCATGTAACTCAAGTTGAAGGGAGTACCGAAATATTGACTCCATCTTACAAAGCCCTCAGAATCATCTTAATGAAACAGACAACTAGGCAAATTCAGGGGAAATGATACCTAGAATGCAATAAGCTTTTCAAAAACATAATGATTAATGTCTGTAACATATATATTGTTATAATGCATGAGTAGAATATGATTAAGTAGTCAAAGTACCCAAATCAACGCCCCATGCAGCATATTGTTCATGAAGGGACCTCAAAAAGGCTCTTCCAGCTCCCAATTTTGTATTTACACTCATGAAACCATGAGGCATCCATGCACAAGCCCTTTCTGGGATAGCTATGTCCTTGGCATGCCACACTCGACCAGATTCCATATAAGGGCCTCCCTAGCAAATTGCAAGAAGGCAAAAATCAATTGTCAACAAGAACTCAAGTTTGAGGAGCAACAAAATCTCCAGAGAAATTGTTTTCTAATTAGAGGAACAAGAGTCAACAAAAAACTTCCTTCGATCCTCTGCACAAACAAATATATGCATATCTTGCTTCAGATGTATTTTTAGACAAAACTTATTACCCAAGGACATTACTATTAATGTTGAATTCTACCAAAAAAAAAAAGAAAGAAAGAAAGTCAAGGCAGAAATAAGGAGCAATACCGTTGTTGTATCCAAGATAGGGGTATTTGCATTGACAGCTTGTGTGCTTATCCCTCTCATAATATGAATCCCAAACTTCAAACCCATGCAATGTACTTTATTAGCTACTTCGCTGAAACCTTTCCCACCTTTGGAAGAGGGCCACCTTCCGTGGTCGGGGATCATCCTCCCCCATTCATCAATTACATCGAATCCAAGAGAATCAGGATTAGCACCCTTCACTTTCCTTCTATACCAGAGGTAATCCACCACAACATACTACAAGAATTTGAGGAAAAGAAATCATATCTACTATATCTAGTAAAATACTACTCGTATATACAGATTCATCACAAGCTTTTAGTTTTCTGTGGTATACATACCTCATACCCATGATCTTTGAGACGCTGAGAAATTATTTCCGCACTTTCTAGGAATTCTTCTTCGGAAATTATCCAGCTAAAGGAGTCATAGGAATTCCAGCCTCTTGGTGGGAAGCTAGCTCGCTGAAGGCCACTCTTAGTTGTATTTTCAGATGACACACTGAAATGAACGATCAAAACTTTCACGAATAGTGTTTATTCCTTTTACTTATTGATTTAGTCAAAGAATATTTGATAAGCCTAACCTGATGTTTCAATAATCGACGAGAAAATTGCGTCATGTTACATCATTCGTTACTTTTTTCTATCCAACCAACAACTGAACAGCATTTGGGTAACATGCAAGTAAGATTTTCTTTCTAAAGTGCGAAAATATACATCCAAACCGACACTGAACAAATAAATAAAAACGATATCAACGAGATTATTTTTAAACTAGTCGATAACTATACTTTTAATCAGCTTCGTAGTTCCAGAAAGCTGCATAAGGATGAATACTCATGAAACATAAGCTGAATTGTCCAGTTTCTGCGCATATAAATATTCTCCTTAAAAAGAAGAAACTGATATGCATTATCTTTTATCGTTCTTCAGCGAAAAGCTATGGCAATGGAAGCATAAAACTTAATGGCCGGGTTTTGGCCTCAACTGGCTAATCAATCAAAAGCGATCAGCTAAAGCCGTGAATTTTCATACCAAACATATCTTCCATTGTCCAGAATAAAGAGTATGTCGTACACAAACATGCGGTTGATACTCATCATTAACTGAATGTAAGAAGAGGAGAAGAAGATACTCACATACCTATGGATACAGAGACCAAGGAGAAAGCAGACAGGAATTACAGAGAAACCCTCCATGGTTGCTGGGAGAGACGTTTCAGCATACAGCCCTTGTCCGCTAAATATTACTCCGTTTTGTACTTTTTATAAGATCGCTCCAAATAAGGAAGTTAATTAATAATATAATTCATATTAAATTAAAAAAATTAAACATTATTTATTATCTCTATTTAATATAATAATACAATTCATATTAAATATCATTTGATCAATTGAGAATTCCTTTCTCATCAAAAAAGTCCAATAACAATTTACGAGGAGAAATAAATAATGAGAATAAAATAAAAAAAAATTTATAAAAAATTACAAGATTTCTTATAAAAAAAAATTAAAAAAAAACTTTTAAAAAATTTCTTATAAAAAAGGATAAGAAGTAAGTTTCAACAATACGTACCTTTAAAAAAATAATAAAAATGAGTTGCAACAAAACACCTAACTGTGACAATTATACCTTCAATGTTGTTGCGTGGTTTGTCGGATGGCATTTGCTCATTTTCCTTGTCGTTACTCGGTTAAGCCATGTAGTTATTTTTAGGCAATCCCAAAATAGCATTTTTACTAGGTGTCTTTCGAAGACAGATAGCGATCAGGAAGAGAAACAGTATGTAATGGTGTAATTTCCTCCATTTAGAATGAGATAGTTCAACTTAAATGTGCATGAATTATTTGCTCTAGACTTGGAGGATAAATTTTCTTTGATAACTCAACTTAAATTTTCGCATATAAATTTCTAATGGAAGAAACTCAAATTGCCATGAGTGGAGAAAAAGGTCAAATGTTTCCGAAGTGGGGTGAGGGAGTGGGTTTCTTCAACCATGCCGTCTGGTTCAAATATTTTTTATTTATTTTTCTTTTTGGACGTAAGAGACCATAATGATTGACATCAGGGTTGCTCCTTGTGAATGTCTCGAAGAATGGTGGGCCAACCGCATGCGCGGAGATTTCTCGCCAACGTAACAAGACACAGCAAAGGACCCTTCATTTGGATCTCACGCAATTGTGAACTCAAAAAATTTATTATTTAAGGCGCCTAAGATATGACTGTTTAATGATATAATAATTGATTATCATATATGTCTCATTCGTTAACCAACAAATATTCTCATTTACGTCATCAGTCAATTATATTCCATTCAGAAATACACATTACCCCAAACATCTTGTCGTATCATTTAGGCCTTGTTTGATCAGCAAATAAAAGAAAAAAAAATTAATTACTCAGGTTATTAAATATTGATTACAAAAATAGAATACACAAACAAAAATCCTCACTCCCGTCAATTGGCCACCTTCCAAACCAAACCAGAAGAGGCATCTTCAAACAAAGCGCGGCCGCACCCCGACCACACCCCCCCCCCCCCCAAAAAACACACATACACCCAAAAAAAAAAACCACAACAGAAAAAAAAAAAAAGGAAAAGGAGAAGAAAATTTGAGAAAAGGAACAAACTAACTTGGTTGTGAGATCGAAGCCTTCTTCGACACATTTTTCTTTTGGAAGCACATCTAGACAATACAATTAAACTCTTTTCCTTTTGATAATCACACTCCTGTGGTGCAAACAGCCGTGATTGCTCGGAAAAAGATTTTGACTTCAAGCTCTTCGGTCATTTTGCCACAAAGCTCGTTAAAATGACAAGAAAATTGCCACCAGTATTAGATAATTTTGTTCATTTCACTTGGCAAAAAAAAAATACAAAAGAAAATAACCTTTGTATTCACTAATAAATTCCACAACATTTTAGTACAAAAATATATAAATTTCTTTTCAATAGGAAGAAGTAACCAAAATGCTACATGTTAGATGTAGAGACGAAATACAGGTGCCATCTCGTGATAATACAATGGTTCATGAGGGAAAAAGGATGTAACTTACAGTCCACTCGCTTCTGGAGGCCATTTTTTCCTATCCACGTTTCTAGTGACGATCCCCACCTAGCCACCTAATTTTTAGATGGTGCACATTTCTTGGAGAGGCACAGGCACAAGGACAAATTAGTGTAAAACTTGTACCAGTAAAATTGCCGTAATCAGGCTTGACACATGCAAGGAGTCAGTGGGTTCTCCCAGAGGTCATAGTTAGGGAAAGTCTGTTCTGGCAATCCAGTTCGTGTTTGGTGGGTAACCACAACATCTTCTACGAAAGGAGCCCAACCCATGTATGGATCCCCAAAAGATTTCGACATTAGTCCTTTGTCCGGCTTAATTGATTTGAGACGGTGACCCATGTATCTACGGGCCCCAATGATCAGTTTAGCAAAGTTGCCTCCATGGGTCATCACAAATACGTCAGATTTTAAGCATACTAAGAAGTCCAGAGCTGCAAGGCTCGTCACGTGCTTTCTAAAAGGATCCAACTCCTCTTTAGTTGCCAACTCCTCCTTTGTAACCTGTTATTAAAAGTGAAACCATTAATCACATTGCACCGTGCACAATTTCAATAATTCATATAACGTGGGCAGGCTTTACCAGATTTGGGAACATATTCCTCAGGGGTGCCATCCGGTTTTGTCCACCATACACTTGTCCAGAAGCAACATAAATTTGCGTTTCCTTAGGATAGCCCATAGCCCGAAGGATAACAGCCACTTCTCCGGGCTCCAGAGGACATCGTCCTTCCTTTCGCTTCTGCAGGGCCAATTGCCACAGGTGCGAACCATTCTGCTTTTTCAACCAAGATAATATGAACAAGGTGCTGCAATCGAAATTTCTTCAGCTTCATACTGACAATTTAACTGTACAATACCTTGTAGCGTCGAGGCCACTCTTTTTTTCTGTACTCTGCCATTTTAGCTTTCTCCTCTCTTGTCCCCACAAAATCACAGAATGATAGGCCCACCATTCCTTTCTCAAACCTAAGATGCAGAGCCCTATTCATGGAAAAACTATTAAATAACTGACTAAAAAATGATACTCAGAATCAGCTTCAGCAAGATCTTAATCAAGATGTGACATACATATAAGGATTTGAACTGCCAGTTCGGTTTCTCATCCTTGATGCTAGCAAATCAGCCATCTGCTCTATATGAGGAAGAAATTTCAGAGCATGATAATTGACCCTACATCTCAACCTGTTGATTTCTGGAGGAACATTGTCATATCTGAACCAACAGGAGTGTTGTAATAAGAACATAAAAAACAAATATTATAAATAATGGTGGATAGCATATATATCATCCTTCACCTACCCCAGCCTATCAACAAAAGGTTTCAAAGCCATAACCTTCTTTTCCTTGATTCTGGGCAGAACATTGTCAATGTAAAATTGAGCTGGTGCATATTTTGGAATGTTTTTTACGGTCCGTCTGAAAAACACAACATATTTGCTTGGTGAATCAAGCTGGTTGCAACCAAACAGAAAGATATTACAATCTAACCCCAAATCTCTGATTTATCTAAGTCAACATCAATGGTAAGCATTTCATACAGATAGAGTAATACATAAAAGGTTAACTAATAAACAGAAGAAGCATCAGAGAAAACATTTAGTTTAGGAACATAAAAGTCCTATCTGCTAATCCCATCCAATCATTCGCCTGAATTTACCTCCCTAATTATTCTGCAAATGAACTGTCCTGTAAATGTTCATGCAAATAATTACAGCTAGATAATGCCACATGTACAGGTCTTTTGACCAACTGCTTTTACACTCCATTGCATACTTTTGTGAGATAACTAATTCATTATTACACTCCATTATTCCTTTCTCTATCCATAGACGATGCCCCATCATCATAAATCAAGGCTATGCTTAATGAACAAGCAATTCCAACTGATCATCCTGCTATAGAAAATCAATCAAAACTTGACACAAACCATACTACTGGCCCTTCACAGATAAATCTATCTCCTTTGAGCAACTCAAAATTTACATTTTCGATTCAGTCAGATCCATAGCAGAGGAAGATATCAAACCTTATACTTGTAAATAGCTCTGTTTTATCAGTAAACCATGCAGGAATATCACGGACAATGCGAACATCATCCTTCAAGTAGTCAATGAAGTGGTCCACATAAAAAATGTCTTCAAATTTCCTGCAAACAATGTAATATATCATCAAGATCAGCAAGGTAAACCATAATTTCACACATTGTATGAAGCATAGCCTTAATTGCCAAGATGGTCATACGGATTAGATAGAGGCAGAAGCAGAAACAGCAGCAATGCATCTTGTAGGAAGAGGTATGCAATGAATGCTTGAATTTTGAGTTCAAAGTGACAAGCTCCATCTGTTGTCAATCGTGCTTATCACAATAATGGGAATATTATGATCAAAGGTGAAACAAGTACCAAAACATTAAAGGGAGCAGCAAGGTGAACCCTACAGTACCATCAACACTGCAGGTGAGCCATGCTGAATTAGAATTACTGTTTTGGGCCCATAAGAGTAAATTCATTTGGCACTTGGCACAAGTTTATAAAGTCAAAATTATAGCTCTTAATCTGTAGAAATTAAAGTGGCCTGTCTTCTGGAAAATGGGACTAGGTAATAAGGCCATGTCTGGTATGACTGAAGAAAGGGAGAAGGGATTGGCACCATGGAAATCAAGATGTTTCTGTGCAATGTTTATTACTTTTTTAAGTAGGGACACACAGGTAATTTTTCATCCTTTCTCCATTTTTTCTTTCCATACCTACCTAATCTGTGTGCCAAATGTGACCTTATCCTAATTTATTCCCAAGAATTACAGAGTCTGAGCTTTTTACTTAATTTGTGGCAACCTCAGGTGACTTAATCTCATGCAAATAATTGGAATGAAGTTAAAGCCAGTGACATGAAAACAACCACATCATTCAGTAAAGAGGTTTTTTATACTAATTTCTGGCATCAACAACATCCCTTGAGTAAAATATGTGGTAAGGCCATAAGGGATCAAAAAATAGGCAGAAAATAACTTGGGTAAAGAGCCCTAGATTGATAGCCTTACTAAATGGCGAAACATCAAGAGATATTAAATAAGAGCTGTGAGAAGCACCCATTGATTAATTCTATGTTTTAGTCAAAATATGGGAAGCCAAAAAGACAACAGAATGAAGATGACTGATAAGTAATTTTTAAAAATATGATATATTCTTGAGTGCAATATATTTCATGCATAGATCAGTGCATTGGAAATAGCAGTTAAAAATATCAAAACACAGATGAAAAGACTTTTGGCAATAACTCACGTTTGGTCTTTCCAAATCTGATCCTGCTTCAACACAGGCAAAATAAGAGTGGCATTCATTATTTTTGCAACAGCCACTGCATTGCATATCTGCATTCAGAAATATGGTCCACTGTAAATTGACAGCCAGATATTCAATAACAGTTGCCACAACCACTGCACTGCATGACAGCATCATGAATTACATGCAAAAACTGAACGCACATTAGAACCAACTTTAAATGGTAATTCAAGCTGTTCTGCTAGCACAAAAATACTGGTTATTATAGTATTGAGTTAGAGCCCTTATTTGGTTTAAGAATGCAGAGGTTCCTTGAAACTGTTATTAGGTGATAGATGGCTTAGGAAAAAAGTGAAGGTATGGCAGAAATTAAATCTACTAGACTTAAAGTGAGAAAGAATCTTACTCAAAGAATGTAATAGCCACTGGAGAATCTCCGGATAATAAATGAATTTTGATTATAATTCGTGATGCCTTCTACAAGCTGACAAATAACTTATTTATTCAATTATCTGCACTTCCTAAAATATCGGGACCACTAAGAAACTGACTTTGGTAATGGGTGCAACAGACTAGATCATGCTGAAAAAATATCTGAAACAAAATGCTAACTGACTCCACGTTCCTAAACTTGTGCAGCACTTAACAACCACTGAAAATAATTATAGACTCAGAATAAAAATTAGATTCTGTCAATTAGCCACTAGTTTGCTGCCACTTGGTTTCCTATGTGCATAGGTCATTAGAGGCTTATCATGACTCCCCTCTTCAAAAGTCACCTTGTCCTCAAGGTGAAAATTTGGAAATTGGGCAGCAAGAAGATCACAATCCTCCCAAGTTGCTTCTTCCATGGGACAGTCTTGCCAGGTAACCAATAATTCAAGAGAAAGATCGGTGAGCCAGCGATGATTAAGGACACATTCTGGTTGCAGTAGGTATTCCCAGTCATCCGAAATGGGCAAAGGAGCTGAAGTAGATGGTGGTAGAACACCATGAGCAGGACGCAGCAAAGAAACATGAAAAAAGAGGGTAATTCCAGCTCATAAGAGACAGCACCAATCTTCCTTAAAATTTTGTAGGGTCCAAAAAATCGTGGAGAGAGCTTCTCAAAGCGCTGTTTGGAGAGTGATTTCTATCTAAAAGGCTGAATTCGCAGCAGCACATAATCTCCTACAAAAAAGGAAAGTTCCCTCCACTTATTGTCTTATTGGGCCTTCATGCAGGCTTGAGCTTTGGAGAGATTATCCTTTAACAATTTCAACATAGCATCTCTTGTCAATAATTGATCTTCCAATTCTGCATTATGAGTTTCACCTTTCACAAAAGGGTGCAAGAGAGGAGGATCTCTACCATAGACGATTTTGAAAGGTGTGGTTCCCATGGAAACATGAAAACCAGTGTTATAAGAGTACTCAGCCCAGCATAAGAAGGAGCTCCATTTCTTAGGTTGTTCATGAGCAAAACAGTGTAGATAGGCCTCCAAGCATCAATTAACAACTTTTGTTTGGCCATCTGTTTAGAGGTGGTAAGAAGTGCTCATCCTCAATTTTGTTTGGCTAAGACGGAACAACTCTTGCCAAAAAGTACTCAAGAAGATTGAATCTTGATCTGAAGTAATGGAGAGGGCACGCCATGAAGTCAAATGACCTCCTTACAAAAAATTCCAGCCACTGTTTTTGCTGTATAAGAATGAGAAAGGGGCAAAAAGTGACTATACTTGCTCAAGCGGTCAACAACTACAAGTATAGTGTCAACTCCTTGAGACTTTGGAAGGCCCAACCACAAAATCAATATTTTTAACAAATAAAGGAAAATGAGAAAATTTAAAATATATATATATATACTGGGCCGGGCCGGGCATGTGACTTGCCCGAGGCCCGGCCCGGCCCGGCCCGGTGCTCTTTTTGGCCCAGTCCCCTTCCATTTTAAGATTTTTACTTTTTGGCCCAGCCCGGCCTGGCCCGAAATGACCGAGCCACTCCGGGTCTTCGGGCCCAATGAACAGCCCTACCTGTATCGTTGCCCATTAACCCAGAAAATCATGAACATTTGCCGCCAATTTGCTTGCACCGTATTCAATGAAGCTAACCATTGTATCCCTAAAACCATATCCACACGGGCAAGGGCAAATGGAAAAAAATCACCTATAATCTTTAAATTCTAAACCTACACTTGCAGCTGTCTGCACACTATATTACAACATATTAAAGACCCATCCCCAATCTGCACTCCCAATGGTGAGGTAGATTGAGTAGGTAGATTTAATTCAGAGACAAGTGATGTAGCCACGAAATTATAAGTCGAACCACTATCAACTAGTAGAATGACTTCCCTCTGTTTCAACGTTCCTCTCAACTTCATAGTAGCACCCAAAGTCATACCCAAAATTGCATGGAAAGAAATCTCCGCTTGCATCTCAAGCTCTTCTTCTTCAATTGCAGACTTTGTTTCGATCATGGCCTTCTCTTTCTCAATAATTTCCATCAATTTCAACGACCCTATTTTGCAACGGTGACCGGGCATATACTTCTCACCACGATGAAAACACAGCCCCTTGTCTCTGCGTTTCTATTTCTCCAAATCCCACGAGCTGGGTGACGCGATTTGGGTAGAAGAATATGCAGAAGGAGTCACATTTGAAGCATCTTGTAAGGACTAAGGACGAGTTCAAAGTTGCACATGGAAGGCCTTCGAAGGCGGCAAAAATCTCACACCTGAAGGACGCATTTCATGCGTAGAAAAATTATGGATGCTAGCGAGTTGAGTCGCATTAGCCAGCGAGTCGAGTCGGACTATCCTGACCTAGTTTGGATATACGCCCTAATTGGGCCTTTGCTTCATATTCGATAGCCAAACTCATTGTTTGATAGGTGCGTGGTTTATGGGTGCACACGTTGGCTTTGAGCTCTTCCTTCAGACCGTTCAAGAAAACAACAAGAAGATAGTACTCCGGCCAATTTTTTACTCTTGTTGAATGCTTAGCAAGCTCTTGTCTGTACTTAGGGGTGTTCATGGGCAGGGTCGGGCCGAGTTTGACCCTTACCCATTGCCCCGGCCCGATGAACACTCGGGCCAGTTCGACAATAAGTTTTTTTTTAATATTAAAAAATAAAAAATAACTTTATTTAATAACAAAAAATATACTTATTTATATCTAAAAATATATTTCCTTAAAAAATAATGTTAGAAAAAAAATGACATTTTTAAAAATTTATGAATATTTAACCATTATACATTATTTTTACATAATATTAAGTTAAAGAATCAATTCAAAATTTTAAAAAAATTAAAATATTAAAATCTTAAAAAGTTTTCATAATATTTACATAGTAAATGTATTATATTAGATACATAAAGAACAAAAATCCTACAAAATCAATCAATATATATAAAAAAAAAAATACATATAGGTTGGGCCGGGTAGGGCAAGCAACACTTGGCCCTAACCCTGGCCCAACCCAGAAAATTGGCCCGGCCCGGCCCGGCCCAATTGCCCTAATGTAGCCAAGTTGAACTATGACAATCGGGCCTCGGGCATTGTTGTTCAGCCCTACCTGTACTCGTGCACCGTTCCCATCTACTTGATGCCACAAAAATACTCGTCTGGATTCTAAAATTCTACTAGACCATAGTGTTCTTGAAGTTTCTTCATGAGTTCTTCCCAGCAGAGCATCGTGCAATCAGTGTTGACCCATGCGAAAAGATCCAGGGCATCTCCTTCAAGGAACATGGCAGTTATATCAACCTTCATCTCTTCAGGGGTTTGATAATAACTAAAGTATTTTTCAGCTTTCAAAATCCATCCTCTAGGGTCACCTCCATCAAATTTGGGGAATTCGATTTTGGTGTGCGGACATTTGGATGGATTTTTCAGCCACCAAGGCATATCAAAATCATCTTCATCATCGGAATTCTGTAGTGTCCCTTTGCCTCAGTCACGCTTGCTCTAGCTTACCTTAGGTTGTGGATTGTTGCTAGAAGCAGCCTTAATAGTAGCAATGTCACTATCAAGATTGCTTAATTGGGTAGTCATCTCTTAAATCTGCTGCATCAAGGGTTTAGGCAAAGGTGGTGGTTGACTTCGTGGATCAGATGGTAAGGAAGAGCGTGTAGTCACCATCATTCAACCAGGCTCTGATACCAAATTGATAGATGGCTTAGGAAAAAAATGAAGGTATGGCAGAAATTAAATCTACTAGACTTAAATTGAGAAAGAATCTTACTCAGAAAGCTAATAGCCACTGGAGAATCTCCAGATAATAAATGAATTCTGATTATAATTCATGATGCCTTCTACAAGCTGACATATAACTTATTTATAAGCAGAATAATTATCTGCACTTCCTAAAATATCGGGACCACTGAGAAACTGAATCTAGTAATGGGTGCAACAGACTAGATCATGCTGAACAAATATCTGAAACAAAATGCTAACTGACTCCACATTCCTAAACTTGTGCAGCACCTAACAACCACTGAAAATAATTAAAAATAGACTCAGAATAAAAATTCGATTCTGTCAATTAGCCACTAGTTTGCTGCCACTTGGCTTCCCACATGCATAGGTCATTAGAGACTTATCATTAGGTCATCTATATCTTTTTATCTGTGCTGTTAGACCAGTATCTTCAGTGGATTCAATCACATAAATATACGTTTGTAACATAAAATGAAGATTATGCAAAAAAAACTCATGAGATTTTTTTTTTATTGTTATATCATAATGTTTAACGAATGATGATGCCAAATATTTAATAATGGGAAATTTTCTCTGACCTTAATGCATCACAGAACAATGATATTATGTATGATAACACAAAAATAATAGACAAGCAAAAATTGAGACAAAATTCCAGAAAAGGAAACATTCTGGAGTTTATTACAATAGACAGGTATTAACTCATACCGCAATTCTTTGCTGATTTAAACCACCTTCAGCATGGATGAAAATATAGCCATTTGTTTCATTTTCAGGAGGAAGTTCTACATGAAGGTATAAGAGTATTAATCATGATAACAATGGCAGTGGAAATAATAACAACCACAGGCCAATATTAATATATTCCATAACCACATGAAAGGGTGGATCAAATAAGAAGTATTAAAAGAAGAATGAAAGAACTATTTGTAAATAACTTTGTAAAACATGGTAGATGCATAAAACTCTTCCTTATTGTGCATGTGTTCTTGTGATAAAGAGGGGAAAGGGTTACATCATAAGAAAAGTTGATGAATCTATCCTCTTCATTAAAAAGAATTGCATCACAGTGATTATAGAAAAGAACCATCATGAATTGAAACTACCATATCTTTCATCAGATTCTAATTAAATAATGTATTGACAGTTTGTTGATGTTGTTGATAACAGCAAGAATAGTTTAAAATACCCTGAATAAAAATGATTGTATAACTTTAATTGATAGTATCTCCGATAGTGTGGTCGGCACTTGGCATTTGGCAGCGACAATGAGATGGTAAGCTAAAAACACATTAAGAAACCAAGAAAACAAAACCTAGGAAACCTGAAATAACACCATCCCGGCGCTCAGCACAAGGCCTCCAAGATGTGGTGGCTGAGAAAGGATTTTCCCAAAGAGACGGTGATTCTTTGACCTAAAAAAGGTACAGCACAGGCTAAGTAAATGGGTGGAGAGAAAACCTATCAGACAATATACAAGAAGCAAATGAGTAACTAATGTGATAGTCCTTGAAAACTTACATGGGGACAGTGAAGAACAATCCCATCTTTTTTACATAGGTAAGGGGCATTCTACAACGAATTGAAGGCAAAATTAGCAGTGAATTTCAAGAGAGAAGAATACTTTTGACTTAAAAAAGAAAAAAAAATACAGCATCAGCTAAATTTATTATGGCAACAATTCCATGAATTACTTTGGCAGCTATCCAGGTAAGTATAGGCTAAGCATCACCCTATAAAAATATTTTGACAACTGTTTTTCAAGGAAACAAAAAAACACAATACATGATAATTAGCATATAGCAATGCAATATGGTCATCTTTTGTTTCCCACAAATTTTTGTAAGCAACCAAGCAAACGGTTTAATCAAAAGCAGAAGTTGTAGACAAATACGTCGACAGCTGAAAATGTTGAGGGCAGCAAAAGCAGAGAACTCACCAATCTATTCACAATTGAAAATATTGTGACCAACCCGACAAGAACTAAAAGGAAGAGCAAAAATACAGAGATCCTGGAGTTGTGCGAAGAAACCCTAACATCGTCATTAAAGAAGGGACAGAAATGCTGGAAATGAGAAAGGAGGGAACGATCACGTTCCTTAGGAGAATGACGATCACGCTCGTCGTCGTCGTCGAGCTGATTATCGGGTATCAGAGGTGATGAATCGCCATCACGCTTCAAGGGAGAAGAAGAGGCTCGGCTTCCTAGTGAGCTGGAGTGTCTAAGCTCAGCCATGGCCCGCTTCGGACTGTATAACAAATTTGCACCTTCTGCTTTCTCGATCTGCTCTGCCTCATTTCCGCGTGTGGAATGCATCATGATTTATCAAGCTTCTCCTCAGTCCATGGGAACCCAAACCACTTGCAATCCGGGTTTTTTCTTAAAACTCATTTCATACCAGTAAACTTCGGTTCTTCCCTTATGATTTTCTGTCCTGTGCATACATTAAAATTGTATTGTATTTTAATTTAATTTTAAGAAATTCAGTTAAAATATCTTTTTATTGTCCTGAAGTTAAAATATGTTTGTGGTCAAAATAAAATATATTTCTTTTTATTGGCCTGAAGTTAAAATATTTTTTTGGTCAAAATAAAATATATTCTTATATGTTTATTCACAAATAACTTAATTAACAAAGTGAAAATATTTATCAATTAATTGAGTCTTGTATATTATGTAAAGAATGAGAAATGAATTACTACTCTTGTGAAATATGACTTTCTATAAATTTTATAATGTGTATTGAATAAACTAAACATATTTTTTCATGCTTTTACATTGAGTCCAATGTCAGTTACTCTGTTTGTAGAATCATAGTTTATGAATTGTACAAATTGTTATAAAATTCACATTATATTAATTTGATATATATATATTATATGAAATATTGATATTACTTATAATTAAAAGTGTTCAACTGTATGGATTGATTTAATTTTACCGAAATCAAACCAAGTTGGTTTTAAAATGTTGAGACTTATTTAGTTTTATTAAGAGGTTGGTTTTGTAAATAAAGTAGAGGATAGAGAGAATTTGAGAGATAAGAAAATATGATGAGCTAAGAGTAAAACATGTTTTATTCATTTATCAATGGATATTTATAAAAGAGATAAGTAAAACCCTAATCCTAAAGAAATAATAATCCTTTAATTAAGTAAATAAAATAAATAGAAAAGATGACTCAATTCTAGGTAGAGAACATTCTATATGAACATCTAAAATCTTCATAACACTCCCCCATTTGATGTATATTATCAAATAATGTACCTCATTAAAATCTTATTAGGAAAAACCTAATGGGATAAAAACCTAATAAAAGAAAAAGAGTACATGGCATTTGGATTTTTATTAATAATACTTCATTAAAAATCTTACCAAGGAAAATCTAACCATACAAAACCTTATAAAGGAAAAAAGAATACAACATAACATTTTTTCCCAGATAAGCACATTATTTATATCTTTGAGTTGACATGCTCCAATATCATACACTAACTTTTCAAAAGTTATAGTTAATAATGTCTTGGTAAACAAATTTGCAAAATTATCACATCAATAAATTTATTGATCATCTATATCACTACTCTTCAGGAAATTATGGGTGAAAGAGAATTTTGTAAAATATGCTTCGTTGTATCTCCTTTGATATACCTTCTGTTAATAAAATTATGCATAGTATATTATCTTTATATAATATTGTCGGAATATTCTCCTCTAAAATAAATCACACATTTTTAGGATATGATGAGTTTGTGACCTTAGCCAAACACAATATTGACTTACCTCTTGCAATGCAATGATTTCTGTATGATTCAATGAAGTAGCAGCTAAAGTTTGTTTTGTTAAGCTCCAAAATATAATTATACCTCCACGTATAAACAAATATCTAGTTTGAGATCGTGCTTTTGTGTGGATCTGATAAATATCCTGCACATGCATAATCAATTAATTGTGATCTAGATTTAATTGAATAAAATAATCCCATAGCAAAGAATCTTTGAAGACATTGAAAAATATGTATAATCTTATTCCAATATCTCCTTGTTATAGAAAAAAATCTTGCTAATAAATTTATAACAAATGTAATATTAGATCGTGGTGAATTGACAAAATACATTAGTGTACCTAAGATATAGTACTTTATGACAAAGAAGTTTTTCACCATTCTCTGGAGGGCAAAATGGATCTTTATTCATTAATAATTGGTGTAGTTAATGGACATGTTTTATCCATATAAAATTACTTTATGGCTTTTTCAGTATAAGTTAATTGATGAAGGAAAATTGCGTTTGTTAAGTTTTCAATTTGCAAACCATGACAAAACTTCATCCTTCCAAGATTTTTCATTTCAAACTCTTTCTTTAAACAATCAATTGTTTTTTTAACTCTTTAGGAGTTTCAATAATATTTAAATAATCTACATAAACAACAATTATAGCAAACTCTAATCCATTTCCTTTTATAAATGCATATGGGCAAATTTGGTCATTCTTATAACCTTCTCCAAACAAAAATGTGTTAAAATGATTATACTACTTACATGCTTCAAGCATTATAAATCCTTCTGGAATTTTTATATAGATTTCACTATTTAATAAACCATATAAATAAGTTGTAACAATATCCATTAAATGCATGTTAAGCTTGTTATGTACTACCAGACTAAATAAATATCTCAAAGTGATTGCATTCACTACAGGAGAATGTCTCTTCACAATCAATACCAAATCTTTATAAAAACCCTTATGCTATAAGTTGTACTTTATATATAATGACTTCATTTTTCTCATTTTATTTTCTCACAAATGCTCATTTGTGCCCTATAGGCTTTACTCTGCCGGGTATTCAAACTACTGGTTCGAAAACTTCACATTTTAAAAGTGAATTTAATTCTACTTGAATCGCATCTTTCTATTTTGATCAATCATTTCTATATCTACATTCTTCAACAGTTATAGACTCAAGATCCTCATTGTGATTTAATATTTCCATAGCTACATTGTATGAAAAATATGTTATCAACAAATATATCATTTTGGTTCCATCTCTCCTTATAAATATAACTTATCAAGATTTCTTTATTATTTTTAGGTACATAAAACTCTTCATGGTCTTTTGATTAATTATGTCTTGGTACTCTTCTAGAGTACTAGTCTCCTTAGCTTAACTATCTTAATTATTTGCTCTTTTCCCGTTTCTAGAATTTTCATCTTTGGAATCAATTGCTCTTTTGTGCTTTAAATGTGCCTTAGTTTCATTTGCACTAACTACCTGTCTTGTTGGGACATCAATTCTAATTGGTGCTTTTTCAACTGGAATGTGAGATTTAATAATTCTCTTTAAATTAATAAATGCATCTAGTAGTTGATTTGTAATAGTATGTAAATGAACTATTTTTCTAAAATTTAAGTTTACATTGCTTTGTATGAGGATCTAGACGAAGTAATGATGATGGAATAATTTCTTTCTCCAGTTGTTTATTATCTTCCCCAATGCTAAATGGTTTCATCAAATTGACTTTTGGCAAATTGTACCATAAATAATTCTCCAGTTAATGGTTCAATATATTTGATTATAAAATGAAATTTACAACTAACATATATTCCTAACCTTCTTTGAGGATCCATATTTGTATGATGTGTGGAGCAATCTAAACATATATTGCATATCTAAAAAATCCTAAGATGGGAAATATTTGGCTCCTAAACCAATAATCAATTATAATAGGGATAATTTATGATAACTTGTTGGCTTGATGCATATAAGTACTACTACATGTAAAATTGCATATCCTCATACTGAGATGAGAAGTTTTATTCTCATAAGCATTAGTCTAGCTCTTAATAAATGATTTTGTCAAACTATTTTGAGTATGGACATAAGCAACAAATTTTTCTACTATGATTCCAGTTGACAAACAATAGTTATTGAAAACTTGGAAAAAAAACCTCACTACTATTATTAAGACAAATTGTCTTAATTGCATAATTTGGAAAACTATGTTATTAATCAATTTATCAAAGCTAGTAATTTAGCAAATATTAAATTATAAATTAATAACAAACACACATGTGATCATTATGTAAATATATCTATTAAAATTATAAAATATCTAAATGGTCAATATGGTGGGTGAATGAGTCCACATATATCTCCTTAGATATGCTTTAGAAATAAAAGGGATTCAATCCCAACTTTTGCTAATGAAGGCTTTGTAATTAATTTGCTTTGAGAATAAATAGTACATGAAAAGTCATTACATTGAAAAATCTCCTAGTTTTTCAATAGATATTCTTGTGAGTTTTCAATAATTTTTCACATCACAAATGCATTTTGATCACTAAATTTTTTGTTTATTGCAACATTCGTTTCAATTGTACTAATATTTGCATAGTACAAACTATAAGATAAAGCAATATTTTTCTAATACACATTCGTTTCATAGTACATTCGTTTCAATTTTTCTAATACACATTTCTTTCCTGTTACATTCACTGTAATATATAAAAATTCAACAATTTTTTTTATTACTAATCTCAATATGAAATCTATTACAACAAATATCTTTGAAGCTCAAAAAGTTTTGTTGAGACTTAATGGAAAATAATGTGTTATTAATAATAAACTTTATTCCTCCAAGTAAGAATATAATGGCTCTTCCGAGGCCCTCAATCAATTTTTGTATTACCAATTTTGATATTTGTATCACTTATTATGAGGTAAGAAAAATATTTTCTATATTTATTGTATGTGTTGTGGCATGTCTACTAGATATATGTCTTTATTATTGTATCTAACTAAAGCATGAGGAATTTCTATATTCTTCATTAAACAAACAAAATACATCACAAGAAAGTAACAAAATATATTATAAACAATACAATAATCATAATAAAAATATAATGATTTAGTCATAGATTGATAAATATCCACATTAGATTTTGTTTTTCAAGAACAACATTTCCATTCATAAAATATATATGTTTTGTCTAATTGACTAGAATTATATATTTTACAAGTATATCAAGAATGCTTAATATCCTTTAACTTATTTTAAAACTAAAATAAACTAAAATTAACATCAAATATTAATAAAAAATAAGAACACTAAATTCAAAATAATAAATTATTTATTCTAATTTAATTGTCATAATAATAATATATTTTTTTAATTATATATGCAAGGAATTAAATTATAGCTAAGAATCAATCACCAAGCTATATATTGTTTTGCACTCTATTATATGAATATTAAGAGTGAAGTGTATATGAAAAAGAACTTGTAATTGATATTTTATTTTAAATCTGCATATAATCATAGATCAAATGTGTTAGTACTATATAACCATTCAATATCATATAGCCTCATGGGCTTTATAGTTATTTTTTGATTTCATAGTAACTTGTGACATTTTTCTCAAAGTCTCATGGTCATTTTGGTATAATAATCACCTTTAATATTCAATACTTTCTGTGGCATGTAATCAACAAATTATTAACCTTCAAGACTACAATAATTACATCTTTAAAAGCTGTAAAAAGTTTTCCATGCCACAAAATATATAAACCATTAGCCTTCAAAGATATGGTAATTGTATCCATCAAATTGTTTTAGTGCCACAAATTTTCTACATATATAAAAAACTAAATACTGGTTTGAGAAAATGCAAACTCAATATGTCATATCTAATCTCTAGAGAAATATTATACATGAAAATCCAACAATCCAATATTTCTTAGGCTACGCATTTAAAAGTAAAAGGGCCAAAATGTAATTCATGAAAACATTTGGGTCCAGAAAAGTAAATAATCAAACCAGGTTATTAGTGAGATAATATGACATCATTTATGAAACCCTACACTTTGTCGCAATAAGAGGGAGAAAAAACTTTGGCAAGTTGCTAAAACTGCTGCAAAAGTTCTAAAATAATGTAGGTTAAATTGCACAATCGTGTATATATCATGTTGTCATCCTCACAAGAACATATATTAATAGTTAAAATTGTGATTAAGAACGTAACGTAAAATATGGCCATGTGGCTGTGGAGCAATTCAAAGATTTACAGCTAAAAATTACAATTAAGAAGCCAAAATATAAATTATAATCATGTTCATATGCAAATTGTAGATAAATATAAATCGCATTCCAAATATATACACAACCCAAAGCCCTAAATAAATTAATAAAGGTAATAAATAAAAAGATAAAAATAAATTGTTGATAATTTCAGAACCCAAATGTGGATAACTTCAATATCCATTTAATAGAGATATTATATTATGTTTATATTTCTAAATGTGGTATCTCAATTAAATTATTTTGAATGTAGATAATTTCAAGATTTACTTTATACTTCTTGTGAATAACTTCAGAATCCACTTTATATTTTGTGAGAATAATTTATGATTCACTTAATAGAAAAATTAAGTTATGTCCATATTATGTGTGGTATCTCATTTAAATTGTTTCAGGATGTGAAATAACTTTTATTTACTCAAAAGTTAATTCAAAATCATTAAAAATAATTAATTCACAAGAAAATAAGAAGAAAATGATGATGATGGGAAGAAGGACGAACTTGATAGTATATATCTTATTAGCAGATAAAAGAAAGTATATTTTAAATTTTTAAGTGAACTCGTGCTGATAAAATGCCGTAAAATAAAGTAGAAATAAAATAGAGAATAATGAGAACGAAATAGAAGATAGAGAGAATTTGAGAGAGAAGAAGGTAAGATGAGCCAAAAGTAAAGCATTTTTTATTCATGGACCAAGGGATAAGTAAAATCCTTAATTCTAAAAGGATAATAATCATTTAACTAATTAAATAAAATAAATAGAAAAGATAATTCAACACTAACTAAAAAATATTTTATATGAATATCGAAAATTTTCATAATAAGTTTATATTATTTGGAATAACTTTGAATAATTTTTTATATTATTAATAATTTCTTTAAATCTTTGTTGTTTTTTGATTTTTTTAATCTTCAACAATTTGTTTAAAAAATTAACTAATGTTTTTAAATTCTAATTTTATGTTAATATAAAAATGGCATTATTATGTTAATAATTATTTTTTAATTATTATTTAATCTAAATCTTTTACTATAAATTTTTCTTTATTTTGTGTAAAAATTAGGAAAAAAACTTTAATACTTATGTTTATATTACATTTTTTAATATCTTTAAAATTAAAATTCATTCAAATTAAGGATGAATTGTTAAAATTATGGTTTTAGTATTTTTGAAAAATAACATTTTTATATAAAAAATAAAAGACCTATATCTCATAAAAAATAATTAATAAAATAACATATATACATATATGTATATATATTAAGTTTGGTTCAATTCTTAATGGTTAAAAATCGAAGCGAATCAAATCATTCTCTATGCCCCCAAAGAAATTAGTGTTGGCAAGAAATACTCTTGATACTCACAAAAAACTCAACCACATATTGATTGGTTTATATCAATTCAATCTGATGTAGTCAGTTAAACACTCTTATTTCTAATAATTATTCTTTAATTTATTATATATTATAAAGTAGAGGTTACAAGTATGATTTGTTGCAATTTTAGGTCTCTATATTATTGTGTTAACTATGAAAAAGTTAGTTTTATATATTTCAAATAATATTTATTTTTTTATATATATATTTTTTAATTTAATAATGATAATAAATATGAAAACGAAAATCAAATATATATTTATGAAAAATCATAATTTGATTATTTTAATCTATGGTGAAATCTATATAAATTCATATTATGTGAACCTCTTTGTATAGTTGTGAGATTATTTTTAGTTATGAGAATACATACCATACCCTCTATGAATCCTTGATATATATTAGCTTTTAAATTTTATATTGCAAATCAATATATCCAAACTTGCTTTCTTTTGTGAAATATTTTCATATTTTGCTTTGGATTTGATAGGTAGATGAAAAGATTTAAACAATGGAACATCAACCATTGGTTTGAGCAAGTTATACAAATGTCTTGTGCTTAAAATATTTGTTATCCACCAAGTTTGATATTATATGTAACATATATTGGTATGATGATATAATCAATATATATTATAATATATAACGTGCTCCCTAATTCTTACTATCATACACAATTTATAAGAGGTGCAATATATAAATTTTCAGGGTCAATGAGTAATAGATTTTTCATCATCAATCAACTTTATTTTCCATATCTTATAAGTATTACTATTAATTTTAATTGTTAATAGTAGATTAACAGAGTTGTCTATAAGGTTAAGTAATGAGGTGTTAAAAAAAATTCATATAGCTCAATATAATTAGATAATTAGATATTAATTTATACTATTCCTATGTGTTGTTTTATGATGAATTTGCATGAGAAATTTTTTATCTAATAATTTTACAATTATAATTCATAAAATGTATTTAATATTTATATTTCTTATATATTTTCTTACACATATATGATCTGATTTCATAAGTTTTTAGTTTTTATAAAAAGATATGTAGCCTAACAAAATCTTGTGAAAAAGGTGACTGATATGCTTTTAAAGTAATAGATAATGCTTCAATTAAAATAAATATATTTTCCAAAGTAGCCAACAAGTTTGTAAAAATCTTTGAAAGATAATTTACTCTAACTTAAAAAAAAATCCTTTTTGTTTTTGATAAAATCATCCTTAGCCTAAAATCAAACTACACCGCAATCATTATACGCATTTTCTTATATAAAAACTAAGATTACTTACTATATATATATATATATATTATTTTTGATATATAATATTGAAATATTGATTCGTGAAACTTCCCTGTTGTCCTTAAAGAGAAGGCTTGTGAAGCCAACGAAGGTGCTTCAGAAATCTGTATTCCGTAGTCTTGACTCAAATTGAAGGTGGCAAGCGAATTTGAGGTTTAAGTTTTGGTGAAGCTGTTCCTAATACGGCAAAGGATTTCTTCTTGGCTAAATACTAAATAGTTCTTCCAATCATAAAAACCTTAAAAACAACTCGCACTGTCTAAAATCATTTCTTGTACTATCTAACATTCCTAGTAAGTTCCATGCCTAAGAAAACTGCCATAGCTCTTTCTCAATTGACGTGGGATACCAAGATGATTAAAGGCTCATAGTCATTCTCCTTCATCCCCCGCCAAGCAACCTCCCACACCTTGCTATGCTTGGTTGGTTGTTAGATGGATGGAAGGTTCACCCTACTTCCATAACTCATTCCATCTTTTCAAGGTTATCTTCAGTAATAATGAACATTTTTGAGGAAAAAAAAGAAAATATGTTTCTATTAAAAGATTATTTCTATTCTTAAAATCTTAAATGATGTGTATCAAACATAATATATAAGAATTTCTTTCTTTCATGAAATTTCTTTCTCATTCATCAAACCTTGCTCAAGTCTTCCCTTTTGTTTCACCACTGAAAATCTTGATGGAGGATGGATGAGTTAGAGAATGACCTCTATTCTATGCAATACACGTACGTGATATGAATTTGGTATTGGAAAGTGTGACACTCTTCAATTGCAGTTAATAGTCCTTAGCATTGTCATATGATTATTACTTCAATCATCTCATTTTAATATAAGATTATTTTAATCAATATAGATTAAGAATAAAAGTTAAAGTAAGTTAACTATCTTGATTTATCTAAAATCACAACATTTTTATAAAACTATCATTATTTAATTTATTTTTTTCTTTTTTTGAGATATATTAAATAAGATTTTTTTTAAAAAATATAATAAATACTATATCGTATATTGTAAATATTTTATATTTACAATGAGGGTAAAATGCCCTATATTTATGACTAGATAAAGTAATTAAAAAAATTAATGGATTAATTTTCTTTACAATTAAAATATTTATTTTATTTATTTAATCCATCTGTAAAATTTGTCACTTTAATATAGTATGTGTTAATTATTTTCAATTGTAATAGCACATGAGATACACATTAACAAACGACAATTCTTACATCAACCTAATACATCTGTGATTTGGTTGTAGCTCCATCGAATTTATCAAATTGAAACACCTCCATTATTTGAATGTAGAATTTTTTGGGCCAACGAATGATGAGTCAAACATTGTTTTATTTTCCTAATAAAGATTTATAATTACAAGTATAATTAACTAACAAATATATACTCCTCAAGTTCATAAAAATTGTTTATTTTAAGATTTTTGAGATGTTTTACAATATTTATCATTTTAAAATTTTAATATAGTATTAATTATTTGTTTTACTATTTTATTATTTATTAATATCAAATATATTATTTGATCATCTAAATTAATGTGAAAAATCCTATTACAGTTTTTTTTTATGGAATCCTATTACAGTTTTAAATCAACCGGAGGGTGTATGTGTATGTATATATTTATACATGTGTGTGCGTGTGAGAGAAAAATGTTTCGAGATGAATGAATGCAGGACATTTTAACGTATCGGCTCATTTACAGGTTTGGCGAGGGTTTAAGAAGCCGAGCAGTGCAGTGGGAAGCAGCGGTTGGCGGTTGCTGCAACGTCCTTCACCATCCCTGCGCGAATGATCATGATGGAGACGGTGAGACTTCGTCTGGTGTTCGAGGACCAGCACATGCTGAGTAAATCAAAGAAGAAGGAGGGGCTCCAGCAAAGCTGGTGTCTGCTAAAACCCCAAACCAACACTATGTCCGACGTTGCCTCCCTTATTTTCGACACTTTCCGCCTGCATCGGACTTGCCCCAATGGCATAATCCTCTCTGTATGCTCTGTACCTTTCGGATTCTGCTGTCTGATTCTTGACAATTGAAATATATGGATATTAGATTTTTTGAAAAAGGAATGGGGCGTTGATTAAAGAAAATAATCACCTGCGTTTGGGTCGGACCGCAAGTTAGCGGATTAAAGTTCGAATTTCAGTTTTAATTTAGTATTCAATACTGGAATGGAATGCTTACCTTGATTATCTTCTAATGGGCTTAATTTAACAAAGATGTTGGAGAAGTTGAGAAAGTAAATCTTATAGGCATAATGCCAACGCTATCTGGAAATCAAACCGAATGTTCTGTAAGATTGTTTGAAGTCAATTTGAAGTTGTTGAGTGTTCACTCACTTACCCGTACTTTGATCATTGATTCTGCTAGTTGACCATTGTTTCGTTTTAATCTTTTTCTTTTTCTTTTTTTTTTACTGCAGATGGATAATTTTGTTTTACCACCTTTTGAATCACGTGCTATTTTGATGGATAAAGACATTGTCTGGTATGTTTATGGTCGCCCATTTCTCCAACACTTTTTACTGTTGTCATGGTAGTTTTTTTTCTTACATTTATGTATTCAGTGTGAAAAGAAAAGGAAGATCATCAACTGCTTCTAAAGCTGCAATGCTGACATCTGCACCAGATGGTCATCAATGTGTAGAGCTTCCAAAGCTTCTTGCAAACGAGATGTTTCAGGAAGAGACTGGAGGATATAAAACCATGTCTGAAGAGGATAATATTTACCAATTTGAAGATACACTTTATCTTGAATCTAAATCACCAAGTAATGCAGTCTCAAAGAAAAGAAAAGCAACAAAGAAGCTCAAGGATTCAAGGTTTGTTTCACAATCCTTGCTCATTGTTATTAGTGCACTGGCTGCTGTCTTAAAAGGGTTCCAGCACTGCTAAAAGGGTCTTTTCTCTTCCTAATGTTTCAGAATCCAATTTTGTTGAACTAATTTATGTGAGTGTGCCCTTCTTTATACACAAACAACATTGTTCAGCTTATTTCTGTCTACTCCTCACTAAAGCATCATAGAGTTTTAGAATCATATGCTAGGCAATTTGGATAAAGTGGTCCTTGTCATTGGAGAAAAAAAAAAAAATAAGGAGGCGATGGAAATCCAGGTATTTAACCCTCCAACCCCACCAATCCGCAGTTTTTTTTTTTTGGGTGTTCCACCACTTACATGTTTTTTTGCAAGGGATATGTGTAATTTACTAAATATTATAATGAATCATTTTCTATCACTTAATCTGCCCTTTCTCTTCAAACTTTCAAACAAGCCCATACTATCATTGAACATAGTGCATTAGTGAGACGGCCAAATTAACAAACTTAAAATTTCAGCTTTATAATGTTAAGGCTGTGTTACTTAGGCCTTTTATTCTGATAACTCAGATTATAAGAAATTGGTTCTCAGTCTCTGCTTTGTACATTTTCTTTTACTTTGTGAGTATCTTCTTTAAAGTTTGGGCTCTCCTTATCACTCAATCCCATTCACTGGTCTTATTTCTAGTTTCTAAGCATTTGTCAGTTGAAAAGGAAAAACCAGAAAGGACTTCTTTATTTACACAAATTATAGCATGGAGATTTCAAATTCCGTAGTCTTGTCAAACTTGTTTTGACAGCTGGAACATGAAGTTGCTGTGTCCTTTTCTATTCAAAACATTTCTCTTGTTGTGAACTTTGTTATTAAAGTACTCTTATTGGGGAGTTTAAGCAGTATTTGGGTTGTTAATTTGATCTCATTATTTTTTACTTCAGGAAGAAGATTAAGTTATCCTCTAGCGAAAAGTTGGCAGTCACTCCTAAGGAACCTGTGGAGAAAAATGGAAGCTTTCAGGGTTGTGGTATTCATCACCAATCAAATCTTGTCAGTCAAGACAATGGCAAGTCTTCTAATTCATCTAGACAACCAGATAAGTCAAAACCCGTCGATAAAAAAAAACAGAGTAATGAAATCAGTGAGGCTGTGTCCAATGAAGCAAGGTATGCATTTGTTCCATTGTGATGTTACATTATGGTGTGTGTTACATCATTTTCTAATTTTGTACTGCATTGTACTGTTGGCATTCTTTGGGCAGGACAGCTGATAAAATATCATAGATGGTTGTAGTGTTTATTTTTTGGTGATATTTTATTTATTCCTTTCACATTCTGGTTGATTTGTTTGTGTTTGTGGATTAATAAATGTTCTCCTACAAAGTAGGAAAATTATACATTGGACTTTTGAGTATTTTTTGTTTTAGTCTTGGATTATTCCTGTTGTACCCTTGCTCTGGGTCCAACTTCTAACTCCCACTTACATGAAAGCTGCTGGTTCCTTTCGTATTGATGGTAGAAAATATTTTTCTTTAACTTTTCTCTTAATATTATGTAGGTTCTGTCAGCCTCAAGATGATGGCAAGGGCAATGTTGATTTATCAAATTCACTAAGTGGAACTAGAAAGGTAACCTGGAACTTGCACTATTTCAAATAGAAATGTAATTCTTGTTTCCATTTAATCACGCAAGACTGACATTTTCATACCATTATGATAATCCTTGCACAATTTGATTTGTTTTCTAAGGGGGACAATAAAATATCAGTGGTGTACATTCAGTTTTTAGTGATTTTCGTTTTTGGCCAGTTGCCAAGCAGAAGTACACGACGGAAGAAAGCCCAGAGACAGCGGTTGAGGGAACAGTTAAAATTACAGAAGGAAAAGGTAATCCTGTTTCATAGTGCTATTGCAGATGTGATTTAGCTTTAACGTGCATGTAGGGAAATGCTTTCATGTTGATGCCATACATGAATGGGAACTTACTTTTTCTGTATGGTGTTAATGTGCTATATTCTGGTTCTTAAGATGTTCCCTTCCTATATGTAAGGATTAAAACCACATTCTAGTTTTCTCAGAGACCACTAGCCTAAACTTACTATTTGCTACTGTATTTTATCATTCTTTTAGAAGGTCATTTTATTTCCTCCAATTTTGCAGCTCCATCAGAGTCCATTGCCTGAAAAGGATGGGCAAGAACTAAGTGTCAAACTTAATAGATGCGTAGTTTCTGATGTTCATCAGGAACCTGTTGAAGAAAGTGATGCAGAGGATGATGTTGTTCCTGTGGAAATTAGGCCAGGGCACATACGCTTTGAGCCCCTTAACAAAAGTTTACTTCTCTTTCTCTACTGGCTTTTAAAGTTTCTCAAGTAGCAGAATTGTAATTGCTTTAGAATGACTTTCATATTCTGATGTATGCTTGTGGTCTATTTGATGCAGATCATGCAGCACCACAAAATCAATTTCCACTGGTTTGTTCAATTCATCTCCACAAAGCTTGCCTTTCTGGGCTCTGTTTTACTTGCCCTATTATAGAGTCAATATAAAATCTGATGTGATAATTATTGTTAATTTTGCACATAATCATACTGTAAAAGTTTTTCTTCATTGGGCTGATGGGTAATGGAGAGAAGTGGGACGTAGCTAACAGAACTAATTAGGAAAATTGTTGAATTACTTGTTGGATGAATCAAAACTGTTCCTGGAAATAATTTTTTTAGCTTTTAATTTTTTCCTTCTTGTTGTTCTACACTTATGATGATTTAAGCTTTGACCTTTGACGGTTAATGTAATCCTTCTTTTGATTCTAACTTTAAGTGCTTGGAATGTTTCAAGTTTGAAGTTGTATAACTTACTATTTATTTTGTGATTTTTAGTGTTTTCAGTATCAGGAGATATGTTCCCTTTTGATTATTATGTTTCCCTGACGTCAACTTGTCATCTGGATGCTTCAGGAAACATTTAGGTGGAATGGAAGTACCAACAAGAAGAAGATGCAGAAATGGGGTTTAGAGAAGACCACATTCCATAAAGTGGATGACTACAAACATTCTAGTCAAGAGTGCTCCTTCGTTCAGAATGCTGAAGAGAAAGAGGCACCCATGCCTTTAGACTTTGATGAGCTTATATCTTATACAAGCTTGCCTAAGGTTTGTTCTTTCAACCCCATAGTGCTCTTGAGGTTATTTATCATACTTAAGCACTGGAGGATGTTAATGAACTACCGGAATTTTGTAGAAGTGTTTTGTAGCTTTATTTATTTACTTAGTTTTTGTTGGCAAGCTTTCTAGCTGCATTTTATTTGCCATAGGGATTCTCAATTATTGTTATTCTTGTGTAGCTTTATTTATTTACTTACATTTTATTCCATAATATTTTTTTGGTGCTATTAAATCACTTCCCTATATACTGCAGGAAGGTGATGTAATAGCATATCGTTTAATTGAGTTATCATCATCATGGACACCTGAGATTTCCTCCTTCAGAGTACATACTAAGTCTGCTTTTCAATTAGTATAAAATTTTTCTACGTAAGAAGTTTTTGTTTACTACATTGATGTTCCTGTAGGTTGGGAAGATATCATGGTATGATCATGAACCAAACAGGATTCAGCTGGAACCAGTTTTAGAATATCCATTTGATTTTGAGAAGAAAATAGAGGAGGAGGCATCTACTTTGCAGTCCAATTCATTCCCTTACCCTTACGGGGAAGATGGTTCTTTAGAGGTATTTTCATTGGAATTTTTACTTTCATTTTGGCATCAAGCTTACACAATAACTATTCAGTATTTAAGTTCTTACCAGTTACCGCTGGGGTGCATCAAATTGAACCCTGTGAGTCGTGCATTTGAATTTATGCACTTCCAATTGTGTGTCACACTCACCATCTAGATTGTCTGGAGAGGGAAATATTTCATAGCATTTTAATGAATATCCAGACCAACTTTATTGGATGTGAATGCAGTAACAAATTTTCAGTTCAATTACAAACCTTAAAAGTTGATCAAAGTGATGTTTCTGCAAACCATATTTTGTGGTGTCTGACCTGGGTTTAAGATCTTAAGCTAATCTATATTTGTATATTAATTTTGGGTCCTTTGTGAGGCTTAGTATAAAACCATAAAAAAGATGTTGAGTTTGCTCCATGTGTCACTGATGCTCCTCGTTACTGGAATAATATATTCAAACTGAATGTGTCTTTTCTAACAAACAAACAAGCATGCTGCTCATTATTCGTGTGAAATTGACGAGAGTATATCCCTTCCGCAGATAGAATATTCATCACTGGTCGATGTGCGAATGGTTAAGCATGGAAACTCAGAATTGGCAAATGCAGTTACTTCTAGTGATGTTTTGTTTGATCCGATGAAAGCAACTAAAAGGAGTGATGAACTTGTGGCTGATCAAACTACTATGCAAAGTTGCCATCCACAAAAGGAAAGTGAAGGCAATATGCCTGCTAAAGGTAATTCCCGCCAGAGAATTCATGACATGTGTTAGATATTTGGAGTGTGTGGCAACATGTGGCTTGATGTTCTAAACTTGCGTCATTTGTGGCTCCATTTGTAGAAAACGGTGAAGTAAATGTGTGGGATGAAATCAATGAGGCGTTAACAGCAAAGAAGGCCAAGCTGTCTCTGGAGAATGGATGGGGTAAAGGGCAGAATTCAGGCACGCGGTCCGGGTCCCTCAGAGCTTTGAGATGCAGTGCGCTAGGTCCGACCATGGCATATTTAAGGGCGCAAAACGGACTAGGAGAAACAAGCCAGTATTAGGGCTATGTGTGTTAGAGTTTTGTGTACTCTTCTTGGATGTCAGATGCATTTTCCCATCCATGGACGTTAGTGTAACCAATAGATCATCTACAATGGATATTATTAAGTATCCTGTTTCCATCATAATAGGGGGA
Source organism: Adenanthera pavonina (assembly GCA_026686845.1). NCBI lineage: Eukaryota > Viridiplantae > Streptophyta > Magnoliopsida > Fabales > Fabaceae > Adenanthera > Adenanthera pavonina. Next base: position 31,929,871 of record JAIVEN010000019.1, read on the forward strand.
CAAAGATTTGGGGGCCTATTCGTGTATAATGCATCCTACGAAGATATTATCAGATGCAATTCTCCTGAAAACCGAGACTGTATTCACTTCTTTCTTCACCCGAGTAGCCAACAGGTTAGCCAGAAGTATCGAGCCCCTTATATCTACCTGATGCCAAAATTAGTGCTGATTAGAAATGAAATGCAACCTTTGATTAAGAATTAAGATGATAGGTCTGCACACGATTACTTTTATCCGCTGTGAAGGCCAATTCATGATTCCAGTCTTGGTTGGTTAATATTCAATGTTGGCGCCATCTATGGCTATTTGAGGTGGTAAATGTCAGATAAGGGTTATATCGTAATCAGGGTTCAAACCTCTTGATGTTTAAAAAAAAATAAAAAACTCTTGCCAGTTGCCGTCTTATGTCTAATTATGAATTTGGTGCCAAGGGTCTCATTAAATAGCTTCACTGGAAGAAATTATCGCAATCTCAATTAAATGCAATTTTTTTTCTAATAAATGGAAGCAAAAACTAGCAAAGAAGGATATAAAGATTCCATAACAGAGCGCGCTATAATAACTTTGCAGTCTCAATATCCTGTAAAGGTGACTTCTACGCCCCAAATGCATCTGAGAGCTTGATTAGGAGATGAACAGCCTTGACAGGAAAAATATACAGCCTAACAGAAGAGAAAGATAGGCCCTATATTCACTTAGATTAAATCATTGTTACATACTAAAAATGCTATAAATGCATGGCCTAGATGCCACCTGTATAATTATTCTTTTGATCTGCAGACTACTCGAGTGCAGCTCCACCTCCAAAATTAGTCTCTTGGGCCTCAACCATGGCTAGACAGGAAGAAGGTGAATTCTTGTTCTAATCCCTTCAGTCTCTCCAGGACTAGAATTTTTGTCATCATATCACATAACATAGTATCATATGATCACTGTCATTATTTTCACTTCGAGATTCACCACCTGAACTAACATCAGCATCTTCTATTGGCCCCTTTGCGTTGTTTTCATGACCAGATTGCTTCAAACTAGCATCCTTCATCACATTACAATCCAAGTCAGGTAAAGCGAATGACTGAGATCTTACCAGCAGGTTGGTGTGGTCGTGAGATGATTCATTTACAGTGGGTAGCAACATACAAGGTGGAGGATTACTCCCTCTGCGCTCTGCAATGGAAGGGGAAGAAGACCCTTTACATGGCAAATAGGTGTTTACCGCTCCCAATGTGTGATTAGCAGAAAATGCCTCCTCCTTAGGCGAAGAATCAGCTTTGAGAAGCAAAGAGTTCTCTGAGAAAGAAAGATCTTTAACATAAAAAGGATCAGTTGGTTCCACACTAGAAGGTGATGGCTGCCTAGAAGACACTAATGACAAGTCAGACCAATTTGTAGACGAAGGAGAAAACGTAAATGAACTGGCATAATCAGAACTGGAGGGTGAGAGTGTTGGGGACTTGGAATTGAATTTTGGGCTGCTGCTTAGAAAACAACAAAAAGAATCAGATGTGGGAGAAACAGAGAGATCCATGACTTCAACAGTACTATCCTTCGCCATGTCCGAGCTGTTATCTGGAAAACACTCAAAAGAATCAGGTGAACCACAGGGAAAAGAATCAGGTGAACCACAGGGGTGGGTTGACGATGATGGTGACAAATAAGGATCAATTGCAGAATCTTGGTTTTCTTCTTGCATAATCACACAGGATTCATCTTTGGATTTGGTGGTAGTAGCTTCACAGTTCCATTTACAGGATGATGTAAACAATCCTTTCTTGATACCACAAGCAAACTTCCTCCTCAGTCGACTCCAACCGTTTTCTCTAGCAGGTAGGCAAGTTTCTGATCCAGCACTAGAAACAGAAAAAGGTGGAACAACCCCACCTGCAAGCGCCTTGTGAAAAATTTCAAAATCCAAATCATACTCACTAACTTTTCTCCCCACAGACCCCATACTGCTACCAGCGTCAGCCACATCCATACTTTCATCACCAGACAAGAGTTGCTCGTTGGCAAGAGCAACCCAAAACTCCAGAGGCTCTTCACCTTCATTGATGCTCCGAATTGGACCCTTTGCCCTCTCATAACGTATGACCTGACATGCTGCAGCCCCTGCATTACATGACATCACGGGACTGCAATTTCTTCCTGTCCACACATATATAGCAGAAGGAACATGCATAATGAACGCCCCACGAGAATCAAGAGCTCGGGCACCTGGATGGTTTATCATTTTGGGGACTAAATGAAGAGGGTCATAGGGTGAGTGAGGGGCCATTCGATACATCCTCCGAATGGAATTTGGACTTGCGGGCATAGCATGTACACGTTTCTGACACTGCAGAAGTTGACAGGCAAAACCCATATTTGGGTTGGTCACTCCTCGTGCAGTCTTCACATACTGAAACGCGTCTTCGAAGCTCTGACCCTCCCTCCACATGAGATAAGCAATGACCAGAGAGGTTGATCGAGAAACTCCCTGGCAACAGTGCACAAGCACACGCCCACCTTGCTCTCGCACATCCTCAAAGTAATCAAAGACATCGTAGAGGATACTGGTGATGTCCTCGGTGGGGCTGTCCTGCAGCCAGAGTGTCTTGTACCCGAAATCGCTTTTGAAATACTCAGGACAAACAAAACCAACACAGTTGAGCACATGAGTAATCCCGTTTTGCCTCAAAAGCTCGTGATTCTTCGCCACTGTATCACTCCCCAAATATATATGCTCGGCGATTCTGGAACACTCCTTGTCAAAAAACGCTAATTTATCCCTCTTGAACTGAAATTCTTTTGTGGGTTGACCCGAATCAGAACTCTCCAAGGCTTTGATGGACCCTCTTGGGGTTTGTGGAAGAGGCCAAATTCCAAGATCATCAGATCCCGCACTAGGCCACTCTTCGGCACTCCGTTTCATGATGGAAAGAGGCTGAAGAGGGGGCAACAATGGACGGGGCTTACTATTTGTGGGTGGCCGGCGGTTTTGGCTCATGTTTGTCGGAGACCGATCAGTCCAAGAAACAGAGCGTGAATATGTTCTCCGACCGCCACCGCCGGCGGCGGAACCATCCTTACCCTCTTCTCCCAACATATTTACGAAAATATATTGAAAAAGACTGTACAAGTAACTTAATCGACACCCATGAAGAAATTATTCCTCTTGAGAAGGGGAAAGAGTTGAAGAAGCAAATGGGCTTGGATATCAAACCGTGAATGGTAGATATTGCAATTTCAGTCCACCTATTCCATATTCTCACCTAAAGCCCTTGACCATCTTCTCTCTCTTTGTCTTTCTCTCTCTTTGACTCTTTCTTCGTAAAGTGATGGAAGAGGAAAAATCAAATACGAATATGCCATATGGAAATAGAATGATCGATCTCTGGCCGGCCTGCGATCTCAGATGGAGGAACAGGAGAGAGAGGATGAAGTGAAAAATGGAAATTTGAGATATTCCCTTTGAACGCAGCCACCAGCAGCACAGCCTACAAGATTAAACAGTAAAGAAACTGTTTCCGAGAATTTCTTGTTTGGATAAAGAGGATGGTAGCAGCTTATTAGCATGAAGTCTGCTTGCGTTGGTGCTATCTGGTCATGGTCTTACATCGAGCACAGAATGGGTCAAAGTGCCACGTTAGGACCGGAGACTTTTTTTTTTTTTTAATAAACCTTGAAAACTTTAATAAGTAACCTTAAAGTTTTTAATGACCTTAAAAACATTGTTTTTTTTTTAAGTAACAAATGCATCGAATCCACCCGATTCAATTCGGAGAAATATTAGGAGGGATATGTATAAAAAATCTTAATGTTGGGTGGAAAAATAATTATGAAAATCTTATAAGTTTTTTCCTTATTCACTTGTATAACTTGTATCGGGTTAGAAGTCAGAACATCTTTTTGAGTGTTTGAATTGTTTTAAAATTTTTTTAAAAAATTAGACAAAAACTTAACTTGGATTAATGCGCCAACAAACTCATGCATACTCTTCTCATATAATATAAAAATGTTAAAGAAATCAAAATTAATTTTAACGATATTATATCAATTTATTTATTATAAAGAGGATTATAACCTGAGAATAACTTATTATATCTTTACTATTTAACATTTAATTTTCAATAAAATTATAACTTACATAAAAAAATATTTTAGCTATTCAATAATATGTCGTTAACTTATAAAAATCATACTTATTTGTAAAAATTTTATACTTATCATGTTGGAATTAAAAAAATCATATATAAAAATAAATTATTATTTTCCTTCTCAAAATTCACTCAAATATTTTATCAAAGAAAAATTCATTGTGTCAAATGTTAAATTTGGAAAGTTAAGTTAAGTGGGTAAATATTAAGATAACCGAAAAGGCGGTGTAAAAGGAAAGGACGCTGTGACTTGGCACTTTGGTGATGAACGCTTGAAATATGGAACCCAGAACTGTGATTCAATGGTAAGAAACTTTTTTTCATTTGGTGGTTTTAAAGTATGACACAAAGGGCTATTCCATTGCAGAAAATTCGGAAATATTGCTGTTCTTCCAGATTTCAAAATTATAAAGTTTTTGCTACTTTTTGGTCTAAAAGAAAACGGAGAAGACTATGCGTCGCAAATATTATTATTATTTTTTTAAATATACACTGCATGAGATATGCATGTCAATCAAAGTAAAGTTTTATATTTATTAATCTGTCATTTGGAGCCCGCACCACATATTCCAATTCACATGATATAAAAGCTCAAATATTTAATTATCATTTCTTCGTCATCATGTGAAAGTTGGAATGCCAGACGCAGATGAATTCAAAGCACATGTTCATCTTCATGGTTATTGAAACTCGAACATTTCTGTATTCTGTATTAAAATTGTGGGGAAACAAAAGTTGCATTCTAGTAATTACGCTATTTCTCTATCATACTTATATGTGAGAGTTTATTAATAAAACTTAAGGGTATTGTCTTTTTTTCTTTAAAAAAATATATCTTTTTCCTCTTTTACTTTCATGAGTTTTTATAAAAAATTAAAGATAGGTTCTTGATTATTCATTTGCATGTGTTGTCAAAAGGTTCTATTAATTAAATTTTTTTAATCTACTTTTTACACATTTTGAATACAAAAAGGGTCTATTCTTTATTTTTTTTTCTTCCAATTGACTTGCTCGGATTATAATCTCACCAAAATTCGTGAATTATATCAAGGAAAAAAGGGGAAATAACATCGATAGTTAAGTTAAGTGACAATCAAACAAGGATGATAAAAAATAGGATAGCAATAATGAAATATAAAAAGGTCCATTTAAGAATAAAGAATTATCCTTTTGAAGGCATTATTTTTAGAAGCTGGCTGTTATTTGAAGAAACAATGGAAGGTGCGTATTAATTTCATGTGTAGAAAAACTAACCATTATGCTGACATCCTTGCTCATGAGGCTCATGCCTTCTGCTTTTTGTTCTTTCCAGACCCCCTTGTGTTTTGTTTTGTTTAAGGATTATAGAAAATCAAAGGAAGGGTTACTCTACCCAATACTCTATAATCTTTTCATCAATGATCGATATTTATGATTTTCATACAAAGAAAAAAAAAGATAAATTAATTAATTAACTAATAGTACTTAGATATGTGATATAGGTATTGCAAGTAATTAAAAATTGAGATTAAATTCATACTATGCGTGAAATTTACACACTGATTTAATCTGAACTCTTTATAATAAATTAAATTGTATATATGAAAAGGGCAAACAAATTCACAGGCTTTGCATTGCACAGAGCATCAATCCTTAATGAGCAAGTAAGGTAAGCCGTCACGGCCACCATCAACTAAAACTAAAAGTTGGTTCATTCACTCGTTGACTCCACACTCTCCACTTGCCACTGATCACATGTGTGATTTGTACAAACCACAACCAAAATGAATCAACCATGAACCCTAATTTGGATTATCATCAAATCGAATCAAATGATTAAATAAGTGAGAAAGTGAACAAGTTCGTTGGTAGTTGGGCGGTGAGCCGAAACAAGCTGGGTCAGTTGTGTTCCAACTAGGAAATGTTGAACATGTAAAAGATGTGTGTGGGTCAAAAATGGGAAAATAATAATTCTTAAAAGACAAATGAGGATACTTAATTAGTTTATATATATATATATAGAGGAGCGGTATATATGTGACAACATTTAAAAACGAAGGTCAAAAAGGGTGGCTGGGCTAGTAGCTACGTTGGAACAAGGAGGATGAGATGCGTTGCAACACTTTATAGTCCACAAACAGGACTCGTCCAAAGCCTTTGTTGGAATTATCCTCCTCCACGACGTCATTACTCATTAGGCTATACATTTACTAGCAATAGTATTCCACTTCATCCATCCAATTTCAAGTAATACCCACAACCACCCTTCTTTTGTCCATTAATTCATTCATTCATTCATAACGGCGCACTCGTTAACAACTCAAGAGAGAACGGAATAGTATTACTCGTATATAAGGTTAATGTTGCTGTCATCCAGAAATCTCCAAACAAACTTTGAATGACTAGTGCTAATGGTGTCAAACAAAATATTTTATTCTGAGGATCGATTGAAATAGTTTTTGGCTAATCCTACTCTTGGACCATTTATTGGTAAGGGTTTGATCAACCAGTTTTCATGTGTTTGAACCATATATGCTGCTTTAATGATGATGCAAATCGGCTCGGTCAAAGAGATTTAAAAGAAAAGAGGGCCAAAAAGTTCTGAAGAAAATCATGTGAATCATGTCCGTGTTGAAGGAAAATCCATATCATATTCATAAATTTGGATCAATCTTTTCTTGGCCGAACACAAATTGGAACGGAATTAGCTCTACCACAAGTTCACCTGCTTATTTCAGTGTTGGACAGTGATCTATTATTTCTACAATTAAGTCCACCATGTTTTTACCCTGAGAGTACCTTATTATCAAGTGATGTTTATTTTATGACTTCATCCAACCCAATCATATATTCTGACCCAACCTATCCTAAACTATGGATTCGTTTTTTGTTTTCGCCAAAAACAGTTTGGGTTTGTTCTTGGTTGACAAATCAGTTTTGACACGCGTTGGCCCAAACTCCGTGTTTGGGCCTCATTAAAACGACAACCCCGCAACATGCCCCAAATGATGCGGGCTTCCATATATAATCTTGTAATATAATTTTTTTTTTAAAAAAAATTATTTTTTCCAATTTAGAATAAAAAAATTATTTTTAAATTAACGTAAAATAAATAAAAGTTGTTAAAAAATATCTTTGATGAAAGAAGTCAATATCATAATTGAGTATTATGGTCATATTTCAACTTTAGTCTTGCATGCGTGTGATCCGAGAATCTGAGGTGAAGATGATTTCAATGGTTAGCTAATTATAACTGCAGGTTTGTTTTGGACTGGCACCATCAGAGAGAATGCTGGCGTTGAATAATTATTATTAACAAAATAATAATCTTTGCAAAGAAATCAGAAGGGATTTCGGAGTCCATCCAATCATTCCAGAGACGCTGGTCCGAACTGCTGCTAGATTCTAGATTCTCTCGAACCGTTTGTTTGGCCATGTAGATTCCTAGTCCAACACCCCCCACTTTGGGGACACATCAGCCAACTAAACTCACTGCTTAATCATTCTTCATTCCTAGTAAAAGTTAAAGGAAATAGGAATAGGAGAGCAATGCTTACCCTTCCTTCTCAGCCTATGTATGTTTTATTCCTTGCCTTTACATTAATCATCCTTGAAGTTCTCCCCAAGTCATCCTCATACCCTTTTATTCTCTTTTTCTTCTTCAGGGCGTCTCTCTTCTCTTCGCTTCTCTCCTTTTACTCCCAATTTGTACATTGATTCATTTCCCCTTCTTCCTATTCTGCTATGCTATGAATTCCCAATAACCACCATGTCTCATCGAGAAACCAACCCTCACCTTACCAGACCATTCCGACCTCCGCCTGCAGATCACCCACCTGGTTCACCGCCACCTCATCACCTCCGACTCCCTCGTGAAGAGCCGCTACCGCCAGCTTACCCTCCAAAACACGTCAAAATTCATGACCCACACCATAAGCCACGTACTTCTGTGCCTCCACCGCCATCATCATCACCCCGTGACAAATCTCGCAGGCCTAAGCCTCCTCCACCGGCACCACCATCACCACCACGTGACAAAGCCCGCAAGCCTAAGCATACTACTCGACCATTACCTCCTCCACCACCATCACCAATCGACAAAGCTCGCAGGCCTGATACTACTCCAACACCACAACAATCACCGCGTCGTGAACCTCACGTGCCTCGGTCTACTCCGCTATCACAGCCGCAGCCACATTCACATCCACGCCAACAGGGTCCTCGTCACGGCGGGTTCCGAGTACCCGCACAGAAGAAAACCAAACCACACACGTGGTTCTTTGCGGTCTTTTGTCTGATATTTTGGCTTGTAATAATCATAGGAGGCTTAATAGTGCTCATAGTGTATCTTATTTTTCGTCCCCAGAGTCCTCACTTCCAAGTGTCGAGTGCCAGCCTTAATGCAGCCTACCTGGACCTGGGCTATCTTCTCAACGCTGATGTTACCCTACTTGCAAATTTTACAAATCCCAACAAGAAGGTACACGTGGACTTCAGCACCACCATGATCTATCTCTACTATGGAAGTACCCTTATCGCTACCCAATACGTGGAACCATTCTCGGCGGCCAAGGCAGAGTCAAGGTTTGCTACCATACACATGGTCACCAGTCAGGTTCAGCTTCCATTGGCAGAGATTCAACGCCTGGTCAGACAAATACAAAGCAACGGGGTTATCCTTGAGGTGAAGGGAGTATTCAGGGCAAGATCCACATTGGGGAGGATCCTGAGGTATTCGTATAACCTCTATGGTTATTGCACCATCATGTTGACACGCCCCCCTGGAGGGGTTCTCGTCAAAAGAAATTGCAGAACCAAACGCTGAAGCCGCGACACACGGAAATCAATATTCTTTCTTTTTGTCCTTGGGGGTGGGGATTTGATTTTGCTAATTGTTAAGTTCCCCTTTTTAATAACACTTTATACTGGGTTAACCTTGCTAATCTAAGAGCGATAAGTTCTTTACTTCGAATAGTGATTTGCTTCTTGATTTTAATTTAATAGACAATCAATATCAAATTCACAACGTTTCAAGACTAAAGTATTACTTAATGTGATGGCCAATGAGGGCTAGAGTAAATACTGTAAATCAAACCTCCCATCATACATAGCAGGCCGCCTCATGAAAAGGAGACTTGACCCGAGGAGTGGAATGCTCATACAATACATTTTGTCGGGTACAAAATTGGACGCGGAGAATGATTCTCCAGATAATGAATTTATCTACAAATGCTAGACTGACAGAAGGGGGAAAAACTCTTGCTCTTGCACCAAACCAAGAGCGATTGAAGCACTCTTCGCAGAACTGACACACGCCATCACTCAAATATACCCCAAACACAACACACATGCAAACATGAAACCCAACCACTCGCAACGGTACCTGAAATGCACAAGGGAATGGGGGAGTTATCTCAAAATCTCCGGTAATGCTCCTTCGTAAAGAAGGGGTGCCTGAGCGCCTCATGAGCTGTCAATCTACTGGAGGGGTCAAAACGAAGAAGACCTTGCAAGAGATCAATAAGATCCCCTGCAGAGTGATCCACATGCTGCATTACCAGATTCTGTGAAAACAAGAAACGCACTTTAGATGATAGGACTAGAAAAAGATGAACAAAAGAAGACATTAAGTTGGGCATATAAAATATTTTACGGACAGGGAGACGAGGTAGTTTCAATACAGCCTTGATACTTTCTCGAGAGACTGCACCTTCTGGCCAGTTCAGTCTACTCCTTCTGACAAACTTCTCTGCATGCCGGCTATGCAATATAACAATTCACAGAATCCCTTAGTAACTATTAGCATAATATCCAAAAGGTAAAAAAAGAACATTAATCAACCAACAAAATCTGATCAATTCTTCAGAAGGTTACGTACTCTGCTCTTTTCAACATATGCACAGGTATTGGGCCTAAAACCCTCTCCATCATGGCTAGGTGCTCTAAATTCTCGTGCGTCTGAAACAAAGCCTCTCCCTACAACCATTTTGTAGTTCATAACATTATTCATCTAGTAAAATTTGGACCACTCATGAATCTTTTCACTAGAGTTTATCAACATACCGAGCATAACTCAACCAAGATGCATCCAACACTCCATATGTCACAAGGGAAACTCCACCCAAGTCCTTGAAAACGGGAAATAAATTCACATTTTGAACCATATAGCAAGAACAAAAACTTAAAAATGATATGAACATAAAAATAGTATAACAGAAATATCTACATACCAAGAATAACCTCAGGTGCCCGATAATGCCTAGTAGAGACAATGTAGTTGTGTTCTTGGTGCTCATAGGCTGTGCTACCAAAATCAATGACCTTGATATCACTTGACTTTGGCAGTCTCTTATATAAGGTTCCCTCTTTTGGTGACCGCGATGTAACCTGCAAATAACAAAGGAAAAAGTGTAGGCAAATTTAAAATTACAATAATTGCATAACACATCAATATTTGAACCCCAAAGGAAAAAAGGTAGAATACAATCTAAGAACCAAATACCATGAAAGCACAAAATACCTTGTAGTCAGGTACTTTTACATATTCTGGGGAAACAAAAAGTATGTTCTCAGGTTTCAAGTCGGTGTGGATGAGACGCAAACCATGCATAACTGCAATTTCAGAAATAGCCAACATAGTCATTAAAACATTGCACACTTTCTTCCTGCCCACTCTTCCCACTCCCTTGTTGGGAAGGGATCTACTTATCGCTGTACAACAATTATAATGGCTTAATATCATAGTATTAGGACAAGGGATACAAAAGCCTCCTTGGGGGGAAAAGGAATCCAACAGTAGAAGAAAACAAAAATAAACAAATACATCAGAAACCATAATGAATTCCCAAAGGAAGAGAGAAGAATGCAACTTATATGACTTCTGCCACCAAGTTTGGAAAGAATAGAAACAGTGGAAGCAACAATCACACACATGCTACACATTCCAACAGTTGTCTGCCTAGCTCACGGACAAGATCAACCGGAAATGGGCGATAATTGTTCTTCCGTAGAAAATCATATAAGCTTGGTCCAAGCATCTCAAATACCTGTTAAGACCATTTAAATTTGACAAGTCTTAACCTCCAGAAATATTCATTAAGTTTGGAAATGATGTCACCATATGCCAATTAGATACTCACAATACAAATATGGTTACGATAGTCAAACCAGTTCCGTATTTGAACACAGCTGCAAAGGATAAAATGACTTAACAACCAACACAAACTTCAATTCATAACCAGTAGCCAAGTAGACAGAGAAAATAGTATCAATGAAAATATGCTTACTGACTGACATTCCTGTCATACTTCCCAAGTAACTGAAGCACATCAACTTCTAACATTGCTGCTTCACGGTATTTCTTTATACTTCGAACAACTTTTATGGCCACCAGCACCCTCATTTCTCTATCCCAACATTCCAGAACCTGACCAAAAGTACCTGCAAACAGAGAACATCTAGAGTAAGGGAAACTACAACTAAAATTTCATCATAAGATAAAAGAACAAAATATGTAAACATGACAATGATGATAACAACCTTCACCAATTTTTCGGAGGATCTTATCTGCAAGGACAGAAAAAAGTTAAATGAGAATTGCAAGCACATTAACAGCTATAATATGAAGCTAACAAAACAAATGCAATCTTACATTGTTAAATAAAATTTTATAGAATAAATTTCTCATAAATCCAACCATACATATCATACTGATAGAATTTCACATTAATCTATAATTATTTTATACTCTATCAATTTACTTTCAAATTAATGTATGGATTATCATTCAAACATAAGAAAATATCAATTATTATTACAAACTTATTCTTGTCCATTGGGCATCCAAGACCAATGTGATAATTGCTTAAAATTGAGTAGTCGAAACGATGAAAGTCACATTTTATAACATATATTGAATGTCGTAGATATGCCAAGGCTTTGTGTCAATTCATCATATTATACGTATATGGAAAGAACAAACAACTTACTACTTGGACAGATCTTATGGGCTTTCAAGTTAAATTAACTCAGAAGTGAAATTTATCACAGTTGAAATAAAAATTTTTGAGGCATCAATTGGATCTATAGAAGATTGGATAATCATGCAACCAAATAAAATTTGAACATACAGTATCTAAATATATGGAAAACAAATTCTAAATCCACAGAAAGAAATAATATACAAGAATTATACTATGAGTAATGATTACTTTCAAATAAAATTATAAGAAAATCTTAAAGGTAAGGAGTAGATCTTGAAAAGATGATAACAGATGGTAAATGCACTGGTCCTACATTGAATTAATAAAGTATGTCACATTCTGTCTTTGTATGGCATTTAGAATATTCAGCAAACAACATGAGCAAGTCCAACAGTTAGAGAAAGAGGAGAAAAGCCCTTCAATGGTGGTTAAATGTATTTACATCGAGAAGTTAAATTGTCACCAAGTGCAAACATGTAATGTCCATCTTTGTCATCATCTCGCCATGGGGGAGAACCTTTTTCAGCCAACCCCTTCACAAATAGGCCAGCATGGTCATGGAGTATCCTTGACGTTCCAAAGCTTGTCATATTTGCAACCTCTTGTCCATAAAACATCCCTGAATGAGCCTACACACAGCCAATTACTCATGCTTCACTATATAAATGGTAATTCGATACTTATTTTCCCGTAAACCATTTGATTTTCCAGCAATTTGAATATTTGATACATGTTTACAATCATTCAAATGAACATCTTTCTGCAGAATAGTATAGAAACAAAAGAAGGCATACAATAAGCCACAATTACATATTCAACATAAATTTGTGACTTTGAACAACGATAATCAAGAAGACATAGCAAAAGCACAATTTTATAAATAAAACTGTATGGTGACGTCCTGTTGCTGTTTTTGGCAGGCATCCACGACAATAAAATAATTACATGCCAGCCAAAAAATTATTTATCTAATAGGACACAGCAAGTCAGCATCTCCAAAAGTACGATGATCTTTGTTATCCAAGAAAAAAAAAAAAAAAGCACGAATGTACTATAAAATTTTAAGGCTTAATAGTTTCCTAAGCCTCTTAATGGAAATTTCAAAAACTGAAACCCATATAGGCTCAGAGAAAGTGCATCCAGAGCTCATAATCCATATTATATATCACGTTTATTGATCCTTCTTAACAAATCTCAGTGGTCAAACCGAAAGGACTCGAACATATATTCATGATAACAAGTCAGACAAAATCGATTGCTAATTTTCTGAGGTAGAAGTCGTTGTTCAGCTAATCGCTTCCACATGATACAGATCAATCGTGCAAACTCCCTCAAATCTTATCACATAAATAACATGCAATATCTTCCCTTCTATTTTTCTACTGCAATTTGAAAATAAAAAGGCTTTGAAATTAACAATTTGCTCATTACATATAGCGCAAAGTTTCTTGAAAATTCATATATTTTCCAAATTCCTACTCAAACACAATAAGAAATGGAGAAGGCTCCTATCTTTGCATCGACAATTGTCATTAAAAAGAGCAGATCCATAAGGATTTTTTTTTTAATGGTGGTGGAGGCTTTCCCGAGGAAAAGTAAGACTAAGAAACTTCTAAAGAAGCTATATTAGATAATACTAGACGAAAAATAAGAGTTTTTGTTCTACCTTGGAGTGGGTTTGAGGAAATTCCCAAGCTAATTTAGCCCTTTTCCTGGGACGCCGATCCATGTGAGAGTGAGGAAACTCTGTCATGTAGTCCATCTCCATCCGATAAGCAACCCTAATCACAGGTTGATTGATGGATCGATTCGGAAGTTAGGAAAGGATTGAATTGAACTAGTTCAGAGATGGAGAATCAGGTTCAGGCTAGACCATCCTCAACGCTCATTCTCCAGCCCTTCGTTTTCCTGTCGATGGTTAATCTAGACGGTTCGTTTCTGTCTGCTCTGCAATACACACAGCACGCCTGCACAGCCTCGTTTGGGCTTAGTGAAACAAAACGAGATTGAATTCTGTGTTCATCTTTGTTATATCCAAATCTGAAGCGTGAAATGGTAAAATTAAAAAAAAAAAAAAAGTCAAACCAATTTAAATCACTTTTGTACTAGTTCTACCGATTTTTATTCTGGTTTTGAAATTGCTCAATTTTCATATATGATCGAACCGGATCAATCACCCATTTTCAATTGAGCCAACCGATCTAGTCCAATTTTTAATACACTAGGTAAAATTGAACATTCTATATTTTATTATATTTTATTTATAAAGTTATAATATTTTTTATTTTAATAATAATAGAATGTAAAATAGAAATAACTATGATTTGAAACTTGTGCAATACACCAGTACACCAGGTCACACGGTGAGCTTTAAGTCCATATAATCAAATTATATAAATGAATATAATAGAATGGGTATAACCAGGATATATTTTTGGCATTTCATAATTATATGGTTATATAACTCCATTTATGTAGTGTTATAGTCGGTCTCAAGCCGGGTAAAGGAGGAGGATTGTGTAAGGCTCTCAACAGTCAATGGAAAAATTTGTCAAATCTTTATAACATGGATCAGAGACATATATGTGCTAAGGCTAAATCATTACCCAGAAGTAACACGTTGTATGGCTTGAATGTAATGTCAAATGAGTTAGAGCCGTTACATCAGCGCCCGAGTGTAGTGTTAAATAAACAAGAATTCTCACATCATTCTGAATGGATGTGGGTAAAGATGTTAACTTAAGAGAGTAAGATTTGATTTGGTTTTTAAAATATTGGTACGTTAACAGATAAACCTGTGGAGGTGGTAGATGTTATGATTCGAAGAAAAATTAACATCTTATGTCTTTAAGAAACTAAATGGGTGGAAAAAAATGCTAAGAAGTTAGACACTAATAGTTTTAAACTTTGGTACGTCAAGAATGTTAGTGTAAGGAATTGAGTGGGTATTATTGTGGACAAAAATTGAAAAAAAAATGTGGTAGGGATTAGAATGGTTGGAGATAAGATGTTATTCTTAAAATTGACTATTAGACACGATATTCTCAATGTTAGTAGTGCTTATGCACTTCAAGTAGATCGGAAGCACATATTAAGGAAAAATTTTTGGGAAAATTTGGAAGGATTGGTTCGAGATATCCTATAAGAGGAAAAGATCCTCATTGGGGGGATTTTAAAGGTCATGTGGAAAAAGAGATAAGGTAATATATGAGAGCTCATAGGAGTTATGGTTTTGGAGAAATAAATAAGGAAGGACATTCTATTCTTAATTTTTCAATGGCTTACAACATCACAATTGTAAACACTTGTTTCAAGAAACAAGAAGAGCATTTAATCACATATAAGAGTAGAGTCTGAAGGTCACAAATTGACTTCTTTTTTGTAAAGAACTTAGATAAAAGAGCTTGTAAAGACTGCAAAGTAATTCCTGGTGAGAACTTAACTTCACAACATAGGATTTTGGTCCTTGATGTGCTGGTTAAAAACCGTAAACTGAAAAGTTAAAAAGCCTTAAATCCTAAGATCAAGTGGTGGCAACTAAAAGGTAGGAAACAAGTGACCTTTATAAGAAAAGGTATGGAGAAAGATAATTGGGACTCGTAAGAAAATGCTAACATTTTATGGGATGAGATGACTAAAAGGATTAGGGGTACCGCTAAAGTAGTATTAGGTGAATCCAAAGATTTTGGACATAAAGATAAAGAATTTTGGTGGTGGAATGAGAGTGCACGGGAGAAGGTCAAACATAAATAAGAGTGTTTCAAAACCTTGCATTTGTATAATGACGGTGAAAATTGGAAATATTATCAGTTGGCTAAAATGAGACTAAAAAAGCAATGGGCGAAGATAGCTCTAAAGTTTTTGAAAAATTCTACCAAGATTTAGGAATGAAAAATAGTAAATATAAGATTTACAAAATTGTCAAGAAAAAGAAAAGAAAGTCAAGAGATTTGGACCAAGTAAGATATATTAAGAACGAGGAAGACAAAATTTTGATTGCAGATAATGATATCAAAGAAAGATGAGAGAGCTACTTTTATAAGTTTTTCAATAATGGATTGAGTATGACAATTGATGTCGAAGGATTAACAATTCATGAAGATGATTTCAATTTAAACTTCTGTCATAGGATTCGGGTTGAAGAGGTAAAAGAAGCTTTTAAGAGAATAGATAATGGTAAAACTATTAGTCCCGATGATATTCCTATCGAAGTTTGGAAATGTTTAGGAGAGAAGGGGATTTTATGGCTCATTAAGTTATTTATGGGATTTTAAGGTCTAAGAAAATGACAGATGAAGGAAGAAAGAACATTCTAGTACCTATATACAAGAATAAGAGGGATATTTAGAATTGTGTAAATTATCGGGGGATAAAACTCATGAGTCATACCATGAAAATTTAGGAAAGAGTGATTGAGTAAAGACTGAGAAAAAAGTCTCATATTTTGAAAAATCAATTTAGATTTATACCATGACGGTCTACAATAGAGGCTATTTATTTATTAAAGAGTTTGATTGAAAGATAGTAGAGTAAAAAGAAAGACTTGCATATAATTTTCATTGATTTGGAAAAAGTTTATGATAAAGTATCAAGAGATGTATTGTGGAAAGTAATGGAGAAGAAATGTGTTCGTGCGACTTAGATTCGAACCATAAATTATATGTATGAGGGGGCAACAACAAGTGTGAAAATCCCTAGAGGTGTGATAAATGATTTTTCTATAAAGATAGTGTCACACATGAAAATGCGACACGGATAGCACGGAAAATGAAAGAAAAAGGGAGAAAAAGGAAAAATCGGACTTCACGATGGAGGTCGATTTCAGAGGAGTTGCCACCAAAATTTTAAGGAAAATTTTGAAAAACCAGATAAAAAGAAAAGGATGGTCTGCGAATCAGAGTTAGGTTCAGGAGTACGATTGTGAGTGGGGAAGGTGTTAGGCACTCCCACAACACCCGTTTCAAAGAACATTTACCTTAAGTTGATTATGCAATTTTTATGGCTTTTAAAAAATTATTTTGATTGCCCTTTAATTATTTACATGCAAAAATAAATATAAAAATAAAAAAAATATAAAAATGAAAATAAAAATTAAAATGAAAATATGGAAAGTTGGGAAAATAAAATAAGAGAAAAATATTATTTATTTACAAGAACGGACTTGACCCAGAATCAGAGTCTGGACCTATATACTCTGTGATAGGAATCAATGTCGACGTAATTCGGGCTATAAATGCGTGTCATTGGGTTGATATTTTTTATTATATATATATATTTTAAAAGAGAAGTTTGGAAGATGAATTATCATTCGGCAAATAAAATGATTGTCAAAATTGGTAATTACGTTTTAATTTGTAAAAGATAGTTTAATTTCCATACCTTACTCTTATCATCACTTTTTCATTTAAAAAAATATAATAAAATATGACAAACAATTTTATAAAATCAACTAGTTTATGTGGTGACTTTATCACTCACATTTCGTTTGTTGGTACCTAAATGCCTATGGTGTTACCACTCGAGACAGATAGGCGTAAAAAACTAAAAAAAGTTTGAATGAAAACAAATAATTTTTGCACAAATCATTTTTATTTTCTTTTTATTATAAAAATAGAAAAAGATAAGATCCTTTTAACACATATTTACTTATTTAAAGGAGAAACATTAAGAAAAATATAAAATATGATTATTACATATATTTTCGAAGAGAAATAATTAGCATATGTGGTAATTTTATCACTCACAAGTTACTGATCAATACCTAAATACTCACGGTGTCATCACTCGAGGCAAATAAGGGATAAGAGCTTGGGTGAGAACTAATAAATTTTTGGTTCAATCATTTTTATTATTATTATTTTTTTAAATGAAAAGGAAATTAGAAAAAAAAACATAAATAATAAAAGAATAAATGAAAATTGAAGAAAAATAAATATTCTTGGTATGAATTATTTCTTATAAGATCCTCTTTAACATATATTTATTCAAAATATCATTATTACATATGTTTCTGAAAAGAAATAATCAATGTATATGGTGACTTTATCACTCACAAATTACTGATTAATACTTAAATACTTACGGTGTTACCACTCGAGGTAAATAAGTAGAAAGAGTAAAAACTTGGAGGGACATGAATAATCTTTGTCCAAATTGTTTTTATTTCTTTGTTCCAAATTACACAATGAAAAATGCAATTAGAAAATCACTTCATTTTTTATAAATAATTTTTGCTTAAATTATTTTTATTTATTTATTTAAAGAGATGCACTTAGAAAACCTCTTTTATTATTATTATTATTATTATTATTATTATTAGTAAAAAAATACTTGAAAAAAAGGATTTAAGATAAAATTGCTACATTCAATATATATTATTTATCTATTTATTTTAAAATTATTTATATTACTTTTTATTTCTTTTTATTTATAAATTATTTTTATTTCCTTATTTTAAATTGTGAAAAATAAGAAACAAAACAATTAAAAATCATTTTTCTTAAGCTTGGAATAGTACTATAAATAAAATTAAAGTGAAACTTCTACCTATATTTTTATTTTTGAAAATCAATTTCCAAACAAAACCAAACAGCATATATGGTAATTTGATCACTCATAATTTACTGATTGATACTCAAAAACTCACGATATTATTACTCGAAGCATAAAGGTAAAAGAAAATTTGCAATAGAGGTTTTTCTTTATTTCAATTATTTATCATCTATTTTATTTATCTTTTTTTTTAATATAAAGAAACCATTTGAACTCAAAACATTTAAAAGTTAGTCAATATAAGTACCATGGCAACTCCTTGCTCATGATACCCTTGATTTACACTTTACGTACCCACGGAGACTTAGTCCCTTGAGATAGACTCTAAATTAAAACATAAAATATTTGAGGACCACCAAAACAAACAAACGCCATAAAATTCCAACACCACAAGGCTTCTCACTTAAGTCAAATTACAATATAAAATTCTCACGTGAGCTAACACTCCTTCCTTTCCCAGACCAAGTTTATATTATGGAGCTTCTAACACTACAAATCAACATATAGCCTACACCCAATATTTAAAACATCATTCCTTCATATATAGAGATCCCGGACTCACCCATTAGCCCACACAACAGTCATGGAAATATGATCAATCAACTAACACTGTAATGAAGCTTTTCCAATGGACGGCAACAACCAAAAAATTTAGTCAAAAGCATAACCTCACTAGTTTGTGTATAACATATTATGCTTATCAATCAAGTGCATGACTTTAAGACTCAGGCCTATCATACTCCCTTTGTGATTAAAGGCTTTGACAGGAAGGATCCATAGAAACAAAAACAAAGAACAAATGAATTAGATTTCAATGCAGATAATATTCATTTCCTATTTTACAAATACTAGATAAGCAAGTCCCTTTTTAACACAATGAGCATCACTAGAAATTTCACGTACAGGGACCCAAAATCCTTATATTGGACACATGAGGCCTGATGCTACTCTAATGACCAGAAATCAATGAAACTTAAACCACATATTCATTCAAAACATGACACAATCTAAACAGAGGATACGCAAATCTATAAGCAAGAAAATGTTAATCAACCACAGTGCAGTAGGATGGTCCCATAAAACTCATCTTTTATTTGAGGACCCAGAATATAACAAGACACAAAAGGCAAAGGTTAAAATTCTTGAATCAGATAGCAACACTCTAAAACTGGCTAAAACATAAGTGTCCATCAATGCAGGGTAGTTTTGCAACCAATGATACCATGATAAGATTAAGAATTTTCAGTCAGAAATACTGCAATTCAGAAACAGAGCATTGAAGAATAGAAATAAGTCCATTACAAAAGTCTAAACTCATCAGCCATCAAATTCAAGCTAACACAAAAACTAGATTCATCCCAATTTATTCTAAGGTTCAAGCATTCTATCATTGCCAGAAAAAGATTCCAAAAGTAAAGATTGCTACACTCTTTCTGAAGAAAAGAAACTCATAATCCACCGGATATACAAGGCGTGAGCAAGCAATTTGTTTTCAGATTTATCACTACACACAAAGGGGACAGAATAAAAAACAACAATACACCTTCAGCCTGGTACAAAATCTCGGCCAACCAGAAATAGAGCATCTAGTCAACAGATATTTTAAATCTACATTTACTCAATCACACAACACTTGCAATCAGTATTTTATACTAGTGCTCTGCTTCCTAGATGACCCCTAAAATCTCCCATCCCACTGTCTGAAATCTAGACATTCAAAGTAGAAATTACCAATTGAAGATCTTTAGTTCCTTGCAATTTGATCCTTTCTCTAAGTTGCTTCATTCTGCCTCGGCTTCCTCTTCTCTCGATCTCACTGATATCTTGCCCTTAGACTCCCTCTATATGTTTCTCCAATTCTAGGGTTTCTTTAGCCCCCAAATTTCTCTCTCCGTTTTCTCTCTTGGTCCCTCTTAGGGTTTCATGCGTACCTCCCCCTTGGTAATCGCTTCCTGATCCCTTTATGGGATTGTCGTGAGTGGAGTAGAATCGAAAACCAATGCATGGTCTCCACTTTTCCATCCTCTCATTCCAAATTTTACACCCTTCAATCCGTGCGTCCCTCTGCCAGCTTCAACCCCGATCGCGCTCGTCCTGAATGCCTAATCCCTCTACTACTATGCTGTGACAGAGTACGGATTGAGGGGTGAGATTTTGTCATCTTCACCTCTTTCGCATTTTCCTTTTTCTCGTATCCTCTGCCTCTAGTCCTTCCATCATTTCACCCGGGCTTCATCAGTCTCTCTTTTCTGTTCCCCTGCTCGAGCCCTCTCACCCGGGTCCCTTTGCAAATCGTGTTGGAGCCTCTGAGAGGCTCTCTCCTTGAGCCCTAAGGGCTTCATATAGACCTCACCGAGCCTTGTCCACGAGCCCTTCTCAATTGGGCTCGTGGAGGTTTGAGCTGAGATGCTAATTAACATTCCAGCCCGAACATATTTTATTATTATTATTTTTTATTATTTTTTGTTATATTATTATTTTATCATTATTTTATTTTATTTTATTTTTTATTTTGTTATTTTTATATATATTTATTTACTTTACTTTTTTTTTTGGGTTTTGGAGTTGGAAGATTAGGGTCACTTATACTAAACCCAAATTCTGTCTCAACCCTACCTTTCTTTCTTTTTCTTTTTATGATTATTATTTTTATTTTTTTCATCCCTTATTTTACCTATTTTTATGTATAAAACCTAGACAAAATGCGGTGTTCATAGATAGACTTACATCAATGATCTTTCTTGAGTCCATATCTATTTGATCTGGTTTTGGATGTTCTAACAGAATATATACAGGAAGAAATTCCAAAGTGTATGCTCTTCACGAATGATATAGTTTTAATTAAGAACTCAATAGGAGATGTCAACTCTAAACTTGAGTTATGGAGACACACTTTGAAATCAAAATATTTCTACTTGAGTAGAAGGAAGATGGAACATATGCATTGCAAATTTAATAAGAAGCCAATTAGAAATGATTCAAAAATAAAAATCGAAGAGCAAACCATTCCAAAAGTGTCAAAGTCTAGATATTTTGGGTCGATTTTATAGAGTGATGGTGAAACTGATGGGGATGTTATGCATAAGATACAAGCTCGGTGATTAAAGTGGAGAAAAGTATCAGAAGTTATTTGTGACCGTAAGGTACTTACTAAACTTGAAAGAAAATTTTATCAAACATTTATAAGACCAACGACGTTATATGGTAGTGAATGTTGGTCTTTGAAAGAACAACAAAAGCGTAAGAAGGGAGTAGCAGAGATGAAAATGTTAATATGGATGTGTGGTCATATAAAATTGAATAAGATACGAAATGACTGTATATGAAAGAAAGTTGGAGTAGCACCTATCGAGGAGAAAATGATGAAAAATCGTTTAAGGTGATTTGGGCATATACAAATGAGAGGGCAAGAGGAGCTAATGAGGAGAATTGATCAAATTGTTTGGAGTCCTATCAAAAGACATAGAGAAAGACCAAAAAGAACACTAAGGGAAGTTATAACGAATAACCTTTTGAGAAAATGATTTATCTAAAAATATGGTATTTGATATAACCTATTAGTGTCGTATGATCCATGTAGCCGATCTTGCATAGTGAGATAAGGCTAATGTTGTTATTGTATAATTATATGGTTATATCATAACAAAAAAAAATTATTATCACTCTAACACTAATTCTCCCAATATGATTAAAAAAATAACAAATTGCTAATATGTATAAGATATATAAATATATGATGTATAATAGAAAAATTATTATATATGATGTATAACAAATTACTCAATCAAGTGTTTTCTTTTGAATTAAGAAATTATTTGAAAACCAAGGATAAATTATATTAAAAATAACTCACTTTCACAAACCTTCAAAACCAAAAGGATAGGATGATTTTAGTGAGTTTCAAAAAACTAGATCGGACATTGAATCAGTTAAAGTATTAGTTTAAAGTTCAATAGTTTAACTGAAATTAAGCTAGTGGTAATAAATTTAACAATTTTTTAATTTTATATATTATGTACAAAATTAAAAATATTATTAATAAATTTCACAACTTAATATTAAAATCTAAATAATAAATTTCATAACTTAATATTAAAATCTAAATAAGTTAATATTAATATATAATTAAATTTAAATTCAAAATAGTGAATTAATATTTTACTTTCATATTATTTGTTAAATAAATTTATCATTATTAATAATTATATATCATAATAATGCTTATACAATATTATAATATAGAATAAAAAAATTTATATAAAAAATAATGTTACCTAGTATTAAAAATAGTGTTATTTTAGTTTAAAAATTAAAAAAATTTAAAAATAAATTAGACCGGTTCAACCATTTTTGTACCTTTTTTTGACTAGTTTATGACCAATTCAACTAGTTTTCCACCGGTTCTAAAAATAAGCAATAAAAATATGTGATCAGACAAGACTTGGGACTGGTTTTTGTTCCAACCAGTCGAATTGACTGGTCTATTTCGATTTTTCAAACCCTAAATTCTAGTACTAAATAAAAAAGACAGATTAAATGCATGTCTATCTGCATAATGAATGTACATTTAAACATGATATAATAACTAAAATAACATCAAATTACAAAATATTTATATGATTTTAACATATAGTTCATAATTTTTTATAATCTACAAAATGCTTATTGTCATTGTTATATAAGCTAAAATATAGAATTTTTAGTGTTTTGAAATATTGGGCAAAATTTACTTTTATGTTAACATAAATAGGGAAAATATGCAAAATCATAATATATAAAATAAAAATCAAGCATAATCAAAGAATGAATACAACGTATAAAGAAGTAGAAGTAGAAGAAGAAGATGACGTTAGAATCATAGAGGAAGTGGTTACCTCAATCATCATTGAACTTCTATTATAAAAAATCTATTTCAATGATTGTATATAATTTATCTATGGAAGATAAAATATATGAGAAAAATATGAAAACTACCACAAAAAATTACAAACAATAATGTGATGAAATATTTTATTCAAAGGTGCCTCCAAAATTATAAAGATCTCAAGATGGTGAAAAAGGATAGCATAATATCAATTTATATAAATCTCACCAAATAATAATTTAAACAATCAAATCGTGATTTTTTTTTTACAAATATATGTTTGATTTTCATTTCCATATTTATCATGATATCAAATTTTTAAAAAAATAAAAACATATATAAGAAAATAAATATTATTTAGAATATGTAGGTCAAATTTTTTTTTCATATTCAGCATGATGATGTAGGGCCTGTTTGACAATGTTTTTTGTTTTATTGTTCTCAAAATAGTTTTGTAAAACCATTTTCAAGAACAAGTTTTGAAAAAAAGAATATAAAAAAAATTTGTTTGAATAATTATTACTAAAATCATAACTAATAAATGTTAAGTGAGTTATTTAAAATTTATAACTTTACCATTAATGAGGTGGGTATTTTTCACATTTTCTTGTGTTTTCCAGAACAAGAACTGCAAAACACCTTGAAGATATTTTGAGTTTTCTATTCTTTTATTTTTCTATTTTTCAGAATATTTTATAAAAAACAGGTTTACTAAACAAGTTTTTTTATTTTTGTTTTTGAAAATAAAAAAACTGTTTTGGAAACAACAATCAAACATACCCATAGATTTACATGGATTTCACCAAATAATGGCTGATATGACTTAAATAATCAAATCGTGATTTTTTCATGATTTTCATATTTATCATAATACCAAATTAAAAAAATAAAAACATATATAAGAAAATAAATATTATTTAGAATATATGGGATAAATTTTTTCATAATTAACATGATAATGTGAATGCCTAAAATCGCGATATGTCGTGTTTTCGACATATGTTTTATAATATATTTATATAAATCTCACCAAAAAATAGTTGATATGACCTAGATAATCAAATCATCATGTTTTTCATTATTTTTATATTTATCATCATACCAAATTAAAAAAAATAAAAACATATATAAGAAAATAAATATTATTAGGAATATGTTGTCCAAATTTTTTTATAATCAACATGATGATGTAAAGGCATGAACTTGCGACAAATATGATTATATAAATTTAATCAAATTATATAAATTTAACTAGAATTTGAAACTCATGCATTGGAGTTATATGTAAATTTTGATCAAATTATATAAATGAAGAAGATATTTTTTTGCATTTTATAATTATATGATCATCATAATGAAAATTTTTTTTATCACTGTAGAGTTAATTTCTCCAACATAATATAAAAGAATAATAAATTACTAATATGTATAACATATATATATATATGATATATAGTAGAAACAAATTGCAAGAATAACTCACATATAAGAACCTTCAAATCCCAAAATAGAGGTTTAGCATTTTAAAAGATTCGCTCAAATTCACATCCTAGTTAATAAAAATAGAGGAAATAAGTAAAATCATAATATAAAAAACAATAATCAAGCATAACAAAAAGAAAAAAAAGTATAAAGAAGTTGAAGAAGATGATAATAGAATGAGAGAATAAGTGATTATCTCCATATTTTATCTAGAGAAAAATATATAAGAAAAGCATGAAAATTATTATAAAAAAATTGTAAAAAACAATTCAATGACATTTTATCTTCGAAAGTATTTCTAGAACTAAAAACGATATTATAATGGTGTAAAAAAACTTGCATAATATAGACTTATATAAATCTCATTGAATAATTATTGATAACCTAAACAATCAAATAATGAATTTTTTTGCACAAATATATATTTGATTTTCATATCTATATTTATTATTATATTAAATCAAATTTAAAAAAAATGAAAACATATATGATATAGAAATAAATATTATTTTAGATAATTAAATTTGATTTTCAATTTCATATTGATCATTACATCAAAATTTTTTAAAAATAAAAACATATAATTAGGAAAAAATAAAAAAAAAGGTGCAAAAAGAAGTGGAAGAAGATGATTGTAGAATGAGGGAAGAAGTTGTTATCTCCATATTTTATCAAGAGAAGAAAAAATATATCAGAAAAGTATGAAAATTATTACCAAAAATTTACAAAAAACAATACAATGAAATTTTTTTTTTGAAAGTGCCTTTAGAACTAAAAATGATATCACAATGGTGTGAAAAAAATTACATAATATAGATTTATATAAATCTTACCGAATAATGACTGATTGCTTAAACAATCAAATCGTGAATTTTTTCTACAAATATATATTTGATTTCATGTCCATATTAATTATTATATCAAATTAAATTTAAAAAAATGAAAACATATATAATTTAGGAAAAAATATTATTTTAGACAATTAAATTTAATTTTCAATTTCATACTGATCATCACATCAAAATTTTTAAAAAATAAAATATATAATTAGGAAATAAATATTATTTTAGATAATTAAATCATGATTTAGACAATCAAATGTGGAGCCAGATTTTTCATAGTCAGCACAATAATATGGAGATCTGAAATCACCGAATAATGAATGATAACGTAGACAATTTGATCATGATTTTTTTTCTACAAATGTATATATTTGATTTTCATGTCTATATTTATCATCATATCAAATTTAAAAAAAATGAAAATATATAATTTGGAAATAAATATTATTTTAAACAATTAAATTTGATTTTCATTCCCATATTGATCATCATATCAAATTTTTAAAAAATAAAAATATATAATTAGGAAATAACTATTATTTTAGATAATCAAATAATGATATAGACAATTAAATGTGGGGACGGATTTTTCATAGCTAACATAATAATGTGGAGGCCTAAAATCCTGACATGTCGTACTTTTAACAATAAATATTATTTTAAACAATAAATCGTGATTTAGACAATTAAATATAGTGTCATATTTTTCAAAGTCAAAATAATGATGTGGAGACTTGAAATCGTGACAAATTGTGCTTTCAACCTCTACTTTATAATAAAATAAAAGACTTACATAATATATATTTATATAAATCTCACTCAATAATGACTTATGGCCTAAACAATCAAATTGTGATTTTTTTCTGCAAATATATTTTTTATTTTCATATCTATATTTATTATTATATCAAATCAAGTTAAAAAAATGAAAACATATATAATTTAGAAATAAATATTATTTTAGACATTCAAATTTGATTTTCAATTCCATATTGATCATCATATCAAATTTTTAAAAAATAAAAATATATAATTAGAAAATAAATGTTATTTTAGACAATCACATCATGATTTAAATAATTACATGTGATGTCATATTTTTCACAGTCAGTATAATGATATGGAGGTTTGAAATCATTGAATAATAACTGATAATCTAGACAATCCAATCATGTTTTTTTTTCACAAATATATATATTTGATTTTTGTGTCCATAATTATTATCATATCAAATTTAAAATACATATATATATATAATTTGAAAATAAATATTATTTTGGACAATTAAATTTGATTTTCATTCGCATATTGATTATTATATCAAAAATTTTTTAAAATAAAAACATATAATTAGAAAATAAATATTGTTTTAGACAATCAAATCATAAAATAAACAATCAAATATAAGCCAGATTTGCATAATATATATTTTTATAAATCTCACCCAATAATGATTGATGACCTAAATAATTAAATCATGATTTTTTTTTCTGCAAATATATATTTGATTTTCATATCCATATTTATTATTATATCAAATTAAATTTTTAAAAAATGAAAACATATATAATTTTGGAAATAAATATTATTTTAGATGATCAAATTTGATTTTCAATTCCATATTGATCATCACATCAAATTTAAAAAAAATAAAAATATATAATTTGAAAATAAATGTTATTTTAGACAATTAAATTTGATTTTTATTCCCATATTAATCATCATATCAAATTTTTTAAAAAATAAAAAACATATAATTAGGAAATAAATATTGTTTTAGATAATCAAATCATGATATAAACAATTAAATGTGGGATCAAATTTTTCATAATCAGTAAGGATGCATAAAGATCGGGTAAGACCAAGTTGATAGTCAACATATTACTCGATTTTTGTGAGATCAAGCGGCACTAGGCTAACCCGACCTATGAGACCAGCGTTAACCCGATCTTAAAAAGGATTTAAAAATAAAAAATAAATTAATTTTATTTATTAACAAAACTATAATTATATTCATTTAAAATATATTTCCTTAAAAAATAATATTATAATAAAAGATAACATTTATTAAAATTATAAATACTTAATAATCATATATTGTTTTTAAACATTATTAAGAAATTAATTTAAAATTTTAAATAAAATTAAAAGAATAGATTTTTAAACATATTCACAATAATGATGTAAGCAATTTATGATATATGATATATTAAAAAAATATCATATAAAATTAATATTTATAAATTTTTAAATATATATAATTATATATATATATATTGAGACAGGGTTTAATCTTTACTCGATGTCCAATCCACCCCAGTCTTCAAGACCAACCCTATATACCGGGTAGAATCGATCCAACCGAGCTACCGGGTTGATTGAACAACCCTAATAGTCAGCATGATAATGTGGGGGCCTAAAATCATGACACGCTGTACTTTCGATAATAAATATTATTTTAGACAATAAATCGTGATTTAGAAAATTAAGTCATGATTTAGACAATAAAATGTAATGTCAGATTTTTCATTGTCAAAATGATAATATGGAGACTTGAAATCATAACACATCGTGCTTTCAACATTTACTTTATAATAAAAAAACTTGCATAATATATATTTATATAAATCTTACCCAATAATGACTGATGATCTAAACAATCAAATCATGATTTTTTCCTGTAATTATATTTTTTTATTTTCATATCCATATTTATTATTATATCAAATTAAATTAAAAAAATGAAAACATATATAATTTAGAAATAAATATTATTTTAGACAACCAAATTTGATTTTCAATTCCATATTGATCATCATGTCAAATTTTTAAAAAATAAAAATATATAATTAGAAAATAAATATTATTTTAGACAATCAAATCGTGATTTAGACAATCAAATATGAGCCAGACTTGCATAATATATTTTTTTATAAATCTCACCCAATAATGATTCATGATTTAAACAATTAAATCGTGATTTTTTCCCTACAAATATATATTTGATTTTCATATCCATATTTATTATTATATCAAATCAAATTTTAAAAAAATGAAAACACATATAATTTAAAAATAAATATTATTTTAGACGATCAAATTTGATTTTCAATTCCATATTGATCATTCACATCAAATTTTTTTAAAAAAATAAAAATATATAATTAGAAATAATATTATTCTAGACAATCAAATCGTGATTTAGACAAAATGTGAGGCTATATTTTTCATATTCAGCATAATGATGTGGATACCTGAAATTACCGAACAATATTACCAATGGCCTAGATTTTGTGATTTTTTTTCGTAAATATATATATATTTAATTTTTATGTCCATATTCATTATTATATCAAATTTAAAAAAATAAAAATATATAATTTGAAAATAAATATTATTTTAGATAATCAAATTTGATTTTTATTCCCAGATTGATTATCATATCAAATTTTCTTAAAAATAAAAATATATAATTAGAAAATAAATATTATTCTATACAATTAAATCGTAATTTCGACAATCAAATTACGATATAGACAATCAGAAAAAATTTTCATAGACAGCATGATGATGTGGAGATTTAAATTCATAACACATCATACTTTCAATAATAAATATTATTTTCAACAATCAAATTATGATTTAGACCATCAAATGTGGTGCTAGATTTTTTATAGTTAGAATGATAATGTGAATACTTGAAATTAAGACACGTTGTGCTTTCAACTTCTGCTTTATAATATATAATAATAAATAGATATATAATAGATTTATAATTATCTTTTTTTTAAATGAATTTTTAATTTAAAACTTAAAAATAAAGAACTTTAGTCTTTAAACTTGGAGCTTCAAATTAAGACAGACCAGATTTCGTCTCAAGAATAAATACATGATATTTTGAATGCAGGTCCTACTTTATATGATAGATTTGAAATAAAAATTTAGTTAAATTTATAATTATAATATCATTATTTCTTACTTTTAATAATTTTATAAGGTATTTAAATAATTTATTTCAATTCAATAGTTATTTTTACGAAATCATTTAAACTTCCGGTATGATGAACTCATAAATAATAACTTTTAATTTTGTTTTTGCTAATAGCCACTCACCATTCTATTAGGTATTAACCCCTTTTAGCCAAAAAAAGGAAATTATTAAATGGAATAACACTATATCGGAAGCCTTTTTTTTTATTTTTATTAACATGATATATCGAGAGCTTGTTGTCTTGTCGTTGGATTAAAAAATATTTTTAGGGAAATAAAAATATTATCTTTTTTTGCGAGTAGAAATAAAAATATGATTATAAATGGTAAGAAAAATAAAAATAATTTTAATGACAAGTAATAATTATGTTTGAGACTAAATTATTATACAGAATAAAAGGAAAATGCTGCCAATCAACCATACATAAGATTAAATTTCTATTTTCATTCCTCAATCCACCGTGAAAAATATTCATTCGCTGGCTCCTTCATAACGAATGCTTTTGGTGTGTGTATACATATCTGTAACCTGGGAATGACACCCAAGAATAATTAATCTCTCTGATAAGTAGAATAGGTACAACTCTAAAATAGGTCTGCGTACTTGAATAGAGTTCCATTATTTTCTATCCAGAATTCAATATATGACTCCATTAGTATTTGAATCAAAATAAAATATGTAATATTACACGCGACAAAATATTTGGTAAGATACAAACCAAAAGCAAGGGTGAAGCAACACTTATTAAACAAACTAGAGTTCAGACCCGTGCATTAGCACGGGCATTTTTTTTTTCTTTAGTGTTCTTTCTATTTGTTGCAGATTTTTCAAAATTTTAATTAATCAAATACTATCCATATTTAAACTTACAATCTTTTAAATGTTATATATCTAGTCTTTATTATATAATAAGTAAACCATGCTTAAATTTAACAACTTTAAACAAATTGATAAATAAAGCTATTAAATTAATATCCCGATAATAAAACTGACATTTTTACATCTAACAAATCAGTATCAAATAGAAATTAGCTATATAGCAACTTCAATTAAAGACCAGCAGATGAAGTTACCATGCTAAATGGAAAGGAAACACTAATTTAATGACCACAATCAAATATAATGCAAATCAAATAAAATTTTCCTTTCACAAATTTAGATTACAGACTTTTGGAAAGGTGAACCTTGTAAATTAGATATTACAACTAATCATGTATCAATTTTGCAGGGGACATCAAATGTTTATGTATACCATTGTTGAATCAACCAAGTAGAAATTTTGAAAATAGAGAGACAATGAGAGATATTTCTTTCACATTTTTCTGCTTTTCCTAGCTAACTTGACATCAAAACCATCCCTACAACTTTTCCCCCAACACTCAAATTTTGGGGTTAACCAAGCACAGACCTCATCTATCTCTTTTAGAACTGTGTAGTGGCTGAGCCTACTAGAAATAAACTGTCAATTTATGAGGCCTAATAAATAATCAGAATGTACAGTAAGAGCATTAGAACATAGTCTTCTAGCAGGGTTTTCTTGCTCAGCACCCATTACACGACCATTAGAATCCAGCTGAATTTGTAGTCCTTGATGATTTCTCACTCAATTTATAAAGAGCAACGTCACCACCTGAAATAACACACCACACATATACATGTCAATATTAGTGTCCATAATTCCAATTGAAATCACGAACAGCGATAGAAGAAGTTGGACTTATTCTTCAGCATAGGAGCTAATCTTAAGCTGTATAATCTAGAAACATATTTACTTTGTATTACTTGTGTGCTAGAACTTCATAAGGAAATCAAGGAAATGCCACTTGGAACAGGTTTTCAAGCATCCATGTTCTAAACTCAAGCTTTAGTTCGCTAGTTGATAGAAACTAATTTACAACTGAGACTCATCACTTATGTTATATTTTATATGGTCTGCCATAAAACCAAATTTATTAGTGATAGAAGAAGATGCTAGAGCAAGTTTTAGTCAGGATTTCATAGGAACATTTTGAATCAATGTAACAAATACTATGAAATTATAACTACATCAATGCAACAAATACTGTGATCCATGCAAATGCAATATGGTGTAGCAAAAGTAATACATTTATGGAAGAAAATTAGCAGCAAGTTTACAAAAATGTCAATAAGTGCGTAAAATTTTAATCCTCCATATTTTTATTTTAAAAAAAAGATAATAGCAAGGTTATAGGGGAAATTATTGTTGTTTAAAATTATGGTTAGTCAAACTACACAACGGAAGGCATAAATCCAAGTAGCCAAACCACACAAATGAACAACAAAGTGCGGTTGTATACTTTCACCTGATAAACTGTAGAATCAGAACCACCAAAAAACAAATAACCATATTAACTATATACTAATAATCAAAATAGGAACCATATTAAACCATATACTTGCACCTAACAAAATAATAGTTTTGAAACCCCCCCCCCCCAATAAAAAAACTATTTTTTGGAAATGGAAAATTAGAATAAAAATATTGTTAACAAATTGTCCATTAATTTTTTTAACTTATATATGCAATCGACAAGAGGGTGTTACACTCACCCTACGAGGCATCATCATGATCCATTTTGGAGTTTCACCAAACAGGTAGAGTGACAAGCTCATTGGTAAATGAAAGAGAGAACAAACCAAGAGGAACAAACGACAAATCATAAGCCACAAAATTATTGAAGAGCTAAAACCTCAACTAAAAGATAGGGGAAAGAGAGAGATCGAGATAATGTCTTGAATCACCTTTGGTGCTTGACATTTTGGCAAGATTTTGGAACTTTTTTATGCTTTTGTGTTTGGAACTATATTCTCAGTTAGTAACTACCTACTAGTTTTGCCTTGCTACTTCCCTCTTCTAGAAGAACCATTATTGACATTATTTAATACATAACTTTCCATTTTGAGAGATAAAAGTTTAAGATTTTACCTAAAGTAACCATTATGTCTGAAATTTCAAGCTAAGAGAAAACTAACCAAAACTAAATAGAACCATATAAATCTATCAAAGAGGAAATCAAATTTTTACATAGATTAATTTATCGAAATACGAATTTTTCTTTAAAAAACCCTAAAATAATAGCAAATGTGAGACTTGCCTAGTAAGTTTCTAGGAGAATAAATTTGAAGACCCTGTAATAATCTGAACTCCAACACACTTTTACCTTTCTAAACAGATTGTAGAATCAAAATTTGCCGCTAGTATCAGTTCCAAACAATAGGCATACTGATATGATGATTGTAATGAATAATTGTGCATGATACAGAATATTTCTGATTGAGAGAGTATGCTAGTATCTCCAAAAATAATCTTGACTACTTGAACAGGAGCTCTGATGCAAAAGAAGATTTATCAGGAAGACTCCAAATGTTAAAGCAAATTTCTCCAATTTGGATGCCTGGTAGGTCATCAATCTATCATTTTACTTCTACAATAGCCTTCAGTCTAGCAGCAAGTTCCTATAAATAAAAGCAATCAAATAACCAATTCGAAGAAAGTAAACCTTCTTGATAGGACTATTTAGCATATTTTCCTGCCCATTAGATTCTAAGCTAGCATGAAATTAAACTCACACCAGAAAAAGACCCTTTCATTAGCTATTCCTTATATGGACTAAAGCATGATAAGTGTTTTTAATAAAATTGTTTTTTACTAAGAAAAAAGCAAGAAACATAATAGGAAAGCAAGAAACTGAAGTCAAGATACCAAACAAAATGTAGAAGAACAAAAAATTAAGAGAGGAATTTAAAATGCTAGAGTGATCTCTGTACTGACAGTGGAAAAACAAAGACAACCACACGTACAATAGAAATGCCAGAATCCTAAATGTTGTCAGTTGTCACACAAGGAGTATGGTCTAGCAGTTAATATGCAACACACTAAGAAGATTTAACCAAAAAAAGTTTCGACTCCCAGGCCACAATAAACCAGCAATTATTAAATGACATTTTGAGATAGATGATAAATTTATTGAAAACTTAATGAGGACGCTGAACAACATACAGATGAATTCTTGATATTGAGATATATGAACAGCAAAGATATATTCATATTTTAAATCCAATTCAGGTTTCTCCTAATTGGAGAATTCATATTTTACTCTGCAAAAAACTTGAGGAGGCTGATAAAATATTGTTCCTTTTATTAAATGCCTTCTCATTTTGCATCCACAATTCTAGAAACACAAAAACTGCCAGGAAATATCAACTTGGGAATTAGTTAGAGCAATGAGAGAATTAACATCCGCACTACTAGCAAAACTGGAATATCCTATAATAGTTATTCAATGTATTAAAAAATTTAGATTATGAATTAACTAAAAAGAACCTCAAGAAAAAGGGACAACATCATAAAAAGCTAAATAAAATATTAAAATAATGACCTTCATGAGCAGAACTTTTTATTCAGAAATAAAATGATTATATAAGTTCATTCCAAATAGAGTTCCATTATTACTCATTTTCTTAGGTCATAGAAGTTTCCAGTGTCTACTACTATTGGTGGGTAATATACTTTCATGTAACAATGTTTTGCAATTATAGTCCACAACATATTGACAAATATCAATACATTAAGTTTAAGAAAATATATGAAAACACTTCATTATATCAGTTAATTTGTAATAAACTAAATCAAAACCCCAAGACAGGAAAAAGAAGTGTCTCTTAAACAACAAACCAGAAACTTGTTCACTACACTGCTCCTCTGATGAGCTACAACCAAATGCATTCAATGAACTTGGTTCTTCTTTCTCGATGGCATTCTGGGAAACAAATTTAAATGAGTTTAGTAGAAGCTTCTAGCCATATAAGGTATAAATAATAAAAGGAACCCATCAGCAAAGTTTTCAAAATAATTTTCAACTTAGAAAACATCCATTATGATCATCATGTCAGTTCATAAATGCTAATTGATCTGTTTATGGATGGTAAAACTTATGGATTATGATCATCATCAGCATTTTATGAAGGACAGGAATCATCATCAAGAACTTTTCTAGATTTCTTCAGCCATTCGAAGAAGAGGAACTAAAAACAAATACTGAAGGATAATTTATTTTACACCTTGCTTTCATCAGACAGATAGTTCACTCTTTTCCTTTCACATTAGACAATCAGTATTTTTGCTACCCAAAAGACAAAAGAATAAATAAATATATATAAAAACAAAACTAATCAATAGGAAGAATAAAAGGACCAAAAGGCATCAGTAGCAGTTACATTTATCATACCTCTGAATGTAAAAACTAAGAATGAAAAAAAGAATTTCAGAGTCATCAAATTATGTTTGGAAAAATACAAATATTGGGAGGAAAAAAAAGGTAAGTTCTTACCTCTAGGACTTGCTGCCTCAATAGTCCTACCTTCAGCAGTAGTTCTACCTCCCATGTCGGCAAGATAACGCATAAGTAACTTAGTACTTTCTATTTTCTCAGCCCCACTTGCACCACTAAGCAATATTCAGTGCCTGATTCCCTCATTTATCATAAGCCTAAATAACAATAACTTATATATTTAGACTTGTACAATGACAAGAAACACCATTTATGAGACAAAAAACAAAATAAATAAAAATTGGGCCAATCAAACTTGTAAAATAGATTAAATTAATATTCACATGAAATTTTCAAATAAACATATGATTTTCCTATTTACAACCTATAATAGATTACCCCCTATAATGAGTGTTAGTTTTTATTAGTCATTATGCGTAAACAAATAAGAAACTTATCAATCTAACTCTGAATTAATATCCAATGAAAATGTAAACTCCAAATAATGATTCCATAATCTTTTATTAAATGATAATCTGGAGGAAAGAGAATCCCATACCAAATGAAACCCAAAATAGACAAATTAAGCAAAATAAAATTATGTAACAAAATGGCTAAACAATTGACCAATATATTATATCATCCAATCATACTTTTGGTTAAAACATCCAAAAAAATTAGGATAGTTGAGACAAAACCATAGGATGGGAAACACCAAGAGAAAAAATACTTACCTTTAGAGGCATTCAAAAGCTAAGGACATATATATCGAAAAGAAAATGTCGATAGAACAAAAACAAAAAAGAATATAAAAAATAATTAAAAAATTTAATTCTAGAAAACATAAGGATCAAAATATAATTATCAAGAAATATGGTGCCATAAGCAGAATTTAAGAAAATATTTAGGCAAAATATAAATAACAAAATTCTAGAGAATGAAAACATAAATATACAAAATATTAGGCCAGTTAATGTAATTATTTCCATGGAAACAAAGATCACTGTTCATTTTGATGACAGAGGATAAAGCAAATATCAAGAAGAATTGTGTCAATATAACTCGCACTATCATTCTTCTTTTCCCCAGATTTTGATAGATAAATCAATACATCACCAATGAGGGGAAGGCACCACATACTACTAAAATCTCTAATGTCCTTGACTAATACTTTCTTGATAAAGAAATTTCCATAGTTTGGAGTATTGTTCTCAGTATACATAAAAACTGAGTTCATGGAAAATAGATAGCAGACTTACTAGAATCATGAAATTCTAACAAGGCCTTGCGACTTTGTTGCCCAAAATCTATAACTTCCATGAAACTAAAGACAGGAAGCTCCTTGTTCCTATCAACAGGGAATTGTGTTTTTTCTCCCCAAAGTAGAATAAGAAACCTCATGGAAGCCTTAGAATTGAATGTCTCTGCCATCCGATTAAACGTTTTAGGATTGTCCACAGCAAGTGCAACACTAGGTAATAAAAGCAGAAGTTAGAAAAGTTCTATTGAGTGTTCAAGAATACAGATTGGCCATCGAAGTATATAAAGTAATAATATTCATCATTTGAAGATTTCTTTAGATACATTATCACTTGAATACACCACCATAATAACAGACTATGGCTCAGGAATGCGGACAGTTCCCTACTGCTGTATATAATAACCCAAATCGTTTGGACGTACTATTATATTATATATATATATATATATTACTATAGATAGACAAACTCATCAATTGTCAAAGATTGGTCCAACATGATGGTCATGCATATTTATAAGTTTATAATGTGTATAAAAAGTTAATATTACAAAGATGAAACTGACAGTATATAATGTACATCAAGGTTCGATGGAATCATGAATTTGCCAAGTTTACACCAGATACAATATGTTCAAAAGTAATGATCATCAAACCTTTCAGAGTAATTGTATATTTGCAATAGCTCTTCAACTGATGATCTTGAACCCCTTACCACAATGATTATTCCACTTGCCATCATACCTAGACTAAAAGTATAGCATGGATGTGATATATAATGATGACACACACACAGATATATATCCATGGGTAAAAGTTTGTATTCGGAATATGATCTTCCTGATAAGAAAGGAAGGGAGCTGAGCACATTACATAGAGAGGAAACAAAGTTAACTATACATGTTTTGGCTTTCTTTTCAGACTAAGAGAACATTTAAACATGCGATAATTTCATTGGCCAGAAAAGAACATGCGGTAACTTCTACAACATCAAATAACCTTTTCTTCACAAGTATACTAGAAACTTTCAAAGCCCTTTTCCAAAAGCAACTATTGTGTTTTTGAACAATGACTACCGTGTTTTATTAAAGTTTTTTTGTCTTTGAAAACTGAAAAAGTTTGTCATGCATAAGATCTGTACAAGTAGGAATTTCCTTAAATTAATATACTGTACTCTGGATTAATCTTAATAGTGTCGCAGTAAGAGTCATGGAAATCTTAAATTCTTAATTTATGCATACCTTGATCAGCCAAAAAGTGCAACCTTCTCATCTGGTCTAACTCCAATTACTCTCAAGCCTTCAGCAAAATCCAAAATTGACTGCTCCAACTGAAATTTTGATGTAAAAGAAAGCATAAGTAAGCTATAAATAAATTAACAAGGCAGTGTATCTTTTGATAAGCATTGAATGAAGCGGATATCTATTATACGATAAATTATGAAGTTCCAGAACCTTAACATACCACCTTGTGTCACATTGAGTACATATCAAATGTAGACACTATTACAAAAGATTCAGGAAAATAATAATAATAATAATAAATGCTGATAGGGTGCCATTCTAACACTTTCCCAGCATAACTTGAAATCCATCTTGAAAATTTTAGATAAGAGACAAGAAAAGCACACCAAAACAGAAGAGTGTTTAAGCTGAGAGAAAAGAAGAGCAAATTCAAATTGTTAAATCTTGCATGAATAGAATAAAACACAACATCAACTTACTTAACATTTTGAAGTGCTTATCTGACCAATAAGTGGATTTTTCATCCTATTCATTCCAACAAGATCCAATAATCAGATTTTATTTCTAAACTCTCAAAAAAAAATTGATGTAAAAGAAAGCAATCGCTGAGTAAACTGATCTTCAGTCTCACCAAATCTGAATCCACCTCATATACACCACTGCCAGTGATGGGAGGGTGATCTCCCATGACTCCATCGACTTTGATTGTGGCCGCCACTATCAGAATCAAAGAAGAGTCCTATAAATTCATGACAGACACACAAGATTGCATGGGATGCCCAATAGATCCAATAGCCTTCACAAGATTGCATTTATAATATTTTCAAATAAAAGAACCACTCTTTGCAGGAACAAATATTATAAAATAAAAAAAATTGCAGTCTAACTAAAATAATGCGATTGTGATAATTTCCAATCTCTAGAGGGAGACATGAAGATTAAATTTTTCCCCAAAAAAAAAAAGTTTGGATGGTGTGCTATCAACAGTTTAATAGGGGAAATAATTATAAAACAAAAAGATAAAGCCTTGTCGTAGCTAGCTACTGCATTTGAGCAATTTTATGTTAAAATATGTCTCTGAAATTCTAAAATTGTTAATGTATTTTTTAAGCGACAGAAGCAAGAAGATTACCTTTGTAAACATTGCTACTGCTTCACATCCATTGACCGCTTAGACATTCAAGTACTAAAATTGTACCGCACAAAAAAGAAGAAAATAAGGAAACAGACAAAATCAAGAGAAGAATAAAAAAGCCAACACATTAGAAAACATACCAACCACATAAATTTGAAAACCCGACATAATTCACAGAAACAATATCACAAAGGAAAAAAGAAATGAGGAAAGAAGACACTCAACGACACAAATGGAAAAAAAAAAAAAAAAGAGCAGGGACCAAGCAGTCACACATAGTCGATTCTTGTAAACGGGTAGGTGAACTTTAATTGTGGCCGCCGCCGCCAGAATCAAAGAAGAGTCCTGTAGAGGTAACCTTTGGTACCGGACATGTAACGAAGCAGACCGGAATCCTATCCTAGAAACAAATTGAAGAGGTTGAGAGTCGTGGCGGTGTTGACCGATTGGCGGTGAAGCAATTGACCTAAGAAGGCCACCAATACAGAGAAGAAAAATAATAAGCACTGCACACAAAGTTGGACCTCTTTTCCGATGAATAGTGTAGAAGAAGAAGAAGGAAGAGAATGAAAATTGAAGAAAAAATGAAAGAGAAGATGGTTCGCGGAACGAAAAATAAGAAGGAAAATAGATCCAGGAAAAAAGCTGGTCCATCCCCTTCCTATCATTAGCTATATTAGAAAGTTAATATGGCAAGAAATAGAGCATTCCGCAAAAATCGAGGACAAAGAAATTAGAAAACACCCTAAACCAATCTCAAAATCCCATACGCCGCATCGAAACCCTAACATGCAGAGGTCTCAAAATCAGCATGCAAAAAGAGGAAATGGAAGGACAAGAAAGATTCGGAACAAAGAAGATAAAAGAAATAGGAAAGGGCAAGAAAGATGAAAGAAAAAGGACAAAATGAAAGAAATACCAAAGACGAGAAAGAACTTCACAAAAGGCACACCTGAAGAAGAAAATCAACCAAAAAGAAAGGCGAAGAGGAAAGGAGAAATAGGTAGCAGAGAAGATGCTTGAACGCTAGGAAGCACGATCATTCCAGTCACCCTCTAAGAAACCTTAAAACCTAACAGAGCATAAGAGTGAATGTGATATAAGTATGCAATGATTTCCATTCACAAACCCTAACAAACAAGAATAAAAGAAGAAGAAGAGAATGCATTGGGAATAAAAGTAAGAGCTTCAATCTCTAGATGTTATGCTTCTTTTGCTTCTCCATTGCTTAAGCTTCTTAGTCGGTGTTTTTGGCACGCACGGGTGAGAAAAAAGCATTAACCCCTCAAAATCCCATACCCCATCTCAAAATCCCATATCCCGCATCGAAACCCCAGCATGCAGATCGGAACGGAACACAAATCTACCTCAGCATGCAAAAAGAGAAAATGAAAGGGCAAGAAAGACTCAGAAATACCAACGACCAGAGAGATACGCGAAGAGGAAAGGAGAAGCAGACAAGGTAGAAGTCCCCGAAATGGAAAAAACGATGGTCGCCTGAACCGCAAGAAAGATGAAAGCTGGAAAGGAGAAAACCGTGAAGAGAAAAGGGCTAGAAAAGAGAAAAAGGCGGAGAGGAAAGGTGAATAAGATAACACACACCCGACCCGTTTGGAAATTGTAATGGAAATAAGCAGCTCGCCCGACCCGTGTCAAGAGGAACAATAAATAAATAGGAAAAGGAACAGTGAACATTCCTTTAGCGTTTTATAGTATATAGATAATCATCTCAAGACTTTTCAGTACTATAAAATAATTTTGGTTATCAAATTCCATTAAGGATCACAGAGAACTTTCCCATCAACACCAACATTGCTGTGCATTAATAGATCACTGTTAATGTTGATGCTATAAGCTGCAATTTGGGAACATATAAAAATGAAGAAACAAAATAAATACACAAAAAGAAAAGAAAACGAATTCATAGGTACAACTATAAAAGAGGTTCGGAAAGCTCCATTTCGTTAGAAGTCTGTTGTTGTGTATCGGGCCGCTGAAATCCTACAAAGTCTAGGCCAAGCCACTGCCACGGCCAACATACATATCTAGACCTATTTCGGCCCCTTGAGTCTTCCCTGTTCTCAAACTCTTCAAGTTGATGGGTGAGCTCCTCCACTCTGTCCCTTAGCCTAGATGCCCTCAAGTCTGCCAACTTCAGAGACTTCTCAGCCGCATCTCTAGCTGCCATGGCAGCAGTTGTGGTCTCTTCTTTGAACTTGAGTTTATTCTCTGATTCCAACATAGCCTGCTTTGCATCTTCAAGTTCCTGCTTAAGTGCTGACAGCTGCAGATTCAGCAAACTATAAGTATCAATATTCAATGAACAGGAAGTAGTGAAATTATAGGACGGGGGTTTCTATAATCTCTACATAGATTATCAGCCTCCTCTAATTACACTAATAAATCAGTTCAAGAAGACCATGATGCCAGTATTTAAAAGGAACGGCCATCAGACTTTGAATAACTAAAAGTTGATGTTAGCGATGGGAAGCTACAGATAAAACAAGAAAGTAAACTCTAGCAACTACCATATAAATTTGGTTATCCATAACTTTTGAATTCCTTGTTTCATCACTTCACAACCAAGGTTGGGCACAATGCCATTAAATATTTGAAAACTATATTTAAATCAAGAAATACACAAAAATAGGGCGAAATGAAAACCTCCCCAGCTTACAGAACTTACTTTATTGAGCCCATCAAAAGATCGCTGACAAAGGGAGTTTACCTGTGCAACAAATTCTTGTTCAACAGCTCTGCCTGCAGCAGCTTCTTGCTCTGCTGCTAATTTCCATCTATTAATTTCTTCTTCAGCAGCTGCAATATCCATCATAAGACCCTCGACCTACATCATTAACAGGCCAATTTTATACATAGTGGAAAGTATTAGACAATCAAATCTCACCGTCAGACAATCCACATGTGAGACTACACATCATAAACTATAGTTTACAATGAACAGACATCACAGATCAAACCAACCACAGAGAAACAAGATTCTAAGATAACATAAGCTTACACTTTCATTAGCCACTCTCTCCTTGTCTTCGAGTTCCTCTATCCGATGCATTCTATGGATAAGCTCTTTGGCCTGAGCTTCTAAATGCTGCTTAAGTAAACTAGACTCTGCCCTTAATGCAGTTAAGCAATATGCAAAGGAAAAAAAAAAAAACAAGCAGGTCAGGAAATAGAAACTATAATTGTACATATTCTTCATTGAGTAACGGAGAGAAGATTTTCATTTATTATAACCAACTTCAAATTAGACACATTGTGAACATATCAGTATTTGATTCTG
The DNA here is from genome assembly GCA_026686845.1 of Adenanthera pavonina. NCBI lineage: Eukaryota > Viridiplantae > Streptophyta > Magnoliopsida > Fabales > Fabaceae > Adenanthera > Adenanthera pavonina. The sequence goes on from JAIVEN010000019.1 coordinate 31,971,925, forward strand.
ATGTTAAGCACCTTAACTCATCCACAGTATGCTGCAGCTCAATAATTTCAACCTGAGATGCCTTGACAACATTCTCCAAAGCACTGGCCTGCACACAATAGATACATAAATAATTCTTTCAAAATGCATAATGAAACAAGGATTAAAAAGGAACAATTTTGAAGTACTTACCAAAGAGTATATTTCATCCTCCTCTTTTTCTGTTATGCCTGACTTATCATTTGAAGCTGCATCTTTTTCATCTCCTAGAAGCTTGCTAAATTTAAAATCTAACCCAGCCTCCCTCAAACCTTTTTCTGTGACTCGAAACAATTCATTTTTTCGGGAAGATGGATCAGATGTCATCCTCTTTGATAAAGCACTCCTAAGTAAAGAACCAATTTGATCTTTCTCCCTAACTAATCGAGTCACTGTGCCATCTAAAGTTTGTATTTCACAATTCTTCCCCTCAACTACATCCCGGGTTTTCTCAACAACAATCCTAGTCAACTCATATATAGATTCCATCCCCGCTAAACAGGCATGTATATTCTCTTCAATGTCTGTTTCTTGAGGGACAAACAAGGATTCTGACAGTTCTGAATTGTTTGCATCAATTATCTTCATAATACTGTAAATCTGGTTATGGATTTTTGAAACAAAACTCAACTGATCAATTAGTAAAGGCCTCTGTGATTCCATCTTCGATAATAACTTATTCAACTTTTCATCATATTCACTGACTAACTGTCTCAGCTCCAAAGCCTCATTTTGTTCCCTAATTAGTTTCTCTGACATCCCTTGTTCCACCTCATTTATCTTTTTGTCCTTTTCTTCAAGAGTTCTCTCCAAATTCTCGACAACAGAATTTTTCTTCGCCACCTCTTCCCTCAACTCACTAATTGTTGCTTCCAGCTGAGAAACTTCAATGGCAATCTCATAATTCCTCTGCTCCATCTGCTCCCTAGTCTCATTCCTAGATTTAACAGTTGCGTCCATCTGTTTAACAAGCTCTTCAACAATCTCATTGGCTCTCTTGATTACCCCATATGCTACAGCTGCCAGGCCCGTGTATTTCTGTGATTTGGGCAATCCATTCGCAGTAAAATTTTTAAAATTACTTACCTTGGCAGATATCCTTTCAATCCCAGTCACAAGCATATGGGTGGAATTTCCCATTTCTAATCGGAGGTCATCTCTCTCCTTCACCACCTCATCGAATTGCTTGGAAATCTCATCCCTCTGCCTTGATAGCTCATCCTTGGCTTTATTCATCTCAGCTAATTCGGCCAAAACCTTATCGTATGATTTCAAAGCCTCTTCTTTCTCCAGCAAAGCGTCGTCCCTCTGCCTCCCAAATTCGTCCCGCTTCTTAATCGCCTCGTGAGCCAGCGCCTTCAAACGACTGAATGAAACTTGCAATTCGGATTTTGAGTTCTCGGCTGCCTCGCGGGCTTGGCGCTCACGGTCGAGCTCGGCGAGAAGCTCCTTAACTTGGTCGACGGAGACATCTTCTGGTGCCGGACTCTTGATCATAATCGGACCTGGATCATCACCCTCCTCCACGTCGCTAAGGACCGCATCGGCATCCTCGTTTCCGGCGGCCGCCATTTATATATCATATATGCAAACACGAAGGCAAAATGCTATTGACGATCAATGAAGCAAACCTTCATCCACACTAAAACTGAATCACCGGTGTGGGTATTTGTCTTTTAGGGTACGACAGGTGAGGTAGAGAATATAAAATGGCAAGATAAGGCTGAAGACGAATGGAAATCCCTAGGGAGGAGGTCAATGAAAAGGGATCTAACCCTGGATTGATTTAGAAATTCTTAGAAGCTCAATTCTGAAGGAACACTGGGACGGATAATAATACGATGAAGTTAAGAATTAATCCAACTGGAATTAAAATTGACGTTGTGGAAGATAATGGTGAATTGAGAAGGAAGTTTTAACCTGAAGAAGAGGATGATTGAACCTAGATTCCCAACGAGACCGACGGACGGCGTCTACCAACCAGTCTTCTGCCTCCATTTTCTTATTCCAGATGATGATTCGTTTCCCCTATTTTTATTTTTTAATTAAACTGATGATAGGATTTTGTTTATATAATAAATAAATCTTATAAATTATTATTTTGTATATATTCATATTCGCTTTTAGCTGTGCTTTACTGCTTTTCATTAATGATTTATTTTTAATCCATTAAATAATGTAAGATGAAGGATTGCGGCCAGAAAAAATTTAAAAAGTAAGGAAGTAGAGAAGTTTAACTCTCATGTTTATGGATGGCCCCAGAAAAAAAACCTCATTTTTATGATATATCGTTTTTTGGACAGAAAAAGATCATGTTTATTTTTTTTTCTGGTAAACAGAAAAGGATCATGTTTATGATACTTAACTGCATGTTTGATGATGACAATTCCTTTGTGAGGATATTTCTTGTATTAGAATCTAGTTCTCCTGTTTTATTTAGTATTAGCACCTTCACAGACCTATTATCGAGAACAAATATTAAAATATGTGAGTTCCTAGGATCTACTTCTAATAAAACTAAGGGTGAAAACATATTTCCTTTTATAAGTACGTGTAGTTTTTTTTTTTAATGAAGGGAGACAATAATCTAGGCAATTATTTTTATAAATTAGTTAAATATATTTTTTCATATATTACATAGGGCTTAAAAAGAAAAACTTCACTAATTACTACAAATGAATGAATGACTATGAATTGTACAACTCACTAAAAATTTTATATAAATTACACTTCATATTGGTTAATATTAAAGTAGATTAAGATTAGTGTGTGCCAAGTGTCAGTGTCGTTGGACACTGGACAGAAACTATACTGAAACATATTTTGGAGGGAGGAGAGAAAGACATGAGAGTGGACCAATCCAAATTCCAAGAGACTGCACAATGGAGCTTTACGACCAAATGGATGTTTGTTGCAAAATACCGGCATTGATATCGTATCAGGAGGTTGAGCTGCTAATGAAATAGTAGACTCCACAATATGGGGCCCAATTACCGGGAAATAAATAGATCTTTGCGACCTACTAGAATCTACAAACCGCCCATTCTACTTCTCTCTGGACATCATTCAAACCACAGTCCACAAGTTTAATAATAGAAATTCAATATCATAAGGGATTTATTTAAGGTCCAAAAACTCAAATCTGAATTAAAGTTATGAATGAAGTATTAAAAAATTTTATAAAAAAATTACACAAAGATGAGCAAATGTTTGAGGGGGTAAAAAGTTTATAAGCCCATTATTAAAAAAAGAATAATAATTATGATTCAAATCAGACTTTTGAGTGAGACCCAATTCCTGAATTAAAACCCAATAATAGAAGAATTTATTCAATAGAAGCATTTCAATTAATTATTTTTAGGATAATTTTTCAAATTTATTTTATTTGAATTTTTAATTGATTTGATTTAAAATTAGGAGTAGTATAATTTTGTGATTTCCTATTTGTATTTCAAGGGATCAATTATAGGCTTTAATTTAATTTAATTTATTTTGAATTATATTAGATAGAATTTATCTTTATCTAATAGCCTTTAGAGGATTCAGTAGAATTTAATTTTTTTTATAGACCTTTGTAGTGCTACTTTTAGACAAATCAATAATATTTTGAGTTCTTTCATATAATAAGTTTCACTAGTTCATTGTATTCTTCCTAGAATATAAGATTTTACGTCTTCCTCTAGAATTCTTTGAATTTTCATATTTTATTAGGTTTTAGAGTTTTTGATCAACATTCCCTTTGAGTTCGTGCTTTCATTATTCAGACAACTCAAATTTCTGGGTTCTTAGGATATTAATTATAAAAGGTCCATATTAGTTGGTATCAAAGTTTAGGTGGAGTTCAGAGATTACAAAATATCATGAACATATCATCCTCCATTACTAAGCAGCCAAAGACGCCCTTCCTTTTCCACTTACTGATTCACCCAAACACGTCTTCTTTATACCTTCTTCCTCAATCCAGCAACTCGTCCTTCAGTCCAGATCATCGTCTTCATCCAACATCATCCTCATCTTTTGGTCTTCTCTTCAGCATCTCCCACTCTCCAAACTAGTTTTGGCCTTTATCAACTTGCTACCCAAAATAATCCGTTCCTTTCCCAGCTCCAGATTCGTGTTCTTCCTTGCACAAAATTAGATGTGGTTCATCTTCAATTGGCTTCTTCAGCATCCTTCTCCCTTGCAAGTCAGATTCATCCTTCCTTCCTCCTCAATCATGTCAGTAGTTCATTCTTCTTTGTTGTCACAATTTCGGCCCTTCACTATTAGAATTGTGTTTCCTCCTTGTCTAGTAATCTCGTTCATTTTCTTTACTTTTCTTTTCTTGTTCTCAAAGTTGTCTCCTTTAAGATTTATTCCCTACTATTAATCACGCCATATTGTTTGATGAAAATTTTTGTGGGCTGGAAATTTCTTTGCTAAAAATTTTGTTGCTAGAAAATTTGTTTGTTGGAAAATTAATTCTTTGACTCAAAAAAAAAAAGTCAGGAATCTGACTTGTTGACATTATTTACTATTCTTGATTGGAAAAGAAAAAGCAAAAAATATATTAAAAAATGTTCTAAAAAAAGCAAATAATATAGAAAGTTTGCATTTTTATATTATTGGCATGATATTTGTTCCTTGGTGAAAATTTTTCTTCTAATTTTGATATCTTTATCCTCTTGGTCATCAAATTAAGAATTTGCTTTAACTTGATTTCTAGTTTTAACTCCAAATTATAGATTAATTGTCACATACATACAATTCTCTTGATTGAGTCTCCTTGATTCTACTAAGAGCACTGCAAGATACTAGTGTGAGTGATAAAAGGTAGGAGAGAATGTGAGCTCATGTTTTTTAAAAAGAAAAAAAAAAGTGTAAACATGAGTGAATTTTACACAAGAATTAAGTGAAACACATGAGAAGACGGAGTGAGTTTCCTTTTCCAAAATATTTTTTTCTCCTTCTTAATTTTTGCAAGTTGGCAAACATGTCAAAAAATGAAACAGAACGTGATCCAGATTTGAAAGTTATCCTCAAAGCCTTGTGTAATCAATTCAAGTGTATGAAAGTTGACATGGAAAGCATGAGATATGAAATTAGAGGCAACAAGTCGAGATCTCACCTCTTTGAAGAAGATGAAGTAAATTTAGAGCATGGCTCCTCCTTCAGAAATAAATCCTCCTCCAAACAAGATAATGATTTATGCAACATCAAGCTGAAAATTCATTCTTTTTAAGGAAGGTGTAATCCTGATGCATGTCTCGAATGGAAAAGAAAAGTGGAGATGATATTTGAGTGTCATGAGTACTATGAAGAAAAGAAGGTACCACTTGCAGCTGTTGAATTCACAGAATATGCTAGTGTCTAGTGGATCAATTATAGCGAATCAAAACAAGATATGGTGAAGAGCCTATTATTACATGGAGCGAGATGAAAACTCTTATGCGGAAGAGGTATATCCCTAACTATTTTTTTTATGATGTATACATTAAATTACAAGCTCTTAAATAGGGATTGATGTCCTCTGATGAGTATTACAAAGAGATGGAGTTATTCATGATCCAAGCTGATGTACAAGAAGATATTGAGCAAACTATAGCCTGCTTTATTTATGGGTTAAGATATGAAATCAGAGATAAAATTGAGCTTAAAAACTATGTTACCATGGAGAAATTATTCTACAAAGCAATCCATATTGAGAGGTAATTAAAGAATAAGAAGCCTAACTCATCCACCTACTGGAGAAATAATCCTATTTACAAAGCAAAAGAAGCTAGAATAAAGGAAAAGTCTCTAAAGGCCAAATGTATTATGAAGTCCAAAAATGATTACGAAACCAAATTTACTCCTTCAAAGAGCAATATTGACACTTCCACTTCTTCTAAACCCCCAGACACTCATTATTTCAGGTGTCAAAGATTTGGACATATCATTGCCCAATGTCCAAACAAGAGGAAAATCTTACCACTTGATAGTGGAAACGTGAAATATGCAAGCTCCAATGACAATGAAGATGAAGAAAATGATAGCCTCAAAACCTCTCAGCTATTTGATATCTCAGAAGATGAATATGATCATCCCATTGCCAGAGAATTTGTGTGACAAGGTAAACTCTTAGCATTCAACCAAAAGAAAAACATAATGATGAACAAAGGGAACTTCTCTTCCATTCTAGGTGCTTCATCCAAAATAAGGTATGTAGTCTAGTCATTGATGGTGGTAGTTGTACTAATGTGGCTAGTACCTTGTTGAAAAATTGAATTTGCATATCATTAAGCATCTTAGGCCATATAAGTTGCAATGGTTGACTGATTATGGGGAAGTTAAAGTTTATAAGCAAGTTTTTGTCGCTTTCATTGTTGGGAAGTATACAGATAAGGTGCTATGTGGTGTTGTACCTATGTTTGATGGGTATTTGTCACTTGGTCGTCCATGGTAGTATAATAGATATGTCAATCATGATGAGGATTAGAACTTTTACTACTTCAAGTTTCATGGAAAGCAAGTCACACTTACTCTTCTACCTCATTTTGAAGCATACAATGACCAATTAAAAATCCAAAATGAGTACAAATCAAAAGATCAAAATAAGAGAGAAAAAGAAAAGAGTGAGATTACAAATCCAAAAAAATCAGAAAAATTGCATAAAAATGAAAAAAGAGAAAAAGTGAAAAAGTGTGGAAAAAGAGAGAAGAAAATGAGAAAGAGAGTGAGAAAAATAACAAAGTGAGCTTATTAATACAAAAAAGAGAGGTAAACAAAGCATTATGTGTGAGGCAAGAAATCTTTGTACTTATGTACAGGGATGTTTGTTTATCCACTAACTAACTTGATTCCTTTACGCCTTTTGGTGTTTCTTCTCTATTGTAGGAATTTGGAGATCTTTTTCTTGAAGAAATACCTGATGGCGTACCTCCCATAAGAGATATAGAACATCGCCTTGATTTCATGCCTGGAGTTAACATTCCCAATCATTTAGCAGACAAAGCAAATTCAAAGGAAACAAAAGAATTCAATGCCAAGTTGAAGAACTCATGAGAAAGGGATTTGTGAGAGAAAGTTTGAGTTCCTGTTGAGTACCGATGATTCTAGTACCAAAGAAAGATGGCAAATGGCAAATATGTGTCGATTACAGAGCCATCAACAAAATAATGGTAAAATATCGTGATCTTGTCCCTAGATTAGATGATATGATGAATTGCATAGTATATCATTGTTTTCTAAAATTAATCTTATGAGTGAATATCACCAAATTAGAATGAAAGAAAGTGATGAATGAAAAATTACTTTTAAAATTAAATTTGGATTTTATGAATGGTTAGTTATGCGTTTGGTTTAACTAATACTCATGTCACCTTCATGAGTCTAATGAATCATATTTTCTATTCATTCATTGAAAAATTTGTTATAGTCTATTTTGATGATATTTTAGTGTGCAGTAAGAGCCTAAATAGCATAAATGATCATATTATGCATTTTCATGAAGTTTTCATTATTCTTAAGAAAAATATGCTCTTTGTAAATCTAGAAAATGCTCATTTTGCTTGGATTCGATTGTCTTCCTTGGTTTTATTGTAGGAGCTCAAAGAATTCGAGTAGATGAAGACAAGGTGAACACAATCTGAGAGTGGCCAACCCCGAGGAATGTAAATGAGGTAAGGATTTTCCATGACTTAGCTAGTTTTTATAGGACGTTTGTTAAAGATTTTTCTTCTATAGCAGCACCTCTCAATGATCCTGTTAAGAAGAATGTAACCTTTATTTGGGGTGAGGTACATGAGAAAGCATTCAATACTTTGAAACACAAACTCACAAATGCACCACTCTTTACACTTCATGATTTTAATAAATTGTTTGAAATTGAATGTGATGCATCTGGGTTAGGAATAAGGGGCTATTTTTATACAAGACAAAAGACCCATAGCTTACTTTAGTGAGAAACTTAGTGAACAACTTTAAATTACTTTACCTATGAGAAAGAACTCTATGCATTGAAAAGAGCCTTAGAAACATGACAACACTATCTATGATCAAAGGAGTTCATCATTCACATAGATCATAAGAGTTAAAGTACTTGATGTCACAAGGTAAGTTGAACAATAAACATTCTCGGTTGATAAAATTCATTGATGCACTCGCATACATCCTTAAGCATAAGTAAGGTAAAGAGAATGTTGTAACTGATGTACTTTCATGAAGGTATTCTCTTTTAACTTCTTTATATGCCAAATTATTTGGTTTTGAATTGATTAGCGGATTATATGCTTCTGATTTAGATTTTGCGAAAATTTGAAAATTATGTGAAAAGTATGAGTTCCAAGATTTCTATAGATTTGATGGAATTTTTTTTAAGAAGCATAAGTTATGTATTTCTCATTGTTTTGTGCATGAATTACTTGTCAAATAGACTTATAGTGGTGGGTTAATGGGATATATTTTGGAATTCATAATACTCTAGACATTTTACATGAACACTTTTATTGACCTTCTATGAAGCATGATGTTGCTTTTGTATATGAAAGATGTGTTACTTGCAAGCATGCGAAATCTACAGTTAATACACATGGATTGTAAGCCCCCATACCCATTCCCCAACAATATTGGATTGATATTTCTATAGATTTTGTGTTGGAATTACTACATTCTACCAGTGGTAAGGATAGTGTTTTTGTTATGGTTTATATATTCAGCAAGATAAAACACTTTATTGCATGTTCAAAAACTCATGATATCATACATATTGCTAATTTTTTTTTCAAAGAAGTTGTGAGATTATATGGCATTCCTAGAATAATTGTGAGTAATAGAGATATTTAAGAGCCTGTTTGACAATATTTTCTATTTTATTGTTCTCAAAACAGGAAAATAAAAAAATTTATTTAAATAACTGTTCTCAAAATTATAACTAGTAAGTGTAAGATGTGTTATTTAAAATTTATAACTTTGCCATGAATGATGTGGATATTTTTCACATTTTCTTGTGTGTTCTATCACAAAAGCTATAAAACACCTTAAAAATGTTCTGATTTTTCTATTCTTTTATTTTTCTATTTTCCAGAATATTTTATAAAAAACAAGTTTACCAAACAAGTTCTTTTGTTTTTCTAATTTCGAAAACAACAAAACTATTTTAAAAATAGTTACCAAACAGGTCCTAAGTTCCTAAGTAATTTTTTACATACTTTATGGGGTAAATTAGGAACTAAACTTTTGTTTTTTACTATTATATATCTATAAACTGATGGTCAAACGAAAATAGTAAATAAGACACTCATCACATTGTTGCATGCCATAATTCAGAAAAATTTGAAGAATTGGGAACTTTGTTTGCCTTGTATAGAATTTGCATATAATAGGGTTATGCATTCAACTACATCTTATTCTCCTGTTGAGATTGTGTATGGTTTCAACCCTATGACTCCTTTTAATATTCTGTCTCTACCTTATAATGAGAAAGCTAACCTTGATGGTAAGAGGAAATATTAGTTTGGGCAGAACCTTCATATTAAAGTAAAAACTAACATTGAAAAAAAGAATGCAGAATATGCTAAACAAATTAATAAGGGTCGTAGAAAAATTGTATTTGAACCCAATGATTGGGTTTAGGTACATATGAGAAAGGAAAGATTTCCTTAACAAAGGAAATCAAAGTTGCAGCAATGTGGAGATTGACCTTTTCAAATCTTGGAGCGAGTCAATGACAATACTTACAAACTTGATCTGTCAGGCTCTTGTGGGAATAATAGTGCCACCTTCAATATTACATATCTATCTTTATATGAAGCTGTAGATTCGAGGGTGAATCTTTTCCAGAAAGGAGGAAATGATGAAGACCATCCAAACCATAACCTACAAGTTCAACAATAGAGATTCAATATCCCCAAGGATGCATTACAAGTTATTGAGGGTCTAATGATTCAAGCCTGAACTAAAGTTTTGAAGAAAGTATTATAAGACTTAATCCAAAAATTACATGAAGATGACTTCATGTTTGAGGAGCAAGAGGCTTTTAAGCCTATTGTTGAAAAAAAGAATAATAATTCTGATTCAAGCTCAAATTTCAAGTGAGGCCTACTTCCTGAATCAAAGTCCAATAATAGAATAACCTACTTAATGGGGGCATCTTAATTAATTATTTTTAGGATAATTTTTTAGATTTATTTTATTTTAATTTTTAATTCATTTGATTTGATTTAAAATTAGGATTAGGATAATTTTGTGATTTCCTATTTGTGTTCCAAGAGACCAATCATATGTTTAAATTTAACTTAATTTAATTTGAATTCTATTAGATAGATCGTATCTTTATCTAATAGCTTTAAGAGGATTCATTAGAATTTAATTTTCTTTTCCTATTTATAGACATTTGTAATGCCACTTTTAGATAGATTAATAATACTTTGAGTTCTTTTATATTGTGAATTTTACTAGTTATTTGTCTTCTTCCTAGAGTACAAGTTTTGATTTATCAAGAAAATTGATCTTTCTCTTGTGGCGTTAACCTCGAGACTTAGAATCCCCATATTCTATTGGGTTTTAAAGTTTTTAATTAATCTTCCCTTTAGGTTCATGTTTCCATTATGCAGACAACTCTACTATTTTAGTTTCTGAGTATTGGTCATAGAGGGTTCATATCACTCTTCCAACAAAAAAAAAGAAAATGTGGGAAAAAAAAGAAAAGAAAAGGAATTTTATTACGCTACAGTTTAGGTCCATGATGTCGATCAGGATAGTATGAGTTACTCAACTCTAAGGCTCTATTTGATTCAACTAAGAGGATTGGAGGGGAGGAGATTAGAGGGATTTTAAAGAAGGAGATTGGAGGGAAAGAGATTTGAGAAATTTTAAAATTTCCTTGTTTGGTAGAATTTGGGAAAGGTGATTTGAGGAATTTTAATGAAATCTTGTTTCATTCAGTTGGGAATTGGAAGGGACTGAGTTATAATTACTCAATTCCCTCCAAAAAACTAAAATTTGGAGTGTTTTAAAATGGTATTGAGGGAGGGGATTGGAGATGATTAAATTCTTCCTAATAATTTCTTCCAATTTTTTAACCAAATAAAAAAAAATTTAATTTTCTCTAATTTCTTTTTTTCCCCTTAAAAAATCTCATAGCAAACAGATTGTAAAAGGAAGCAATGAAAAAAGTAGTTAGGGCACGAAAGGTAAAAGGAGGGGATCGCAATTAATAATAAAGCATATGAGGGTGGGACAACCTCACACCCTTTGGACCAACCACATCCATTTCCACTATGTTTGGATGGGGGTTTTTTAAAGGAAAGGAAAGGGAGGGGAGGGGTTTTGGTCCCCTCCCCTTGTTTGGTTCACAAATCTGAAGGGGAGGGGACCCCAAATTTTCCCTCCCCTCCTCCTCTCAGCAGTATTTTCGTTTCCCTCCAAATTTGGGGGTTTTTTGAGGGGAGAGAGTATAAATGATAATTTTGTGACCATTATACCCTCAATCTTTTGTGAATTTCCCCACCCCATACAAGTCAAGACACGCTGGCATTTCTCTGGCATTTCTCCTTGCGTAATTGCTTCCTCTGTTGCCAGCCGAATCGAGCCCTAGTAGACGAGTTGAGAGCATGCCTTCGTTGCCGTCGCCTGGACGTGCTCGCCTGGACGTCCTCCTCTCGGTCGTGGTTGCCCTTCGTAGTTCATCGTTTGCCTGGACGTGCTCGCCGTCTTCCGTTCTCAGGTAAGTGTCGTTGTGTTTCCTGTTCTGTAGCTTCGATTTGTTCCTTATCATTGTGCTCTGCTTTTCTCTTTGCTGGAGCTGCTTCGCCGTCACCTGGACTTGCTATTGCCGGTCGTGGTCCGTGGTCCGTGGTTCGTGGTTACTGTTGCGGTCACCGTCTTCCCTTTTCAAGTGAGTCTCGCTGCCTTTCGTCCTTGTTTGTTTGCCAATCACAAGCCTTCGATCCCTTTCCCTTCTCATTGTGGTATACCTTTCACTGGGTCCATTTTTTTTGTTAATTCTGGCTATGGGTATTGCTGTATGGAAATGCCAGGCAAGAGGTAGGAATCACTGCAAAAATTATATAACATATTCGGGTGGCTTTTTGTACATGTGATTGCAGTGAGACTCTGAAACTGATCCCGAATAAAATAGAATGCGGTGTGTGTGCAGTAAATGACTAGAGTACATACGAGAAACCATAGCATACATACACCAAGTTATCAGTTTCTACCACCTTTTTCAGGAACTATGTATATCCTTAGATTGAGTACCTCGTACCTGTCAGTGGACTGAAAATTAATGGTGAAATGATGTTGGTGAAGGAACTAATTCCTGAAAGAGATCCTTGAACCATTCCCTGTAGCAGAGAGTGAGGCTGATCATTTAGATTCAAAATTAAAAGCAATATATATTTGAACAAAACGTGCATAAGACTTGTGAGAAGCCATACCTGTTCCCTGGGTCCAACTTCTTTGGATGCAATGCTACTTATCTGTCCAGTGCCGGTGATCAGTATCACTGATTAGAATGCTAAGTCCCAGGAGTAAACCGTAAACAGTAAACACAAGCCGTTCTGTGAAAGGTTCTAACCAATTCAAGTTAAGAAACTTACACTTGGGCGAACAAAAACTGAAAAAATAGAGCACGCTGCTATGGCATAAGGAACCTGAAAAGTTTGCAACTTTCTTGAAAGATTCTTATGAGTGGATATATGTAAATAATAGAGGTTGAAGAAAAATTACCCATGGCGACCAGGAGATACTGTAAACCAAGGTCTGCACAGTACCATACATTATGAACCCTCAGTAACCTATTCATATTTATTATACAAACTAGCATGGCTTTTTTTTCTTTACTTCAGAAACCATAGTGTGCAGTAAACGACTAGTACTGATTATGCTTTTTGACTTCATTTGTTAGATGGATTTGAAAATTCAATTGGTGATAATATTGCACCGATGGATTGAAATGCGTCGAAGAGTGGTAGCTCTGCTCCTTTGCATTCTTACACACTACTATACCACTCAGATGTCTCTTAGAAGAAAGATAGGTTACAGTATGAGTTCCAAGAGAGAAAGAGTCCGTGAAGAAGTAATGAGTGAACTAACTAGTCATAAAACTAGTCGTGATATCATCAGAATGAGCCCTGCAGCTTTCTTAGGATTATGTGGTATGTTAGAAAGAGAGGGTGGCTTACAACCTACACGATGGGCTAGTGTAGATGAACAAGTTGCAAAAAGTCTTTACATATTAACACATAACACAAAAAATCGTGAAGTTAGCTTTTGGTTTAAGCGTTCTAGTGAGACAACTAGTCGTCACCTCCATCAAGTGTTAAGGGCTATCATTGAGTTAGAAGGAAAATTTATTGTACAACCTAATGGATCAGCAATCCATCCTCAAATTGAAAATAGTAGTAGATTCTTCCCATATTTTAAGGATTGTGTTGGTGCTATAGATGGAACACATATACGAGCCAAAGTATCTCCTGTAGATGCTCCCCGATATCGTGGTAGAAAGGAATTCCCGACACAAAATATGTTAGCTGCATGCACATTTGATTTGAAATTCACTTATGTGCTGCCTGGATGGGAAGGCACTGCATCGGACTCAAGGATAATAAAAAATGCATTAACACGGACAGATAGGCTTAGAATTCCAGAAGGTAAAAATTTAAGCATTTTTAAAAAATAGTCAATGAAAAATTTCTAAGTTATTTTAGTAATTATTTTTCTTTATTATAGGTAAATATTACCTTGTGGATGCTGGCTTCATGTTAACAAGAGGGCTTATTACACCTTATCGAGGAGTTCGCTATCATTTGAAAGAATACTCAGCAAGAAATCCACCCGAAAATTATAAGGAGTTATTCAATATTCGACATGCATCATTGCGTAATGCAATTGAAAGAGCTTTTGGTGTTTTGAAAAAAAGATTTGCAATTTTATCTAGCTCAACCGAACCTACCTATGGAGTCAAAACTCAAAAAATGATCATATATGCATGTTGCATTCTTCATAACTTTCTAATGAGTGTTGACCCTGATGATGACCTCATAGCTGCAGTTGATGATGAGCTTGCAATGGAAAGTGTATCTGATGACAATAATCATGATTCAAATAGGGACACTGATGAGGCAACCCTTGGTGAACTTATTAGAGATAGTATTGCCAATCAGATGTGGAATGATTACCAAAATGTTCTTCATTGAATATGTTGTATTAATTTCTTATTGTGTTAATTGACTTTGTTGTTTTAACTATATTGTTTTCATTTAAGTTTGACATTGTTGTATTACCATTTGATATGGTTAATAAAATTAGAGGTTGGATGTTTTATGATGTGTTGTTTCTGTTTACACGCTATAACATCATAGGATGGCACGAAATAACGGGAAGGATTACTTGAATTGGACAAGAAGCATGGATGATGCCCTTGTTGATGCTTTTCTACGTGAGCAAAATGAGGGTCGCAAAGTCAATGGCACATTTACTTCCTCAACATATGAGAATATATGCAAAGTATTAAGTGAGTTATTTGGAAGAAAAGTGGACAAGGAGAAGGTGAAGAACCGATGGAAGACATTGAAGAAGAATTTTCCTGAGGTTTATGATATTTTTAAGGGTCTTAGTGGGTTTGCTTGGGATCCAAACACTCAACTATGGGATGCTGAGCCTGAAGTGTGGAAAGCATTGATTGAGGTATGATATCTTTTATAGTTTTTATATATTATGTATTTTTGAATATGGTACAACAATTAACTACTCAGTGCTTATATTTATTATGTATATATGTGGATTTAAATAATTTGCTGCTATCACTATTCAGTTTTGTAAATCATATTCTGTTGGATGGCCAATTAATTCGTTTTAAACTTTCTTTTCAGTCCAAACCAAGAGCGGCCATTTGGAGAACCACTCCCTGCCCAAATTATGAAAAGATGATTTTATTGTATGGAAAGGATAGAGCAACTGGACAAGATGCTGAGATAGCAGCTGAGTGGAGAAAAAGACGTCAAACAGCCACTGATGAGGAGATCAATGAAACCATCAATGACATTGATGATCTTGTGGCACGAAATGAGGCCACATTGGGGAGTTATGGAACATTTATTGAACTTGATGGACAAAATGTACAAGATGGGCAGGATGGACAAGATGACTTACTTGGAGTAAATAGTGTTAATGCTAGTGCTAGTGCTACCTCTAAGAAGAAAAGGAAGGTGGCTAATGACAAGACTAGTGATCTTGACAAATTGACAGGGGTGATGGAGAAGGTGGTTGATGTACTTGCTTGTGGAAATGAAGCTATACATCAAACAAATATGATCTTAAAAGAAACAAGTTTGCCAGTTCCACAACTGAGTGGAGAACAAATTTGGACTATGCTTCTAGAGTGCGGTTGTGAGGTTGAAAAAGTGCCTCAAATCTATTGTAGGCTTATGACTGATGTTGGCAAACTTAGAACTGTGGTGCAATGTCCATCTGCAACAAGAAAGCAAGTTATAATGGAAATGTTCTACAATTCTAATTAGATGGTGTTAGGTGTATTTTGTTGTATTTTGTAGGTCACAACAATTATATCTTGGTAAATGTGGCCATGTGACTAGTAGAACCTAGAAGGAGGAAGAACCTATAAGCAATTAAAATATGTTGTTATTGCTTTTTGTTGATATATGATGGTTTAACTAAGATTATAATCAATGTATTTTTTGGGACTGATATATGAATGATACTAGAACTTTGTTTTGGGTTTCAATTGATAATATTGGAACTTTGTTGGAAATTGTCTTCCAATTCATTTGTCGTAGTTCTTGGTAAATGTGGCCATATTTTTGCACAAATTTTCTTCATTTCAATAGCTTTATATGTTGTGGTTCTAATTTTTTAGTCTCAAAGGTGCTGCATTAAAATTATTGAAGGAAAATCATACTCCAGTGGCTTAGATATAGTAAATTGATTGTAAAATTAATGACATAATTATGTTGGATTGATTATATTTCAGTTTAGGAAATAATTATATAGTTATTTAAGTTATAAACTTCATTTATGTAAGAAAAGATAAAAAAAATTAACAAGAAAAGATTGAAAAATAAACCATATAACATTTAAGGGTATTATAGTAAATTTGTTATTAACTCCCCTCCCCTCTCCTCTTGAACCAAACAAGATATCATTAAAATCCCTCCAATCCCTTCCCCTTCAATTCCCCCAAACAAGGTAATTTTAAAATCCCTCAAATCCCCTCCCCTCCATTAAAATCCCTCCCCTCCCTTCCCCTCGGTTGAACCAAACAGACCCTTCGATTGACTGCTACGCTTTCTGATTATGTATCTGATATTGACTGCATCACAAAATATTAGTACCACTACTACTGTTTTAGTTGAAAAATGACTATTAATTTTTTCCCCGTTTTGTAAATGGCTCCTTCTCAATACAAGGGCAAAGACACATTACCAATCAATATAGTGGACATTTCGTGCACTTCACATCGCTCCTTTATCTCTCTCCTTTGCACTTTCACCAAATCTATACCAAATTTTTAATATTTTGTTATGAGGGGGAAGACAAAACTGACACGATAATGTTTGCATCTATATAGAATATCCCCATGATAATATAAACATTTCATCTCGCTAAACCCACGTTATCTC
The DNA here is from genome assembly GCA_026686845.1 of Adenanthera pavonina. Lineage (NCBI taxonomy): Eukaryota > Viridiplantae > Streptophyta > Magnoliopsida > Fabales > Fabaceae > Adenanthera > Adenanthera pavonina. The sequence continues at coordinate 31,988,541 of JAIVEN010000019.1, forward strand.
ATGTCATACAATTATTAATAGTACAGATTCTCTTATTTCTTTGCATATACTTTTTTTTTATTTGTCTCCCTTTTTCCTTTCAAATACGAACACATTCTCTTTGGTTATTTTCTTTTGCCTTTCACTCTAAAATATATATATATATACACACACGGTTGGATAGGTAATTTGCACTTGAATTGGGCAAAATTTCAAAGCTTTTATTATATTTTTTAGGTAAATATATTGTTCCTTTTGAATATATAATCACTTTTTTTTTGGTAAAATATAATCACTTATTTTGATACACATATGTGGGATATTTATGCAATAAAAATAAAAAAAACAAGTTCATGCAATTGTTGGACCCAATTTCATCAGGTTGATCAGTATGGTAATTGGTATGCAGCCCAAATGATTTGTGTCCATTAAAAGCCTCCGAGTTGAAACTTTAAATTAATACTATTCCCAAATAAACCATTAATTGCGAATTAACTTTGGCTGATTTGTGTGTGTGTGAGAGAGATACTCGGGGGTTAGCTGCAATTTTATGTCACATGTTCACATGGATTAGTTGGTGACTAAAGGCCTAGAGCGGTCTCAATACATTGATTAGGGATGTTTACATCTTATATTGTTTACGTTACATAATATCTTTTAATCCGGTGTTATTTTTTATTTGAAAAAACAAAGAGTAAGATGACAAAAGAATTTGATATTACGTTTATCTTATACTTTCTTAAAATATAAAAATAAAAAAAATAGTTGAAATAAAGAAAGCAAGAGTTCAAATCAAAACATCATTTAAGTACCTTATCTCTTAATATTAGAATATCTTAGGAACCTAAATGAGTTGCTTAATGACATAAGGAAGAGAAATTAATAAACATATACGATTCTCATACGATGACCGAGGTATTTACCAGTATACTAAGGGAGCTATTATTCCGTGACATATCACTGAGTCAAATGCGCAATTAAATTTAGGTAGTTGAATTCTACGCATCCTTGTATCTTCCTGGAAAAGAAATAACCATGCATCTTCTAGTCATTAAATTTTTAAAAGCTACAGGCCTTCGATTGGCACTTGGCAGGATTAAAAAAAAAAAAAAAAGAGGGTTGACGGCTCTTGTGCGTCGCAATCAATCGAGCCTTCTCTTGGGTACAAATGCGACTAATATATAATTGGTTTATCTGCTGCTTCCTCAATTATTAGCGGACTAGAATATTGGTGTTTCTAGAAACTCTATTAAGGAACTGTCTTTGGAGCAGACAAAGGCAAGTTCTTGGGAGTTTCGGGTTGCGGCCAACGGAGTCGTCAACGGTGTTAAGTATTTACAGCTGCATCATTACGAGGAAGGTTGATAAATTGATAATACCAAGGGGTGACCTTAGTCGTTGTATTTTATTAGTATTAAACTTAAGTACCAAATACTACACCAATTACTTGTTTAACATAAAATTTGCTTGTTGAACGACTCTAAGTTTCTCTGATGGAGTTAATATTTCCTGAGGAAACAACTACAACTATTATTATTCTATATAATACTACTGGTTTAAACTGGAAGAAAATAGGAAGTCGACGTTGACCTCATTCGTTTCCGTCCCACATTACCCTTCTTCTTCATCAATTGCCCTCTGCTTGGGCAATAAGCAAAAGTTAGTCTGCGTGATTGAACGAACCATCAACATCTTGCGTGTTCTTCTCACACAATTTATTTCTACCATTCTTCTTGAATCAATGCACCTGCAGGTATGAGAAAAACTGGTTGAGTTAATTTTCATTCTTTTTTGCGGAGACGTTGAATTGGTCGGCGTTTTTTTGAGTCAGTCAACTGCAATCGCTTGCATGTCATTTTTTTTTTAATCTCTGGTTCATATTGGTATTTTCCACCTTGTAATTTCGCTTTACTAGTCATTAATTTTCGGTTTCCTGGAAAATTTATCCATTCCTCTTTAATTGCTGCTGGTCAAAGTAGTTAGCGTTCCCCTTGTTCTTCGTTATTTCTGTTTCGATTTTTCGCGGACGCTTGCATATTAATATGATTTTGCAGTTGGAGACCTGGACAGTTTTGGTTGCCATTTTGTGTTTCCTGGGCTTTGTTCTGAAGGAGTCGCTCATGGGAGGTAAGAGTTCAAAAGCGGAGAGTCGGAGGCACGTGTCGTCATATGGGTCTGCGTCTTCTTGTTCAAGATGGGATAACTATGGATATCCGCAATCATCATACCCTCAACAAAGTCCATACTACACGCCTCAACATCCAAGCACACCCGCTCCATTTTACGACTATGGGTCACAGACGTCCCGGCCAAGCAGGAGGTTGGATAGGAAATACTCAAGAATTGCTGATGATTATCGCTCACTTGACGAGGTTAGATTAATTACCCTGAGTTTGTGATCTTGTTGGGATCCAATTACTAGGTATTGGACTAGAGTCTCACATTGGAAGTATAAGATTTAGAGTGATGTCAACCATTTTTTCATTTGTTTGCTTCTGTTTGGTTGTTATTGATTCATTATATATTTACCATGAACAAGTCTAATGCTGGCTTCGTAATTTTCTGAAGTGATAATGTGAATTTCAGACATGAAAGTTCAAGTCTCAAGGACAAAATATAAGAAAAAGCGAAAAAGAATCAGTATATTGTATTTAAGTCAAAGCAGATGTTGTAAAGTGTAAGTTGCTCTGCTCGAAATCATGTGAGAAGTCTCACTCGTTATTTTAAAGCCTTTACTTTTCATAGCAGTGTGTGATCCAATTGGCTATATCTTTCCAGTGAGCAAACTTTTATCTCAACTTAGAGAAGTCTCACTCGTTATTTTAAAGCCTTTACTTTTCATAGCAGTGTGTGATCCAACTGGCTGCATCTTTCCAGTGAGCAAACTTTTATTTCAACTTATCTGATAAAATATGTGTGTGTTTGTTCTATCCTTTTGTTTGGCATCTCTTGACATGGCATGATTCTCTTAACTTAAGCCATAGAAATAGGATAACAAGCTCTGCTGAAACAAATTAGCTGAAGAAAAGGTACTCTATTGCTCATGCATCAAGCTACTTTTGGTCCCTGTATTCTCTCCCTGCCTTACTTAGTACTTGCAAGTAGTACTGCATTTGGCTATGGAGAGAGAATAAAGTGTGGCGCAGTATGCATGAGTTGAACATAACACGATTCAACTTCTTGTATTTCCTAGCTGGATAGATTGCATCAGTGTAGTATGGGCTACGTGTGATTGGAGAAAACCTTAGCCAGTCTTTTCATTGCTGTGAGCAAACAAGACCATGCGGGACAATGATGGTTTTGGGAAATATCTGGAAGAAGCTAACTACCTAACTTCTGTGTAATGGGTTCAGTTTCTATCATTCTTATTGGATATATACCAGGCACTTGATGAAATGAATGATATCTAGCCACATTAAATGTACTTGCTAAAAGTGAGCATAAAACTTAACTACTTTAAGTAACCTTAGCAAGAATTAGTAATCCATTAGAATTGCTAGTCCTAGAGTTAATGGATGCCTATAGTTAAACAGCATAGTTGGTTTCTTACAATTAATATATTAGTCACTTCTCCCATGTTCCCAACTGTTGTCATCCTGACAACTTCAGAGAGAGGATTCTTACTTTATTATTGTCAAATAATGAGGTCATTGGGTGCAGGTTACTGCTGCTCTAGCACACGCTGGCCTGGAATCTTCTAATCTCATTGTTGGCATTGATTTCACTAAGAGTAATGAGTGGACAGGTGTAATCTCTTGCTTTCATTTTGATGCTTGGATATTTTTGAGTGAGTTGTGACACTGACAATAAATTTTTACTTTGAAAATCAGGAAAGCTATCATTCAACCGAAGGAGTTTACATCACATTGGAAGTGGTCATAATCCTTATGAACAAGCGATATCAATTATTGGGAAAACTTTGTCTGCATTCGATGAAGATAACATGATTCCTTGCTTTGGATTTGGAGATGGTAATGTCATCTATGATATCTACATCTTTCCAGTAAAGCGGTTTGTTTTCCCAAATTGCATACCTGATTGTGTTTCTTTCTTGTCTTTTTCCGCTGTCAGCATCAACACATGATCAAGATGTCTTCAGTTTCTATTCAGAAGAGAGATTCTGCAATGGTTTTGAGGAAGTTTTGACAAGATACAGAGAAATTGTTCCTCATCTCCGACTAGCAGGTATTGCCTCCCACCAATTTTTTTTGGTTACATAAATTCTCAGTTAGGCTTAGCATAACTTAATGCTTTCGTTTGACAGGACCAACTTCATTTGCCCCTATTATTGAAATGGCTATGACTATAGTTGAGCAAAGTGGTGGCCAATATCATGTTTTGCTGATAATTGCTGATGGACAGGTAAATAAACTTGATTCTGATTTCTAACCTCTGAGAAGCACACTTTTATGGAGACTAATGGCATCAGCCATCAAATGCATCACATGCTATTATCATGCTAGCTTGTAATGTGAATCCAAGTATCGTAAGTGAAGAAACTGCAATGCAGTAGTTGTATTTTGACCACGGAATCTCATTTGGTTTGCTTGGTAATGCTATTATCAGTGTAGCTCATTGTACTACTACACATGCACCTAACCATATGTAATTCGCAGAAAAGAAAAAAACTGACAGCAATTGTGAGATTTTGCAAAAATGTGTCTGAAGTAACTGTGTTCCCTGCACTTTGGGCATAGTCCTTTTTTTTCCCGTGCTAGGGCTTCAAAAATTGATATTCAGAATATTTCCGCAGGTGACCAGAAGTGTTGACACACAGCATGGTCAATTAAGTACACAGGAACAAAAGACAATTGATGCAATTGTAAAAGCGAGGTAAATCTTTGGTTCTCTCTCCTTTGGAGTACCATCCTGCATGCTTATGTGCTTATCAAATTGCAGTGAATATCCCCTATCGATAGTTTTAGTGGGAGTGGGAGATGGACCATGGGATATGATGAAGGAATTTGATGATAACATTCCTGCTCGGACCTTCGATAATTTTCAGGTCATCAATATATATGTTCTAATTCACTTTTGCTCTATTGATTTCTATTTAAATTAAAACTTTTGACTATGCTTTACTTTTGTCAAAATATACAAATGCTGAACTGTGAATATTTTCTGGCTGCATGTAGTTTGTGAATTTCACAGAAATCATGTCAAGAAATGTGAGTTCAACCAAGAAAGAGACAGACTTTGCTCTTTCAGCTTTGATGGAGATACCTTCTCAATACAAGGCAACCTTAGAGCTTGGCTTACTTGGGTATTAAACGAATATCCATGAATACATGATACTTATTATTACCTATTATGATATAATACTGGGGCAATAACTGAACCTACAAATCTCTCATGTCCTCACTGATGATGTAGTGAACCAAGGGGGTACTCACCAAACACGGTTCCTCTACTGCCACCTCTTTATGATAGGACTTCTTCTAGCAATAGTACGAGATCTTATCGCACAAATAGCTTTCAGCAGAGAGCACCTCAATATACTGGATATGATACTGGAAGAGTTAGCGCAGAACCATCTTCTAGCTCTTTGTATGATAATAAGGTATTAAGAGCATATTCTCCAACCTGAGAGAATTTTATATTTTCCTGAGACGTAGTTAGCCTTCCTGCCTTGATGTTATGATCATGACCATAATCTGAGTCAGTATCAGTAGTATTTTACCTCAAACATTGTTAATTGCAGGTTTGTCCAATTTGTCTCACAAATGGGAAAGATATGGCTTTTGGTTGTGGGCATCAGGTAATTACATTTGCATGCTTATAGATTATCTTGATTTAAGGTTGTATTAAGAGGACTGACATATATTAATCTTCTGTATGTTCCGTTGTATTTCTTCACATAAGACTTGTTGTGACTGTGGAGAAGACCTTGAACTCTGCCCCATTTGCCGGAGCACAATCCAAACTAGGATAAGGCTTTACTAGTTCACTTTACTGCAAACCTACTTCTTCAGTGGCAACTGCATGCTTTGCTGTAGTGGAAGTGGCATTGAGATAGTGAGTTAGCCATGAAACTTTGATGGTGAGATGAACTGTGTTCTGTCGACACAATTATTTGTACCATAACGTGATTCAAGATGGGCTGAAAAGCAAAGAGATACGAGGAGTTGGTCTGTAAGTTGATGGATATGTTCCTTACTTTAAACAGAAAACTGCATTCGCAAATTTGCGGCGTGAATAATATATTAGATATGCCTTGTTAGGGAGTTTTTGTCTGAATTGGCGGAAATGTCCACTGTAAATATATGTAAGTCTTCTGTCGTCACGGCCTCATTTACCCTCGTGTAAACTCGTTTGAATTTGAGTTCTTTTTCTTTTTTCCTTCTATTCTATTGGATTTGTATAAATTCGATTTTAATTGTTTGTATATATCATATCTGACTCTGAGTTTTAGCATGATCACGTTAGACATGTTAGGATTAAGCAAAAGAAGAAAAACTGGCACCATGCCACCAATTTTAGTATTCAAGATTGAACTTCCATATTAATTTTCTCCATATAAAAGAAAAGACTGAAATGTGAAAAAATGCTTTTTTGATGCATGTGATTTTTATAGAGATTAAAAAAATGTAAAGTGCAACATAATATTTGAAGGAAGGAAAAAAAAAAAGATTTTACCACGAATGGGAATACAGTGAATGGCGGCTTTCGTTTTGTTGTCACTTTTCCACATGGCATACACCATGGTATCACAGGAAAGTTACTAAGCCAGCCACATTAATCCCGTATATTTGTGAAAGAACGACAACTGAGGACATGGTTTTTTTTTTTTTCCTTTTTTGTGCTAAAAGGAGTAGGACAAATAATCAGAAAACAGTCAGGGAGGATGAATGTAACAATTGAGGACATGATTAATATCAAATAACGACCTTTCAGTAATAATAGTAAAAATCCAAAGCTTAAGCATTGATCAGGTCCTAATTTGATATTATCTAATTATGCCCTTAATTGTCATTCTCTCAAAATTTATACTCCTTTGGTTTGATAAATTTAAACTCCTATCACAGACTACTGTTTTTAATTATTTTGAGATATATGTAAACTTCAGTGTTGCGATGTTTATAAATTGTAAATAGTAAGACATGATATAATTTTTATATTCTATATTAAGTATATTGATATAGTAATTCTTCAATGTATCAATTAAAATATGATTATTTTTCAATTTATTTTTAAGGAAAAAATTATTTTTTAATAATTTTGTTCGGTCAATCTATTCTTTTTAAGACATCAAAATAAAAAGTCAGTCCCAGCAATTTTATTTAGGAGACAAAAACTTATTAGTTTATTACTCAAAGAACCAAATGATGTAGAATAGGGTAAGAGAATGATAGAAGATAGATAAGAAGAGAAGAAATTTAAGAAGAAGAGGGAAACTAATGAACAACTCTCAATAATTAATCAATAATATTCAATCAATAGAAAAAGATGTAATTACAGTGAGTAGTTCTAGAGTTTATTTATAGAACCTAAATCCCAATTTAATTAGGATCCTAAGATAATCCATAAGATAAGATAAACTTAAATAATCAATATCCTAAAAGATAAAATAAAACTCAAGATATAACTCAAAATATTAATTCTTTTTCTTCCTAAAATAAGTCTTCAATTTTCTATCATTTCCCCCATACTTGAAAAATCTCTCCTCCGGAGAGTCAAAAAGCTAATAAGACTCAAGTAAGGCAGGATCAAGGCAACAAAATTCATCCTTTGTAATCCATGTGGCATCTAAGTCCGAGCGGCCTTTCCACTGAACAAGATAATGGCGGATAGTGCCCTCAAATGTGAAAACAAGCTGATCATCCATAATGTGTTGATTTCTTCAAGAGACAGTGTGGCGGACGGTAATACTAGTACAGGTACATGATGTGGTTGAACACTAACAGTGTCATCGGGAAATGGCCTGGGAGGCTCAAAAGTGCTTCGATAAAGAACTAGGTCTTCAACATTGAACACTGGACTAATAGTCATGGCGGGAGGCAATTCAAGCAAGTAAGCATTGGTCCCTAATTTCTTTGCAATGCGAAAAGGTCCTGAAGCTCGAGCATGTAACTTCTTAAAGGAATTCTTGGGGAAACGTTCAGGGCAGATACGAGCCATGATATAATCACCTTCATTGAAGCTTTGCGAGCGACAATGAGCATAAGCAAATAGCTTGTAGTGATCATTGCTTAAAGTAAATTTTCCTTGAATTTTAGCATGAAACTCATGTAGTTGATGAGTGAAATCTTCCTCAAATTCATAAGTATGGAATGTCACAGGAATTGGCATAAGATCAAGAGGCTGTGGAGAGTTATAGCCTTGAACAATTTGAAAAGGACTCTTACCCGTAGACCAATTAATTGAATTGTTGTAAGCAAACTCCACAATTGGCAAGACCGAATCCCAATTTCCAGGCCAATCTCCCACCAAACTCCTTAGTAGATTACCTAAGCTACGATTTGTAGCCTCAGTTTGTCTATCAGTTTGAGGATAAAAGGCGGAGGAGAACTTCAATTGAGTACCAAACAGCTTCCACAAGGTCTTCTAGAAGTAGCTAACAAACTTAACATCTCTGTTAGACACAATAGAGACAGGCAGTCCATGCAAACATACTACCTCTCTGAAAAAAAGTTTGGCAAGATGAGAAGCATCTATAGCTTTGCAACAAGGGAGAAAATAGGCCATTTTGGAGAACCTATCCATAACTACCAAAATGGAATCATGCCCGTGTACAGTACGTGGTAACCCCAAAACAAAATCCATGCTAAGATCCTTCCACAATGCCTCAGGAACTGGAAAAGGAGTATACAACCCTATATTTTGCTTCATAGCCTTGGATGTTTGACATGTACGGCATTGAGAAAGAACTCTAGCAACATCACGCTTGAGAGCTGGCCAATAGAATCGATCCTCAATGAGGGCTATAGTCTTATCTCTGTTGAAATGTCCTGTTGGACCTCCAGCGTGTAATTCCGAGATAAGAAAGTCTTGCATAGATGTGTGTGAGATGCACAATTTATAACCTTGAAAGAGATGCCCATTGTTGATGAAAAAGTCAACAAGGTCATCCCGGTTTCCATTACTAACTTCTTGATAAAGAACTCCAAAGTCTAGACATGTCGTATAATCATCCTTCAATTTATCAAAGCCCACAATACTTACAATCATTGTTTGTAGTATGTTAATCCATTGACTTAGAGTATCTGCTACTTTATTCTCTACTCCAGAGCGATGCCGAACTACAAAAGTGAATTGTTGAATGAACTCTACCCATTCGGGATGTTTGGAATTCAAATGACGTTGAGAGTTGAGGCATTTGAGAGCTTAATGGTTTGAATACAAGACAAATTACTGGGGAAGAAGGTAATACTTCCAATACTTCAAAGATCTAACAATGGCATAGAATTCTTTATCATAGGTGGAATATTTCTGCTTTGCATCATTCAAATTTTCATTAAAGAATGCCATGGGGTGTCCGTCTTGACTTAGGACACCACCGATTCCAACTCTAGAGGCATCACAAGCAACCTCAAAGCACTTTGTAAAGTTAGATAAGAATAAGACAGGTGCTGTAGAAAACTTCTTCTTAATGTCTAGAAAAGCTTTTGAGGCTATTGAAGTCCATTGAAATTTGTCTTTCTTCATACAATCAGTGATGGAAGCCATAATAGTGCTGAAATCTCTAAAAGAATGTCGATAGAAAGATGTCAATCCATGAAAATTACCTACCTCTTGAAGGTTCTGTGGTTCAGGCTAGTCTTGAATGGTGCTAACCTTTGCAGGATCAACCTCCAATCTTTTGATAGAAACTATGAACCCAAGAAAGATTACTTGAGTTTGAAGGAATGAACATTTAGGGAGGTTAATGTAGAACTTCTCTTGCCGTAGGATAAGAAACACTTGTCAAAGATAAATTAGATGCTCCTCTTTTATTTAACTAAAGATTAAAATATCATCAAAGTAGACAACCAAGAACTTACCCAAGTAAGGTCGGAATATGTGGGTCATAACCCTCATGAAGGTGCTAGGAGCGTTTGACAACCCAAAAGGTATTACTAACCATTCACACAATCCATCTTGTGTTTTGAACGCAGTTTTCCACTTGTCTCCAGGCCTAATCTTGATTTGATGATAACCACTCCGAAGATCAATCTTGGAAAACCAACATGATCCAGAAACCAAGTCAAGCATATTCTCTAGTCTAGGAATAGGAAATCTATACTTGATGGTGATCTTGTTAATAGCCTGACTATCTACACACATCCTCCAAGTTCTATCCTTCTTTGGCGTAAGAAGAGCGTGGCATAAGAAGAGCGGGTACAGCACAAGGGCTAAGGCTATGCTGGATGTAGCCTTTTTCCAATAACCCATTAACTTGTTGATTAATATCTTCTCGTTCTTTGTGATTCATCCTGTAGTGAGGTAGATTAGGAAGTTGTGAACCTGGGACCAAATCAATGGCAAGCTGAATATCTCGCATAGGAGGTAATTCTGACGGAAGTTCTACTGGTGTAATGTCTTTAAATTCATCTATGAGTGGAGTTACTGTTTCAGGCATCTCTGTAGCTTTCATTGAAGCAACACAGTTGGAAAATTTAGGAACCGTAACCAATACAATTTTAGTCTCTTTGCTTTCGTTCACAAATTGCTTATCTGTTAGGAGATGAATATTGTGATTCTTTGCTTGTGGTTTCTTTGGTTTATTTGAGCCCTTACTTTTACTTTCAGGTTTGGCAGGATGTAACAAGATTGTCTTCCCCTTATACTTAAAAGAATGAGTGTTCTCTCGATCATGACTTGTGACATCATTATCATAGATCCATGGTCGACCTAATAAGATGTGAGTAACATCCATAGTAAAGACATCACAAAGGACATCTCCGTGATACTCTCCAAGTCGAAGTGGAACGCGACACTGCTGCGTGATAGGTAAGGAAGTCTTATTATCCACTTAAGCTACCTCAAAAGGGTGAGGATGAGGCTCAGGCTTAAGACCAAGCCTAGCAATTCCCTGGCTGGAGATCACATTCCGAGCGCTACCTCCATCAATGACAAGTTTACGAGATTTATCTCCAATATTCACAAAGGTGTGAAAGATAGTTGTCCTCTTCCAAGAATTGTTAGGTAAAGGGACAGATAGAATACACCTCATCACATTTAGTCGTCCTATGTCATCATCAACAAATTCTTCATCTTCATCAGAAGGGCACTCAATGGGTTCAATCACTTCATCAACATTTGCTGAATCATTTTCCTTGTCAGTAGTATGCTCAAGAAATAGAGTGCGTTGCGGGCACCTAGATGGGATGTGACCTCGAGAATGACATCAAAAGCATTCAATAGCAGAGCCACTAGGGCGGGAAACAAAACCTGAAGACTTAACATTCCTTGTATTCCCCTTTGAGCCAGAAGCTTGCCCAAAGGTAAATGGGGAGCTGGATTTAACCGATGGTACATCTGTAGAACGATTGAAACTAAACTATATCCTAGATATAAGATAAAGATAAATCTAAACAAAATAATTAAATCCTAAAAGATAAAATAAATTTAAAATAAATTAAATCTAAGTAATCTAATAATTATTTAAATCCTAATTATCTAATTATCTTTTTTGCATCACCAAATAAAAAGTTAATCATTCTCTTAAGAAAAATGTTCTGATAAGGACATCTGCATTGTGTGTGTGTGTGTATGAGTGGGTACCTAATTTTTAAACTGAATTTTTTTTGGCCAAAATTGTTGGATTGATTTTAGAATTTCAATGAAATACTAATTATTTTTAGATATTTTATCTTTTATTAAAAAAATACTGGAAAGTGAAGTAAGGATTTCTCTAGAAAAGAAAACAAAATAAACAAGGAATATAGTAGATTTTGATATAATGTAGATTATTTAATAGTTTTCTAAATCTGTGCACATAATTTTAAAATAGGAGTAAAATTTGTAATTTGGTTAGGTTTAAACCCTTTACATTACCGAGATAACATTTCACCCTTATCACAATTAGTCACCAATGGGAAAGTTGATTAAGCTAGACAATTGATACTCATTTCGTTTCAAAATGATTGTCACTTTGGAGTATTGATTTTATTTGTCAAGTATTAATTACTTTTTATTATTTTATTTTTATTAATGAAAATAGTGATACCTAGAATCCAAATGTTTTATAGTAATATTGTATAAATTTTAATATAAAAATTTAATTAAATATTATCATATTTTGTTATAAGTTAAACTATATAATAACTTTCTTAACCTGCATAGATATTTTTTTTTATAATATCACCCGGTATCCTGGGGTATCCTAGATTTATTGCCTGCCCTAGACTAATCTAGACACTGTTCTGTAGGATCTTACGGTGGCAGACGAGTACCAATGGGAAGACCTTTTTTAGGTCTTAATTTTTTAAATGCTGTTGTATCACTCAGGAATCGAAACCTCGACCCCGTGGAATGCTGGTCAAGCCCCTTATCACTTGATTAAGCTGCCATTAGTACCTGCACAGAGATATTAGTCTATGCTGTTGGTAGGTTAAGAGAAAAAAATAACTTAATCTATAGGGGAATATAATTGTTTTTTTAGAGCAAAATATAATAAAAATAAAGTATTTATCAAAATTTGACAAGTTAAAAATTATTTATCAAAATATAACAAAAAAATTTAGCTTGAATATACAAAGGTTGAATGAGAAGTCTTTGACTAGTTTTTTGTTTATAATTTTGTTTAAAAGTAAGCAAAGTCGAATGGATAATCATTTTTAATTTTTTAAAAAAAAATTAAAGTCAAATGGGTGGCCATTCGATTTTGCTTGTATAATAATTTTTTTAATATAAAAAGTAAAGTCGAATGGGTAGTCATATAACTTTGCTTTTTTATTTTTTAAATAAACAAACTTTGATAAATTGATTTTTTAATTGAAATAAACCAAGTTTTTAAGTGGACTAAATTAAATTTTCAAATATAATTTACTAAATTTTATTTAATGTTAGTTTTACAAAAAGTTCTAAAATTGACTTAACCAAATTCCCAACTAGAATAAAAAAAATTTCCAAGTAACATATTGAAAATTTTCAAGTCACTTAACCAATTTTCACTTAACTAACTAATTTTTTAATTGAAATAAACCAATTTTTTAAGTGGACTAAATTACATTTTTAAATATAATTTACTAAATTTTATTTAATGTTAGCTTAACAAAAATTTCTAAAATTGAATTAACCAAATTCCCAACTAGAATGAAGGAAATTTCCAAGTACCATATTCAAAATTTTCAAGTCACTTAACCAATTAATTTTTAATTGAAATAAACCAATTTTTTAAGGGGACTAAATTAAATTTTCAAATATAATTTACTAAATTTTATTTAATGTTAGCTTAATAAAAATTTCTAAAATTGAATTAACCAAATTCCTAATTAGAATATTGAAAATTTTCAAGTTACTTAACTAATTTTTATTAGTCTAAACTTTCAAGTGAAGTAAATTAAATTTTGATTAAGATTGAAATAATTTACTAAGTGGAATTAACAAAATTTACAAATAACATACTCAAAATTTTCAAGTCTCTTTAACTATTTTTAATAGTCTAAATTTTAGTTAAGAACATGTAATTTTGGGAAAAAAATTTTCAAGTTCAATGAACTAATTTTTCAAATGAACTTGAAATTTTAAATTTGAAAAATTAGCTTATTCTACTTAAAAAATTAATTTAAACAATTTAAAAATTAGTTCAATTTACTTAAAAAATTAATCCAACTACATAAATAAATTATAATGGTAATTTTATCTAATCGTTCTTTTCTCTTTGCCAACAAATTAGGCCTTTTTGGGAGATTGGAAAAATAGTAAATCTTGCGTGAAAAATATTTTTCCTACATGATCATATATCTTTTTCCCTTCTCTCTATACAATTAAAGTTCTTTTATTAAAAAAAATGAAAAACAAAAAAAGAGTCAAATGGTAGCCAACTAGCCATTCCGCTTTGCTTTTGGTATTCAAGAAAAAATTATACAAAGAAAGTCCAATGACTACCCATCCATTTTGAATGGTAGCCAACTAGCCATTCCACTTTGTTTTTGGTATTCAAGAAAAAATTATACAAGCAAAGTCAAATGCCTATCCATCCATTTTGCCACCCATTCGACTTTGCTTATTTTAAAAGAAAAAAATTGAAAACCTTAAAAAAGTCGAAGTTGTGTTATTTGACTTTCATATAATATGAGTTATATTTTGATAAATAAGTTTTGATTTATTATATTTTTATAATTATTTTATTTTTTGTTATATCTTTCTAGAAAAACCAATATAATTTTAAGAATAAAATTTATATATATTTTTTATGTGTGTGTTGCTTTCTAATTTAAATTTAACATGTAAATTTTTTTAAAATTTTTAATTTAAAAAGTTAACATTTTAGTGTATAATTAATAACTAAATTTATAATTATTAAAAAAATTCATATATTAATTTTTAATTATAAAATAACATGAAAAATGTATAAAAAAGTATGTAATTTTTTTTTAATTTTAAAATGACAATATTTTAAAATGGGAGAGAAATAATAATAAAAAAAAAATCTAGAAGCCTTCCCAAAACAACAAATCCCATATCCCTTCACTATAAAGTGACAACTGTGCAGTAATGATGAGCGGATGAAGTAAAAAATAACCTCATTTGAACTGAACTAAGTCCAGCGCGTTAATGACAGTGAAGTCATATATCCCTTCACCATAAAATGCTAGTCACGGGCTCATTCTCTGCAGCCGCAACATTAAAACAAGGCCATACACTAATATCTCAAATAAATACAGGTAGCGATCGAGCGATGGCGAGTTTTCCCTCGTTCCTGTTCTTTTTCACTCTGGTCTTAACACTGTCATTCCCAATGTTGCCCGTGACCGTGAGAGGTGCACCACTGTACACAGAGTCGAGGTGGGTAGTGAGGGAGGCTGGTGAGAGAGTGAAGCTTGCGTGTGTGAACTGGGTGTCTCATTTGGACGCTGTGGTGGCTGAGGGACTACATAAACAACCTCTTGACGTTATATCCAACAAGATAAAGTCCATGGGCTTCAACTGTGTTAGGCTCACTTGGCCACTTTATTTAGTCACTAATGACTCTCTGGCTCCTCTCACCGTCAGAAACTCGTTTCAGAGGCTTGGCCTGCGGGATGCCATTGCCGGTGTTGAAGCCAACAACCCAGACATCGTCGACCTTCCTCTCATTAAAGCTTTCCAGGTAATTCACCAACCACCCACCCATTTATTGGACGTCTCCCACTTTTCTTTATTTTTCGAACAAATTCAAATTACTATGTATTGGAAAAATGGTCGAGGTGGAATCCTTTTCGAATCTTTCATTCAAGATATCGAATATTGAATACTCCATCTTTCACATGCATTTATAAAATATTAGCCTGGATACATACATAATATAACCGAAAACTGCTTATTGCATGATTTTGAACATTTTTTTTAATATTTTCATAATAGTATCCTACAGAATTTTTATTTTAAAAAAAGAAAGAAGAAGAAGAAAAGAAAGATATTTGTATTCTCTGTATCGTTCCATATTTGGTAGAAAGATACTTGTATTCACATATATTATGATGTCGGTGTTTATTAATGTCCAAATTTTAGTGGAACCGTCGTAATTTGAAAGCGATGCATGTGGTGCGTATACGCCAAACATAATTAACATAATTGGCTGTGAGCTGTGAAGTGGGAATTATTTTTCTATGAATATTTAAATTCATTGACGGAAGTGAATTGTGGGAACACATGTATTTCTGAAAACTGTTTGATAATGAATTACCCTGTCGGACTGCAATTGTGGGAGATTAATATTGATGGCGACAAGTATTAAATTGAGGAAGAAAAACATATCATAGCTATCTGCAGTGAATATTGGAAACGATAATGTATGTCGTCTCAGGCGGTGGTGAAAAACCTCGGGGACAACGACGTGATGGTGATTTTGGACAACCACAGGACGGAGCCAGGGTGGTGCTGCGGCAGCACAGATGGGAATGGCTTCTTCGGCGATGTTCATTTCGACCCTGACCTCTGGGTGGAGGGGCTCACCAAGATGGCCACCTTATTTCGTGGAGTTCCACATGTAGTCGCCATGAGCTTGAGAAATGAGCTTCGAGGCCCCAAACAGAATGTCCCCGATTGGTTCAGGTAATAACTAATAATCAAGCTAAAAAAGTGACATATCGTTTGGGACTATGGTCTCTGTGACACATACATTAATATATGGTTAGTTCTGATTATGACGACGAATTAATGAGCAAAGGTACATGCAAAGAGGAGCGGAGGCAGTGCATGCAGCAAACTCGGATGTTGTCGTGATTCTGTCTGGGTTAAGTTTCGACACGGACTTGTCGTTCCTTCGGGATCGAACAACGAATCTGACATTCAGCCGGAAACTGGTGTACGAGGCGCACTGGTACGGCTTCACCAACGGTCAGGTGTGGGTATCAACCAACCTAAACCAAGCGTGTGCACAAGTAAAGGCCAATGTGGTGAGGCGTTCAGGGTTCTTGTTAGAGCAAGGACACCCTCTGTTTTTCAGTGAGTTCGGGATGGACTTGACAGGCAACAACCTCAACGACAAAAGGTACTTCCACTGCTTCATGGCTCTAGCGGCTGAGCTCGACTTTGACTGGGCCTTGTGGACTCTCGTTGGGAGTTATTACATTAGAGAAGGATCTGTAGGAACGGCCGAGAATTTCGGAGTCCTTGATGCAGAGTGGGCCCAGGTTAAGGATCCAAGTTTCTTGCAGAGGATCTCTTCTCTCCAAGTTCCTTTTCGAGGTGATACATACATATATATATATATATTCAAGTCCCTTCTTTTCTATTTCTTTCGTTTCCTCATCTAGTTATAAAGTATCAGTAAGTTAAAGATGAAATATATATTTTAATTTCAAATAATGTTTGAGATGATACTTGCAGGTCCAGGAGTATCAGGAGGTAGTCCACATCAAGTGATTTTCCATCCATTGACGGGTCTCTGCGTCTCAGGAAAGTCGGGGCCTGACCCATTAAAGTTGGGACCCTGCTCTGATTCTGCTCCTGGCTGGAATTACACAAATCGGCAGATAGTGTCAATGGAGGGAAGAAACATGTGCTTGCAAGCAGACCGAGCAGGGAAGGCAGTAAAACTGGCAGGAACATGCTCTGCTCCAGACTCGCATTGGGAAATGATCTCGGATTCCAAGATGCATCTCTCGTCTAAAGTTAGCGATAATTCCACCGTTTGTCTAGATGTGGACGCCAACAAGATCATTGTCACCAGTGCTTGCAAATGCTTGAGCACAGATCCAGCATGTGATCCTACCAGCCAATGGTTCAAACTTGTTGATAGCACTAGGGGTTAAACCCCAGAAAATAAATACTACTTAATCAACTCCATGTTTTTATATGTGCCCAATTTAATGTATTAATCTCAACAATATCTTTAAATATCTGCTCCGTCTTTAATCATATCCACTGAGAGTGCCCCTAAACTATAATTTATATGGCATAACATTAAATCTCTAGGAACTGCATGAGTGTATTGAAGGAGGGCTTCTTCTAGTAGTCCAGATAAAAAAAGGTCACAACAATTGATTCTCTAAGTTGCCTCGTTCGCTAATTTCTCTGGTCGGCTTTGTTTGTATCAATTCCCTGCCTTGAGGTGCACTTGGGTGCATCTTTACGACTGCTATTCGCCTCCGTTTCTTCCGTGATTATTCTTCAGAACTGAAAATGCCAGTTTCCAAGCAAGTCATAGAAACCGTCTGTGTATTGGGCCTTTGCTGTTGAGTCTCTGAATTCGACAAGTGAATCGTACAAGGGCTATGGATATCTCCAAACGATGTAAATGGGCAAAACCCACTCTTGTGTGTACTCTCTTCTCATGGTTCTTAATTTCTCGGGCTTTACACCAACAGTGATGTTCAAATATTCATATCAATAAGCTTTATTTTTTAGTCATTGGAGCTGAATTAGTGGGGCCAGTGTGGCCAACGATTTGAACAACTCCTGTGAAAAGAAAGGGGGTCGGTGTGCTTGGTTATTGAACCAAAAGCAGGAATATTAATTAATTATCGCCATGTGTTGTACGTTATAAAACCTACTAGATTTTCAATCTGGTTTCCTTTCTTCAGGTGAGGTGACCGGTGAGGACATTCAGAAATCTCCACAAGAAAAAAAGAACATACTAGTACTCCTGAAGCAGCGAACAGCGAAGTTTATGTTTATTCTCTTCTAAAGGTGCTGGTTTATATGCAATCTTTTGGAAAACCTATATGTAGCCGGATTAAGGATGTCAGAGACAGCCCCTTTGTCCAACAGATGCTCGCATATGCTTCGCAATGAACAAATCACAAGGGAGGCCAAAAAAAAGTACATGTACATCAGATGTAGGATGAAGATCACCTTCATTAAAACCCTCGTTTCCTGCCACAAGAAAAGAAGGGAAGTCATTATTTCCCTTGGAGGAAGGAAACTGTTTCTGGTGTGAATGCTACTGATTGGCAAATTGCCAATCACTACTCTTTCAAAGATCGTACACATTAAGGTTGGTTTGATGTGATAAGCAGTAGATTTTAAGAAATTACTGTATAGAATGAAGTGGATGAGTGTTAGATTTTGGATAGTGACAACGAAACAACTGGTTCACATGTTGCTCTCCAACTTGTACCTCTGCTGTGTCTGTGTCCTTTCCTTTGTTTGCCCTTAGTGGGAAATTGAGAGTAAAAACCAAAGGAATTATGGGACCTCAGAATAATCATGTTCCGCACTTCATCAATCATGTTTTATACTTCATCACATAGTAGTACAAAGGAAAAAGAAAATCTGCAGGAGCAGACAGACCGACCAACAGTCTCTTTTATGGTTGAATAACATTATAATTAATGGGTTTTATAGTAAATCTTATAATTTCAAATTCCTATTTCAAATTCCTAGAATTAGTTTGAATTGAAATGAGAATCTCTCTATGATGGGAAAACATCCAGTAAATTTTTAATTTTGTAGTGTAACTTCAGAAGAAAATTTCTAAACGGGGAAAAAATTGTTTCATATATTTAGGGACATAGGTGATCTAGAAGATTTTGTTCTTGATCTAGAAGTATATATGAACCCCACGTTCCCTGCATTGACGCACACTTTAGGGGATTCTGCAATAGAATGTTTTATACTCTATGTACTGTACATGTTCTTCATAAACTCTTTTCTGCGTTTCTAACATTTCAGAGAGTCACTGCATCGGCATGATTCTACTTTTATTGCAGAACCGTCTCTCTTTCAGAGCCACAGATTTAAAAATTTACAATTACAATTGAGAAGGTAAGCATGTGATGTAAATATGTAGAAAGAACACATTTGTTTAAAAATGAAGTTAAGCATGACCCGAATTATATGATTCACGTTGAAGAAAGAGAGGTTCAAATAAATATTTAACATCAACAATCCATTTCACCAGTCTTATTTTGCTCAAAACCTAAAGTTCCATCTTTGGGTTGAAATTCTTTAATTGTTATTCACTTACATGGGTGGACCCAAAGGAATTTGAAGTCCAAGAATAAAAAAAGAAAGAGAAAGAAAGAAGAAGGGAAAAGAAGAAAGCAAAAGCTTAGATTAGAAACATTCGCCTTTTTCCCCTCATTAGTATGAGCAGTGTCGGAGACTGCGAGAGCAGAGACAAAGAATAATGGTCCCCATTCAAAACACCATAACCTGTAAAAGCAAAAGAGAAGAATACCTGCCTGCTTAACCATCACGTAAGCATATATTATAACAGAAGGATGTCCACGAGTAGAGCATTCATACAATCCATTAAACCATGCTTATGTGGTGTAGTTCACCATTGTTTTGATCATGAATTTCCTTAAAAACCAATCTCTCCGCTTGCTTTCAAATTCAACCATACAAGATGATATTCTGATGAAAAAGCTCCTCCTCACACATGATCCAGATGGTCGATGGCTGGATTCTGAGACAATGCTCCATGCAGCGGGCAACATCATGTTTTATGCTTCTACTACCCAAGTTTAGCATTGCAACACCTCTCATATATTATATAAGAACATATATTACCTGTATTGAAGTTTTCAGGCTATGATTTTAAGTGACTTCTTTAATTTCTTGTTTCAGGGGGTTCCGAGTTTGAATTTTACCTCTATTTCAAAGGATGGTATATCCGAAATTGAATTACTTGGTTGCGACGAAACAGTTGGAAGCATTATCAGAAAAATTTCATGCAAGGTGTCAGTCATATTGATGTATATATGCAACTCCACCAAACATATAATGACTAATCAATCATTTTGATTGGCAGATATTGTCCAATTGCTCTGGTAAAGGTGATATCAATTCAAAAACGATGGGTTTGTTTGATTTGTTGGGGAACTACAGATGGGATGCTAAAGCAGTTTTAGTTATAGCTGCTTTTGCTGCAAAATATGGTGAATTCTGTGGACTCATGCACCTATACCCTAGCAATGCATTGGCAGTTTCAATTATGACACTTAAGCAGCTACCCATCAACTTAAGGTTACTGAAACCGCGATTTAAGGCATTGTCCTTGTTGATTAAGACCATGATGGAGGTGGTCAAGTGTATCATCAAGTTTGAATCTCTCCCACTTCCATATGCTGAGCTGGGCAATGACATTCTCCATGTAACAAAGTTTCATATTTACGTAGCTGTGTACTGGATCACCAGAAGCATTTTTGCCTGCTTTTCTCAAGTCACAGAATTCACAACCAAGAAACATGAGCAAGTGCATGTTCTACTTCTATCCCTTCAATTTGACTGTTACATCAATTATGTTAAACACAGAAAATTATGTTACCTTTATATAGTTCCATCAGATTTACTTAAGAAGCAAAATCAACATATTAGGTTGGACTTGGGATGCTGTTTTGATGTATTTCATTGTTTCAGGTATTCAGATTCAACAATAATTGCAGCCTGGGAGCTTTCAAGCTTGGCTTATAGGTTAAGCAACATATGCAGCATTCTCAAAGGGCAGGTGGATTTGTGTCACCAAGAAATAGGTTACTTTTCAACTTCATAAGACCATTTATAATGGGGCATTTATTTATCAATTCTGCTTTGTTCGCTAATATCTGGCTTGAATTATCAGAGAGAAATTTGCAAAACAGGCTACTGAGTCTTGCTGATGAGGTCCAAATTAATAATCAAGAATTTCTCAGTTTATTATTTCCAATGAAGGATTACTTGCCACTTAAGGATTGCTCAACGCTAGAAAAAGTACTTTGCTTTTTCAAAACTCATTTGTTTCGTCAGAAAATTTTTTACAAGGAAAAAGCACTTTGTTCAACAACTAACACTTCCTAATTTTGAATTGCCTTTCACCAACAGATTGGTGTGTCTGAACTGAAAAATAAGATCGTCGTGTTGCTTATCTCAAAACCACAGCAGCTTACCCTGGAGGAATCACTCTTACTGGTTCAGCAAACATGCGATCATCCTTTGCATGAGAAGTTGAGGGACAATTACAAGATCATCTGGGTCCCCCTTCTATCTACTGATGAGTGGACTGATACTGAAGAAACTAGTTTCAATATTTTATCAGAATATTTGCCTTGGTATACTGTCAGGAAGCCAAGGCTTCTTAGCTCAGCAGTAGTGAAGTATATCAAAGAAGAATGGAATTACAAGGAGGAGCCCCTTATGTTAGTCCTGGATTCAAATGGCAAGGTCATCAATTCAAATGCAATTGATATGGTCAAAATATGGGGACCTCGAGCTTACCCCTTTTCGGCTTCGAAAGAGGCAGAGCTCTGGCATGACGAGAATTTGACAATGAAACTACTGCTAGATGACATCAACCTCTTCCTTGCTTATTGGGTATGAATCTGATTCAGACTTCATTTTAACTAACATGAAAAGCTCTAACATTTTGCATTGTGTCAGGTTGAAGAAGGCAAAGATCTCTGTCTTTACGGGGGTGACAACTTGGGCTGGATTCGACAATTCAACGGTAAAATAGAGGAGCTCAAACGAGAAGGTCTGCAACTGGAAACAATATACGTTGGATTGAACCGGTTAAGCGAACATGTAAAAGAAATAATGGAAATACTTGCCAATGAATTTAATCCCAGTAATTCACTTCTCTTCACAAAATTACAACTCTTTTGGCTTCGATTGGAGAGTATGAGAAGGTCGAAATTGAGACTTGGAAAGACAAGTTCTGATCGGGTGCTAGTTGAGTTGTCCGCATTGCTAGACATAAATGACAGGGATGAAGGTTGGGTGGTGATTGGAAGAGGGAGTTCAAGTAATGTTATAAGGCTTCAAGGAAGGCAGATTATGGAATGCCTCAAAAAATATGCAGAGTGGGGAGAAAATGTGGAGAGATTGGGATTGGTGGGTGCCATAAGAAACTTCCTGCAGCCTCCGTCTCTCGAAGTCGAAGGGCCTTGCAGTCACTCTTACTTGGTTCCCTCCTCTCATGGACAGAGTGAAGGAACTGTGATTTGTGATGTGTGCCGTCGTCCCATGAAGAAATATGTTGTGTACGAGTAAAAGGAATTATGAAGGGACCTGCTATAAGGAACATGTGTCATGTTCCACAAGGTGTCCTCTTACTCGGCAATAGTTATGTTGAAACTACAATTTGGAAATAAAATCTAACACCATCCCCCCGCTTCCTTTAACAAGAATGTGCTTTTATTTTTTATTTTTTCCTCGTGTGCATCATAATTTGTGATCTCTTGGTCTTTGCCTAAATTATGTTAACTAAGAATTTTTTTTAAAAAAAATTTTTTTCTCAAAAACATAGAAATTAATCACGTAATTAAATTGCATTACCTAAAAAACTTTGGTTCAAATTAGGTCAAAATTGTTGGCCAAAACAAAAATTAGGTTAAAATTGCTGCTTCCTTGTCTTTTCAGGTGTGTAGGATCCAACAGTCCTTTCCGGGGTGGGCGTTACAATATTCAAGGTGTGAAAGAAGCCCACTTACGCCAAATCAAATCCCCATAGTGTATAGTTGCGTAATGTGTGTACTTGGAAAGTTGAATGAATACTTGGGATCCGAACGCCGTTTTGAGGCGTTTAATTCTGAATTATTGGACTTGCAGGCTGGCTTAACAACCGACTGATTGCAAAACCCAATTCAAGACGACTCTCATCATCCTACGGACCATAAAATTGAACAAAAGAGTAACTAAGATCAGAACGGTGTAGCTGTTCTATGTTCATAATTGTGTGTAGCGTATAAAGGTTGCAATTTGAATGGGAAACCACGAGATTTGAACGTCTTTCCCACACATAAGGCATTCAAATTTAGCGAGTAATAAACAAAGTGTGCCAGGAGACAGGTAGCAAGGTGCAGTTAAAGAGAATTACATTTACACCACGCTGTTTAAAACTGGCGCATTTTTTAATCTATGCTTCGGAAACAAGAACATCTCCCATTTTCATATTGGGAGAGTTCACCAGTGAGAAGCAACAATCCAAAAACATATATATAATAAAAGGAACGTCAGAATGGCACAACACGACCATGTAACAAACTACGAGCCTTAAGCAATTCGCAGTTGCTTTCAGAATGAGGTCGCTGTTGGAATTAATTTACGCTTTCGTTGACGCGTCCTTCAGCAATTGTAAAACAAACAAAAGAACGCAACGCCTATCGAAAGCTTTCATCCAGCTGGGCTTCCTTCAGAAAGAGATAAAAACAATCTCATTATACTTACCATGAGGCTCAAGAAGTCGGACCCATTCTCTGAACGATCCACATCTACCATATTATCATATCACCCCACGGCGTTAGGGTTTGGAGAGGCGTGCTGCTCCTTTAATAGACGCTACAAAACCCCAGCTCGCGATCAAACCCTATTTTTTCCGTATTAATGACTGTGCCCTTCAATATAGAGTTTTTGGGCCTTGAGCCCATGGACTTGGGTCAAAGTTTTGGCTAACCCGACCCATATTAGCTGCAGCGTTCGTGTTCTCCGTACTCCATTCTTCGCATTGCACTTCTTCTGATTTTTTCTCTTGAGGGAGAGGATCGATTATCGGAAGTCCTGCAGTGGTGCGTAAGAGGGGAAACGAATCGAAGCGAAAAGATGGTGAAAGTGTCCACGTACTTCGCAATGACGCTGGGAGCTTTCATATTTTGGCAGTCCATGGAGAAGGTGCATGTCTGGATCGCTCTTCGTCAGGACGAAAAGGTTGGCTCCTTTTGCTTCATCTTCTCTTTGCCTCTATAATAAAGGCCTCTCGTCTTTTAACTCGTTCCAATTTTCATCTTTCCAACTTTTATTTCGGTCTGATTTTACCCGGTTTCTACCCCATTAGAAAACCCTAGATATCATGCCATTTTAATTTATATTTAATTATGTTTAGGCATCTGTGTATGTTAATCTGGCACATTCGTAATTCAGGACTAGTTTCCACTTATTTCACGATTGAACTAACTTGTTTTTCTTGAAATCATGTGAGCTTGTGATGCTGACATTCTCAATCATTTTGATTTCCTCTTTTATGGTACTTCGCTATCTTAATTTTCCATATATTTGAAGAATTATGTATAAATTTTTTAACTTGATTTGTTTGCGTGTGTGTGTAAAGTAACTTTTATGCAAGCAACGTTTGATCCGCAGTCTTGTGTCAATATGATTGTATTTCTCCTAAATTGTCAATATTGTTTTACATCATTTACTCTGTTTGCAATTGCTCAGAAAGATGTGCAACAATCTTTGCGACTATGCTTGTGAAATAAATTCTTTTGACCCCTTAGAAGCTGTCTCTGTATTTTCTTCTGTAGAAAGAAAGGTTGGAGAAGGAAGCAGAGATCAGAAGAGTTAGAGAAGAATTATTGCGAGAGCAGGCCAGCCGGAAGGATTCCCTTGCATGAATTTCTTCTAATTTTGTTGCCATTTTCTCTGTACTTTCCCCAGCTCCTTGTTTTTTCAATGCAATGTTATGCTTAAAGACGATTCGCTACTCATAAGCATATCAACTTTATTCTGGTGGTGGATATCCATCATGGTTATTGACACAAGAACTCGTTTCATAAAATGATACTTATCATTACTCATTCGAATATATGGCCGCTTGTTGCAGTTCATTTGAATTATTTACCTTGTTTCAGGTTATGAACCAGAATAGAAGTGCTTGTATGGGTTCCTTTTAGCTGTGAGCACGACATTTGTGTATCATAGGGTCCCTTGGCAAGAAAAATATGGTTATGATGGTAACTTCCTGTCTAGAGTCTGTTCATCACGGTCCTGGTAATCCTATACCTGTAATTCATATATTAGCTTAGCTGCAGAACATGTACTAAATTGTTTGAGGCAAGTCTCTTCATTCTGTTGGTTGTTAAGAAAATGTTCCACTTGCCGAATTTCTCTTATGACGGTGACATTGTTGCAGTCGAATATGTAAGTGCTTGCATAAGACCTCAATTGTGTTGTGGTATTTGTGATTCCTAACTGTATAAATCTGCTTGGAGAAAATCTCATTGTGCAGTATTGGTTGGGGGTTTTTCCATTGGGGGGGGGGGGGGGGGGGATAGGATCTCCCAACCCTTCTTTGGTTAGAAAAATTGGAAGATAGTGGAGGTAAAATTTAGGGGGAATCACAATTTGGGACCAATATCTCAAATTAATCACAAAGAAAGACTTTGAACTAAAAATTAGTGGTAAAAATGGGAGACTGAATTGTAAAATTGAAAAAATAAGTAGTAAAAAATTCTACTTTATAATTAATTTGATATATTGGTCTCAAAATATAATTCCCCCAAACCCCCCCCCCCAAAACAAAACAAAAAAGAGTTTTTTTTTGTGAAAAGAGAAACATTTTTACACATTTGGACCAATTTACCCATCATTGCAAAAGAATACTAAACCCTCTCCATTTTTATTTAATGGTCAATCCATGTCTTTCGCACTCTATTTAGTGCTCAATCTATACACCATAGCCTTTCAATTGAAAGCAATATTGAAAGTCTGATTTTGAAATTCATAAATTATTGAGATAAATTATTTAGCCCTTCAAATAATTTGAATTGAATGTTATTAATACTTTTTATAAAATTAATTTTTGTAAGAAAAACTTTTAAGTTGATGTTAAATTTTATAATGAGATATTGGCCCAAAAAAAATTATAATGAGATAATATGTTAGAATTATTTAGAAAAGCCTTTTCCAAAGCATATTTAAAAAAATTATCATATATCTGATGAAAGATTTTCAGAGTAAAAAATTACAAAAGTAATGAATTAATATAAAATTACATTCTTTCATAAAAGAGAAAAAATATGAAAAGAAATGAAACTATATATAAGGGTATAATAGTTAATTTATAATTAATTTTCTTATTTTCCTTCTGAACCAAATAATAATAAGAGCCTGTTTGGAATATTTTTGGAATTGGTAAAAGTACATTTACAAACATATTTTGGGTTAATCTTGTGTTTGACACATTTTAAAAAAGTTGTCATGTATCTCTAAATGTATTTTTAGCTAACGGACTAAAGAAATTACATTTCAATTTGCAATTGTACTTTCATCTTACAGTCATTTTGTTAAACTTATTTTTACAATAAACAACATATAAACATAAATTATATTACAACAAATTTATTTTTATCAACGTCTCATTTTTGTAAACTATAAATTAAATGGATTAAATCATTAAAATTCATCCTCTCTCACCTTTAATCCAATCAAATAAAATGTCATTAAAACCCATCTACTCTCCTCACCCATCATTCCCTTTATTAAAATCTTTTCCCTTGCCTGTCTTGCAGTTGAATCAAACACTATATAACTGTAATTGTTTGCTTACTAATGTTAGAGTAACTGAACTGGGGACTCTCGTGGCTCTGCGGTACACGTTTGAGTTTGGGAGCGAGCAAAGTGCAGACACAGTCCTTCGAGAAAATTATGTTCGCCCCTTGGAAAAAAAAAAAAAAAAGATTTCCTTGGCCTCCTCCTCCACTGCCAATCTCCTGTGTCCATCGTAAAGATTATAGAATAGATTAGGGGAGGCCTAGTGGCCTCTTATTTGTTATTACTTATTAAATATTAAACATACATATTTAAAAATATAATTTTCTCTGTTTATAAAAAAGTTGTATAAAACAAATAAAATATATTTAAGCTTATCAAATAAAAGTATGATCTTTATTTTCAAAGAAATAATAATGATACACTTTTTAACTTTTAAATTTTACTCTTTCAAAAATTTAAATTATTTTCTTACTTCTTTGATCATATTTTCAATCTATTAATAGCATAGCACTTTATAATAAAATAGAAAATATTTTTCTTGAATTGTTCATATTGAAAAATTTATGAAAGGAATTTCACTACTATACAAAAGATAAATAAATTTTATTAAATAAAAATAAAAGAGATCAATTCTAATATTTGATATTTATTCAATCACTTTTAATATAAATTTTTCTCATCTAGATCTTTTATGTTATTATAATTTTATAATTTTTTATTGTTTCATGAGTATTTAATTTTAATAAATTTTGTTTTATATTAATATAATAACTATTTTTGTCCAAAACAAGTGTGATAAATATTTAAAAAATTATTAAGATTTATGTTAGTTAAATATTTCACCCCCCTAATTAAATTTCCTGGTTCCGTCTCTCTGTGCAGTGCCTAGTCACTTAATGGGAGCACTATCCCAAATTCCTAATTGGTGTAGGACACTTATTTATAAGCCCAGCAACTAATTAATTTATAAAGACCAAATACTAAATTTTTTTTTCTGTCAGACCCCAAATACTAAATTAAATTAAGTTTCTTAATTATCAAAATACAATATCATTTGTATGACACTTGAGGGGCTAACAATGATAGAAATCATTTTCGAATCGTGGAAATTACAAGCAATAAGTAATAAGAAATAGCATGGTTATGAGAATGTAACCACATCAGCAAATCAGTCAATTTAATTAAAAAAAAAAAGTAGTGAATCCATGTTATAATTGGTCCAAAACTCTACAATGCTGGTCACTTGGATAACCGGTTAAAAAAATGATGAGTTACTGATTTAACCAATTCAGATTTTTTGTTTAAGTTTTTTGGTTGTTGGGAGAAAATGACATCTTTTTTTGAGATACGTTTTCTCTCTATATATCATAATAATATATTTTTAGAAAAATGCCCCTATTTAATGTATCTAAAGAAAAAGAGAGACATTAAATAAAGGTAGTTTTGGAAAAATATTGAAATTTTTTAAAAAATCGAAGTAGTTAATTAATTTTAATTCCAATTCTTAATCTGCGTGATTTGGTTAAAAGAATCTTATATTAAGGACCAGAAGAGGAAGTATTATTTTTTTCATAATCATTAATAATTATGGATTTATATAATAAATATTATGATGATGGATTATTTGTTACCCACTTTGAATCGAGTTTAATTTGTGAGTTTAATTAATAGGAGTAGAGCTATGTGTACCTAACACGTAGTTCTCTAATTAAATACTGCCATTTGGAATTTTTAGACACAAAAGCATCCATTCTGCTAACACCGTTAAATTTTTCCGTCAATCTAAAATTTTCGTAACCTATTTTCTATCATGATTGACGATTGAAGCAAGGACGAGCCTTTAGCCGCTGACGAGGGGATCAGGTTATGTCATGTCGATGGTTATATATGTTCCTCTGCCATCAATGATTAAAATTTTCCGTCAAGCTAAAATTTTCCCTGGCCTATTTTCCACTATCACTATCAAGTGATCTATTGTCGATGGTTCTGTTCCTTGAAATTTTCAAAAAGTCGTCTGTCATATGTATTTCAAAAGGAATCGACAGTGAAGTTTTCATCTTGAGTGATAGAAACCAATATAATTATAGATGTGATTAATTACTCAGCGTACATTACAATTCTGAATTATCCAAATCTTACGGAACAAGTAAACTGTGAGTAGCAAAGCCAATGGTGCGCAATGGTATTTGTGGTCCTCGTTTGGGATGCAGTATATATAAGGAGGTGTCACGTTAGTCCAACCAGCAAGCAGCTATGAATATATGGAATGCGTGCCAGAGCAACCAATAGCGTGGAGGACACTGGGCAAATTGGTGTTGGCAACATCCCAAAGTAGCTTAGAACAAGTTCCATTGCTGTGCAGGGCAGAGGGAATGTGGGAATCATGCTTCCATGATTTGATTAGTGAAATAGCTCCATCCTAATAAGATTGCCATTTTTCAACATACATATATAAAATCAACTGGGTAGCTGGCTTGCTGTTTCCTTCGTTTCAAATTAAGTGGAGCATCAAGCATGCATCTGTAAGAACCACGTCCTGGTCCAATGCACAGCAAGTTAAAACGGATTTCTGTCCAATCCCTAACTTTCCTTCCGATTAATTAATAATGTTCAGAAATTTGTCCGGGAGTACGATGAATCTAAACACGTAAACTCCTTTCTTGTTTTGTTCTTTTACCGCTTTGGGTTATGTGCTGTTGGCATCTAATGAATAATTAAGTTGTCACTATGCTTGCAGAATGAATATGCTTTTATCCTTTCTTATTCTTGAATGAAAAATCTGGGCATAAGAACGTAAAAAAATGCCAGAATTTATCGTCATACTTGGGAAGGTACACAGATATTAAGTCAAGCAGTAAGATGATATATGATGATAATTAAATTACAACGATATCGGCAGCTCAAGATGAAAAGCGTGTGCTTTCAGACACTAGCTGCTGCGCATAAGAGAAGCAAGACAAAGCGAACACTTGTTTTCTGGCTAAATGAGATTAAGCTAAGACCAAGAAAATTACTACATTCTCTCATCTCAAAACCTTAAACCGGTTAATTATTAGTGGCTACTCTCTAGTTATCTCGGCCATATAACTGGTTCATTGAACATAATTGATCCGCACTAATACACAAATATCACTGCCTAATGCCCCCTGGATGGTATTTGAAAGAGGTCATTTCTGTCTTCAGGGCTATTTCCTCAGTCAACATCCAACTCTCTATATCTGTGCAAATACCTCCTCAGTGGCTCAACCAATCGTTCCCAAGGCCCAGCATATGTCATCCCCATTCACCGTCTTCCTCCTCTCCTTCCGGCACTTCTCCGACGCCTCGCTTGTCACAAAGCTTATGAACTCCGACACACATTCCTGCATGGTTTCCTTTGCTTCCTTGGAGATCTTGGCGTTCTGAGGCAATATCTGCTTCATGATCCGACCAACATTCGCTATCGGCAACAACCTATCTTGCTCCTTGATTCCACTGGTGTCTTTATTTGACGACGAACTTCCTCCAACGTTCACGTTCTCCATTCTTTACTTTCCAACTTTCCCAGGATCAAAGTCAGTGCTATCTATATAGAGAGAGAGAGAGCACACAAAAGACGCATTTAGATGCCCATGAAGTCATGTGGTGACTCTTCTTTCGTTCAATGTGACAAGCAAAAGATGGCAACCTGGTCGGCTTAATTAAATGGTGGAATCTGACGGTGCGGCAGAACCCATTGGAGAATATATGTTAGTTTTCAGAATGCAGATGAAGTCGGGTGCGTGTGATTGGATGGTGAGAAAGCTTCTGGGATAGTTGAAAAGAGTGAACCATTACGAAAAGGTGTAGGATACAAAGTGAAATCGACGGGGGGTTTTTAAACCAACAAATCCTCAAATGAGTTCCCACTAGCTGTTTTAACGAATGATTACCAGTTCCGCGGCCTGCATCCCCAGACTGAAACGACGATTCTTTATTTGTGTGTGTGTGTATGTATATGTACATGTACTAACATATTCATTAATTTTTTCTTTCTAAATTAACTATTGATAGATCTCTAATACTGCACATCACTTTTTGAGGTGGAGTCTAACTCAGCCTGTCACAAGGTAAGCTTTAAAAACCGAAGAAAGTAAATTTTATTATATTTTATTTTAGTTGCATCTGCTTCATTCTAGTTCACATATCATTTTAAACGACAGCCAAGCAAGTTTTATACGTAATTGTTCAGCGTTTGTTGATTATTATTTCTAATATATGTAGAATGTAAATTTATATGAACTCTCGTGAATATGTATCTTGTTTTCTAAAATTTATTATTAGTTGGGTTACGCAATATCATTGTGTGATGTGTATATATACAGAAGTAGAACTGTTTTACTTGTTTTGATAGTTAAAATTTTCATAACAATATAAAAAAATAAATTCAATATAAGACATAAAATAGGGACATCATTGCTGCTGAAGTCATCGTACTTATCTGCGGTGCCCGCAAGCATTGCTTTGACCAAAAAGAAAAATACTACTAATTAAAAGATTCTATAGTTTTCGGTTAAATTAATCTTCTGATTTTGACATTTTCTTATTGCATTCTTGATATGGGGGAAGCAACTGACTAGCTGTAAGCATTTTGAAACTCAGTAGATCCTTTAATAAACACAATCTACTGCTTAAAAAGATTCTTCATTTTTTTCTCTTTTGGATCAGTTTTTTCGTCTTTTCTTTATCTTTTTAATCTAAGGAACAGCTACATTTTAAAATAAATAGTCCATTTAATTTAATTACTAAAAAGAAATAATTAATGTAATGTAAATGATGTGAGAGTTGTAATGAAATGATAATTATATAGGAATTTATTTAATATGATATTTAGATATGAGAGGATAATATTTATATTTTATTAAATAAAAAATATAGATGAATGAGAAAATACTATTTTGCCCTTGGTTAGGAAAAAAAACCTTGATTACTTCAAAAGGCTTTAAGCCAGAGGTCTTCGGCCTTTGAATTGCTTCAAAAGAAATTATTTTTCTCCACCTACATCTCGTAATGCACGGTTTGCCTTAATTCAAAATTAAGAATCTTGATTTTTTTTTTTGTTTCTGTTCAGTTGCTTCAATATAACATCACACAATGCTTCAGCTTCGTATGTGATGAGAAGTTCCTATTTCATAGTCAACAAACACAGTAAAGCAGTTTGATCAGATCCCCTCGGTGATTATGGAAGGAACTACAAAACTATACGAGGCTTGCCCAAGTTATATGCATATACTCTCCCTTATTTCCAACCATTTCACGCATTCTTAAATTCTTCAAAAATAAGTCAAAAATCACATTTTTTACTCCTATTTATTTTACATATTTTCATTATTCCAACACAAATTATAAGACAAGTCATTAAATGAATAAAAGACAAAAAAGATAAATCAATATATGACATTTTATATTATTGAACAAGAAAAAACCTTTAAAAACACCTTATAATATAAATTGAAGTATAGCTCTGTATAGTATTGAAACCTTAAATGTCCAATGGCACTTATTTCTCAATTTTCTTTTATGGTTAATTAATTTGATCATGTACGTGCCCCTCGCCACGAGCAATGCAAAACATGGATCTTGATTGATAATTTTATATATATATATATATATAATTGGATAATTCCAATTAAGGAATGCTACAAGTCCACAGAACCATTTCTTTTATATACATTTCGTAATGAAAATTGATTTAACTAATTAAAAATGTGATCAACACACTGAATGTGAATGTAGCCATGCAGAATTTCACAGGGACCATGCTGATAAGAACTGTTGCAAATTCAAGCAACAATTTGCAAATTAAAGACAGACATATCAAATCGTTCAGACTTTCACTTATTGGATTCTAACATCAAACAACGTAGTTGTCACAAAAATGTGTGCTATACAATAAGATCTAGTTTCCTATCCTTCTTTGTTGTTGGTTCTATGTACTATAGTATTATACTAGATTTAATAATAGAGAACGTGATATGATATTTTTTACTTAACTTGTTGTAATATGTTTTATGTTAATGATATAATTTTCAAGAAAAAAAATGATGATAATATACTATAGTTGATAATGAACCGCAAGGTACCTGTTTAGCTTACCAAACACTTTGGCATAATGTGTACTATGTAATAAGATTTAGGTTTATCATCCATTTTTTTTATTGTTAGTTCTCTGTAATGTAGTATTTTGCTAGATTTAATAAGAGAGAATCTAATATGATTTTTTTCTTAATTTGTTGTAATATGTTTTTTGTAAAGTTAATGCAATTTTCTGGAAAAAATAAGGACTGTAATATGCTATAATTGGCCATGGACCATCTTCTTATGCTATATATATTCACATGCTTGTTATGTAACTTATTGATATATCGATTTGTTAAGCATTAATTATTAATTAATACTATGTGCATTGGATTTGGAGGATCATCGTTAATGAATATGCTTTTAAACCAAGTTTCAACTGATGGGGAATTGACAAAGTTAATGGATTCTTCACTTGGAAGAGCTATCTCTAAATGGACCTGATAATATTCATATATGTTCTTATTGTACTAAATACTCCCTCTGATCCCTATTATAAGGTGTTATTTAAAAAACTTGTCTGGTTTAAAATATAAGATGTTAAATAATAAATTTAATTTTAGTCTCAATTTTGCCCCTATTGAATGCTTTCATTACAAGTCTTAATTAATTTCTCTCTCCTCCTACCATCATTATTAATTTAATGTATTTTTATTCTCTCCTTAAGGGTAAAATGGGAATGTCAATTTTTTTCCATTAATTTTATATTGTAACTAATTTTTCTTAATCTACGTGCAGTAGTTAAAAATATCTTATAATAGGAAATGGAGAAAGTATCATATAGTTATATAAAAGTTTATGGATTCTTAATCTCAATTAATAAATATACTATATGGATATTGTCCTGAGCTAAGAGTTTATCATAGGACAAAAACTAAAGAAAGGTACAATTGCAGGGGATGGTAGTTCAATCATTGTAACATTTGCCGTCGATTAGATAATAACAGCCTTTAAATAATTATTATCCATCTTATTGTGATTGTTAACATAAGATTTTTTATACCTATCAATAAAATCATTAAATAATCTAAATTATGTAAAATCTAATATTATATATATTTTTCTGATTTAAAATATAAGTTATAAAAATTTCATCATCTGATTTGAATTTTAAATAAAATTTCTATAATTGAATTTGAAAATCAAATAAACTAATTTAATTCAACTAATATTAAGAATCTAAAATTTTAATTGCGTGTCACTGAAAACCCATTTAAACTGCTAGATTTGAAGGCTTGGGTTTTCAAAAGTTGGTCTCACTAAAAGTGGGCTAACCCACCTCAAACATGTTTAGAATTTCTTTTTTCTTCTTTTGACCAATTACATGTTTAGAATTAAAACCAACTAAATTCACTGCTATTTTCTTTTTTTGGTAAACTGCAACGACGTAATTTAAATTATACATGAAACACTGAATATCTTGACTCGAGGAATTTGGAGTGAAAAGAAAATTGTATGTTATGTTTTTTTAAACCAAATAAAGAAAGAGGAGCCATTTACTTTTGGATGTGTCAAATTTTGGAGTTGGTGTCAATTGTCATATGATCCTCCTAGGGTGATTTAATTTATTAGATCTGTTAGCTTTCAAAATATGTTTTTATTTATTATGATTATATCATTGTGATTGGTCTAAGTTTCTTGAATTTAGTCCTAAATGAAATAAATAAATTTAAGACAAAGAAAGAGAGGAAAAAAATATATGAGATTCACCTTCCTGTTGTAGACTATACACTCAATTTTATACTTTTTTTTTATTTGTATCCATATTTATTTTCTGTTTTTATGAGATAAAAGGCGGAGGAGGAGTCTATGAATCATTGGGGAACGGAAATTAAATCCTCCAGATTTAAAACTCATTAAATATTTAGTCTCAAATATTCTCTTTTTTTTTCGTATTTTTACCAAAAAAAGTTAAAAATTAAGAATGTGATCTCTAATTTTTTTTTTGTTGAGCTGATCTCTGATTCATTTTGTGTTGATGGATTAGGGGCTGGCCTAAATTTGGTGTAAAAAAGATAACAAATTTTCATGTATAATAAATAATTTAAGCACGATTCATATTATTATTATTATTATTATTACTATTACTATTAATAACACATTGCTGATGAATCTTTAACAAAGAATCAAAGAAAGGACATGCCCTTAAAAATAGTCACTGAGTGAGGAGGATCTTCGTCGACGCACAGTTCACAGATTGCAGCGGGATGAATCTCATAAGCCACGTGTCACTATGTCTTTGCACGCGCCCATCGCGCGTGGGAATATCACTTCCCTGACTCTCAACAGACCGCATCTTCTCTCTCCAAACTCTCCTAATAATATTATCATCACTCCTCCCCTCCCTCTCTCCTCTCCTCTCCTCTCCTCTCCAAGCAAGGGAAAACAAAAAAAGCGTCTTCGTTTTTCACATTTTCTGTTTCTCGTATACTTTCATTCCTTCGACTGCTCATCACACTTCTCCTCAATTCACCCTTCGTAGCCATGGAAGCCCAGCTTTCTTAACGCAGGTAAAAATCCTCCTGTCTCTCTGATATGTCTTCACTAGTTCGTATGCCTATGTGTGTTACTTCCTCTCACCTCTATGTGCTCACCTTTTCTTTGTTTTCAATCCATGAGTTGCCAATCGGTGTATAACCATGATGACCCATTGTCTCAGGTTCGCTTCTCTACGTTGCTATCACTTGTTTCTTCATCTTCCATAGAGGTAACACACTAAGGATCTTTTTTATTTCCCTTCTGTTTCCGCTCTGTGTCTTCATGTATTGTGCTTTGCTTGTTGAACGACTTTGATGCAATTGTAAATGCGTTTTTGACAACTTTTCGTCCTGAAAAAGAGTCGAATTGTCTCGGATCATATTGGAATTCTCACCGGGAACCGGTGGATGTTCTTGTCTTTTTTCTCCTTGCTTTTATTTTCCTTCGTTATTTTCGTCATTTTCTTATTTGTTTGTTGTAACAGTCGGGTTTGGGGCATGAATATCGCTGGTTTTATGGAGAATATTGCTTTTGGCATTCGAGAATAATGTGCCTGATGGACTTTCATGCATTTTCTTAACTCTTCGACTTAGGATGGATGTCGGCTTTCTCTCGTTTCCTATTTTGGTTCGGGAAGTGGATCTACTTTATTACTTCGTTCTGAGTTTTCATTTCGGTGCTCAAGTTTCTCTTTTTTATTTTCTTTGTTTAGTTTTTCTGGCGTCACTTGCTTCCCGCAATATCTCAACTCAATAGTATGGTATTTGGATATATTGCAGGTTTTCTCTTGGTGTCGTGGGTTCATATAAACTTGGAATATCTTCCTCACTAGGTTTATTAAGTTTTTTCTTTCCCTCAAATGCTATTGTTGCTTAATTTGGGACATTTGTACTTCGGGAGTAGGCGTATAGTCCATGCTTCTTTCTCTCCCCTTTTTTTTAATTACTGTGACTAATATTGACCAGAGTACTCTGACTTTTATCATTAGTTTAGATTTCTCTATATTTTGCTGATTAGCGCTTGTAATAATGAGAACTGAAACTGATTGTCTTGCTATTTTATTCTAAATCCTGCTGGACCATTTTGTTGAAACACAACACTAACAATGGCTGGCAAATCTCTCTTGTGAAATGCAACATTCTTGACATAGGTGGTGTAGCTTCATCCTAACTACACTGTTTCTCTTGTCAGTTCATTTAGAAAACATCATCTAGTTGAGAATCTAAAATCTGCACTTTCTAGTGATGATGGTCTTTATACAAAGAGAAGAGAAAATTCAATTCAGTCTTAAATCCAACTCTTGTTCCGTCCCAACCACATTCAGGAGAAGTATATCTTGTGCATATTCTCTCTAAATATGCTTGATTTTCATGATAGGTGGACACAATGCAAGTTAATAACCTTGTAGATTGCATTGAGAAGCAAGCTGATGAGCAATCACTTTCTCCAGAAAGCTCTGGTGCTTATAATGTTTCTGGTAATCCAGACATATTTCCTCGTGTGGGAGAGCAGTATCAGGTTGAAATTCCATCATTAATTTCAGAATCTGATTACTTGTTTCAAAAGAACTCATTGGATCCGGAAAGCACAGCAAGTAACCCCCATGAATCTCTAGTAGGGTTATCCATACCTGTAACTTGGATTCAGGGTGAAGTACAGGGGGAAGATGCATGCAAGTTAATTGACGTAATCAATAATGTTGAAAATTCAAAGCTAGGATGCATCAAAGAGACCCAAAATAGTTTGAACAATAATGAACCACCTACACCCAGGGCCATTGACAGTACATTGATCAAGACGGAGAAATTGGGAGAATCTGGAAACTCCAGTGTGCAGCAGATGCATGAGAAGCATAAAGGCAAAGGCATGTCTCTTGTCCCTGGTTCCTCAAGTAACACCTGGAATGAAATAGAAGAGGCCAGTTTCATACTTGGCTTGTATATATTTGGGAAAAACCTTGTTCAAGTGAAAAGATTCATTGGCAATAAGAACATGGGGGATATATTGTCCTTCTATTATGGGAAATTTTATAGGACTGACAGACACCAAAGGTGGTCAGAATGTAGAAAAATGAGAAGCAGAAAATGCATTTATGGACAGAAGATTTTCACAGGAGCAAGGCAACAAGAGCTTTTATCTCGTTTACTTCCCAATGTATCAGAGGAATGCCGTGATAATTTACTCAAGGTACTAACTGAAATTCTTCCTAAGTTTCTGTTTCCTCAATTCCATCTTTTCCATGTCTCCAATATGTAGGATAATTCGTGGTCAATTTATACTTACGGACAGATTGCCATTACAGAGGATATTATCCTTGCCTCTGTTCATTGTATTACTACACAAATAACCGACAAAACCCTTCATGCACGTTTTACCAATGCACCACTGAAATAACTCTTCTCATGGAATTTCTTTTCATGATTACAAGTTGTCATAATAGATCCATTTCTTGACCTTGCGTCGTGTAAAATCTGGAGGAAGGGATAAGCTCATCATGTAAATTTATCATTGGTAGCTGTGCCTAGTGGTTGTCAAATGCATAACTTGTAATATCAATTTCTAGTTGCCTATTGAGTTAGTGTGCTGCTAACAGGCATTCTCAATATACTTTGAAGTTCTTGATGTCTCACCACTTTAATAGATTAGTCTTTGCGTCAATTATGCTTATTAACTATGCAGGATCAAAACCATCTTAGCTACTCTGGTGCCTATTAATTCATCATCATGTTATTACTAATAGCACTTTTCATAGGTGTCTAAGGCATTTACAGAGGGAAAAATACTTCTTGAAGATTATGTCTTATCTGTAAAAGCTTCCGTTGGGTTGAATGCTCTTATTGAGGCAGTAGGAATTGGTAAAGGAAAAGATCTTACAGGTATCAATGCAGACTCCTTGAAGCCCACTCAGATGCTTCCTGTCCGCCCAGAAATACCAGTTGGCAAGGCATGCTCCACGCTTAAACCTGAAGAAATAATAACCTTTCTTACAGGTAACTTCAGATTAAGTAAAGCTCGATCAGGTGATCTCTTCTGGGAAGCTGTTTGGCCTCGTTTACTTGCCAGAGGTTGGCACTCTGAACAGCCTGGCAGTCATAATTATGATATTGCTTCTAAGAATTCTCTGGTCTTTCTTGTCCCTGGAGTTAAAAAGTTTTCGAGGAAGCTAGTGAAGGGAAATCACTATTTTAATTCTGTTAGTGATGTACTGGGTAAAGTTGCTTCTAATCCTCGGCTAATTGAGCTTGAGACAGCAGTAGATAACGATTGCACAAGCAAGGAGGGAAATGGGCGGACAAAAGAAACAAATCTGGACCAGGAGAGTTCCCCTGATCAGCAGCGCCATTGCTATCTCAAGCCACGGACTCCAAATCGTATTACTAATGTAAGGAAGTTTACTGTTGTTGACACAAGTATGACAGTGGAAAAGACAACAGAGATAAGAGAACTCAGAAGCTTACCATTAGGAGTATTAGAAACTTCATCTGAGAATGATTCTGATAATGAGGAAACTTCAGAGGAGCAAACAACTGAGTCTGACCCCGTCAATGCCATATGCACTCTTCGGAAGAAGATTGATTTTCCCAAGGTCACCAAATGTAGCATTGGTAAAATAGCCTTTTCTGGCATAAATGGCATTGAGAATAATCCCTCAAGAGAGTACCTTCCAGTGAGTGGCAGAGGTTCTACTAATTTGTCTACAGCCTTCAAGGACCAGAAGACAGATTTGTTGAATAACACAAAAAGAAAAGCTATGAAGTGCCAATCAAACTGGGGAGTGGTGCCTGATAACAAAAATGTACTAATGCCTGTTACAAAAAAACGAAGGAGGCTAACTGCCTGTACCCATGCAGAGAGAAACTGTAGCACTGCTGATATTTTTGTGGCTCCCAGAATAAAACCAGAGGAGGCAAGTTGCCATCGTGACAACTCAAAATCTAGCAAGACTCTTTCACCAGAAAATCTGGCGCAGGAGAATAAGATGTTAGCAGATCTTCCAGCCATGGAGAAGAAGACATTAGCAGATCCGATGTCAAATGGCAGCTTAATAATCAATAGAGAAGCTGTTCCTGCCACTAGTTCTCCAACAACTGGGGAGCAAAGCACGAAATCCCTGCGACGGACAGTGATTGACCTTAACTTACCTGTTTCACCCGATGAAGGTGATGAGTCTTTTGTAAATGAAATGTCCGAGGCACAACAAAATAACACAAGGAAGGTATTAGATGATCACAGTGCAAGAACAATCTCCCAACTAGTGGATAACTTTCAGCATCAGTCTGAAAATGCCCGGAGACAAAGCACACGAAACCGCCCACTGACAACAAAAGTTCTGGAAGCCTTTGCCTTTGGATATCTAGACAGAAAGGAGAGGCGGAAAAGTAGGGATTATCCCTTTGATGGTTCAATATCAAGACCTTCCCGACGTCCCTGCAATAAAGTGACAACTGAGTTTACTAGTAGCAATGGGCCGAATTTCCAAACAGGGGAACGAGCAAATGGTATGTTTGATGACAATGGCAAGGGGAAGGGAAATAATTTGTTAAGAACATGCTTCCAGTCTTATGAAGGGTAAAGAGTCCTACGTTTTCATGTTTCTGGCTGGACTCAGCTTGAGAATCGTTTTTCTGTGAGTCT
The DNA here is from genome assembly GCA_026686845.1 of Adenanthera pavonina. NCBI lineage: Eukaryota > Viridiplantae > Streptophyta > Magnoliopsida > Fabales > Fabaceae > Adenanthera > Adenanthera pavonina. The sequence continues at coordinate 32,028,489 of JAIVEN010000019.1, forward strand.
GCGAGCTGGAAGAATGATCACAAGTTTTCAATGCCATGGTAACATGTGACAAAAAAAGGAATTGAGAGTTTTTTTTATTTTTACGGAGGCTCCTGTATATGCACAGTAATAGGAAACTACAACAGAGTAAATCCCTCTTGAGCTCAGCAGCATCAATGAAAGCTTTCAAATCCTTGAAAGTTTGTACATGTCTCTAAGTTCTCATTCGCAATGCATAAATAGAATATACAGCAAGCCAATGCAGATTATAGCTGTAGTTTGCTTTGTGACATGGTAAATAGAAGAAATGCTTAAAGGGTAGATGTTTAGCGTGTTCGATTCTGTCAAATGATGACAGAACAGAGGAAAATGAAGCAGTTAGCAGAAGGCTTTTCCCCCATTTGAGTGTGTTCTCTTAATTATTATTTGTACATGCAGCACATATGAAGTGATTTCCGTTCGTAGTGGGTTATTAATTCACTTGACTCTGCTTTATCGCTTTCAATTTCACCAAGCATCGTTGTTATGTTCATTGTTTGCGCTAAATAGCTGATGCTTGGAGGGAAAGGAAGAGATGAGACATGTCGATTCAGGAGAATGGTACTGACAAGAAAAGACCTCATTCAAAATGTTACTGCTCGGTGGTGAATTCAAAAGAATCCTTAATGTAGCAGATGAACCATTAAAATTCCAACTTTCTCAACCATCCGTAATACTGGAAATTTGTTCATGGATTGTGGATATCAGTTAGAATTATGGAAAGTTCTTGAGATTTTACTGACCATCAGCTCCCGAGATGTATTTACCTTCTTAGCTTGTAGCGCTTTTACGAGTTAGCGTCATAGATATACATATACAGCACCCAATAAATTTTAGTATAGGGAATGGGGATATAAATATTCGTATACATATAATCATTTATATGTGCTTCTGCATTTTCTTGGTCTAATTACTCTAACAACATTTTTATACTTCCTTAAATCTATGATACAAGTAACGTTTCAGAGATTTCATACATACTAAGGAAAGAAATTACAAGTTGATTAAGAGCCCATTTAAAAAATCGTTGGTAGCTTCAAACCTAAGTTTGAAAACTTCATTTTAACCTAACATGCTGTTTGGCTCATTTTTAAACTTCATTTTGTAAACTTACTTTTATTTCTATACCAATATTTGGCCAACGGACCAGGTAAGATACTTTTAGATTTGCAAGTGTTCTTTTGTTCTACAGTTAATTTACCAAACTTAGTGCTTGTTTGGTTTGCAAAATGCAAACCAAACTGTACTTTCTAACCATCATTTTCTCCTTTTTCATCCAAACAGTTTTTCAGTAAATTTCTCTACTTTTATCTTAGTGCCCGTTTGGTTTGTCTTTTTATAAAAGTACTTTTAGAATAACCACAGTTTACAAAAATGAAGTTTGGATAAAAGTAAAGAAGTTTACTGAAAAACTGTTTGGATGAAAAAGAAGAAAATGATGGTTAGAAAGTACAGTTTAGTTTGGGAAAATGAAAACCAAACAGGCACTTAGTCTTACAATAAAAAATATTCAAATATAAATCACGTTACAACAAATTTATTGTTTTTTCTAAAGTTCATTTTAGTAAACTTCATTTTGTTCTAATTTAAGTTTGCAAACTTAAAACAAAGCGGGAACTCATTAAATTTGTCCCAAAAAAAATATAGTCCTTTCCACTGTTGCCCTAATGAATGCATTAACTTCTAATTACTTCTTCTCTCGCTTCTTAATTAAAGTTAAGGACAAAATAGAAAAAAAAATCATTAATACATTATAGAATATCTAAACATAACTTAAATTTTGGATCAAAATAATTTTTTGAAACATGACTTGTGAAGTGGAGGAGTATTTAAGAAAGAAGCACTAAGAGATTTTATTTGCAAATTATTATGAATATTTTATTTATGCATGTAATTTAATTTTATTGTCTAAACCTTAAAATCTCAAAGGAATCCTATTTTATTATCAAAATTTGAAATAGATAGACTGATGCCAAAAGTAACGGATAACTACATATTTATAAATATGATATACATATCATGTCATGTTATATTAAATATTGGATAGGATTAGGTCTAGTTTCTTTTTAGTATCCATGTAATATAGGATCTTAGTTATCTTAATTTTCACAACAAAATAGCCCAAATAAAATGAAGTACAATCTACTGTAAATATATATATACACACACACACACATAAGACCACACACACACACACACACATATATATGGTCTTCTGTATGCGTGCTTGCATTTTTTTTCTTTCCTCTTTCGAGGCAGGAGCTAGCCTTGTGAATTTTTTTTTTTCAAAAGATTATTTAGATTTTTTGTTTGGTACAAAATCTTTTTAAAGATTATTAGTTGATTACCTTTGATCCACATATACGGTAAGACACGTTCTGATATATTTGATATCACAAATTTAAAAATTGGAATATATTGGTATGAGAAATATACATATAAAATATGTATATATTTAATAAATTAATGAAGTAAAAATAAAAATGTAATTTTTTAAATTTTAAATAAGTATTTCAAAAATAATATAATGATATTTAAAATAAAAAAAACCAAAAAGTGAATTTTTTTTTGTAAGATTATAAGTTATTTTAGAACTTTTTAAAGGAGAAAAAATAAAAATACGTAAAGATAATATGATATATCTATCGTATTTAACACATTGGATATCGATACGTTTTCAATATCAAATTGAATTTATTATTTAGTTTTGACGCTTGATTTAATATATTTATGTTTTGATAAAATTTATGTAAAACTTTTTTAAAAGGAGTCCATTTATGTAAAACTTTTCTTAAAATGAGTCAATTCAATCAATAAAAAGAATCATATTTTGATTAAATAATATTAAATAATGTGAAGAATATAATTTTTCTTGTTATTTAAATCCTAATTATTATCTTTTTTTAACAATTATTTAATATTCGATACTCCTCAATGAGAATGAGCTCCATTAGGAGTAGCTCTCTTAAGTTAATATAATATTTTTCATCCACAAGAATAAGATTTGAACTATTAACTTGATTTAAGAGAAATTGAATCCTTTCTATCCCACTCAATATTAAAACTAGGTTTAACACTAAATTGAAGGGGTTACCCTCACTTACTTGTATAATCTAAACTAGCTATAACAATAAATTTAGATTCTTGGAATCTAAAACCAATGGACAAGGCTGAATCTCCTCACTGAGTGTACTTCCACAACAATTTTTGACAACATACTTGTACCTAGGGCTGTTCACGGGCTGAGCCACCCCTAGCCCGGTGTTTTGCCTGAGTAAGGGTCGTGCCTTATTTTGAGGTCGGTGTCCCGGCCCAACCCGGTAGTAGGACCGGGCTAAGACAATACCGGGTCGGGTTAGGCTCGGTATTGTGGGAATGAGATGATTTATTGTATTTTTTTTTTAATAAATATTTTTCAGTACCATTCTATTATTTATATTAACTAGAAAACAATAGCTATAATGGTCATAGCAAATTAATCTTAAAAAAAAATTGAAAATATTTACAAAATATATATCATTCAATAAGTGCAGTTAATAATTTAATATAAATAGACACATTGGAAAATATTTAAAATAAACAAAACAAGAAAGTATAGCTATTGAAAATATCTAATGGAAAAATAGAACTACTAAAGTAATTATCTCAAAGAATTCTAATAACTTTTATCTCATATAAAGTAGTAAAATTGATCATTGATCAGTAGAAAACATTCAAGTTGAGGTATAACATAAGAGATAATTTTAGAAATTATTAAAATAGTAATTGAGGTATAACATAAAAAAAAAATACCCCGGGCCGAGCCAGAATGGACATAGTTGTTGTTGAGGCCCGGCCCGGCCCGAGGTCTTCTAGCTCGACATTTACACTTTGACCCTTGTCCTTCTCTCTCTGGCCTGGCCCAAAATTCTCAAGACATACCGGGCCAACCGAGTCATCGGTCTTAGTGAACACCCCTACTTGTTCTGTAACAAAATATGACAATATGTTGGTAGAATTATATATTAGGATCCTCCCAAATGATTGAAATCACAACAAAAAAAGAGATAAAGATACGGTTAAAACTCATGTCAACACAAGTCCCCCTTTTTCCTTATAATAATAGAGTCAAATCTAAACATTGTTGAGTTTAAATAGAGATACTTCCTTTAACATGATAATTTTTCATTCACAAAGATTAAAATCTCAAATTTGCTTTAAGATATTGAATTCCTTCCACTGGATTCAATCACAGAAGCTCAGTGCACTGTATAACTGGTGAAGGTCCTATTGGTAGAATCAAATCACAGCCTGGACAAGCCAATCTACATCTGCCCCTCAATTGACTCATGAGTCATGAAAGCTAACCAATTTTCTGAAATCTACTGGAATAGTTGGCCGTTAAGTTAAGTTACTCATCTTGACTTCAGTCTCCCAAAAAATAAACTTTTCTTGACCGTCACATGCTTATTTTTCAGCTTAAATTTAAATTTGAACGATTTAAATTTTATTTTTATATTTTTCAATTTATATTATTATTCTTATAAATTAATTGTTTAAAAAATTAACATTATTTTACATCATATTTTATGTAAAATAAAAATAATTAAACTTAAATTATCCAAATTAATTCTAAACAGTTGAAATGAGAATATTACATTCGTGCAATTTGTACAACTTAGTCAGATCCAAAGATATTAATGTTCCCATGGTCCGGCGTGGGAAAAGAGCAGCTGTGCAAGCAGTAGGGGTGGAAACAGGCCAGGCCCCTTTCAGGCGGCCTACGGCCTGGCCTGTTTAAGAAAAAGGCCAGGCCAAGGCCTTTTTGAAGGCCTATTTTTCTTAACAGGCCTGGCCTGTTTAATTCAGGCCTGGCCTGTTTATGTATATATATTAATATATTTAATATAATAATTTATAATATAATATAGAATAATGATATAATACATGAATAATATTTTTTTTAATAAATCAATAAATAAAAAATTCTTTTAATCTTTATATATGTTTTTAATTTTTATTTTTTTAATAATTAATATATATACTTTTAATCTTTCTTTTTTTTAATAGATGAATAATATTTTTTTAATAAATTAATAAATAAAAAATTCAGTTTCAAAATTTTCTAAACTGAATAGTAAAGCCTGACGAAACAAAATGAGGATTGAGGAATACCGAATACGCATTGCTTTGCTATGCTACTGTGGTCAAGGTGAGAGTGAGAGAGTCTGAAACTGAGAAAGGAACAAACGAACCCTAGTGTTGGTTGCCGCCGCCGTGACCCATGAAAAGTCTTCTCTGTAGCTCAGCTAGTCAGCTTCCATCGCAGATTCACAGGTACAAGACTGAAGGTGTAGCTACTGTGAGATCGTTCAGTGTGTGCGGTGTGGGTGCGACATTCTTCTACTGTGTGCTGCGATCAGCAAAACTGTGACTTTCAGCT